>JASDDO010000016.1:389865871-391065871 GCA_030015575.1 Agapanthus africanus
TGGTTTTTTTTTGGTTTGCATTGACATGGAGAGAGAGAAGAAGAAGAAGAAGCAGAAGAAGAAGAAGAGAGGAAGGAGGAAGATACAATAATTTTATATACTCAGGTTTTTTTTTTGTATGGGAGTGAAGAAGAAGAAGAAGAAGAAGAAGAAGAAGAGAGATGAGGGAGGAAGATACAATACTTTTATATACTCGTTTTTTTTTTTGTATGGGAGGGAGGAAGTTCTTGGTTGCAATTCTAATTGACTGACCCGCATACGAGCTGCACACGCATGAGAGCAGGACACTACCATGAAAGTTTGTCTATTGAGCAAATGACTGAAAATGTGCATAACAGGATTGAAAAAACTCTTATAAAGGGTTAATAGACAGGTGGTGACCCTGTTACTCTGGTAAAAACATCAAGGTTTATACCGATTGCATATCTTATGCAGATCTATTTAAGGGTGGGTTCATGTTCTTCAGATCTATTGCAGTTTCAAAAGATATTACCTAGCAACTCTGATTAACTGTAGAACTTTACTAATTTACCATGGGAAATTTGAGAATTTACACGAATAGAATAGGAAACCTTAAAGATATTTAAATATATTAAGACGATGATAGAAGGAGCAGATGCTAGAGTTGTTATGCATTGAATTCCTCTCTAATCATATAAAAGGTTTTCTTTCTTTTCTTTTTCCTTTTTTTTTGGGGTGGGGGGTGGTCTGCGAGCTATGGATGAATAAACGGAGGGAACCACTTCCCCATTTATCTGTACCCCTGTGGTTCCTTTTGTGAGTTTTTGGCCGACTAAAAGGTAAAAACCATCGCACATTCGTTTTCTCTTTAAATGTCCTTCAAATATTCCTCTCAGATGTTCAAAATGAGAAAAAAGATGTAAAACGATAGAAACAACCTTTCTCAGTAGGTTTCCCTCATAGGAGCCAAATTCTTCTTATCCTGTGCCTGGTCTAGCACCATTTCTGATTAGTTCATGGTGGGACAAGTATTTTTGATTCCCCATGCGCTGTTACATGGGCAATATTTAACCTGATGCATCTTTGTAACTGTTGTCAAGCATGGTACTATTCAAACTATTTGGACCCTTTTGATTGCCATTGTATTTAGGGATTATCAGTAGCAGCTGTTGTATCGTCACAGATTGCAACAATGCAGTTTCCAGCCATCAGGAATTTCACATTATAAAGTTTTTACTTTAGTATATACTCATGACAACCTCATTATTGTTGTTGACCATAATAAGCTGCAAGGAGGGAGAAATTGCATCCTATATTCTCTTAAGACCAATACTTACAAATTTCTAGGTCGATGAGCGGTGCAATGGAGGGAATAATTTTAGAGGGATCCTAAATGACACATCATTTTATAGTCATAGACTCCTTGCCAGGATAATATTAACAATTTTGACTTATGTTATTTGTTCAACATATGAGATATGACACAAGTCCTTGGCAGTTGGCACATAAATCTGTGTTATTTTAATACCATATATATGTTTGTATGATATGTACTTTTTATGTGCTTGAGGCTTTTTCTTCTTTATGCTAAGTTTCTTATACTATCATGTTGAAAAGATAAGTAATAATACCTCTGTCATCAATATAGGATGGGGATACTTTTCTAGACATGCAGAAAATGTTTCCTGCTTTGCAGGAGTATTCTACAACTACTTCAGCATAGGTATGTATTTTGCTTCATAATCTAGCCTATGGACCACGTTTTTGCATAATTTACTCTTTGATATTTAACACAATTCAAAAGAATATGCCACAACATTGCCTTTATGGCATGATCTCAGAATTAGCATAAGAGCTGATATTTCTATTAATATGCTCAACTTCATAGCGTTTTTTCCCTTTCAAAATAAGGGCAGCATGTTTATTCAAGGGCTTAGGTGCTTGCGGAATGGCGTTTTAGGGAATGTGGAATGACGTCTTAGGGTATATGCGAAAATGATAGTTAACAAAACACAGTCACACACACACACAGCCTCTAAAAGCAGCTTCACAATTAAATCAATAGCTTCAGTATCCCTGGGTGGTTTTAAATAGTACCACTATGGTAAATATATTAGTATTTTGATGCTACTTCTCTCTCATAGGGATTGGCTGAATGAAATATATTATAGCACTGAAAGTGTCAGGAAAAACCCAGTAAGCACATATGCAGGTTATCTGGTGAATGGAGTAAATCATCATCATCATCATCATCATCATCATACCCTTTTCCCATGCAAATGGGGTTGGGTATGAAGCTAAACTTCGGTAAAGATCTGACAAAGTTTTACGACTGACTGTCGACTTGATGCCAACTCTCTCCAAATAAGTGCCAAATTACCGGTTCAGAAACTACGACAAGAGAGGGGCTTGTCATAGTCTTAGATGACCCGTTGCCATACTCCAAATTCTCATAGACTATGAAGTCTAAAAGGAAATGGAACACGTACCATACCCTATTGTATTTGGTCTATGCTCTAGTTGTTGACTATGAATTTTCTATTCTTCCACTACCGTTTGTACATAATTCTTGTTGTTTATCTTACCAAAGTTCAGTCTATAACTATAAATTTGCAGAGTGTTGCTTGTATAATATATTCAACATAATCCAATCTTGTCACTGGATCTATACTTCATTATTGACATTGGAATGCGACTATTCCTATAAGTTGGTGCATTTTATTTTCATCGTCATCATCTTCTGATTTTATATGTATTGCTCTTTAATGCTGAGAAGTGCAGGAATGGATGCCCAAGTTGCTTATGGTTTTCATCAATTGCAAGATGAAAAACCACACCTTGCACAAAGTGCAATAGCAAACAAGGTGTAATTTCCTTTAGTTTTCTTACTTATAATGCCATCTTGACAATTATATACTCCCAAACGTTCACAAAATTTTAATTGGTGTTAAAAATAAGAGAAATTTCACCAAAACCACCATGTAATTATAGCATATGTTCTCAAAACCACCATTGAGATTTTTTCGTGTACAGAACCCCCTAAGCTTTCTTCGTTAAACACGACCCCCTTCGAGACCCTTGCCGTTAATTTCTTTATGAAATGACCAAAATACCTTGCTATATAGTGGACTCTTAAAAAGGGGATGGAAGGGCATTTTCGGGAGAAAATAGTAAAATTTAACATAAAAAAGTTTAAATTTTAACAGAAGGGGGTCGGAGGGGGTCACATGTAACTGAGAAAAGTTCGGGGGGTTTCTGTGCACAAAAAAATCTCCAGGTTGGTTTGGGAACATATGCTACAGTATAGGGTGGTTTTGGTGAAATTTCCCTAAAAATAAATCTAGCATTTTGCATTATTACTATTAGCCACCTTGAATTTTTTTCCGCATCAAAATGGGTCTGGGTATGGAGGAAAAGACTCTGCTGATGATTTGACAAAATTTACAGCGGAAGTCAAATTGAATTCAACTTCTCTTATTAGAGGGGAAAAGAAGAAAACAAACATTTAACCCAAAAATTATGGACAGGATACTGCTTTATGTCCTCCAATTTTTGTAGAGTGGAGTTAAAAGTCTAGAACATAACTATGTAAATACTAAAGACTCTGCATCCTCCAAATATTCTAGAGTGGAGTTAGAAGTCTAGAAGAGGAGGAGCAATGATGAGTTAGCTATAGGAAATTACCCTTGAGTTTACACGACAGAGGAGCATCTTGCGTCATGGTTTTACTTTGTATGTGAGTTTACCTGACTTGTAGAGTTTAGTCTTGTCTTTATTTATCATTTTCTATTTTGTATAGAACTGTTGGGTCACTGGGTTAGGGATATTAAGTGTAATTGGATTTATTTCATCCAATGGCATTCATGTAATTATCATGGACAGGATGGAAAGAATATACATTTTTGTACAATAAAGACTTGATAACTTGTGCTTAACATTTAACAATATTCTAGATGTCTGGCATGAGAGTAGGTGGTTCTTGGACGTGATTTTAAACCTTAGATGTGATTTCTTGGATTTTTTAACCAGGAATTTACCTTCTCTTTATTTGAATCTAATGTAAGCCGTTCTCTAACCCTAGATCACAACTGTTCGAGCCCTATTATTTTCCCTATGCCTGCACTTTTCTTTGTGCTAGCTGACTGGCTGGGGACACAACAATAGCAAACCAGTCCAATCTGGCAGCATTTCTATTCGACATCTAAACGATATTTCCTTGTGTCCATATCCATCAACTATCATAATCTTCTTTCCTATGTCCCTTTTGAGCCAACATCCCAATCCCCCTTCCCACCCAAAAACAAATAAACAAACATACAAACAAATCCAAAGAGGCGCGCGAGTGCACACTCACCAAAAAGTAAAATTTGTAAGCCATCAGCAAAACTGTCCCAAATTTTAAACCAAAAATCGTATCTTTGGCTTTCGAACACTACTTTCCTTCTTTTTAACCCTATATACATCTTATTATGATTGTTTTCTCATTTTCATTTTTGTTTTGTTCTTACTGTTGTTTCTGTTGCTGTTGCGTGTTTTTTTTCCTTCTTTTTTTTGGTATGCGCTGGATTAAAAATTTGAAATTAAAATATTCCTTTGCCAAGCCGTGAAGCTAAAATGCATTAGATGTAATTATATATTCTTGTATGGCAGTTGATCTATACTGGATATAGTTGCACACAAGGATGGTTCCTTACACCTTGCATGAGTGATCCGAGTTTAAGGTTTGTTATTTCATCTTGTTCCTCACAATATTCTACCTCTTTGTATTCTTTCTTTATGGAAAATGTGTTTGAAATCTGCACATATTTTTTTCATGACACAGTTTAGTAATTGGCATACCGGTTACGTTAAAAACTTATTTAGAAGACGTATTTACCTGTTTGACTAGTTTAGGGAACATAGGTAAATAATTATTAACTATCATACACCTGCCTAAATGATTTGATTATTTTATTTTCATGAACTTTATATATAAATACTCCCTTTGTATTAAAATTGACAAGTAAGATTTTTCCTGTGATACTTCTACAATCTTTAATCTCTTAAAATGTAATTATACCTAAATTTTCGGTAACCCATTTCAATTTCCAAGGACACTTAAAAAAGAATTGGTAATCTCCTGACAACATGAGTAGGTTGCCCATCAATATCTAAATGTGTTTTTTAAATTAAAAAAATATTTACAATGTGCTTTAATCTACAAACTACTGAAACTTTGTATCAATTGATGAGTCCTCTTTGGGCTTTCAACTCAATCACAATATCTAGCTAAACATAACACAAGTAGCTTTTGATTCTCCATTTACATATTTCTAAGTTTTACCTGCATTTAGTTTGTTTTAACTTTGGTAGTTACATCATTAATGCAGAGGGCTCAAGAACATTCTTCGGATTTTTATTAAAAGGATGGACAGCTCAGAATGGGAGTTTGTTCCAGTTCCTTCAAGGCGAGCTCTTCATCGAAATTTGGAAACCTTTTAGTTACATTCTGGATTTGCTAATATGTTTTATTTACGTAGTCTGTATGTCTATTATCTTTTACATATATGTGTAGTTTATTCACCTTCAAATAGCGATTTAACTAGCATCTTGGGGGAATATTATTGATGGTCAAACTGAGATGTATCCTTTAGGGCCTGTTAATCAATTGGATCTTTTAGATAAAATTAGAACTTCTGAAAAAGAACTTGTTTGTAGAACTTTTGTTGAACTGGGGCTTTTGTTTATGGGATCCTAGAGCTGCTAGAACTAAATTAGAATTGAAGATTGAAACTATAGAAGTGCATTTGATGATATAATATCATATTCTTTTTATACAAATATATTTATCCAAATTAAACATTTATGTTTATTTAGCACAACAAATAATTGTTTATTTTATAAAGCACTAGATCATGCTATTTATGATTAATCATTAATAATAATAATAATACATATAAATAAAATATTATAATCTAATTTAAAAATAAAGCATTTTATACTACACAAAAATATTGATATTAAAAACATGGAAAATTGTCAAAACCCCCAAGCGATTCTACCTGATGACAGAAACCCAGTCTTGAAGCCGTTGTCAAAAACCCCCGGAAAATTTTCATGCAGTATTTGTATAGTTGCCTGCAATATCTAAATAGATCTTAGATATTGCAGGCCACTGTGTAGATGTTGTAGGCAACTGCATAGATATCACATGCAAGTATATAGATATCACATAATAACTAGATATAGCAGACAACTATATAGATACCGTAGGTCAGGGTTTTTTCAGCAAAAAAACTGCATGTTTTTTTACCATTTATCCCTAAAAAATTTAAAATATGAATAAAGTCCACCACCAATTAAATTAAATTTATAATTCATTATAAATAGTTTTCAAAATTAAAAATAATGCTTAACATGTTTAATTTTGACAAATGAGATATCATTAAACTAATTATCCACCCAAAAGATGAGTTTCTCATCATTCCTTCCATATATCGATTATGTATGCCAGGATACCAAAATGTTATATATACTGTATTAAATGCTATTTAATTTTGATTATTTGTATGCTATTTAATAATTTTAAATGTTTATTTTTTAAAATTATGTATTCTAATATTGATCATATAACTATATATATTGGTTCCAGTCAAAATGGAATTTCACAAGATATATAAAAATTTAATTCTCTAAATTTTTTATTTTATGATTACATATTGATGCATACTTTCCTCTAATTTAGTTAGTAGATGAGAAAAATATTTTTAGTTGATTCGGTTGACTTTGATATATGGAGGAGGGAGGGAGGGAGAGAAGGGTTTGAGAGAGTTCTATTTTTTTTTTTTTATATTTTGTTCCATCCTCATAAGTGGGATTAATTTTTAGGCTGGAACTCCATTTTTTCTATATAAAAAGTTCTAGTTTTCCTTCAAAAGTCCAGGTTCCAGTTCTAATTATAACTAACACCAAACTTTTGAGTTCTAGTTTAGTTCTAATTGACTAACACCAACATTTTAATTATCCCATCACGTTCCAGTTCTAATTTATTGTTCCAATTGACTAAACCCCTTAATTTTTTCCCTTAATGTGTGAAATTAATAAAATATTCTGATTGCAGCATTAGGGCTGTGGTTGCTTTGAATCTGCACAGCTATGGAAGTGGGAGGAATCCGTGGGGCCAACTCAAACCTGAATATTTGGAAAAGGTTTGCATTTTCATTTGTATTTAATCTTTTAATATGAGTGAATATTGTCTGCACTATGCCATGGATTCTTGATCTCCCCAAAAAATAAATAAATGAATGAATAAATATATGAATAAATAAAAATTCAGTCTTTTTCCCTTTCAAAGCTTATAGAATAACAAGCTGCTAAAGAGGTCTTGATCCCATCAAAATGGCATTGACATAAAGGATTAAGCTGTAAATTTTTATTGCTGTCTATACATATCAACTAAAAAAATTTCTCAAACATCTAATATATGTCAAAATATGGGGTTTCATGCTATATACGCAGCTTCTGTAACAATACTCCCTCAACATTATGAATTCTTGTAAAGAGATACTTTATCTACCCAGGTGGTAGGATCCACATATGCTGCAAGGTCTCTCATTGGATATAAGTTGGGGGTAGACGATGTAATCACCTAGATCGTGGATGCCATGCCTCTCTCTCTACCCAATAAGAATCCCTGTCGACTTGCTGGATGGTAGAAAAAAGAATTTTCTTTCTTATATTCTTTCAGCTCGTTGATTCATTAAGCTGGCCTATTAATTAACATAGCTTCTAATAAGAGCAGGATCATTAACTTATTTTCTTGATCTCTTTCCTATAGAGCATTACTTGATCCTTGTCGCTTTTCTTTGTACAATTGCAGAGAGGTTTTGTAGAGGCCCATGCAGATGATGGTCTGCTTGAGATCTTTTGTCTGACGCAAGGGTGGCATGCAACCTTTGTTATGGTTGCTCATATCTGCCGAACACATTGCTCAGGTACCACCATAAACCTCATGATCACTAAATATTGGATAATATAGGTCAAAATTAGAAATATTATCCTGGACTTTTGCAAGCTGACATGTACCATAAGAAGGGGAGACAGTGTTGTTGATGAATGAAATGTGGATGAAAGTAGGGAATGAAAGATAACTTTCATTGAGAGTTTACATACTAAATCGATGACATATTTTGAAACAGCATTTTCGGATATTAGATATGGGAAATAGATTTTGGATTTTGCAGTGCCGTAAATATATTTTCTAAGAAGAGAAACGAGCATTTGATATCATTTAAAAACGGATTATACAATAACTAGTGTTCACCGCCGAAAACCGGGAAAGACAAACGTCTTGCCTGCATTTGGAGGCAGATGCTATTTGGTTTTATCTGTCCACCTCTCCGAAGATACCACGTTGATTTATAACACCGTGTATCAAAGGTTTAGACAGATGCGGCCGTTGTAGTACACTTCGTCAGATTCCCCCTCGTTGTGAGGGGTTTTTGATTGTGGGGACGCTCTTCCCTGCAGTCGCAAGCCCCTGCAGTTATTATATTACCGCGTAGCGATAACCACTATCTCCTACTCTAGATGTTCACTTCGTGTCGTGTGTGTTTGTTTTATTTTTGTTTGCCCGTTGATCGTATACGGAGACTAATTTATGTTGCCGCCCGTAGGGCGTGGATTAGTCCAAATCCGTATATTCTTAGATTTGGGCTTGGTTTAAGGATCGCTAATCTCGTTTGAGATTAAGATCAACTTAAATGTTTGTTAAAGATACGTTAGTCTAATTTTAGACTAAGATCTACTCAGCAGGATTTTAGGATCTTTCAGACCCAGCAAAAGAGCATTTGAGCTCTATTGCTTTAGTTTAAGAACGTTTTCGATCCATAACTAGTTTAAGCACGTTACGGTCCGTTGTTAGTTTAAGAACGTTGCGGTCCATAGATCACCATTTTTGGTGTGAGGGTTTAGTTTAAGGACGTTGCGGTCCATAGATCATCAGGTGAGGTCGTAGTTTAAGAACGTTGCGGTCCACAGCTAGTTTAAGGACATTGCGGTTCACAGATCACCATTTGGCGGTGAGGTCGTAGTTTAAGGACGTTGCGGTCCATAACTAGTTTAAGGACGTTGCGGTCCATTGGGGAGTACTCATGGGTTTGGAAGTGTACTAAAAGAGCTGTTGGTTGTCAGGACCCTCTACCTTTTTGAAGATGTTGAAGAATTACAACGACATGTATCAGAGGTATGGAGAGATGTACCCTTGAATCAAATTCCAGATTTGACGGGAAAGATCATAGTGACCCTTCCAAAAATCATTAGTCTTTTATGAGAGACTAAGATTAACTTAGGAGATTGAGGAATCATCATCAGTTTGGGAAGTCATGAGCATAGTGACTCGGTCTATTAGGAAATCCAAGATATTTTAATCATCAGGGAGACTTAGCCAATTTGGAGTTGGAGTTGGCTTCCTATAGCGTTAAACACTAATGTATACTCAGTGCTCACGTGCTCCCACGTGAGACTCCAAGGCAGTGTTAAACACTGAAATTTGGGGAGGCTCACGTGTGGCATGTGAGGCTCTTGAAAGTTGGCGCTGTTCACTTGGGTTTATTCCCTTGTTCTTTTATAAGTGCTAAGCACTATTGGCGCACTCCAAAAATGGGAACTGTTTTGATTTATTCCCCTTTCCTTTTACAAGTGCTAAGCACTATTAGGGGGTCACGTGGGATTACGTGAGGCGCCCCAAAATGAGAATTATCTTTGGGTTTATACCCTTTTTTGTATAAATGCTTGTTCGGGAGTCACGTGGAGACACGCGACTTGATCTCAGTTCTCTTTTGTTCTTCAAGGGTGTTCACGTGGGAACACGTGATCTGTTACGTAGCGTTTGAACACTAATGAATCATCAGGCTGTTTTTCTATGGTTCTGAGGAATCAAGTTCTCCTTTTGTTCTTTGCAGGGATTAAATTCTTTTTAAAGGGTTATACCCTAGTTTCAGAGGAATTAAATTCCCATACGTTTTGTAAGAGTTGAACTCTTTTGAACTCAGTTCTTTCTTCTAGATTTTGAATCTGTATGACAGAATCTTCCCGATGAGAATTAAATTCTCAACTTGTGGAAAGATCTGCTTCTGCAGATCTTAACCAGAGGAAGAACTAAGTTCTTTTTGAGAAGAGTTAAACTCTTGGTTTGAGAATTAAATCTCCTTTTGTTTTGAGGGAGCTTTTAGGAGGGGTTCCTCTTCTTTCTAGAGAATTAACTTCTCTCTTTATATTTTTCTTCCCCTCTGTGTGTGTGTGTATTTTTCTTTCCTCCTCTCCTTGCTCCTATTTATATGAGAAGCAAAAGAATCAATTTGTTAAGAGAATCCCTCATTAAGAGATTATGATTGATTTCATGATCTTTTAGATCAATCGGTGAATTTTATTCACCGTTGGATTTTTTTTCCAAAGGCTCTCTGTTTAACAGAGAAGATTTCTTGTTTGTTTAACAAGATTATGAATATCTTGTTAGTTTTAACAAGATTAGAATTTTATTCTATCATATTCTTTTAGTTTAACAAGATCAGAAATATATTTTCTTAATATAGAATTTAATTCTATCATATAGATATCTCGTTAGTTTAATAAGATTAGAATTTTATTCTAACATAGAATTCTGATCATATGAATATCTTGTTAATTTAACCAGATTAGGAAAATATTTTCCTATGATAGAAATTTATTCTACCAGAAGATCACCGTTGGATTTTTGATCCAAAGATTCTCTGTTTAACAGAGAAGATTTTTTTAGTTTGAGAAAGATCAGGAAAATATTTCCCAAAATAGAATTTAATTCTAGAATTTGATAGGAGTATTTTAAATTGGGGCGTGCATGTGAGAGGCAAGAGAACTCATTTGTTTAACACGTGACCCCTGATGTGGGTTTTAGCCTGTTTATGTTCAGTGCTCATATGCTTTGTGTTTTACACGTGAGGCCTGATTGGCCATTGCTGATTTATATTCAGCGCTTATATGCTTTGTATCTGAGCGCTCACGTGTTTTACATTTGAGCCCTGTTTGGCCTTTTAAGTTTATTTTATTCAGCGCTTAAATGCGCTCACGTGTTTAACACGTGATGTCTGTTTGGCCCTTAATTGTTTTATTCAGCGCTCATACACTTTGCATATGAGCGCTCACGTGTTTTACACGTGAGGCCAAATTTTGAGGACTCCTCCCCTTTTTATAAAGGAACAAGTAGCTCTTGGCCGAAAATTTTGGCAGGAACAACTAGATAGATTTTTACTTACTAGAAAGCAAGGTTGTAAAAACTAAAAAGCGTTAGTCGGAGCTGAGCGGTTGGGGTACCGTCTAGCTGCCTAAGCGGGTTTTTAATTTTCATTAAAATTATATTATACACACACACATAAAATAGCAAAAATTTTAAAAAAATTCTAAAACCTATAACTAGAAAATATACTAAATATATATAACTTCACAATGAATAGAGTGCATAGTATAAATTTTTTTTAATATATGACAATAGATGATATATAGTGATAAATTATAATTTCTAGCTGAAATTTTCAGCTTGCAAATTACATACCTATTGAGATGAGATTGAAAATAGAAAAGAGACGACAAGAACAAAAAATGATTTGGACAAAATTGATTAGGATTTTTGTTGGTGATCTTTAGAGACGTGAAAAAAGAGTGACGCGAGGAAAGCGTCGATCCGAGTACTTTATGGTTTCTTCGTTCGTATAATTTAAAAATAAATCGAGACTTGTATTGTTATTTAGAAAGGGTTTGGATAAAATATTCTTAGAAACAACTAGAACTTGGCTCATTAAGTTTGTATTATAGTCCACAAATCACGTCTTAACGGAAGAGTCCACTTAAAAGCTTAAGCACCTATACCGTTTAATGCAACCGCTTAGGGACAAAGTAGAGCGGCTTGAGACCGCTTCTGCTTAGTCGGTCGATCCTTTTTAGGAAGACTGCTAGAAATATAAGTTAACTTGTACAGATTGCAAAATTATTCTTGGTGAGAGTTTGACCCATCAGTGTAGATTAATGGAATTATATTTACATTAGGTGGAAGAGAAATGCTAAACTAGAAAAAAGATTTAGAACTATATGGTGGATTTTAAAAAGAAATGAGACTTAATTTTATTTAATCATAGAATGATTAATGAATACAACTGGAATTTTGAGGATGAAACTAATTCTATATGGAGAAAATGACTTGTATTTTAAAAATAACTCAAAAATTATATGAATCTAAAGGTAATGAGATATCAAATAAGGAGACTTGGTTATGCGATTAAGAGGTTCAAAAGATATTAAAAGTGAATAGAATCCTGTAAAAATTGGGCAAAAACGTAAAAACAAAGAACATTTTAAGAAAATATATTAGCAAATAAAGAATCTAAAAACCGGTTATTGAAGCTAAATCTAAAACTTATGATGATCAATATATGAAACTAGTAATAAAAGAAGGAAAAACATATAAATTGGCTAAGATAATAGGAAAGAAGAGTAGAAATCTAGGTAATGTTATGCGTATTAAAAGTGAAGATGTAAGATTTTCAAAGAAAGATGGAAAAGTAACTTTAATAATCATGAACTTAAGGTAGAAATGAGCAATTCAGGTAATAATAGAGCCATTTTATATTGCTATAAGATTAGGCTTAATAAAGTGAATGTACTATAAAAAAGATGAAAAGAGAAAAAGCGATGGGAGTAGACCTGATGATGTTCTGATCAAAATTTGGAAGTGTTTAGAAGATACAAGTTTAATTTGGTTAACTATGTTATTTAATAAAATTATAAATACAAAAAGTTCTTGATGAATAGAGGACAAGCAATTTGATATCTATTTATAAGAATAAAGAAGATATACAAAATTGTTTAAACTATCGTGAAATTAAGCTCATGAGTCATACAATAAAACTATGAGAGTGAGTAATCAAACATAAATTAAAGAAATATATCCTAGTTGTTTTATGCTAGGGAGGCCTGCTATAGAAGCGATCGATTTAAAAAGGTGATTGATGGAGAAATATATATAGAGAAAATAGATCTACATGTGGTTTTTATTGATTTTGAAAAAGGCTTATAACAGGGTCCCTAAAATGATATTAGAGTGGGGTTTGGACAAAAAACTTAGTGACCTATAAGCATGGTTTGAATTCTCGACTGATCCCGATTCAAGATGTCCGATTCCGATCCAAAAATGGTCACCTGAGTTTCGATACCGATACTGATACTGCCCGATATTGAGTTAGTAGTAAGTTTTAGTAGGTTTTAGCAGTAAATTTATAAATGGGTCGGTGAGTTAAATAATAGGTTGTTGAATTACGCTTTATTTGATATCATTAATTAACAAAAGTATATTTAAAATATTATAGTTATATTTACCATATAACAACCAATGTAGACATCATTAATTGGTAAAGAATTTGCCAAATTGTTTATAGCTGCATAGTATTGATTTAAGGAATTTCCTAATATTAAACTTTTGTTTTCTCAAATGATATATACTCCGATATTTCCTATCCGAGATAGCTGATACATGTAAGATGGTCGATTATGATCCAACATGTAATTATCTGATACCGATTTCGAGATTTTAAATCTTTCCTATAAGTATTGATGTGATTAAAGATATATATGATTGAGTAATTACTAAGGACGATTAAAGGAGAGAGAAGCATTTTCTATCCATAAGTTTATATAAGGATCGACATTAAGTCCATATCTCTTTACGTTAGTTATGGATGCACTTACCGGACATATTCAGAATGATATGTCATGGCGTATGTTTGCCGATAATATTGTTCTAGTTGATAAATCCAAAGAATGTATAATAAGTAAAGTAAGAAAAAATTGAGAGGCATCCGAATCTTAAGGTTTTTGAAATAGCATAATAAAAACTCAATATATGAAATATAATTTCATTAAAACAGTGTGAAGAAATGAGCGTTTTGGTGCAAATTGATGGCCATGAAATATTTCGGAAGAACCAATTTTGTTACTTAGATTCTATAGTTCATTATGATGGGGGGATTAAGAAGGATATAACACAGTTTCAAAATGGGAATGATTGAAATGAAGTGCTTTTGGAGTGCTGTGTGATCGTAAGGTATCTTTGAAATTGAAAGGTAATTTAACTAAAAAGATGATAAGGTCCGTACTTATTTATGGATTAGAATGTTGGGCAATTAAAAAACATGTCTAAAAAAATGAATGTGGAAGAAATGAGAATGTTAAGATAGATGAGTTGTAATACACTAAAAGATAAGATAAAAAATGAGTATCCGTAAGGACCGTAACAAGGTAGAGATAGCTTTCATAGTGGATCAGATGTGAGAGACCCCATGAGATGGTTTGGAGATGTGCAATAGAGACCAATCAATACCCTAGTTAGAAAAATGATAAAATTATAGTTAATGGCGTAAATAAAGGTACATGTCGATCTAAATGAACATGGATAAACATAATTAAGAACGATATGTTAATCAGTTTTTGAGAGAAATTGTGGGTTCAAATGAGCCTACCAGAATATCATTAAAAAGTTTTTAATGACAAGCAAGTTCCTTATACAACACCATAGGTGCAATTCCAACATAAAAGAGAAAAGGCAACAAGCAACAAGTGAAAATCCTAATACAACATACTAATCAGCGACAACTACAGTCCAACACTGAACCAAAAATAGAGTAACAGCAGCAGAATGAATATAGCAGTCCTCCTGTGGTAAAAAACAAAGGCGGGCCTACATCTCCAAAGACTGAATAGAGGACACCAAGCTCAAAGAACAAAGCTTCAGCCCTTCAAGCACCCAACACGAGATCACCCAATCGTATGCTCCTTGGAGGACTCATCTTCCTCGTTTCTTTGAGTATCATCATATGAGTCAAGAACCACTTCCGGAATAATCTTTCGAATCTTCTTCCTAGTATCCGCCGAGGCAAGATTTATCCAATTAACAATGAACGTGTAAATTTTAGCAAAATTAGTAGTGATGCATTTTTTATCTCTAATAATAGCATTATTACGCTCAAGCCATAACCCCCAACTACTAGCCATACTCACATGTCTCAAGCGTTACGTACCTTCTAGGGACCTTATTGACTTGCCATTTACCCCATAAAGATTTAAAAGTACTAGGAAGCCTATGAAAGTTAAATTTCAAAATAAAAAGCTTCCGAATTCTCTTTATAGTTGGACAATGGAGCATTAGATGGTTGACCGATTCCGTCTGTGCTCAACAAATGCAGCATTGATTCGATCCTTGCAACTTCCTTTTCATAAGATTATCTCGCGTGAGAATAGCGTTTCTAAACACAAGCTAAGTGAAGGCCTTGATTTTTATAGAGGTAGCGACTCTCCAGATAAAAGTCAGGCTCGATATTGTTCCTCTCCCTGTATTAATCACCTGATACAGTGATTTAACAGAAAACAACCACCTTTGGACTATCTCCAAATAATTGATCTTTATAGGCTTATTAGGTTGTTTGCCTTGAATATGCAACAGTAATTCCTCTGCTCTAAAGCCTGAACGGGGACGTCCTACGTATGCCAAGTTTTAGATCTCAGATATCTCCATTCTATAGGTCAGAAATCATCGCTTGATCCCTAGCTCTCTCAAATAGATCAGATTTGTATTTGAGAGCCACATCATCACACCATCTGTCATGCCAGAAGCTAGTGTTTTTACAATTATCTAACATCATCGAAGAGCCGGCAAAGAACAAAGTACTAACCCTACATACTCTTTGCCACAAGCTCGACATTGTGCCAATTTTTTAAGTTCCTCTTGAGCTGTTTGTTTTGAAGTAACTATCATAGATCAAGTCTTTCCAAATATTCGAGGGTCCGTTATACAATTTCCACCTCCATTTCGTCAACAAAGTTTGGTTCATCTTTCTAAGGTTCACAACTTCCAGTCCACCCATCTCCTTTTTCCTACACGCTTCATCCCACTTGGTCAAGTGATATTCTTAAGGGTTTTGTTCATATCCTTTCCAAACTAAGCGTCTTCTAGTTCTATCAATTTTTTCCGCCCACCCAGGTAATTCAAAAAAGGCCAAAAAGTAGTTTGGAATAGCTGAAAGAACTGAGTTAAAAAAAGTGATGCGGCCACCTAACGAGATAAATTGTCCTTTCCAACCATGAAGTCTTTTCTCAATTTTCTCCACCATTGGAAACCAATTATTTCTTTTCAATTTGCCTAGTATCATTGGGAGTCCTAGATACATAAGTGGAAAAGTGGATTCTTTCCAATTAAAATATTCGCTAACCGGAGTCATATCATGCATATCACGACCTAGGCAAATGGCCGAACTCTTATGGTAGTTGATCTTTAATCCCGACTAAAGTTCGAAACAATCCAGGATTCACTTTATATATGTAATCTGGCTTCTAGATGTTTACCAAAGATCAACTTGCCATCCACATATTGCAAATTGATCACTCTTGAATGTCGCTTAATACATCCTATGCCTTCATTAACACCTTTTTCTTTAAACTGATCTATCATTCTCCTGAGGCCATCAGCTGCTAGGGTAAAGATGAGCGGGGAGAGGGTCTCCCTGTCTTAGTCCACGTCTACGCTTGATTTCTTTGGTCGAGAATCTATTAACCACGATCACAGATTTAGCCGACGAAAGCTATTCCATTATCCAACTTCTCCATTTGGGCCTAAACTTTCTCAATCTCGTCACTTCTAAGATACAATCCAATTCTACTCTACCATATGCTTTCTCAAAATCCAGCTTGAGAAGGTATCCATCAATATTTTTCCTATTAGCTTGTTGGATTACCTCTTGAGCAGTAACGACACTATCTAGGATGTTTCTTCCAGAAAGATAATCCCTGATCATCAGTTGAAGAACCCTACTCAATCTGTTGGTTAAGACCTTTGTAAAGATCTTACGAGAACAGTTGACCAAACTAATTAGCCTATATTTTCCAACTTTCCTTGGATCACCAACAATATGTTAATTGCTAATTGGCTTATCTAACAAAAACTCCCCATAGGTTTGGACTCGTGACAGTAATCTATCATTTCCTTTCAAAACTATAAAAACTGCTCTGACTGAACGATCACCGTTGGCCAACTTTAACGGTGTTGCCTCTGCATATCAAATGATTGTTTTGCCTTTTTCATGATAATTAATCAATTAAATATTATTTTATTAACAATTTTAAATATAATTATTGATGTTAATTAAAAAATTAATGATGGTGGCCATTGAGGTGGTCGACGGTCGCGGCGGCAGCTGGAAATAGTCGCCGGCATCGAGAGAGGGCACCGGAAAGAGAAAGATGATGAGAGAAGAAGATGATGATGAAGTTGATTAATTGTGATGATGGTGATGGTGATGAAGATGGTGGTGATGATGATGGAGCAAGGAGAGAGGGCGGACGACGAAGGAGGTGGAGGGAGGGGTAGGAACGATGGGGTGGCGGTGAAGTGAGGAATTGGGGGCCAAAGACGGAGTTGAGGGAGGAGCTCGAGGGTAGGGGCGCGATGTGGGGATCAGAGTTGGAGGGAAGTCGAGGACGGGGCATGGGGATCGCCGACGAGATGAGGGGGAGGCGATGAGTGAAGAAGAGGAAGAAGGGGTTTGTGTTTGGAGGTGGAGGTGAAGTGGAGGAAGAAGTTGGCTTTAGGGTTAGGGTGGAGGAAGAAGATGGTGTGGAGAGAGGAGGAAGAAGGCGGCGGAGGCGACTTGCGCCGAAGGTGGTGGCTGATGGGTGGAGAGGGTTACAGTTAGTTTTTTTTATTTTTTTTTTATTTTTTTAGAATTATTTTAGAAATTAGGGTTATGATGACAGAGATGTGATTTGGGTTTTTTATAAAAAAATTTGCTAATGTGTCACGCGGTAACTTAATTGACGTGGCGATGTCGTGGCATTGTTAGTGATGACGTGGCACCGTTAATTAGAGCAGTTTTTTTCCTGTAATTCTGAAAGGAAATGATAATTTTCTGTCACATGCCCAAACCTATGGAGAGTTCTTTGTAAATAGAACGGTTCTTAATAGATCAGAATGGAAGACAAGGATTCAATAGCCGACTCTAGAAATTTGGAATGAAGGCTTGTTGCTGTGGTATGTTTTCAAACAGTAGAGTCATTGCATCATTGTCCAAGCTTTATTCGGTACTAATTTGTCTATGGATTGTTATTTCTTAAATTTAGAAATTCTCAAGGAAAGAAGTAATCAAGTATTTAGAAAACAGTCTAATGCCAGAAATCGTTAGAGTTTGTATTAGGTTCCTAGCGGTAACAATTATTGGAAAACAAAGGAATTGCTATTAAAGCATAGATAGACCGTTGGTGGATAGGCGGGGATACGCGCGATTTTCGAATATTCATTTATTGAGCAAATTGAGCTAGATATTCAGAGGCCACTCATTTTACAGTTGGAGCAGTTTAAGTTTTCATAATGTGTAATAGTCCCTTGGCTTTATATTTAATACTCATACAGTTTTTGTCATATTAATTTTATATTTATGTAAATATAGGCATTTGTGGCTGTGGCTGTGTTCCTTATTGCGTATATGATTTTATTGTCTCATTTTTCTGGTTTAGCAATATATTAGACTATTGGATTGTGGACCAAGTGTACACTTCGATAGCTAATTAATATATTTAATCACATGTTCATCCAAGGAGCAATCCTCCAAAATAAATGATACCCTGTAGAGTCTCAGCGAAGAAACAAGGCCGACAAGGTTTTCTCTTGGGTATCATATTCTCCATGGCAGAAAATAATCTGAAGGGAAATCTGAAACTCATTTCAAAACGGAGTTCTTCAATTAAAAGCCTCCTTTTTACCATAAGCATTGTATAACATGATAGCTTATGGATTTTCATTAGCCATTCTTGTTTTGATGATAGCTTAAACACGAATAGTTGTTTGGTGTCTCATTCTTTATCTTGTTTATCTTATCGACACCAAACTCGTATACTTGATGTTTAGCTTGCATATCCTATATCTTGTGTATACCGAGTAATATTTCAATATTTCTTGCTATACCTGTGTTATATTCTTGATATCGATATATTACTCTCATTCATTGTTTTGGTAATTCACAATATGAACCTGTATATTCATGTGATCTATATCTTCTTCTCTTATACCATATATATATATTTAGTATATCAATATCTCATATTTTGAGTTTGAGTTATATCTTGAAATTGATATAATATTCATGATTGCGATATCAAGATAATGAATGTTTCATATATTTGTGTTTAATTTATTGTTTATTTTTTAGCACTGTATATGATATGCTTGGTTGTATTTGAGATTGGTTTTTAGGATATTTTCACGACACAAATATACAAAGGAGGATGTTGGAAATTGAGCTTAAACGATATATCTAATGGAGGTTGGAGGAATACAGATGAGTGCTTCTCAATTTGCCAAATTCAAGCTAAGGATAGCTATAAGAGCCGAAGTCCGAGATTGAAGCGTTGAAGTTCGAGAAGTTCAAGTTTGAAGATTAAATATCGACTTTGAGATGCTAGTGAGTGGAATGGCGTGTTCAAAGATCAATGAATCAATTTGAAGATCGATTGAAGATTGAGTGAAGCGCCGAGTTTCAAGAGTTCAAGGATTCAAGATTGGAAGATGTGAGAAACCGACATAGGAATCCTTGTAAATACTCTATAAATTATGGTTATATCAATTAGAGCTCTTGAACACTCACACACTAGCACAAACGTTTTACAAATATCAGGTTTTCAGTTTAAAGATCTGTTTTAATAATCAACCTCATTTTCTTTAAGTAAAAACAATTCTGTATTTGTTTATAGGGCAGACGTTTGAAGAACAAACTGGTAGACACTCGCTTCTTTAAAATTTTCTGGGGTTGCCTTTTTCAGACATGTGGCGTTTTGTACTTCAGACGTTTGACCTTATAGGGGTATGACCACTTATTTTTTAAGTAAAGATATTTTTGTTAACTTTGGCATTGGTCAAGATGTCTGAAGATCATCGGGGCAGACGTCTAGCAACGGTAAAAAATGCTAGATTTGACCCATAACGGACAGTTTTTTCCTCGGGGGTTATAAAATGGATTGTGGGTTGGTTTTTTGAGCTTTAATCACTCAATATTTCAGTTGCTATTATCCCAAAATGATCAAGAGTGAAAAATCTCATTTTTAGTGTGTTTCAAAAGAGTTTCCATTTGATTATCAAATCACTCTCACACACAAAATCAAGAGCTTCAAACTGATTATCCATGCTTTGTAGAGTATTAGAAGTGAGTTTGAGAGAAACTCTATCAAGAGTATTGTGCTTCGATTGTAATCTCTTCTTTTTTTGTGTTTGGGATCTTGAGTGCAAGATTGCCATTATAAGAGGGGAGAGCATCTTTTGTAGAGAGAAAGGTGATGAGCATTGTAGAGAGGAGTGTTCGCAGTGATGAACAATGTATGTTCTTTTGAGAAGACGTGTTGGTTCGGCCTCCACCGGAAGCGGGGTTGTGGGTTTCTTGCGGGCAACATATTTGTCTTCGAGAAAGACGTGGTTAGTGGAACGGGCTCGTGCGTCTAAAGAAAGTGGACTTGGTGATCTCCCGAACCTCTATAAACGACTCGTGTTTGCGTTTGCAATTTCTCTATCTCTCTTTCCATTACTTGGTATTTAGATTTGCAGTTATTTGCTTGCAAGTAGTGATAATTTAGAAATTGCATGCTTGGAGATTTCTTGCTCTATTTACTCATTGCTTGAGCTTGTGATAGTCCCTTGTTATATGCTTTGTATTCAATTGTAGTTTTGCTTAGCCTCTTATCTCAATTGATATATTGATTAGCAAGTAGTATGGATTTTTAATTCGGGCATATTAGTTTTATAGTCCAATTCACCCTCTCTAGGACTATTTGTGTAAGCTTCCGCGTTCTTTCAATTGGTATCAGAGCTTGGTGGTCTTCCTGTGTAGCCTTAACATCCTAGAGTGATCCATGGCTTCTTTTCTTTCTAGTTCTTATGATGATGAACCATCGATTAACAATCCCCTTATTTTGATTGTAACAAATTTTTTATTTGGAAGATTAAAATGGATACTTATCTTGGGTCTTTTGGTAGGGATGTTTGGAAAATTGTTAATAGCGATTATTCTGTTCCTCTTTATGATAAATTAGAATGGAGTAGTCGTGATAGAGATTTATTTGTTACTAACATCAAAGCTTTTAAAGTTTTACAATGTGTTTTGGATAATATTTTAAACAATTTTTCTTCTTGCAAAACGACTTATGGTATTTGGTGCCTATTGGAGCAAACTTATGGAGAACGCTTTGTTTGCAAGAAAGTGGAGAAAGCCAAGAGTGCAACTTCATTAGCCACTTTGGATGGGTCTAAACAAAAGCAAAATCAAGACGCTGCATCCAACTCTATGGAGTATGCAAAGGGGTGTTTTGATCATTGCGTTGTAAGTCATCTTTATGATTTCCGCAAACTTACATATGATCAATTATTAGATGCGTTTAATACTCTGCATGATAGTCGTATCTCATTAGCATTAAAAATGGTTTGCTTGAAAATCGTATTTCTATCTTAGAAAACGGGAGAAGTGATTTGGTTTTTTTGTTGCAATTCTTTTGAAATTTTAAACAAAAATTTGATTACCAAATTTAGTGCCTTATTTTCTATTCATGATTCTCAAAAAGTTTTAGTTGATAAATTAGTTGAGAAAAATGAGTTGATTTCAAAACTTGACTTATATTGTGCAACTGTTGATACTTTGAAGCTTGAAAATGAAAATTTGGTTTTATCCTGTGAAAACTTGAGAATTGTAAAGGATGGCTCGGTTACGAACTTCAAAAATAAGATTGATCTTTTAAAGTCATCCATTTCATCTCAAGAATATCTCGTTTTAGAAAATACTTCTCTCAAGATAGAAAATGAGTTTTTAGTTTCGATTTGCGAAATTTTGAGAAATGAAAACGATGCTTTAATTCCGAGTTTGAAAAACGAAATCGATTTATTGAAATCTTCAATTGTTTCTCAAGACTCATTGATTTTGGAAAACTCTTCTCTCAAGCAACAAAATGATGTTTTGAGCTCTTTCCTTGTTAAGATTTCAAAACCGAAAAAATCATGTTTCCATTCTTAGCAAGCCGAAGAAAGTTTTAAATGGAAGAGAAGTTAGCTTTAAAAACACTTTGAAAATTCAAAAACCCTCTTTTACTAGATTTGACAAACGTATTTCAAGTTTTGCTAAATCTCATGCATATTTATATAGATTTAGTTCAAAACAATCTTTGGAAAGGCATGCGTATTATACACTTGCTTCATCTCATGCATGCATGGACACTTCTAGTTCTATTCGTGCACACTCATACTTGCAATTTTTTCGATGCGCATGGACATTTTGCACATTCATGTAGGTTAAAGAAAAATATAATTTTGAATGTCAAATTGATTTGGGTTCCTAAGGCTAACCCGATTGGACCAAGATAGCTTGGATACTGAATTTCCCTTCCATACCTTATTTTTGTAGGTATGGATAATTTGAAGAGATGAGAGCTTCGGGATCGTGATGAGCAAGAGCGCCTTAACGATTTTTTTGCTTGGCGCATCACATTGTAGGGTAATGGTATCATTGCTATTTTCTTTTAAAATATCGCCAATTGACTTTGTGCTTGATGTTTTGATTTTTTAGAAGAAGATAATCGTTATAGATCCTATATGATCCCTTGTTATGATGGGATTCTCTTATACCCATGCTCTACTTTGATATTATCTTTTTGGGTTGCTTGCACAATGGTTTTCACGTCAATTATATTCATTTGTATTTGTTTCATATATGGGATGCTACCTACATATCATTCTTATGCGTATATGTGATTTCTTGTGCTCACTTGCTTGAAAACTTGTGTTCTTTTTAAACTTGAGCACAACTTGGTATGAAAATTGCTTTAGATTTGCTTATCTTGTGTTTTTCATGCCATAACCCTTGCTCTTGTTTAAGTTGTGTTTTTAATCCTATAAGTGAGAGTTTGTGTCCGTATAGCTTTAAATTGTTTAAATCCTTTTCATATGGATACATTTTAGCACAAGTTTTAAATTTAAATCTTTTTCGTATGGATACTTTTGGCACACGTTTTAACTTGGAACCATTTTCGTTTGGTGTTTTTTTGTTGTGTCTAATTTAGGGTGTGCTTATGCTTAATTTTGCTTATTTGTTGCACACCTTTTTGCATGAGCTGATCTTTTTCCTTTGGAATTGACTTCCCTCTCATCTTGCCAAAATGGCCTCTGCAACCCTCTTTAGGGGAATCAATTGTGGTTTTGTTGTTTATAATATATTCTAGGGTCTAACGGAGTGTGTTTTGGTCTTCATGGGTTTGTCGATACTAAAAGATGAGAAAATCCTATTTTGCTTATCCTTATAACTTATGTTTGCCATCATATCATGTTTGGACTTGAATATATCTTTTGCATAAAACATTTGGTTTATACCTTGCATTGATTTTCGTTCAAAACGTTTTTCTTTTCAAAAGGCAAAATTTTCTAGCTTTTTACACTTCAGACAGACGTCTGCCCTCCATGCTTCAGACGTTTGGCTTCTGTATCCTTTGAAATATCAGAATGTGCAGGCTTCCAGACGTTTGAAGGCCATTTTTGGCAGACGTCTGAAAGCTTTTTATTATTGCTTGGTTTTGAACGTCAGACGTCTGCCAGTTGGCCTTCAGATGTCTGGGGTGCTCTCTGTCCTTTTGAGGCTCCTTGCCAGATCGTGGCAGACGTCAGAAGCTATATTTTGGCGAATTTTTTTATTATTTAGACGTCTGCCAATTTTGAGATTCAGACGTCTGGGTATATTGTTTTGTGGATCCTTGCATGTATTTTTTTGTTTGGTATTTTTGTTTTGTGAGTTTCTTGCCTTAAAATGCTAGTATAACTTTATTTTTTTCATGTGATTGGTTTTGATTTATTGATGAGTTGGATCATTAAATTTCTATCACTTGTATTTCATTATATATTACTTTTGAGCTCTAATGGTTTGGTATTCAAGTGACTGTATAGGACTCATGAATTGAAAGTTTGGGCTTGCTTCTCGTACTTGGGTGATTCAAGCGTTTGGGGGAGGCAAATCTCACGCTTATGAGGTTAATTTTTCGTATTTACTTCCTAATTCTTGTGTTGTGCACATTTTAAAATTTCATGTTTTTAAAGAAACACGCACACTTTGTACATGTATAATACGATTATGCTTGTCATTTGATATCTTATGGTTCGTATTACAACATGTATTCTAATACTTTTCAAAACTTGTTTTTACTTTTTATGAGTTAACGCATGTTTTTGTGCTTTTCACTGTATATCGTTTTCAAAACATGCTTTTGTGTAGAGTTGAGCTTCGCTTTCAAAATTGTTCATTTTCAGTTGGTATCAACTCATACTTGCATCCACATTCCAATAGAACCTGCTAATCTTTCCTTCATGTGGTTGTTGTGCATGTATACTTGTTTTTCTTTGCTTATCTCTTATATACATGTATTTGGATACGAGTTGAGCTTCATTTTCAAAATTTGCATTTTACTTGTGCTCGTATTCTTTTCCTAGTGTTCTCCTATGCATATATTTAGGGGGAGTGATTCAAACATTTGATTCGTTTTAGATATCCGCATATATTTTGGGGGAGTAGTTCAAGCGTTCTAAATTTCCTAAATATTCTTTTTGATTATGTCAAAAATGGGGGAGAATAATAAGAGTTTTAGTATATCGATGTCGGATTTTTGGTTTTATTTGATATAGATATACTATTTCCTATTCATATTTTGCCATCATCAGAAAGGAGGAGATTGATAGCTTATGGATTTTTATTATCCATTCTTGTTTTGATGATAGCTTAAACATGAATATTGTTTGGTGTCTCATGCTTTATCTTGTTTATCTTATAGACACCAAACTCGTATACACTTGATGATTTGCTTGCATATCCTATATCTTGTGTATATCGAGTAATATATCAATATCTCTTGCTATACCTGTGTTATATTCTTGATATCGATATATTACTCTCATTCATTGTTTTGGTAATTCACAATATGAATTTGTATATACATGCGATCTATATCTTGCTTCTTTTATACCATGTATATATATTTAGTATATCAATATCTCATGTTTTGAGTTTGAGTTATATCTTGAAATTGATATACCATTCATGATTGTGATATCAAGACAATGAATGTTTCATATATTTGTGTTTAATTTATTGTTTATTTCTTAACACTGTATATGATATGCTTGATCGTGTTTGAGATTGGTTTTTAGGATATTTTCACGACACAAACATACAAAGGAGGATGGAGGAAATTGAGCTTAAACGATATATCTAACGGAGGTGGGAGGAATACGGATGAGTGCTTCTCAATTTGCCAAATTCAAGCTAAGGATAGCTATAGAAGCCGAAGTCTGAGATTGAAGCGTCGAAGTCTGAGAAGTTATCAAATATCGATTTCGAGATGCTAGTGAGTGGAATGACGTGTTCAAAGATCAATGAGTCAATTTGAAGATCGATTGAAGATTGAGTGAAGCGCCGAGTTTCAAGAGTTCAAGGATTCAAGATTGGAAGATGTGAGAAACCGACATAGGAATCCTTGTAAATACTCTATAAATTATGGTTATATCAATTAGAGATCTTGAACACTCACACACACTTAGCACAAATGTTTTACAAACATTGGGTTTTCAGTTTAAATATTTGTTTTAACGATCAACCCCATTTTCTTGAAGTAAAAACAATTTTGCATTTTTCTATAGGACTGACGTTTGCCAATTTGAACCGCAGATGTCTGAAGAACAAACTGGCAGATGTCCGCTTCTTTAAAATTTACTGGCAGAACGGTCTCGGGTTGCCTTCTTCAGGCTTCTGGCGTCTTGTACTTCAGATGTCTGACCTTATAGGGGTATGACCACTTATTTTTTAAGTAAAAATATTTTGTGCACTTTGGTATTGGTCTAGACGTCTGAAGATTATCGGGGCAGACGTCAAACAACAGTCAAAAATGCCAGATTTGACCCATAAGGGCTAGTTTTTTCTTGGGGTTATAAAAGGGGTCGTGGGTTGGTTTTTTGAGTTTTAATCACTTAATATTTCGGTTGCTATTATCAGAGTGAAAAATCCCATTTCCAGCAACAGTTTCAAAGAAGTTTTTCGAAAGAGTTTTTCCATTTGATTATCAAACCACTTCCCCACACAAAATCCAGAGCTTCAAATTGATTATCCATACTTTATAGAGTATTAGAAGTGAGATTGAAAGAAACTCTATCAAGAGTATTGTGTTTTGATTGTAATATTTTCTTTTTTTGTGTTTGGGATCTTGAGTGCAAGATTGCCATTGTAAGTGAGGAGAGTATCTTTTGTAGAGAGAAGGGTGACGAACATTATAGAAAGGAGTGTTGTTCGTAGCGACGAACAATGTATAGTCTTTTGAGGAGACGTCTTGGTTTGGCCTCTACCGAAAGTGGGTTTGTGGGTTGCTTGCGGGCAACATGTTTGTTTTCGAGAAAGACGTGTTTAGTGGAACGGGTTCGTGCGTTTAAAGAAAGTGGATTAGGAGATCTTCCGAACCATTATAAACGACTCGTGTTTGCATTTGCAATTTCTCTATTTCTCTGCCCATTACTAGCTATTTAGATTTGCGGTTTTTTTCTTGCAAGTGGTGATAACTGTGAAATTGTATGCTTGGAGATTTCTTGTTCTATTCGCTCATTGCTTGTGTTTGTGATAGTCCCTTGCTATATGCTTTGTATTCAATTGTAGTTTTGTTTAGCCCCTTATCTCAATTGATATATTGATTAGCAATTTGTATAGATTTTTAATCTGGGCATATTAGTTGTATATTCCTATTCAACCTCCCTCTAGGACTATTTGTGTAAAAGCATTCACGTTCTTTCATAACAGGCTTATCTTTTGTTGTGGACAGCCAAATCCATGCAGCTATAGGTTGTATTTTCTTATGAAGTCGTGTATTGCAAATGGACGGTGAACCGTGGAAACAGCTGTTACACAGTGATTATTCTACTTACGTGGAGATTGTCAGGGTTCCATTTCAATCAGTCATGATAAGCGGCGAGTGATTTTTATCATCTTATATATATATATATATATATATATATATATATCACACATCAACAAATCTTCCCCTTATCAGTCATGATAAGCGGGCGAGTGATTTTTATCATCTTATATATATATATATATATATATATCACACATCAACAAATCTTCCCCTTTACTATGTGACGTTTCTTTCAAAGGGGTTTTCATCTTCAACCGCTATTGGTAACATTACTAAGGTACTTGGAGTAGATTCAGTAGGAATTCTCCCATTCTTGTATTTATTCATGTATCTAGCCATGACGTGTAATAACTACATTTGATACGTGTAATGATAAAATGCTGAGGGAAAAAATGCAATTCATCTGTTCTCATATCCTTTCTAGACCGCAGAATGTAGTATGTCTTTCATGTGACCGTTAACTCTATTCGGCTGATTCATGGACTTGCTTTGGTTTTCTTACCTTGATTATTCGGAGAGCACCAAGGTTCTTTTGGATCTAAAAATTGAAGGTACTTGCTTCTTATTTAATAAATGAAGGCGATGCAACTGTGTACTCATTTTTTGGTAGGCTAAATTGCAGGTTACGTGCCAAATATTAATAAGCTGCACTTACCCTAAATTCCCAATGTTAACAGGCATTAATTTTTTTTCTGTTTTCTTCTCGAAGTACTCTTGTTTTCTGCTAATCGACAATTGGTATTTTGGGAAGAAAGAAAAGCTAAAGAAATGTATGTTAAACTTGGAGTAGAGTGCAGCTTTTCAATATTTAGGATGGCATCCTGTCATATGAGGCAAAAAATGAAGTTATCGTTTAATTTAGCTTTCGTACAACTACATGTTTGTTTACTACACTTTTAATTTCAGGAGAATTCAATATGGCAATTGGAAAAACTCCGCCACTCACAATTTCTAATGTGAGTATTTCATCGCTTTATTCTTTTAGATGAAATAGAATATTATTAAATATAGTAATTGTAGAGTGTTTTTTGCCACCGTAGGCCGGGGTTTATTGATTGTGGAGATTCTAATTTCTGGCAGCCACGGACAAAACTGTCGTTAATTACCCCTCATTCTGAAACGAGGAACTTCCGATTAACGGGTCATGTGAATAATGCGAAACTCAATGTGAAATGTCTGGGATTAAATACAAATTTGTGTTCATGTGTCTGATTTTAATTTAGAACATGGTTCTATTAATTTTTGGGGAGAAGAGTGTTTGCCTTTTTTTTTTTATCAAGTGTTACTTAATCCTTGTGTTTAAAACACATCCCCCATGCTGATCTTTTGGTTTGCCAACATGGATGAAACATCGGGAAAGCCTAGGTTTCAATACTTGGCAAATTTTTTTTGCAAGTTTTAGAATTCTATTGTGCGCTTGCGCCCGTGCTGGCGTCCGTGCATTAATGCATGTGGCGCTAGGGGGTGATATTCATTTGTGCCCGTGCTTTGCACGTGGCGCCCTTGGTCCAATCATAGGCGCTGGCATACTTGCATTGCATGTGGTGCCCACGTGCAATTTTGCAGAAAGTGCCCTTGGCGTCAGCGCACGTGCATTGCACGTAGGGCACATGCGTAAATTTGCAAAAAGCGTTATAAGCGCAAGCGCACATGCATTGCACGTGGCACACATGCACAAATTTTGCAGCAAGCGCCCTTAGCGCTTGACGCACCCTATAGATGAAAGTTTGCATTTTTAGAAAGTTTTCACACCCTATTGAGGCTGAGCCATCACTACACTTATAGATGAAACATCCTCTTAATTTATGGAACTTTATGCACTAAATTATAACCATTACCATCATAACGTGCTTTTCTCTCTGATTTGGCCATTGATTCATGACATATAATTTTGCACAGTTGGTACCACACAATATGGGATTAGAGTGAAAATAGGAATACCCATCATGTCTCACAAATTTTTTCTTCTTGTCTCTATATCAAGATTGTTTCAGAGCACAGTGCAATGGATACACTTTAGAGATGTTAATTTAGCTCAAAACTTTGGACTTGCTAATTCTGTTGCTTAGGGGCACTCTCTCATTCTTGAATATTGGCACAGTGAACCTTTTTTTTAATGGAGTATTACATTATATTCAATCTCATGTAGATGGAAAAATTTGATGCATCATTCGATTACTTGACTATATATCAATAAGAATTTTTGCACATGTTTAGTACAATGTTCAGTTCTTGGGATCTTTGATTATGATTTGTCACTGCCTCATAAAACTCTTCTGCCTCAAAATTCTCACCAACACACTTTCGGTCTCCAACTTTGTCCAGTGAAATGGAGGCAACAGAAACCTGGAGTGGTGTTCTCCACTTCAACATGTATGCAACAAAGCACAGATAGTGACAAACCCTAACCCTAACCCTAACCCTAAATAGAGATAGTAGAAGAATATCCTCCTTGTTTTGGTCTATAATCGAGAACCCTGACAGCCATTAGCCAGCAAAGGTCCAAGGCATAAGGCAGCTGCATATGTAAACATAATACTCATTTTATATTTGTTTGCTATGATTATGATTCCTCTTTATACTTTGTTATCAAAAAGAGAGTGGTTCCTTAACTAGAAGGCAGCAGCTCCGCATTATGGGCTGTCCTTGTCTCCCCTTTGTGTCATAAGGAAAAAAATTAAATAAAAAGTTTTCGAGGTTTCATGCAGTGATGGCTCAGCATCAATCCCTAGATTTCTTGTTTTGGGAAA
Organism: Agapanthus africanus; assembly: GCA_030015575.1. NCBI lineage: Eukaryota > Viridiplantae > Streptophyta > Magnoliopsida > Asparagales > Amaryllidaceae > Agapanthus > Agapanthus africanus. The sequence goes on from JASDDO010000016.1 coordinate 389,895,601, forward strand.
AGCTTTTCGCTTGAATAGTTTAAGTGCAAGTTGCCATTTAGAAGAAAGGATATGGTTCGATTTGACTGGGCAACAAAAAACTTGAAATAGGCCTAAAAGTGCAGAATGGAACGAGGCAATCGGAAATATATGACTGTTAGTTTGCTCGATAATATGGACACAGTTTCACCATAGCATCATAATAATAAAACTTATACTTGGTTGTCGACCATGAGACCTGTGATTGAAGTCCCTGTCTGGGGAAAAAAACAATACGAGTTGAATGCAATGCATTTTCATGTGTTATTTGGGATATGGGTTATGATTTCTTTCTCAAACATTCTCATTTTTAACTGCTTATATTGAACTTGGACTGATTAAAACATGAAGAATGTTTTTTGGGCAAATTGCATGATTTAGGGCCCTAATTATACCGATGAATTTACAATTTCTCAAAAATTGGTGGCCATGTGAGTAAGTTTACAAGCCTGATATATGTTTTCAACCACATTTGTTGTTTTGTTTATATGAGCTGAAAAGATGTCACCACTGCACAAGCATAAAGGGTTAAGAGTACCCCCAAAAAGAAGTGCATGTTCTAAGATGCCAGCTCTCTTTAGTTATTAAAATAAAATGAATTGAATTGTCTTTGTTCATTTGGAAGATGGATGCTTTCATGCATGCACATGGAAACCACAAATTTTAACGATCTAGATTCATCCCATCCAAATGGTCAACCAACTTGTAGTAATTATGCTTATGTTATCCAATAATTCTAACATAAATTATTCTATTGTTTATTCAGATAGAATTGCTAACGTGCCAAGAGGCATTCGTATTGTATCACTATACGACTCATGTAGGAGTAGAACTTGGCATCATCCAACCTTTTTAGTATTAAAAATATACCATTTTTAAGAAAAAACATAATCATCACTAAACAAATTTAAAGTTTGGGGAGATATATATATATATATAGTTTGAGCTGTTTAAATCTAAATCTAGTCGTACACAAATTTTGAACGAATGAGTGAGATTGATTTAAATACGTAGTCAAAGCTTTGGTTCGAACTACTATTTCACACTTGATAACAATGAACAAGGTAAATAACTTAAAACAACTTGTATGTTCGTGAGTAAGCCCGGCTAATAAAGCGAATTGCTTGTGAATCGATTCGCTTCGTTTCGCCATGGTGCGTATTTTTTTTGCTTCGTGGTGACATGGGCGAGTTGGGCGAATTGACTCACCTTGTCGCCACGAATTGGCGAAGCGAGTGGGGTCTCCAATTCCCCAGCGGTGCTTCTTTGTAGGTTGTCTCGTCTGACTCGCCAATTCGTCTCAGGATTCGTCACGAATCGCCGTGACTCACCGATCGGACCCGATTCGTCTTGAATTCGTCGCCCAATGGTCGTAAACGATTAGTATTTTGACGAATTGCTTAGCCTCGTCTCAAGTTCGCTTCGACTAGTCTTGGATTCCACATCCAACAGCTAGAAATGGCAGAATTGGGCGAGGCGAATTGCGAACGGCTAGAAACAGCCATAATTTCCAAAAAAATAAAAAAAACCTATAAATACCCCCAAATCCTCGTTCCTTCTCATTCCTAACCTATTTTTCTTCCAAAACAAAATACACATCTCTCTTAAAAACTAATCTAATACTACTGTGGCAATTTTCAATAGAAGCTTCAATCTGATCCTCCGACAGTTTGACTCTGACTTTTTGAAGTTCCGAGGCTCCGACTGACTCATTCTTCTCTCATTCTTATTTATTGTTTTTAATTTATTATTTCTATTCTAATACTCTTTTTTTAATTAGTTAAAATATTGATATGGATGGCTAATCTGATACGCATCAAACTCAAATTACTCATCCCGAACAACAAGCAGAAGGATCCACACCTGCATCTAGAGAACATACGAAACATGCTCCCACAAGTAATGTTTGAGATCACTATAAAATTGAAATTAAGGAGGGTGTTAGATACGCAATTTGCAACTATTGTGGCAATCATTATAAACATGAAGGTGCTGGCACCGGTAGTTTGCATAAACATACAAAAAACACTTAGAAGCCCAAGCTGGTTCTTCCACCACCTAAACACAAATTGGTTTTGCCGGTCAAGATCTTTTTCAATATAATCATGATTTAAATGTTTTAGAAATGGTAAGAAATGTTATGGCAGATGAACATGTTCTCGGATTCGGAGACAGTGCAACTTTTGAGCGGTACGTTCAAATGGCTTTGCAACTGACATACAAAATGGTTCCGAGGACTACACTTAAAAGTCGTTGTTTTAGCCTCTACAACGACGGTAAACAGGTATTAATTGCTACTCTTGCTTTTTTAGATACCGGTATTTCATTAACTTCTGATATTTGGACGGATAGAAGGGAACTTCCCTGGATCTGTGCATATTGGATGGATTCTGACTGGTTTTTGCAAAAAAGAATTATTGGTTTTAGACAATTTCCATTCCCACATAGTGCTTTTCATATAACTTCGGAAATTAGACCCAGTTTAGAAGAATATCATTGTGTAAATAAATTTTTTTCTATTTCTTTCGATAATGGTAGCAACAATAATTCTGCTATTACCGATCAATTTGCAGTGGTCGTTTTTTTTCATATTCGTTGTGCATGTCATATACTTAACCTTACTATACAGGATGTATATGTTAGTTATATGTATGCCCTAGAGGCCATTACTGTACATACGATGTACATTGTAGTGGATACTTGGACATATATAGGGAGAACTTTCTTGCTCGACATGATAGTATGCTGTCTGGTTGTTCTTTATCTTAACATGTACACTTATTGCCTCTCTATTACATGTTGATAAAGTCCTTAGGATGAGTATTTGACTACCAGGACTATGATGCAGATTAGACTAGTGGGGAAGAGGTAGTCGGTAAGTACATCCTTCAAATGTTCCTAGTCGTGGGAGTATCGAGACAGGGCATCGATACTCCAGAGTAGACTAGCGTATGCGCTTCTTGACCCATATGATGGGCGATGGATGATCCCATATCTATCGGTGTTTGACATTAGAGAAGGTATACGGGTGCTCAGTGGAGACTGGGTACACTGAACGGACTCGCCGAGAACTTCTAGATGGTATTATACCTATCGTCAGATAGCAGTTTTCTGGTAACATTGGTGCAGGTTAGTCCGTCGACCCGAGATCGTCATAGAGTCTTATGTGATTTCCACTGTGGTTTGATTTTCACCATACCACATTCAAGAGATCGTGCAAAAAAGTGGTTTTTGGGTACAGTCCGGAGTCACATGGAGGCAATGAGCGATAGGAGGGAATTCGTCTTTCCCGGTATTGGGGGTTGTTGTTGCGCTATGCTCGATTGGCCATAACAGGAAATCCCTGGTCAGGATTGTTTAGATTTACTGGTAAGTGTTATCAGTAGTTTCTCGAACCGTTATGGATCTTGTATCGGCATGACTTATCAGGCTATTGGGGTCTGACGTTATACCACCCCCAAGTTGCGATATGCGACATATCTGACGAAGAGACCGGACTGTACGGTAGTATTACCCATTGGATTCGCAGGAGTATGAGTAGGCTTGCTTGTTGATTTTCTGATCGCTCAATACCCGGGTGGTCGTTACGTTTAGCAGACCGCTTGCGACTTGTGTGTGTTTGATATGATCATCACCGATTGCCGGCGTATTGACGAGTCTTTAGAGTCCTACACAGAGGTTTCCTGGTTCATGCGAAATGAAATAGGAGCATATATGTGATATGTGCGGGACCGAGATTAATGCGCGTATGTGATACCGCATTCTATTCTCGCGATATGTGATATCGGTCGGTTATATTTGATATAGCCGGGTTATCGGATCAAGTGTTGATTCGATAGATTGTTACATTTGATATTAGCCGGTTGTATGTGATATAGCCAGACTATTAAATCAAGTGTTGATTTAATAATTTAATGTATAATTATATATGTGATATATTAATTTACATTAATTAATATTAGCTCACTTAAACATTTCTTTTTCTCACTTTGTGCTTTAGTATATATGTGATATATATTAATGTATATTTTATTGTGTCATGCTTGCTGCCACATGCTTCATGGGTGTATGAGACTCACACCATGCTTGAAATAATGAAGGGTTTATATTTATTTTAGTAATTCATAAATTGGTGGAAATTGGTTTAATGGTTGAAGCTTGGAGAAGCTTGTGGAACCATTGACTAAGTCCACTCATTTGTTTTACTTAAGATATTTATTAACCTAACCATTATTCTTTTAGCCATGGTTTATTCTCTGCATGAGTTAGTGTATGACACTAACTCACCCATGGTTGCTATTCTCACCTCATGAGTTTCATTCTCATCTCCACTTGATCTTCTTCTTTCTCATGAAAAAGCTTGCTAGCTTTTCAAATGGTGAAGAAATATTGTGAGAAAAATAAATCTAAAGTGAGCCCACTTTCTACTTCATCATCCTCTATTATATTAGCCATTTAGTTTAGGGTGTTTGCTTCACTAATTTACCATTAGTGAAGAGGTAGTATGAGCTTGAGTCTTCTCGACGTAAATCATCTTCGGTCTCGAAGATTTCGAGCAAGCTTGTTCATTTCTTCATGTGAACCCTTACTAGAGTTCGAGTTTTCACTACTTGAAGCGAAGTGACTACTACACGGAGCTTTAGAAGTGAAGGACCGGTGTACAAAGGTTGTATTCCTCATTCACTTAGATGTAAAGTTGTTTACATTGTAGTTCGTCTAAATCTTTAGTTAAGATTCTAGGTTAGGGTTCTTTAGTACGGCAAAAATTTGAAATTGGCATGGACGATACCTTCTGAAACCTTACTGCCGCGCTAGGTAACCCAACAGTGGTATCAGAGCCAAGCTAGAGATTTAAAGGATGTTTGTTAGATTACGAAACCGAAACTACTCCAAAACACCCGATATACAATTTTAATTTCTGTCAAATTTTATATGGCTTCTAAAATTTTTTTTAGCAACTGCAGAATGTTGTATGTGATATAACATGAACACCATAGAAATTTGACGCAAATTGGTCTGAAGATGGCCGGCCACATAGGCAAAAAATCCGAGCTCACCGGTTTTTTAGTGGGTTTTTGGTTTCAAATTTTTATGGTGTTCCAGTCTCTGGGTTTTGGTGTTTCAGGTGTTGCTTGTTTTTGCTAAATTTGCATGTGATGTTAACTTTCTGCAAAGGCAATTCGGAGTGTTTCGTAATCGTAATTCTAACATCTATTCGGATTATTTAGACGACGTTAAAAAGTTCAAACGGATATCAATAACCCATATTTTCGCTCGCTGGAAATTTTCCAAGAGTTGGATTTTTTCCAAGTTTCAAATCTTCAGAAAATCATGCAAGCGATTCTGTGGACCCTCTAGAAGAACGATACCCAAACTTGACTTTTTAGATCGCGGAACCACGGTCATACCCTAGGGTTTGCGGCAGTTCCGCGGCGACATGAGTGAGGCATGGGTCGGCCCTTCTACGGATGGTTCATAGGAGCTGTGGCATGTTCTTGGTACTTTTTGAACTTCGCTCAAGTGTTGAGCTCTTTGGGAAATTTTGGATGTTTGTTTATTCGATCGAAAAGTTAATATCATCTAGTTATCTGTGATTGTGATACAATATTTGGAATCCACAAAATTAGTTATGTGATAATTAATTTGAATTTTATAAATCTAGCAATTTAGTCTTATTTGATCGGTTGCCACGGAATTTTGATATGGATCAAAAGTCCGTCGCAATTACGTATTGTACGCGAATACTCGTCGGGTAACCTTACTAGATAGCCACACCCCATAGCCCCGACCAAGTGACTATAGGTGAACCCCGTCGCCAAAAGCATCCGTTTGGGTGCTCCCGGCCACGGTGTTCCGCCTTAGTGCATTTCGTCGACGGCATCGGGGGTGTTCTCCGCCGAAAGACGCGACCGGGACGTTGGGACGTCAGGCCTGAATTTTGGGGGCAGATGCTATTTGGTTTTATCCGTCCACCTCTCCGAAAATGCCAAGTTGATTTATGGCACAGTGTATTGGAGGTTTAGACGGATGCGGCCGTTGTAGCAGACTTCGTCAGATTCCCCCTCGTTTGAGGGGTTTTTGATTGTGGGGACGCTCTTCTTTGCAGGCGCAAGCCCCTGCAGTTAATTATGCTACCGCATCGAGGTAAAAACTTTCTCCTTCTCCAGATGGTCACTTCGTGTCGTGTATGTTTGTTTTATTTTTGGTTGCCTGTGGATTGTATACGGAGACTAATTTATGTGGTCGTCCGTAGGGCGTGGATTAGTACAAATCCGTATTTCCTTAGATTTGGGTTTTGGTTTTGGTTTAAGGATCGTTAATCTCATTTGAGACTAAGATCAACTTAAACATTTGTTAAGGACACGTTAGTCTAATTTTAGACTAAGATCAACATAACCATTTGTTAAGGATAAGTTAGTCTAATTTTAGACTAAGATCTACTTAACAGGATCATTTAGATCCAACAAAAGAGCATTTGGGCTCTATAAGTTTAATGACGTCATAGTCCGTGGAGTTTAAAGGCATCATAGTCTAGTTTAGAGACATCATAGTCTGTAAAGTTTAAGGACATCATAGTCCATGAGTTTAAGGACCCCACAGTCCGTGGAATGTCTGGTTGTCGGGACCCGTCACCTCTCTGAAGACGTTGAAGGATTACAACGATAAATATCAGAGGAGTGAAGAGATGCACCCTTAAACCAATGTTGGTTGGGAGATCTGTAGTCCAATTTAGGACTAAGATAAAAAAATTATGAGCATATGGGCTCAATTAATCTGAATTAGAGATTTGTGGCCAACTTAAGCTCGGCCCACTTATTCAAAATGTTAAACATTTAATTAGGCTCGGTCCTTTAACAATGCTGAGCATTGGTATTGACAACTTTTTGTCTTTTATTGAATGCCGAGCACTCATTGTAGCTCTGGGCTTTATCATTTAAAGAATAGTTTATGTTCTCTCAGCGCACACGTAAGGTGCACGTGGCGCGTTTGGCGCTGAGCGCCAGTCAATGAGCGCAGAGCGCTTCTGTTTAGGTAGCGTACACGTGAGGAGCACGTGGCACGCTTGGCGTTATGCGCCAGATAATGAGCGCAGAGCGCTTTTGTTAAGTAACGCACACGTGAGGAGCACGTGACACGCTTGGCGCTGTGCGCTGGACTATTAGCGCAGAGCACATCTGTTGAGTAGCACACACGTGAGGAGCACGTGGCGCTGTGCGCCAGACTATTAGCGCAGAGCGCTTCTGTGAAATAGCGCACACGTGAGGAGCACACGCGTGCTTGGTGCAGTGCGCTAGACAATCAGCGCGGAGCGCTTCTGTTTAAGTAGCGCACACGTGAGGAGCACGTGGTGCGCTTGGCGCTGTGCGCGAGACTTGGAGCGCTGAGGGCTTCTGTGAAATAGCGCACACGTGAGGAGCACATGGCGCGCTTGGCGCAGTGCGCTAGACAATGAGCGCGGAGCGCTTATTTGAATTTGGAGCGCTAAGGCTTTGCAGCGTTGTGCGCTAGATTTGGAGTGCTGGGGCGCTTCGTTTAATTGGAGCGCTGAGGCTCTTTATAGGCAGCCTTACGCTCTGAGAATTAATTCTCTCTTATAAGAGACTTTGTCTCATGGATATAAGAACAAAGTTCTTATTTTATAGGAGATATTTCAATCTCTTATGTTCTTGATGAAAGGCTTTGCCTTTATGGATCTGTGATCCTAAGAGAATTGAATTATTCTCACCCATTTTTATAATGAGATGTTATAATCTTTTTTGTGAAAGACAATTTGTCTTAAAGATCTATGATCTAGAATAAGAACTAAGTTCTTTTTCTGATGAGATTTTTTTATTTCTCTGTTTTTACCTTGAAGAAAAGTTCTTCTTCTGCCGAGAGCTTGCTCTTCTCTCCGAAGTTTCTCAAAGTTTATGGGGAGGGGGTTCCTCTCTATGAGACTTGAAGTCTTGGGGCCTTTATATAGTGAAGGCTGATTTGTTCAATCGGTTAAGGAGATCTTTTCTCTAATTGATTTGGGGATATTTCCCCCTTTGGATCTTTGATCCAAGGGCTTCTGATTTACAGAAGGAAATCTTCTTGTTTTTAACAAGATTGGGAAATCTTTCCCATACAGAATTTATTCTGTATTTTAGTGATTTTTAATCACCATTGGATTATTGATCCAACGGTGCTCTGATTTTCAGAGCACAATCTTTCTTGTTTGGAAAGATTCCGAGGAATGTTTCGTTAACAGAACTTTATTCTAGTAACTTGATGATTTATCATCTTCGTTGGATCTTTGATCCAACGGTGGGGAACATTTAGTTCTAGCGCTAGCGCACTCGTGCTTTGCACGTGAGCGCTGCTTCAGAGCGCTGGCGCTCATAGCGCTAGCGCATCCGTGCTTTGCACATGAGCGCTGCTTGCTGGCGCTTTTATGAAGCGCTGCTTCATTTCAAACTCATGCTTTGCACGTGAGCGCTGCTTCAGAGCGCTCACGCTTTTAGCGCGAGCGCACCCGTGCTTTGCACGTGAGCGCTGCTTGTTGGCGCTTTTATGAAGCGCCGCTTCATTTCAAATTTTGAAAATTTGAACAGAGATTTGCTCTGATTGGGGGAAACAAATGCCCCCCACTGTCGCGCGTACGTGGCCTACACGTGAGTGCAGCGGTGGCAGCATCTCTGCCATTGGATCAACTTAGGAGTTGAAACGGCTCTCAGTGCCTATAATAGGACCCTTGGCCCTTGAGATGACCTCTGTTCATCTCCTTCCTTGTTTTTTCTGAGAATTAATTCTCTTTTAGAGCATAACTCTCTGTCTTAAGAACTTCCTTTAGAGTTAATACTCTGTCAAATTTTTGGTAAGATTTGAACCCATTAACAGAGTCTTGTTCTACTTAGATTATAGATCTTTAAAGATTTTTAGGGTTTCTTAATCCGTTAATTAAAAAAACAGAGCTTTGCTCTCTCTAGATCATGAATCAGAAAAAGAAATCCTTTTTAGGGTTTCTTTTAACCCATTAACGAAGAACTCTTAGAGTTCGTTTTGCAGATCTTAAAGATCCTGAAGTTTTTACTTCTGTAGGAAGCTTTGCTTTTAGGGTTTCTGATGGATTATTCCATCTTCTTCACAGAGCATTGCTCTTTAGAAATTTTTGGTGGAATTTTATTCCCTTCATGATTAATTATGACAGATGTCTGTCTGTTGCAGAGCACCGCTCTCAATGGGAGATTTACTCCTTGCCCGAGGGCCCTCATTAAATGAGAATCTTTTTAGTTAATGACACAAATTTGAATCTGTTGGGTGTTTTAGTCAACACTTTTTTTCCATGCGGATATCAAGAGTTGTCTGAATCCCCGTGTCTTGATCAGTATGTCCGCTAAACTCTCACTGATTTTCATTTTCAGTTACTATGGCCACTCATCTGTACTGCCTTAACGAAATCATTTCTTATGAGGACATTCGCGTACATGGCCGTTGTCAAAACCAGGAGTTCACAAACGCCCAATGTGCCGAAATTATATATCGTTTCAATGCACACATCGGCTGACTACTCCTTCGTCGTTCCGCTCTCTTGAAGATTATAGTGGGAGCAATTTGGGAAGCGCTTCCTGAATTTCATGAAGCCATGCTGCTTAATGCACTGGATGACGCCGAAGATAAGGTGCACTCAGTGTATCTGACGGTCCTGATCTCGAAGAAACGGAGAGATAATCTCATTAATATTCTGCATCAAGTTTTCTAGCAAACAACGATAATCGCTGCTTATCAGAGAGTGGAGGATATCAGCGAAAATCCTGACGCTTGTGATCGTGAGAGGATGCACACAAGAATGGTCAGAAAGGCCAGAAACACTTTGGACGGCCTCACTTTTAAATTTCTTAATCCGTGTCCCGGATTCAATGTTTTGCCATTGTAAACATTTTAATGATACTTTTGTTTACTATTTTCATCAATGTAAGAAATTTCTGAGGTATGAATAACAAATTTTTCCTTTCCATGCGTTTATTTTACCCTTTTCGCACATACATGAGTGGGTACGAGTCGGACGCTCAATTGGATGTAAATCAAATGTTCTCCTTATTGCCTTGCATAATATGTGATTGACGTCCGTAGGTTATGCCTTTTTGTTTTGACTTGGCGCAAAGCAGTTTTGTACTCTTGAGCAGCACCCCGATTTCGACGGCATGTAATTTTGGCAAGCGTGGCTTATAGATGATAAGTAACAGTTCATCTTGAACTCTTCGTAGGGTAACGATGGTTTAGGAAACAGGTTAGATCTGCTGCCTAAGACTTTTCAATTTTATAAGCCGTGAGGGTCTCATAAAGGTTTTTCTTCTTACGAGTCGAGAGAATCTCGTAGGTGTATTTTCTCCTTAGGAATCGTGAGGATTCCTAAGTGTGTTTTCTCCTGAGAGTCGTAAGGATCTCACAAGAGAATTTTCTTCCTTACAAGTTGAGAGGACTCATAAGTGGTTGTTTTCCCCCTTGTCGATATTCGACTTGGGAGAGTATGGCCCGCGGATAGTCCATCTTGACCTCCTTGTAGAGCAGTGATGGCTTAGAAGACAGGGTTAGGATCTGCCACCTAAGACTTTTCAACTTTATGAGCCGTGAGGGTCTCATAAAGACTTTTCTCTCTACGAGTCAAGTGGATCTCGTAGGTGTATTTTCTCCTTAGGAATCGTGAGGATTCCTAAGTGTGCTTTTCTCTTGAGAGTCGTAAGGATCTCACAAGAGAATTTTCTTCCTTACAAGTCGAGAGGACTCGTAAGTGATTGATGAGTTGACCTGCTTTCGAATCAAAGCATTGCTTTGACGGGGAGGTCGAGGGTTGACTTTGGCCGTTTTCCACGGGGTCGGGATTGACTTTGGCCGTGTTCCACGGGGTCAGGGGTTGACTTTGGCCATACGGGGTCAGGATTGACTTTAGCCGTATGGGGTCAGGATTGACTTTAGCCGTATGGGGTCAGGGGTTGACTCTCGGTTGTCTGTGCACCGCCGAGTCCTGGAACTGGGAATTTTGCCGCTGCTCCGCTTTGCCGACGTTGCGTCTACTGTAACGAGACGAATGTCGAGGTAGTCTCTAGGTTGTCTGTAAACCGTCGAGATTTGGAACTAAGGACTTTGCCATGACTCCGAGATTGATTGTCGCGTCTGAATCCTGTTGGAACGAGGAGGAACGCTGATGTGGCCGTCGAGACTTGGAACTAGGGACTCTGTCGTGGCTCCGAGATTGATTGTCGCGTCTGAATCCTGCTGGAACGAGGAGGAACGTTGTTGTGGGTCTCCAGGCCCTAGATATGGCCGTCGAGACTTGGAACTAGGGACTTTTCCGTGGCTCCGAGATTGATTGTTGCGTCCGAATCCTGCTGGAATGAGGAGAAACGCTGTTGTGGGTCTCCAGGCTGTAGATGTGGCTGACGAGACTTGGAACTATGGACTCTGCCGTGGCTCCGAGATTTATTGTCGCATTTGAATCCTGTTGGAACGAGGAGGAACGCTGATGTGGGTCTCCAGGCTGTAGATGTGGCCGTCGAGACTTGGAACTAGGGACTCTACCGTGACTCCAAGATTGATTGTCGCGTCCGAATCCTACTGGAATGAGGAGGAATGCTGTTGTGGGTCTCCAGGCTGTAGATGTGGCCGTCGAGACTTGGAACTAGGGACTCTGCCGCGACTCCGAGATTGATTGTCGCGTCCGAATCCTGCTGGAATGAGGAGGAACGCTGTTGTGGGTCTCCAGGCCGTAGATGTGGCCGTCGAGACTTGGAACTAGGGACTCTGCCATAGCTCCGAGATTGATTGTCGCGTCCGAATCCTGCTGGAATGAAGAGAAGCGCTGTTGTGGGTCTCCAGGCCGTAGATGTGGCCGTAGAGACTTGGAACTAGGGACTCTGCCGTGGCTCCGAGATTGATTGTCGCGTCCGAATCCTGCTGGAATGAGGAGGAATGCTGTTGTGGGTCTCCAGGCTGTAGATGTGGCCGTCGAGACTTAGAACTAGGGACTCTGCCGTGGCTCCGAGATTGATTGTCGCGTCCAAATCCTGCTGGAATGAGGAGGAACACTGTTGTGGGTCTCCAGGCTGTAGATGTGTCCGTCGAGACTTTGAACTAGGGACTCTGCCGTGGCTCCGAGATTGATTGTCGCGTCCGAATCCTGCTGGAATGAGGAGGTACGCTGTTGTGGATCTCCAGGGTGTAGATGTGGTCGTCGAGACTTGGAGCTAGGGACTCTGCCGTGGCTCCGAGATTGATTGTCGCGTCCGAATCCTGCTGGAATGAGGAGGAACGCTGTTGTGGGTCTCCAGGCTGTAGATGTGGCCGTCGAGACTTGGAACTCTTTCTGATGGAGCCTGGTGGGATGATATGGTTCCCTCTTTGTTTGTGCCCCTGGATTGTATACAGGGATCGATGTGATCTCACATGTAGGGCAAAAGTTTCATTATATATATATATATTTGTTTTCTTTCCGCGATGCTCTATCATTTCAGCTTTTTATATCGCGAAAGTTGCGATTGCCCAATCATTTCGGCTATTTTTCTTTTTTACCCGCTGCTTTTTATTGCGAGCTGCCCAATCATTTCGGCTATTTCATATGCATTTTTGGCTCGCTGATTTTTTATCGCGAATATGGAACTTGGAATCTGATGCCAGTCTTAGCATCAACATCACTGCGACTGGAATATTGTCAGGAGCGAATTTTCCGTGAAAGGACTTGGAATTTGATTCTGATTCAGGCATCGGTATCGCTACAACTGGGACATTTCCAGGAGCGAATCATCATTTGCCTTTGTCGATTTAAACAAAGATGGCTTAGCAAACAGGGATAGAATCCTGTCGACTATGGCTTTTGACTTCATGAATCGTAAGGGTCTCATAAAGGTGTTTCTCCCTACGAGTCGTGAGGATCTCGTAGGTGCGTTTTCTCTTTAAGAATCGTGAGGGTTCTTAAGTGTGTGTTCTCTTGTAAGTCGTAAGGATCTTACAAGAGTGTTTTCTCCCTGCAAGTCGAGAGGACCTACAAGTGTTTGTTCACCGTGTGAGCATATCCCTAGTCACTGGTGGGACTCTGTTAGGGAAATGTTTATTCGTGCCCGTGGATTGTATACAAGGGTCAATACTGAACCGCTTGTAGGGCAGTCTGGGAAATGTGATGGCTTAAGAACAGGTTCAGATCCCTGTAGCTTAAGGCTTTTGAATCTTATGAGCCGTGAGGGTCTCATAAGAGGGTTCTCCTTATGAGTCGTGAGGATCTCGTAAGTGTAATTTCTCTTTAGGAATCGTGGGGATTCCTAAGTGTGTTGCTCCCTTGTGAGTCGTAAGGATCTCACGCAGGTATTTTCTTCTTGCAAGGTCTAGAGGACCTTGCAAGTGTCTTTTAACGAGATTGCGCCCTTTCGGGTTTTCATAAACTCGCTGGTAGTTCTGTTGTTTTTACTCACAGAGCCCTTTCGGGTTTTCATCCGTGCCCATCTCGCTTATGGATGTACCGTTTTTTTGCGTCAGCCTTGGGATGCTGCGGTCCGTAGTAGTTTATAGACGTCTCAGTCAGTTGCAAGTTTTAGGACATTGCAGTCCATCATTAGTTTAGGGACGTTTCGGTCCGTTGCTCATGGGTCCGGGATTTTCTCCATACAACGTACGACTACGCAGCTAGATGTCCTCGGAAGTCTTCGTATCTTTTGTGTCGGAGGGGGATTCCTTGAAGAGAGGGTTGAGGGCTATTTCTTCTTCAGATTCACTTCCAAAGGTGATAACTTGCGATCCCTTGGTGTCAACTATGTGACAGTTGCCGGCAACTCTTTTGCGCTCATCTGTCGTGCTTCTCTGTTCCCGACGAGCCTTGCGCTTCACTTGTTGAACGTGTTGTCGATGGGCAGCATATCCCTGCTACCAGTTTTTAAAGGCTATGCACTCTTCGGTAGGGTGTGCAATCCTCTGATGGTATAAGCAGAAGTCAGGATGTACATCCGCTTCATCAAGATGTATACCGCCAGGAGAATTTCCTTTGAAAGAGGGCAACTTCATTCCTATTGACAGGGCCCTAGCGAATCGTTTCTTTACTTTAAGCTTGCTTTTGCTGGCGATCGGGATGCTTCGATCCGATTGGGGTATTCTATGGCTTCCCGTCACCGGAGCTTCTTTAACTTGACGCCGACGTCTGGCCCTTTCGTATATGGCCGTTTCCCGCTCTCTGTCAGCTTTGCTTTTCTGAAGGGCTTCGTTCAGGAATGCGTCAATAATCTTGTCTGACGGTCCTAAGAGTTCCGGTTCGGGATCTGCCCCTAGTTTCTCTGTATCAGGAGCTTCTTCACCATCTACTAACGAGTGAGAGATCACGTGGCAGCTTGCCACATAATCTTCAGGTTCGTCTGACGAGTCTTCTCCCTTATCTTTGTCGCTATCTCCGTCTTCAAGGATGTGATTGAGAAATTCTTGGAGTGTGACTGGGGTTCGCGCCTTCTGGTTGTATTCTTCCAGCGCGTCAATATGTTTTTGTAGGTCCGTGCGCTTGTCATCAGGCTTCACGGGCTTTTTGGTCTTCTTCTTCTTCTTCGAAGACTTTGACGGCTGGGCCTGAGCGTTTTGATTATCGCTACCAATTCTTGGAGTCAGGCACGGCTTCAGCATTCCCTCAATGACCTCGAGTTCTAGCGGATTTTTCCACCTAATCGCCAGGCATGTTTGGAGATCCTTCAGCATTCTTTTCGTCTTGGCTGAAAGAGCGACCTCCCATGGAGCTTCTTCTATAAAAGTGCATGATGCCCCCAGTGTGTCCCCACTTTTAAGAGCGTGCGGCTGTGGCAGACTTACTTTCCAATTCTCGGACAGTGCGAATTTGCCCTGTTGGTTTTGGTCCTCAATCTAGCCTTTGAAGACGAAGCAATCTTCGATTGGATGGCCTACCACTTGGTGATAGGAGCAATAATTGGGATTATTGGCCTCACCGGGTTGCAATGGGCGTTTTGGATCCGGCAAGGTGATGATCCTGTTGCGCATCGTCAGCTCGAACAGTCTCCTCATTTTATGCCGGGGAAACGAATAAGGGCGCTTCAGTTTCTCATTAAAGAATCGCCGTCTTTCATTTTGGCGATCAGTTGGCTTTGGACCACTGGGCTGCTGCTGAGTATTGGCGACGAAGGTCGCTTTCCCTTTCCCTTTCTCGTTTTGAGATTCCAACTTCAAAGAAGAGAGCCTATGACCCATCTGATCCATTTGGGTCAGTTTGTCAATCAAGGCTTGGAAAGTAGTTGGTTTGAAGAATATCATGAATTGTGAAATAGTCGCCTGAGGGTCGAGGGTTCCTACGAACATGCCTACCGTAGGCGCTTCTTCGATGCGCTGCTCGCACTTCGACCATAGATTTCGCCACCGTATCGCATACTGCACCCATGTTTCGCTTGGCTTCACTCTGGCGTTAATTAACGCGGTGATTGGGGTGCGCTCGCTAGCGCTGGCGAAACGTTGGGTGAACAGCAATTTCATATCCGTAAAATTTTTGACGGAGTCGTTGGGAAGCTTTGAGTACCATTTGAACGCTGTCTCCGCCAAGCTGCCGACGAATTGGCGAAGCAGTAGCTTATCATCCCCTCCAGTGTTGCCGCAGAGAGCCCTGAACTGAGCGACATGTTGATGGGGATTGCCTGTCCCCTTGTACACATGGAATTTAGGAATTGTGTATCCTGGCGGGTACTTTATCTGATCGTACCATCCTGGATATGGTCGCCCAGTTCTGACGACTTGGCCGGTTGCTTCATTCGCTTGATGAGCTCGTATTTGCTGAGCTATATAATCATCGAGGGCGGCTTTGGAGATGGTCTCCTCTTTGGCTGTTGATAGAGCCGGAAGAGGGTTCAATGTCTCCCCTCTATCGTCTTCAAGGATAATCGGGGGTCTTTAGCTGGAGTACCCGGCTGTAACATCATCCCGACCATGTCTTGGAATAAAAGCGTCATTCGTTTTATGTTGGCATCTTGTTCCGCAGCCTCTTTGTCTTTCTTTTCGAGCATTCTGCGGAGGAACTCAGCATCGGTTTCTTGTTCTTGACGCTGTTCCGACGACGTCTCCGGACTTTCTTTTGGCCCAGTGAGTGCGGCCATCTGTGTTAACATTTCCTGGAGCTTCTGTTGTTGCTCCTGGGCCTTTGTTACAGATCGGGTAAGCGGTCGGTGACTCATAGAAGCACGGCTTTCCTCTTTTCCTGTAGCCATATAAACAGTATGCACCACCATGCCCCCAGACTTGGGGTGTTTAGATTCAGCGTCCTTGCGATTTGTCAAAGACGCAGGGATCTTCTCCGGCCTCCTTCTTTTGTGGGCGGTCGAAATTGAGGGAGCCGTTGCAGTGGGCACCCAAACAAATGACACCTTCTGTGGCTTGACAGGGTGATCCCCTTCTCGCCGAACTTTCATCTTTTTCTGTCAGCGGGGGTAGTCTTGATCAATCACGGAGTCTTGGACCTATCGCCAGACCTTGTGAATTTTGGAGGACAGCCGCTGAGGGGGCTGCTTCAGCTTCGCCTTTGTAGCGCTCTCCACAGGTGGAGGAGATCTCTTCAGCACGGCAGTCGGAGAGTTCTTGCGCACCTTCCTGAGTGGTTCAAAGCTGTTTCCAGTTAGAACAACAGCAGCAATTTCTATTGTTGGAGCTGGCGGTGTTAGTCCAGAAGGGGAACTGCCCCCAGCCTTCCTCACTCGGCGCCAGTGGCGACGTCGAGCATGTCGTGCGGCCGGTATCACCTCCATTGTTGGATCAGCTTTTCTATGCCCCTTGTTCTGACGAGAGTCTGTTGTTGGCGCCAGCCTGTCAAAGACAGACGTCCGCTGAGAGAGAATGGTCAACCTGTAGAAAGCTGACCTTCGAATAGGGAGAGCAGCTTGGACGACCTCAACTGCAGCAGGATTTGGAGTGTCCTTCTTTGGTATTGCGAGCCTCTTTGCGGGCCCACTTGAGCTTTGACCTAGCCTGTCGAAGACTGAGGCATTGGAGTTGGACGACCCGCTGAGAGGGGCCGTGGTAGTTACAAGCCGATCAATGACCGACTTCTTTGCAGCTTCCTGTGACGACATTTGAACGTTGAAGCTTGTTGGTAGGATCATAGTCCCGAAGAATAACCCAGTGGTGGGTTGGGTCACTTGTTCCACCGGCATTGTAAAAAGGGAGGCCGCTTGGGGCCCGTAGGTTACTCATCCAGATGAGGCAGAAAGGGAGTTGTTGCAATTAGTGCAGTTTGTGCAGTTGGAAGCCATTGATCTTCAGTTTTCTGCACGGAGCAAGACACCAAATCTTAGTACCTCGAATCCAGGGGCAACCATAGTAAACCGCGCTTTGTTCGCGAAACACGACACACGAAGTGTGGAGTGGAATGAGGAAAATGTCCTACCGGGCGTGCCAGAATCTGTCATCCGCTGAAAGACGCGATCGGGACGTTGGGACGTCAGGCCTGAATTTTGGGGGCAGATGGTATTTGATTTTATCCGTCCACCTCTCCGAAATGCCAAGTTGATTTATGGCACCGTGTATCGGAGGTTTAGACGGATGCGGCCGTTGTAGCAGACTTCGTCAGATTCCCCCTCGTTGGAGAGGTTTTTGATTGTGGAGACGCTCTTCCCTGCAGGCGCAAGCCCCTGCAGTTAATTACGCTACTGCATCGCGATAACAAATTTATCCTTCTCCAGATGGTCACTTCGTGTCGTGTATATTTGTTTTATTTTTCGTTGCCCGTGGATTGTATACGGAAACTAATTTATGTGGTCGCCCGTAGGGCGTGGATTAGTCCAAATCCATATTTCCTTAGATTTGGGTTTTGGTTTGGATTTAAGGATCGTTAATCTCATTTGAGACTAAGATCAACCTAAACGTTTGTTAAGGACACGTTAGTCTAATTTTAGACTAAGATCAACTTAACCATTTGTTAAGGATACGTTAGTCTAATTTTAGACTAAGATCTACTTATCAGGATCATTTAGATCCAACAAAAGAGCATTTGGGCTCTATAAGCTTAAAGATGTCATAGTCCGTGGAGTTTAAAGACGTCATAGTCCGTGGAGTTTAAAGACATCATAGTCTGTAAAGTTTAAGGACATCATAGTCCATGAGTTTAAGGACCCCACAGTTCGTGGAATGTCTGGTTGTCGGGACCTGTCACTTCTCTGAAGACGTTGAAGGATTACAACGACAAATATCAGAGGAGTGAAGAGATGTACCCTTGAACCAATGTTGGTTGGGAGATTTGTAGTCCAATTTGGGACTAAGATCAAAGATTTATGAGCATATGGGCTCAATTAATCTGAATTAGAGATTTGTGGCCAACTTAAGCTCGGCCCACTTATTTAAAATATTAGACATTTAATTAGGCTCGGTCCTTTAACAATGCCGAGCATTGGTCTTGACAACTTTTTGTCTTTTATTGAATGCCGAGCACTCATTGTAGCTCTGGGCTTTATCATTTAAAGAACAGTTTATGTTCTCTCAGCGCACACGTGAGGAGCACGTGGTGCGCTTGGCGCTGAGCGCCAGTCAATGAGCGCAGAGCGCATCTGTTTAGGTAGCGCACACGTGAGGAGCACGTGGCACGCTTGGCGCTATGCGCCAGATAATGAGCGCAGAGCGCTTCTGTTAAGTAGCGCGCACGTGAGGAGCACGTGGCGCGCTTGGCGCTGTGCGCCAGACTATTAGCGCAGAGCGCTTCTGTTGAGTAGCGCACACGTAAGGAGCACGTGGCGTGCTTGGCGCTGTACGCCAGACTATTAGCGCAGAGCGCTTCTGTTGAGTAGCGCACACGTGAGGAGCACGTGGCGTGCTTGGCGCTGTGCGCCAGACTATTAGCGCAGAGCGCTTCTGTGAAATAGCGCACACGTGAGGAGCACGTGGCGCGCTTGGTGCAGTGCGCCAGACAATGAGCACGGAGCGCTTCTGTTTAAGTAGCGCACACGTGAGAAGCACGTGGTGCGCTTGGCGCTGTTCGCGAGACTTGGAGCGCTGAGGGCTTCTGTGAAATAGCGCACACGTGAGGAGCACATGGCGCGCTTAGCGCAGTGCGCCAGACAATGAGCGCGGAGCGCTTCTTTGAATTTGGAGTGCTAAGGCTCTGCAGCATTGTGCGCTAGATTTGGAGTGCTGGGGTGCTTCGTTTAATTGGAGCGCTGAGGCTCTTTATAGGCAGCCTTGCGCTCTGAGAATTAATTTTCTCTTATAAGAAACTTTGTCTCATGGATCTAAGAACAAAGTTCTTATTTTATAGGAGATATTTCAATCTCTTATGTTCTTGATGAAAGGCTTTGCCTTTATGGATCTGTGATCCTAAGAGAATTGAATTATTCTTCACCTTTTTATAATGAGATGTTATAATCTCTTTTGTGAAAGACAATTTGTCTTAAAGATCTATGATCTAGCATAAGAACTAAGTTCTTTTTCTGATGAAATTTTTTTATCTCTCTGTTTTTACCTTGAAGAAAAGTTCTTCTTCTGCCGAGAGCTTGCTCTTCTCTATGAAGTTTCTCAAAGTTTATTGGGGGCGGGGGGTTCCTCTCTATGAGACTTGAAGTCTTGGTGCCTTTATATAGTGAAGGCTGATTTGTTCAATCGGTTAAGGAGATCTTTTCTCTAATTGATTTGGGGATATTTCCCCCGTTGGATCTTTGATCCAAGGGCTTCTGATTTACAGAAGGCAATCTTCTTGTTTTTAACAAGATTGAGAAATCTTTCCCATACAGAATTTATTCTGTACTTTAGTGATTTTTAATCACCATTGGATCATTGATCCAATGGTACTCTGATTTTCAGAGCACGATCTTTCTTATTTGGAAAGATTCTGAGGAATATTTCCTTAACAGAATTTTATTCTGGTAACTTGATGATTTATCATCTTCGTTGGATTTTTGATCCAACGATAGAGAACATTTAGTTCTAGCGCTAGCGCACTCGTGCTTTGCACGTGAGCGCTGCTTTAGAGCGCTGGCGCTCTTAGCGTGAGCGCACCCGTGCTCTGCATGTGAGCGCTGCTTTAGAGCGCTGGCGCTCTTAGCGCGAGCGCACCCGTGCTTTGCTCGTGAGTGCTGCTTGCTGGCGCTTTTATGAAACGCTGCTTCATTTCAAACTTGTGCTTTGCACGTGAGCGCTGCTTCAGAGCGCTGGCGCTTTTAGCGCGAGCGCACCCGTGCTTTGCACATGAGCTCTGCTTGTTGGCGCTTTTATGAAGTGCCGCTTCATTTCAAATTTTGAAAATTTGAACAGCGCTTTGCTCTGATTGGGGGAAACAAGGGGTGCGGCCGTCTACTAAAGTTTCCGACGAGCATTCGATCAGATTATCTGGAATCTTGTTGAATTACCCGACTGGTTATTAGAAAGTATTTTCAATATCGAGACTAAAATGCGGGGTTTATAATTGTTAGGCATGTGATGTCTAAGGAATTCATTTGGTTGGGCATGAAATCCAAAGTATATGATACATTGGGTTTATGATGTCTAAGGTGGTTGCGGATTCCAATTGTTGTAGTTTTTCACTTTCTTTTCTGCGACCGTAAGTGTAATATGTGGTGTATCGCCGGTTTCGGTGCTATATGTCAACGTCAATTAGGATACGCATATTTACTTATGTTGATGACATGTGATGTTATGTGTTGCTGTGATATGTTATATTGGATTGTCGTGTTTTGAATAGCCGGGTTTTTTTTATTTGAGATGAAAGTTTTTCATTTTCATACATGTAAAAGCTTGTATGTTGTTCTCCACCGAAAAACAGAGACGCGACCACGTAGGTTCGTCTTGCCTGAATTTGGGGGCAGATGCTATTTGGTGCTATCCGTCCACCTCTCCGAAGATGCCAAGTTGATTTATGACATCATGTATCGAAGGTTTAAACGGATGCGGCCGATGTAGCATACTTCGTCAGATTCCCCCTCATTTGAGGGGTTTTTGATTGTGGGGACGCTCTTCCCTGCCGGCACAAGCCCCTGCAGTTAATTACGCTACCGTATCGCGGTAACCACTTTCTCCTTCTCCAAATGGTCACTTTGTGTCGTGTGTGTTTGTTTTGTTTTTGGTTGCCCGTGGATTGTATACGGAGACTAATTTATGTTGTCTCCCTGTAACATTTTCAAAAGTATAAAATATTAATTTTGGGAATTTTTATAATTTAATATTATTTTATTGATTATTTTAATATTAAATCTATAATTAAATGCAAATAAATAGGAAAAATGTTAGAAAAATTATGAAAAATTTTGGAAAATTCTAAAATAGGGTAAATTAGTGAATTATGACATTTTTGAGTTTTTGTGATTAGTTTGACACTAATTTAGTGCTAATCGCGATTAAAATCGCTAATCGGGTTTTTGGCAATTTTGTGCAAAACATGCACATATCACTTCTTTTCTACACTTGTGCTTTTTCTAGCCATGGTTTTCATTTGGGTTACTATTCTTGTGAGAAGGATTATGGTTTAAAAGAAAAAGAAAAGAAAAGAAAATGAGAATGGGGTTGGTTAGAGAGGTATGGGTGCACTTTTGACCAAGCCATTCCTTTGGTTTTCCTCCTCATTTCTCTCCCTCATCCTTGTGCTGCTGCTGCTGCTACTGCCCATTTTTCCCCTCCACAAAACCCTCTCACTTCATCTCAAAATCTATCTTAAAACCTCACATCCCTTTCACGAAAAAGATGCACAAGCTCGAGATCTACAAGATGGACCAAGAAAGCATGGATTTGGCCACTAGAGGGCAACTCAAGAAAGTTCTTGAGTTGCCAATTGAGGTACCCCATGAAGACTTCGGGACGACAAGCAAAGCGCGTGGTGACGTCGACAAATGAAGACGCAAGGTGAGTAGATTATATCTACAGGGGGAAGTCGGGGGATGACGTATAGCACCCCCGCAGTTCGTAGTTGATATACTTTATGATAGTTATAGTGTGTCATGGGTATTGTGTTAGGTGTTTTATGGATAGTTTAGGAGTAGAAGTAAACTAGTGTAGTTCATAGCCACGAACCCTTGAATAGGTTCACACCCACACGCACACCCTTGCATATTCACTATACTTACATTGCGTTGATGATGATATTGGATGACTTTGGAGATGAGTCGATGGTATTGGGCTTGGTGCCGTGAGATCGGTGATTTGATATGATTCGTATGTGGGATACGATATGTGACTCTTAGCGGGCCTTGGGGCATGTGTTTTACCCCCGCATTCATAATTATATAGATGGTATCGATTTATACTAGAATTAGATTCAGTATCCCGGATTATGTGTTATGATGATAAGAATACCAGGTACTTGATATGATAATGTGATTTGACCTGTACCCAGCTATGGGGATGCCGTACGACGACTTACCGTACGAGCTTTATGTTGATGATAGATCCGCACTCATGTCTTGAGGATTGTCATATGATATACTGTACTGTAAGCGATACTATTGAGGCGGGATCACTGACTATTTTATGTATATATATATATGTTTGTATCGACTCAGACTTAGGTGGTGTCCTTACCCCTCCTGATTTACTTGATACTTAGATTTGTAGCTACACAGTGGATGTTAGGCTAGACCCGAGTCACCCTCTTTCAAATGGTATAACCGCATGACATGTACATATGGGTGTAGATTCTTTACTGTTACGTCGATTATTCAATGTCCGCATATTCCTGCTATTCACATTGCTTGCATATGTTAACCGCTATATTACTATTATGTGGATAGGACACTAGCACCATTATCGATGATGCGTATGTTCCACGTACACTTGCTTGCCGGCTCACATACTTCTTCGTCGATAATTGCCATGCCACTACACAGTAGCATTATTGCTTCAGGATATGACCTCGTATGTGCATACTATTATTTCATGTTGCATGATATAGTGTTATACTTGCACTTCATTTAGATGACACATACCCATACTTGTACTCATATATTGACAATTATTCATTTACCATTTATTCTACGGCTCACATTGCATTGCATGCTCATATGTTAATGATTCATATTCCTTGTGCGCATGCCTTTACATAGTTGCATGCTTATATTAGTGTTCTTGTTGCATGTATTATAATTCATGGATTTCGCATTGTGATATGGTTGCATATGATGATTCTAGATTGTTTTACTCCTGCATATATATATCAGTGGTATGGGACGCTGAAATATATATATATATACGCATACTTAAATATATCATCACGATGATCTATGCAAATTTACATATGCATTATGAGAGGAGCCTATGTGCTCGGAGCCTATGAGCTCGATTGGAGAGGAGCCTATGTGCTCGGAGCCTATGAGCTCGATTGGAGAGGAGCCTATGTGCTCGGAGCCTATGAGCTCGATTGGAGAGGAGCCTATGTGCTCGTAGCCTATGAGCTCGATTGGAGAGGAGCCTATGTGCTCGGGGCCTTTATGGTTGATGGTATATTATATCTCCCCTACCCCACATTTATTGGATATGCATTGCATCACCTGTTAGCAGTACCTGATAGAGTACCCTCATGAATGTTGCATACATGTCGGATACATGATACATGGGTTTTATTTGCTATTGAGGTATATAGTTTGTGTCAATGCTCGACGTTGATTTTCTGATGATTTCATTCACGATATCTCCTGTTTTCATTTTACCGCATACATACATCATATCTGTGATACATTGTTACGTGAGGCACTGGTACGAGTACTCGGCACTACACTTATGTTTAGATGTTACATTGCTACTTTACTATGCTTCAAACTTATTCATTTGAGGTTTATGTTATATCTGATCATTATGACGTAGGTTTATGTCTTGCTTCCAATTTTCTGCTTGTAGATATTTTCTATTCACGAGTTGGCAACTCACCCCCGTTGTGCCACAGTTCTTGCAGGTTTGCCGTACAGGTTCCATAGCGGCATTTCCGGCACATTGTTTCCTTGCGGGTGATTTGCTCGGTAGGTGGATTCTTTGCATCAGAACCACCATTGTACTTGCATTATTCTTTGTATCTAGAATTTCCATCAACCAAAGACTTGTATATTGTTTCAGACTCAGACACTAGCGATGTATTATTTCGACCTTAGAGTCGCGCTTATGTAGTGTTGCAGTTTTCATGCTGATCTGGGTTTCTTTTAAATTTTGATCCTCGCCATTCGGCGTTGTATAGTGTATTGCTTGTTGTTTATTTATCCTTAAAATGGTTTTAGATTTCTGGGTTTTCTGCTTACTTGGATCAGATGGAGTCCTATAGACTTCATATGGTTCAAGGGCCAGTCACGTGCTCTCTCTCTCGGGTCGTGACACTCCCGTAGGGCGTGGATTAGTCCAAATCCGTATCTTCTTAGATTTGGGTTTGGGGGTTGGGTTTAAGGATACATCAGTCTCATTTGAAACTAAGATCAACTTAAACATTTGTTAAGGATACGTTAGTCTGATTTCAGACTAAGATCAACTTAACGGGATCGTTTAGATCCGACAAAAGAGCATTTGGGCTCTATTGTTTAGTTTAGGGACATTGCAGTCCATTGTTAGTTTAAGAACATTACGGTCCAATGTTAGTTTAAGGACATCTCGGTCTAGTTTAAAGACATCTTAGTCTACAAAGGTTAAAGACATCATAGTCCATGGGTTTAAGGACCCCACAGTCCGAGGTTAAGGACATCATAGTCTATGGGCTTAAGGACCCCACAGTCCGAGGTTAAGGAAATCATAGTCCATGGGCTTAAGGACCCCACAGTCCGAGGTTAAGGACATCATAGTCCATGGGCTTAAGGACCCCAGAGTCCAAGGTTAAGGACATCATAGTCCATGGGCTTAAGGACCTCACAGTCCAAGGTTATGATTGGTTATCGGGATCCGTCACATCTCTGAAGACGTTGAAGGATTATAACGACAAATATCAAAGGAGTGAAGAGATGTACCCTTGAACCAAAGTTGATTGGGAAATCTGTAGTCCAATTTGGGACTAAGATCAATTAATTAGATTATGAGCACGTGGGCTCAGTTAAATCTGGATTGAGCACTTATGGCCAACTTGGGCTAAGTCCAATCAGGTTTAAAATGCTGGACCTTTGTTGAGACTGTTGAACATTTGTCTGGGCTCAGCTCCCTATTATTTAGCAATGCTAAGCATGGGTTTGGGTTCTGATCATATTTTTATCTCTTATTGAGTGCTGAGCACTCATATGCCATATAAGATGATCAATCTTGGAAGGCAAGGATGTATTTGAGGTTCAGTCAAGGGGGAGTCTTGCCTTTGGAAGACTTAGCCGATTTGAGATAAGACTATTTTGCATATAGTGTTAAACACTAGCACATATCTGGCGGTCACGTGTTCCCACGTGATGCATAGTGTTAAACACTAGGGATGAAATGCTTAAAATAGTGTTAAACACTAAAAGTGAACCGCTCACGTAGGGTCACGTGAGGCACCCTAGGATTGGGCTTAGCTTCCTTTATTTTATTCTCAGAATATTCAAATAAGTGTTAAACACTTAAGTCTTCACGGCCATCATGTGTGGGCACGTGATGGGTATCCATGCACTGGATATTAAAGGGATTTGCTCGGGGTCACGTGGGGACACGTGAGGGCGTCCATGCATTGGATTTTAATCTTTCAGTTCTTTCCATCTTCTCTTTTTTAAAGAGGTGTTTGTCAGGGGTCACGTGGGGACACGTGAGGGCGCTTAAAGTCTGTTCTGCCTTTATTTTGAGAAGTTTGTTCTCGGGTCACGTGGGAGCACGTGACCCGATCTCATTTATTCTTTTCTGATCATTCAAGGGAGGGTCACGTGTTGCCACGTGATCAGTTTGGATACTGACTTCTTTACGTGCATGGAGAGTTTTAAGTCCTTTGTTTAAGAATTAAATTCTTTTGTAGGGTTAAACCCTAATTTTGTTTAGAGGAATTAAATTCCTATGTATGTGGAAGAATTCAATTCTTTAAACCCAACTCTCCCTCTAAGTTTTGGATCTGCATGGCAGAATCTCCGTGATGAGAATTAAATTCTCAACTTATGGGGAAATCTGTTTCTGCAGATCTTCAACCTTGAAGAAGAACTAAGTTCTTGTTTTAAGGGTTAAATCCTGTCTCTGTTGGAGGAATTAAATTCCCAAGTACTTTGTGGGAGAATATAATTCTCTGAACTTAGATCTTCTCTTAGGTTTTAGATCTGCATGGCAGAATCTCCCCGATGAGAATTAAATTCTCAACTTCTGGGAAAATCTGCTTCTGCAGACCTTCAACCAAAGGAAAAACTAAGTTCTTATTCAGAAGAGTTAAACCTTAGTTTGAGAATTAAATTCTCTTTTTGTTTTGTGGAGCTTATGATCTCTTTCCCTTTCTCACCTAGGGTTTCTTTCTCTTCTGAGGAAATCTTCTTTTCTCACTGGAGAATTAAATTCTCTTCTTTTTTTCTCTCTATTGTTGTTGTATCTCTCCTCTCTTTTCTCTTCTCTTCTTGGCTTCTATTTATAGGAGAAAAAAAATCAGTTTGTTTAGTCAATCTTTCATTGAAAGATTTTCATTGATTTTGTAACCAACATGATCTTTTAGATAACTCAGTGAATTTTATTCACCATTGGATTTTTAATCCAAAAGATATTTTGTCTATTATTCCTGGTAAATTTTAGGGAAATCTTTCCCTGTATAGAATCTTTCTATAAATTGGTGGTTTTTAATCACCATTGGATTTTTAATCCAACGACGCTCCGCTTTGCAGAGCGCAATCTTTTTGTTTGGAAAGATTCTAGGGAAATATTTTTCCAACTAGGGTTTTTGATTTCTCTTAATTAGAATTTAATTTTATTAGTTCAGAAGGTTTAAGAGCCTATCACGTGTTAGCACGTGACCCTACTGATTGACCATTTAACCAGAATTTAATTCTGTTATTTTAAAGAACTCAGGAATTATCACGTGTCAGCACGTGACCCTTGGTCACGTGTTGGCACGTGATGCCCCATTGGGGTTTTTTCCTGTTGTTTTATTATACCTTTAATTCTTTTCAGTGGGTTTAAAGGCCCATCACGTGTGGACACGTAACCCCATTTGATTAGGATTCAACTCTTATCATTTCAGAGCCTTCAGGAAGCCATCACATGTCGGCACGTGACCCCCGATCATGTGTGCGCACGTGATGCCCCATTGGGGTTTTCCTTGTATTTTATAAGGGAACATATGTAATATTCTTTTATTGGGGCACTTCCGGGTTGAGGATGATGTCACCATTGATGTATATTATTTACTTTTCCACATTAGGATAGAACCAAGGTGGGGAGCACAAGTAACTGGGTTCTAAGGTCCAGTGGGAGACCATCTTGAGGAGTCGAGACCGGGTCTCCTAACTCTAGAACTGGTAGGGTTGCTTGCCGCTCTCGTAGGGGTCTAGGGATGTGGGTTTGGCTATTCATCACGACAGTGGAATCCGCGTTTTTTACTGGCTTAATTTAAAACACGGAATTCCTAGTATATCCAATATTTCATATGTGATTCTCCTGCTGCTGATATTCTGTGATGTGATCACTTGATATGATGAGACGATTGCTTATATTATATATATGAGATATAATAAATATTGATGCTTTCGTTTCTTATTTGATACTTAGGAAGCATAATTGATGGGATTTCATTAACGAGATTAATGAAATAAAAGAAACCTAAAGATATTGTAGAAAATTATTTAAAAACTGGTAGCTCTACTTTTTGCTTTGCATAGCAGTATTCCTTATAGAATATCCAACACCTTATTCGATAAGGAAAGAGCCGATATCCCTTCACCAGGAGTGACCACTTTAGCGAAACTGACAGATGCTACAACCCACTCGGTTTGTCTTTTGATTGCTTTTATAGTTTTTGCTTTACATAGTGATATTTATGAAATATCCTGCACCTTATTCGATAAGGAAAGAGTCGAGATCCCTTCACCGCGAGTGACCTCTTTAGCAAAACTAGTAAAAGCCTCAAAAACACTCCTTTTCAAAATTACTCGATTCTACAACGATATCAAGTACATTACGCAAAGGGTTTTCTTAAAGACATGGCGTAGCCCTCCGTCATTTCAGATAAGTAGTATTTAGTATTCGTGCTACGGTAGTTTGGTCTCCGTCAAGACGTAGTATATGATAGCTGATTAGTACTTATCTGCAGCATGAGATGCGATTGGATTAGGGTAATCGTACGACGTTGTTTGGCCTCCGTCAAGGGTCATGCGGCTGGGTCTAATTCAATCATGAAATGAACGAGTTGAACTTGACTAGCGCCCTATGGGTAGTTTGGCCTCCGTCAAGATCATAGGACGCTAGGGGTAAAAACTATTATCGGGAATTTCAAGTGTTGAAATTTGCAATGAGATTGCATACCTTTTATGAGATAGTTGGATCCCGATACCCACTGTGAGTAAGAGTTACTCCTGGAGAGTTTTACACATTACAATTAGCCGATCAAGTAGGTGTCTAGAAAGGTGTTAACGGAGTTACGCCCATGGGAAAACGAGGTTTATTTAATTAGGTCCGTGCGAAAGCACGGGGAACCTCCCTTAAAGTACCGACACTGGCCTGGTTGAAAGGTTGGCGAACTTGTAGGGTGTAATTAATCTCGGCTAGTCTTATCTTTTAGGGTTTGAAGGAAGATTTGATAAAAACAGTGCGAGCCAGCCTGATTAGATAAAATAATAACCAATCTGATCTTGCAAGAGCATACGCAGAGTGTTTTCTTTTCTCTCTTTCCTGGTCGTGACCATGCTACGCCTTAATCAAGATAATAATATGAATGCATTGACCGAACCTGCTTATTATATCGAGCCGGGGAACGTTGGTTCTGCTCTATCTTATAACTGTTATAAGTCCGAACAGGAAATAGGGGAATATCCGGATTTCCATGCGACCCAATCGAGGAATAAGTATGTTGATGCATATTCTTCGGGTGTGTTCGTTACCGAGAACTGTTTCTCGGTATCCTCTACGTCTTACGAATGAGATACCGCATCAGGATCCCATATATATAATCTGTTACATGGGCCAGAGAAAGGTAGAGAACTGAGAATGGGTGATATATCTCTAAGTGTTAGAGAATGGTGTAATTGTTGCAGCCAAATCAGTTGGAAAATATCACCTTGTATTACCAAATGGTAAATACATTGATTCTGAACAAATGTTATTATATACCGAACCTGATATACAACATTACATCAGATTCTTTATTAAGTTAAAGAAGGATATAATTCTGTATTGGAGGATAATGCTGTGAACATTTTCCTGAATCAAGAGTTGATTGGATCAGGCACGTTATGAAACAACATATATGTTCTAAATCAAACCACAGTTCAAAGTATCTAGAATACACATAAGAGGAGTGGTTCAGAAATGAACGAATCCTTCTTATGGCATTGCAGACTAGGTCATATCAATGCGACACGACCAACTAAGTTACATAAGGATGAATATGAGAATCTGTTCGAATTTTCATCTTATCATACTTGCTAGTCTTATCTCAAAGGTAAAATAATCAATACTCCGTTTACTGTAAACAAAGAAAGAGTTATTGAACTCTTGGGACGCATACATGATGATGTATACGGTCCTATGTTTACAAATGCCAAGGTTGGTTCTTGGTACTTCATTACATTCATCGACTATCTCTCAAGATTCGGACATGTGTTCCTGTTGAAACAAGAGTCTGAAACTTTTGAAAAATTCAAGAAATATAAGCTTGAAGTTGAGAACCAGTCGGGTAGAAGTATGAAGTCATTTGATAAGATCGGGGAGGTGAATACTTGGTCATAGAGTTCCTGGATTTTCTAAACAGAGAATAGTATTCTCTCTCAGCTTACTCCTTCGTATACACCACAGCACAACGGTGTATCGGGGCGGAGGTATCGCACCCTATGAGATATGGCGCGCTCTATGATGAGTATTGCTGTGTTACCTGTTTCCTTTTGGAGTTATGCACTTGAGAAGCTGCATACATATTGAATGAGGTTCCATCCAAATCAGTGCCTACTACAACATATGAGATATGGAATGGGAAGAGACTATGTCTTAAACGAGTTAAGATATGGGGTTGTCTGGCCTATGTTGAAAAGCAAAATCGGAACAAGCTCGAGGTAAGGTCAGTTTTGTATAAGTTTGTTGGATATCCCAAACATTTGCGAGGGTATATTTTCTACCACACTGAGGAGCAAAAGATTTTTTGTTTCTCAGCATGCCACCTTTTTAGAAAAGGAATTTCTTGTGAAGAAATTTGTGGTCATGAGGTAGAACTGGAAGGAGTTCCAGCTAGAAAAACTAACAGCTGATGATTTGGTGAAACCAAAGGATTCGATAGTCTCCAACGAACCTCAGCCTTTCCGAGAATCTGGTAGGGTTCCTCATCCACTTGAGAGATACTATGGTCTTCTCAGTGACAGTGGGAGCGAGAATTGCATCATGGTGGATGATGGCCCAACTGGGTTCAGGCAGGCCATCATAAGTGGAGACTTTGTGAAATGGCTGGATGCTATGCAATCAAAGATGGAATCCATATACACCAACAAAGTATGACTTTGAATGTTGCACCTGAAGGGGTAAAACCTATTGGGAGCAAATGGATCTTGAGAAGATTCTTGGTGCAAATGGAAAAGTTGAGACTTTCAAAGCTATGCTTAAATCCATCAGGATTAATGCAAGCACCGCGGAGTTGGAACATCTGTTTTGATGTGGCAGTCAAAGAGTTTGACTTCATCAAAATGGCAGATGAACCTTGTATATACAAGAAGGTTGTAGTGAGTGAGGTTGTCTTACACGTATTGTACGTAGATGACATACTCTTGATAGGAAATGGTTTCCTATGCTACACTTGGTCAAGCTCCTCTTATCACGAGGATTCTCCAAGGAAGATCTTGATGATACCTATTACATCTTATGGATTATGATCTATGATGATAGATCTAAGTGGATGTTGGGAGTGTCCCAAATCCAGGTGCATTTACACCATACTAAAGGGGTTTAGTATGGAAGATTCTAAGCGTGGTGGTTCGCCCACTTGCTCAGGAATCACTCTCTCCAAAAAGATGTCTTCCAAGACTGATTTGCAGAGAGCTCGAATGCAAGGGATACCTTATGCTTCGGCAGTAGGCTCTATCATGTGTGCGATGTTATGTACAAGACCAGATGTAGCTAACTCACTAGGTGTAGTGATCAGGAATCAATCAGATCTTGGGAGAATCACTGGACTGCTGTGGAGGACATTCTTAAGTACTTGAGAAACACTAAAAGAATGTTCTTGGTTCGAGCTTCCAGAGTGATAAGGTAGACTGAAAGTCAGTCACAAGCATTGTCTTTACCCTCAGTGGAGGGACGGTATGTTGGAAGAGTTCTAAGCTAGATACCGTGGCATACTAGACGATAAAGGCTGAATACATTGCTACCAATGATGCTGCCAAAGTGGCTGTCTGGGCATTTCTTGTTCATGAGATGAACATGGTTCCTACCATTGAGCGTCCAATAACTGTTATTGTTAGTTATATGTATGCCCCAGAGGCCATTATTGTACATGTGATGTATATTATAGTGGATGCTTGGATATATATACAGAGGACTTTCTTGCTCGACATGATAGTATGCTATATGGTTGCTCTTTATCTTCACATATTGACTTGTATAGCTGTCTTGCTCTCACATGTTGATAAAGCCTTTAGGATGTGTACTTGACTACCAGTACTATGATGGAGATCATACTAGTGGGGCCAAGGGTAGTCCACAAGTACACCCTAAAATTGTTCCTATTCGAGGGTGTATCGAGACAGGACATCGATATTCCAGAGTAGACTAGTGTATACACATCTTGACCCATATGTTGGGCGATGGATGATCCCATATCCATTGGTGTTTGATATCAAAGATGGTATATGGATGCTCAGTGGAGACTGGGTACACTGAACGGACTCGCCGAGAACTCCTAACTGGTATTATACCTATCTTCAGATAACAGTTCTCTGGTGATACTGGTACAGGTTAGTCTGTAGACCCGAGATCGTCATAGAGCCTTGTGTAATTCCCACTGTGCTTTGATTTCCACCTTACCACGTTCAAGAGAACGTGCAAAACGGAGGTTTTTGGGTACAGTCCCAAATCACATGGAGGCAATGAGCAATAGGAGGGGATTCGTCTCTCCCGGTATTGGGGGTTGATGTTGCGCCGTGCTCGATTGGCCATAACGATAAGTCTCTGGCCAGGGCTGCTATGGAGATTTACTGATAAGTGTTATCAGTAGTTTCTCGACCCGTTATGAGCCTCACATCGGCATGACTTATCAGTTACTGGGGTCTGACGTTTACTACCCCTAGACTATATATGCGACATATCAGACGAAAAGACCGGACTGTACGGTAGTGTTACTGAAAGGCTTTACAGGAGCAAGGACGGGCTTGCTTGTTGATCTTCTTATCGCTGAATACCCGGGTAGCCGTTACGTCCAGCTAGTACCGCTGCCGGCTTGTAGGTGCTTGATATGATCATCACTTATTGCCGGCGTATTGACAAGTCTTTAGAGTCCTACACAGAGGTTTACTGGCTCAAGCAAAATGAAGTAGGAGCGTATATGTGATATGTGCGGGACCGAGATTAGTATGAGTATGTGATACCGTATTATATTCTCACGATATTAGTATCGGTCGGTTATATGTGATGTAGCCGGGTTATCGATTCAAGTGTTGATTTGATAACATGATACATATGATATTAGTCGGTTATATGTGATATAACCGGATTATTAAATCAAGTCATGATTTGTTAATTTAATGTATAATTGTATATTTGATATACTAGATTACACTAACTAATATTAGCTTACTCAAACATTTCTTTTTCTCACTTGTGTGCATATAGTATATATGTGATATATATTAATATACATTTTTTGTGTCATGCTTGATGGTACACACTACATGGGTGTATGAGACTTACACCATGCTTATGATAATTGTGAGGATTATTTATTTTAAGTAAATCCAAATTAGATGGAAATTAGTTACATGCATGAAGCTTGTGGAAGCTTGTAGATGCATTGACTTGGTTCACTAATTTTATTTTACCTAAGATATTTATTAACCTAATCATTATCACTTAGCCATGGTTATATCTTTACATGAGTTAGTATATGATACAAACTCACCCATGGTTGCCATTGACTCTCTCTCATTTTTATTTGCTTCTTCTTCTTCTTCTTCATGAGCCAAGCTCTTTGGGTTTTTGAGAGGAGAAGAAAAAGAGTGAGAAAATTAATTCTAAAGTGAGCAAAAATCCTACTTCATCATACTCTACTAGATTAGCAATTTAGTTTAGGGTGTTAGCTTCACCAATTCCTCATTAGTGAAGAGGTAGCTTGGGTTAGTGTCCCCTCGACGTAGATCATCTTCGGCCTCGAAGACTTCGTGTAAGCTCGTTCCTTTCTTCTTGTGGAGCCACTTTAAAGACCGCAAGATCACTACTTGGAGTGAAGGGACTACTACACAGAGCGATTGAAGTGAAGGACCGGTCTACAAAGGTTGTATTCCTAGTTCACTTAGTTGTAAAGTAGTTTACATATCGTATCGTCTAAATCTCTAGTTAAAGATTCTATATTAGAGTTCTTCTAGCATGGTAAAATTTTGAATTTGGTATGGATGATGCCACCCGAAACCTTGCTGTCGTGCTTAGGAACCCAACAGTGGTATCAGAGCCAATCTAGAGCTTTAGACGTTGTCTAAACGAAATTAGAAGTCCGATCGAACCCCAAAAACCCAATTTTAGACCCCTCTCTAGAAAATTTTCAAAAAGTTAGAATTTTTCATGTTAAAAATACTCTAAAAATCATGCAGGTAATTCCATGGACCCACCTGAAGAACGAGTCTCTAACCCGTCTAAGTGACCGCAGAACCGCGGCCAAAATATGGTTTTGGCGGCGGTTCCGCGGCACCACTTGAGAGGCTTGGGACGGGCCTTCAGCTGCTGGTCCATGGGTATTGTGGCATGGTTCTGGGTATTTCTAACACTGCTCAAGTGTTGAGTTTTCTGGGAAATTTTGGGTGTTTGTTGATTCGATCGGAATGTTTAACACCGTCTGGCTATTTATGGAATGTGATACAATATGTGGAATTCATATTGTTAGGCATGAAATCCGAAATATGCGATATTTCGGGTTTATGATGTCTAAGGTGATTGTGGATTCCAAATGTTGTAGTTTGACATTTTCTTTTCTGCGACCGTAAGTGTAATATGTGGTGTATCACCGTTTTCATTACTATATGTCAACGACAATTGTGATACGCATATTTACTTATGTTTATGACATGTGATGTTATGTGTTGCTGGGATATGTTATATTGGATCGTCGTGTTTTGAATAGCCGGGGTTTTTATGTGAGATGAGAGTTTTTATTTTCATTCATGTAAAATTTATTGTATGTAATATTCTTTTATTGGGGCACTTCCGAGTTGAGAATGATGTCACCATTGTTGTATATTTTTTACTTTTCCGCATTAGAATAGACCCAAGTAAGGGAGCACAGGTAACCGGGTTCTAGAGTCCAGTGGGAGACCATCTCGAGGAATCGAGTTCGGGTCTCCAAACTTTAGAATTAGTAGGGTTTCTTGCCGCTCTCGTAGGGGTCTAGGGATGTGGGTTTGGCTATTCATCGCGACCGTGGATCCGTGTTTTATACTGGCTTAATTTAAAACATGGAATTCCTAGTATATCCAATATTTCATATGTTATCTTCTGCTGCAAATATTCTGTGATGTGATCACTTTATATATCTGAGAAGAATGCTTTATTATTGTATATATTATATATAATAAATGTTGCTTATATTTTACACCCGCGCTAGTCCCGTCCCGCTATGTCGTTAGTTAAGTAACCTAACGGTGCATAACGGGACATTGTGGCGAATGCGGATGGCATAAGCGTACGTTGTATTTTCGTTTCTTCTATGATGCTTAGGAAGCATAAATGATGGGACTTTATTAATGTGATTAATGAAAGAAAAAGAAACCTAAAAGATGTTGTAGAATCAAATTTTCAAAAAGGGTAGCTCTAGTTCTTGCTTTGCATAGCGGTATTCCTTGTAGAATATCCAGCACCTTATTTGATAAGGAAAGAGCCGAGATCTCTTCACCGGGAGTGACCCCTTTAGCGAAACTAGCAGATGCTACAACTCACTCGGTTTTGTTTTTGATTATTTCTATAATTCTTGTTTTGCATAGTGGTATTTGTGAAATATCCTGCACCTTATTCGATAAGGAAAGAGTCAAGATTCCTTCACCGGGAGTGACCTCTTTAGCGAAACTAGTAAAAGCCTAAAAAATACTCCTTTTCAAAATTACTTGTTTCTACAACGATATCAAGTTCATTACGCAAAAAGGTTTTCTTAAAAACCCGTCGTAGCCCTCCGTCATTTCAGGTAAGTCCTACTTAGTATTCGTGCTACGTTTGTTGACCTTCGTCAAGGCGTAGTGTGCGGTAACTGACTAGTATTTATTTGCTGCATATCATACGATTGTTTTAGGGTAGTCGTACGACCTTGTTGACCTTCGTCAAGGGTCGTGCGGGTGGGTTTAATTCAATCAGGAAATGACGGGTTAAACTTGACTAGCAGCATATGGTTTGTTGACCTCTGTTAAGGTCATAGGACGCTAGGGGCAAAAGATCATCGGGAATTTCAAGTGTTGAAATTTGCAATGAGATTGCATACCTTCTATGAGATAGTTGGATCCCGATACCCACTGCGAGTAAGAGTTACTCCTGGAAGAGTTTTACATATGACAATTAGCCGATCAAGTAGGTATCTTGAAAGGTGTTAACGGGGTTACGCCCCTGGGAAAACGATATTTATTTTAATTAGGTCCGTGCGAAAGCACGAGGAAGCTCCCTCAAAGTACCAACACTGGCTTGACCGAAAGATTGGCGAACTTGTAAGGTGTAATTAATCCCTGCTAGTCTTACCTTTTAGGGTTTGAAGGAGATTTGATAAAAACAGTGGGAGCCATCCTGATTAGATAAGATAATAACCAATCTAATCTTGCAAGAACATACGCTAAATTGTTTTCTTCTCTCTTTCTCCAGGTAGCGACCATGTCAGGCCTTAATCAAGATAATAATATGGATGTATTGACCGAATCTGCTTGTTATGCTGAGCAGGGGAACGTTGGTTCCGTTCTTTCTTATAATTGTTATAAGACTGAGCAGGGAATAGGGACATATCCGGATTCCTACACCGCCCAAACGAAGAATAAGTATGTTGATGCATCTTCTTCGGGTGTGTTAGTTATCGAGAACTGTTTCTCGGTTCACTCTACGTCCTGGGTATTAGATACCGGATCGGGATCCCACATATGTAATATGTTACATGGGCTAAAGAAAGGTAGAAAACTGGGAATGAGAGATCATTCCGTAAGAGTAGGGAATGGTGCAAATGTTGCCGTCAAAGCAGTTAGCGAATATCACCTTATATTACCAAATGGTAATACATTGATTCTGAATGAATGTTATTACATACCAACCATGATATACAATCTTATTATCAGTTTCTTTATTAAGTAAAGAGTGATATAATTTTGTAGTACCGGATAATGTTATGAACATCTTCCTGAATCAAAAGTTGATTAGATCATGCTCGTTATATAATGGCATATACGTTCTAAATCAAACCACGGTTCTTAATGTACAAAACACACACAAGAGGAAGAGTTCAGAAATGAACGAATTCTTCTTGTGGCATTGTAGACTAGGTCATATCAATGCGACACGATTAGCTAAGTTACATAAAGATGGATATTTGAATCCGTTCGAATTATCATCTTATGAAACTTGCCATTCATGTCTCAAAGGAAAGATGACCAAAACTCCGTTTAGTGGACACGGAGAAAGAGTTACGGAACTCTTGGGACTGATACATAGTGACGTATGTAGTCCTATGTCTACACATGCCAGGAATGGTTCCTCATACTTCATTACATTCACTGACGATCTCTCAAGATACGGACATGTGTTCCTGTTGAAATACAAGTCTGAAACTTTTAAGAAATTCAAAGAATATAAGCATGAAGTTGAGAACCAGACGGGTAAAAGTATTAAAATCCTTCGATCTAATCGGGGAGGAGAATACTTGAGCACGAAATTCCGTGACTATCTAAAAGAGAATGGGATTCTCTCTCAGCTCACTCCTCCGTATACACCACATCACAACAGTGTATCGGAATGGAGGAATCATACCCTATTAGATATGGTGCGCTCTATAATGAGCACTGCTGAGTTGCTTATTTCCTTTTGGGGGTATGCGCTTGAAACAGCCATATACCTATTGAATAGAGTGCCTACCACTCCATATGAGATATGGGAGGGGAAGAGACCGTGTCTAAATTTTGTTAAGATATGGGGTTGCCCGGCTTATGTTAAAAAGCAAAATCCGGACAAGCTCGAATCAAGGTCAGTTCTGTGCAAGTTTATAGGATATCCCAAGCATTCGCGAGGACATATCTTCTACCACCCTGAGTAACAAAAGGTGTTTGTTGCTCAGCATGCCACCTTTTTAGAAAAGGAATTTCTTGAAAGGAAATTAGTGGCGAGGAGGTAGAACCGGAAGAAGTCCCAGCGATACAAACTACGACAGAAGATTTTGTAGAACTAGAGGATTCGATAGCTCCCAACGAATCTCAGCCTCTCCGCCAATCTAGTAGGGTTCCTCATCTACCTGAGAGATACTACGGTTTTCTCGTTGATGGTGGGAGCGAGGATTGCATCATGGAAGATGATGACCCAACTAGCTTCGAGCAGGCCATCATGAGTGGGGACTCAGTGAAGTGGCTGTTTGTAATGCGATCTGAGATGGAATCCATGTACACCAACAAAGTATGGACTTTGGAAGTTGCTAGACTTGTTGCAAAAGGTTTTCGTCAACGATCAGGTGTGGATTATGATGAAACCTTTTCTCCAGTAGCTATGCTTAAGTCCATCCGGATCCTACTTGCCATTGTTGTATGCGAAATCTGGCAAATGGATGTTAAGACCTCCTTTCTAAATGGTGATTTGGAAGAGTGCGTGTACATGACTCAGCCAGCGGGCTTCGTGGAAAATGGGAGCAATGGAAAGGTGTGCAAGCTGCTTAAATCTATCTACGGGTTAAAGCAGGCATCGCGGAGTTGGAACATCTATTTTGATGTGGTAGTCAAAGAGTTTGACTTCATCAAAAACATAGATGAACCTTATATATACAAAAAGGTGGCAGAGAGTAAGGTTGTCTTTCTCGTATTGTACGTGGATGACATAGTCTTGATAGGAAATGATGTTCCTATGCTACACTCGGTCAAGTTCTTCTTATCACAAAGATTCTCAATGAAAGATCTAGGTGATGCCTCCTACATCTTGGGGATTAAGATCTATAGAGATAGATCTAAACGGATATTGGAATTGTCCCAATCCAGGTACATTGACACCATACTAAAGAGGTTTGGTATAGAAGAATCCAAGCATGGGAATTTACCTACGATCTCAGGACTCACTCTCTCCAAAGAGATGTCTCCCAAGACTGATTTGGAGAGAGCTCGCATGCCAGGGATACCCTATGCTTCGGCAGTAGGCTCTATCATGTATGCGATGCTATGTACCAGACCCGATGTAGCATACTCAGTAAGTGTAGTGAGTAGGTATCAATCAGATCCAGGAGAGAGTCACTGGACAGCTGTGAAGAACATTCTCAAGTACTTGAGAAGGACTAAAGAGATGTTCTTGGTGTATGGTGACGGAGAACTCCAAGTGGAGTCCTTTACCAATTTGAGCTTCCAGAGTGATAAGGACGACTCTAAGTCGGTCTCGGGATTTGTCTTTACCCTTAATGGAGAGGAGGTTTGTTGGAAGAGTTCCAAACAGGAAACCGTGGCAGACTCGACGATGGAGGCTGAATATATCGCTGCCAACGATGCTGCCAAAGAGGCTGTCTGGATGAAGAAGTTCATAACTGAACTTGGAGTGGTTCCGTCCATTGAGTATCCAATACCTTTGTATTGCGATAACAATGGAGCAGTGGCCTTGGCTAAGGAACCCAGATCCCATCAGCGATCTAGGCATATTCTGAGACGGTATCACCTGTCCGGGAGATAGTTGATCGCCGGGAGATCGAGATCAGGAGAGTTGACACGAAAGACAACACGGCGGATCCACTCACAAAGGCCATACCCCAGATACAATTTGAGAGACTCTTTGGGATGTTGGGTATGAGATACTACAACAACTGGCCTTAGTGTAAGTGGGAGATTGTTAGTTATATGTATGCCCTAGAGGCCATTATTGTACATGTGATGTATATTATAGTGGATGCTTGGATATATATAGAGATGACTTTCTTGCTCAACATGATAGTATGCTATCTGGTTGCTTTTTGTCTTAACATGTTGACTTGTATAAGTGATGCTGTCTTGCTCTCATATATTGATAAAGCCCTTAGGATGTGTACTTGACTATCAGGACTATGATAAAGATCATACTAGTGGGGCCAAGGGTAATCCACAAGTACACCCTAAAGTTGTTCATAGTCGAGGGTGTATCGAGATAGGGCATCGATATTTCAGAGTAGACTAGTGTATACGCATCTTGACCCATATGATGGGCGATGGATGATCCCACATCCATTGGTGTTTGACATCAAAGATGGTATACGGGTGCTTATTGGAGACTGGGTACACTGAACGGACTCGCTGAGAACTCCTAACTGGTATTATACCTATCGTCAGATAGCAGATCTCTGGTGACACTGGTACAAGTTAGTTTGTAAACTCGAGATCGTCATAGGGCCTTGTGTGATTCCCACTGTGCTTTGATTTCCACCATACCACATTCAAAAGAACGTGCAAAACGGTGTCTTTTGGGTACAGTTCTGAATCACATGGAGGCAATGAGTGATAGGAGGGGATTCGTCTCTCCCGGTATTGGGGGTTGATGTTGCGCTGTGCTCGATTGGCCATAAAGATAAGTCCCTGTCCAGGGCTGCTACGGAGATTTACTGATAAGTGTTATCAGTAGTTTCTTGACCTGTTATGAGCCTCACATCGACACGACTTATCGGTTACTGGGGTCTGACGTTTACCACCCCTAGACTAGATATGCGA
This sequence comes from Agapanthus africanus, assembly GCA_030015575.1. Taxonomy (NCBI): domain Eukaryota; kingdom Viridiplantae; phylum Streptophyta; class Magnoliopsida; order Asparagales; family Amaryllidaceae; genus Agapanthus; species Agapanthus africanus. Next base: position 389,935,677 of record JASDDO010000016.1, read on the forward strand.
CATATCAGATGAAAAGACCGGACTGTACGGTAGTGTTACTGATAGGCTTTACAGGAGCTAGAGTGTGCTTGCTTGTTGATCTTCTGATCGCTCAATACCCGGATATCCATTACGTCCAGCTAGTACCGCTGACGGCTTGTGGGTGTTTGATATGATCATCACATACTGCCGGCGTATTGACGAGTTTTTAGAGTCCTACACAGAGGTTTACTGGCTCAGGCAAAACGAAGTAGGAGCGCATATGTGATATGTGCGGGACCGAGATTAGTACGAGTATATGATACTGTATTATATTCTCACGATATTAGTATCGGTCGGTTATATTTGATATAGCCAGGTTATCGATTCAAGTGTTGATTCGATACATGATACATATGATATTAGTCGGTTATATGCGATATAGCCGGATTATTAAATCAAGTGTTGATTTGATAATTTAATGTATAATTGTATATTTGATATACTAGATTACATTAACTAATATTAGCTCACTCAAACATTTCTTTTTCTCACTTGTGTGCATATAGTATATATGTGATATATATTAATGTACATTTTTTGTGTCATGCTTGATGAAACACACTACATGGGTGTATGATACTTACACCATGCTTATGATAATTGTGAGGATTATTTATTTTAAGTAAATCCAAATTAGATGGAAATTAGTCACATGCATGAAGCTTGTAGATGCATTGACTTGGTCCACTAATTTTGTTTTACCTAAGATATTTATTAACCTAACCATTATCACTTAGCCATGGTTATGTCTCTACATGAGTTAGTAAATGATATAAACTCACCCATGGTTGCCATTGACTCTCTCTCATTTTTATTTGCTTCTTCTTCTTCTTCTTCATGAGCCAACCTCACTCGGTTTTTGAGAGGAGAAGAAAAAGAGTGAGAAAATTGATTCTAAAATGAGCAAAAATCCTACTTCATCATCCTCTACTAGATTAGCAATTTAGTTTAGGGTGTTACTTTCACTAATCCCTCATTAGTGAAGAGGTAGCTTGGGTTAGTGTCTATTCGACGTAGATCATCTTCGGCCTCGAAGACTTCGTGCAAGCTCGTTCCTTTCTTCTTGTGGAGCCACTTTAGAGTCCGCAAGATAACTACTTGGAGCGAAGAGTCTACTACATGGAAGGATTGAAGTGAAGGACCGGTCTACAAAGGTTTTATTCCTAGTTCACTTAGTTGTAAAGTAGTTTACATATCGTATCGTCTAAATCTCTAGTTAAAGATTCTATGTTAGGGTTCATCTAGCATGGCAAAATTTTGAATTTGGCATGGATGATGCCACCCGAAACCTTGCTGTCGTGCTTAGGAACCCAACAGTTAATGTGACAACAATGGAGTTGTGGCTTTGGCCTAGGAACGCAGGTCCCATCAGCGTTCCAGACATATTCTAAGGACAGTATCATCTGATCAGGGAGATGGTTGATCTCCAGGGGATCAAGGTAAGGAGAGTTGACACGAAAGATAACACGGCGGATCCACTCACAAAGGCCTTTCCCTAAAGAGACTTGTATAGGACGTTGAATATGAGATACTACAACAAATGACCTCAGTGCAAGTGGGTGATTGTTAGTTATATGTATGCCCTAGATGCCATTACTGTACATACGATGTACATTGTAGTGGATGCTTGGACATATATAGGGAGGACTTTCTTGCTCGACATGATAGTATGTTGTCTGGTTGTTCTTTATTTTAACATGTACACTTATTGTCTCTCTATTACATGTTGATAAAGCCCTTAGGATGAGTACTTGACTACCAGGACTATGATGCAGATCATACTAGTGGGGCAGAGGTAGTCGGTAAGTACATCCTTCAAATGTTCCCAGTCGTAGGAGTATCGAGACAGGGCTTCGATACTCCAGAGTAGACTAGCGTATGCGCTTCTTGACCCATATGATGGGTGATAGATTATCCCACATCCATTGGTTTTTGACATCAAAGAAGGTATACGAGTGCTCAGTGGAGACTGGGTACACTGAACGGACTCACCGAGAACTCCTAGATGGTATTATACCTATCGTCAGATAGTAGTTCTCTGGTGACATTGGTGCAAGTTAGTCTGTCGACCCGAGATCGTCATAAAGTCTTGTGTGATTCCCACCGTGCTTTGATTTTCACCATACCACGTTCAAGAGATCGTGCAAAAAGGTGGTTTTTGGGTACAACCCCGAGTCATATGGAGGCAATGAGCGATAGGAAGGGATTCGTCTCTCCCGGTATTGGGGGTTGATGTTGCGCTATGCTCGATTGGCCATAACAGAAAATCCCTGGCCAGGGTTGCTGAGATTTACTGGTAAGTGTTATCAGTAGTTTCTCGAACCGTTATGGACCTTGTATCGGCCTGACTTATCAGGCTATTGGGGTTTGACGTTATACCACCCCCAGGCTGCGATATGCGACATATCTGACGAAGAAACCAGACTGTACGGTAGTGTTACTGATTGGATTCGTAGGAGTATGAGTAGGCTTGCTTGTTGATCTTCTGATCGCTCAATACCCGGGTGGCCGTTACGTTTAGCAGACCGCTTGCGACTTATGGGTGTTTGATATGATCATCACCTACTACCGGCGTATTGACGAGTCTTTAGAGTCCTACACAGAGATTCCTGGTTCATGCGAAACGAAATAGGAGTACATATGTGATATGTGCGGGACTGAGATTAATGCGCGTATGTGATACCACATTCTATTCTCGTGATATGTGATATCGGTCGGTTATATATGATATAGCAGGGTTATCGGATCAAGTGTTGATTCGATAGATTGTTACATTTGATATTAGCCGGTTGTATGTGATATAGCCAGATTATTAAATCAAGTGTTGATTTAACAATTTAATATATAATTATATATGTGATATATTAATTTACATTAACTAATATTAGCTCACTTAAACATTTCTTTTTCTCACTTTGTGCTTTAGTATATATGTGATATATATTAATGTATATTTTATTGTGTCATGCTTGATGCCACATACTTCATGAGTGTATGAGACTCACACCATACTTGAAATAATGAAGGGTTTATATTTATTTTAGTAATTCATAAATTGGTGGAAATTGGTTTAATGGTTGAAACTTGGAGAAGCTTGTGGAACCATTGACTAAGTCCACTCATTTGTTTTACTTAAGATATTTATTAACCTAACCATTATTCTTTTATCCATGGTTTATTCTCTGCATGAGTTAGTGTATGACACTAACTCACCCATGGTTGCTATTCTCATCTCATGAGTTTCATTCTCATCTCCACTTGATATTCTTCTTTCTCTTGAAAAAGCTTGCTAGCTTTTCAAATGGTGAAGAAATATTGTGAGAAAAATAAATCTAAAGTGAGCCCACTTCCTACTTCATCATCTTTTACTATATTAGCCATTTAGTTTAGGGTGTTTGCTTCACTAATCTACCATTAGTGAAGAGATAGCATGAGCTTGAGTCTCCTCGACGTAAATCATCTTCGGTCTCGAAGACTTCGAGCAAGCTTGTTCATTTTTTCATGTGAACCCTTACTAGAGTTCGGGTGTTCACTACTTGGAGCGAAGGGACTACTACACGGAGCTTTAGAAGTGAAGGACCGGTCTACAAAGGTTGTATTTCTCATTCACTTAGATGTAAAGTTTTTTACATTGTAGTTCATCTAAATCTTTAGTTAAGATTCTAGGTTGGGTTATTTAGTACGGCAAAAATTTGAAATTGGCATGGACGATACCTCCCGAAACCTTGCTGCCGCGCTAGGTAACCCAATAGCATATACCATATTTAGTACAAATATTTAATTGATTAAAAATGCATGTAGGTTTATTAAAAGTTCTGGAAAAAGAAAATTCGAATACAAATGTAGATGCCTGGATGCACGAGCAAGGCCGTCTCTTAAAAAAGATGTGGCCTCTAGGCGGATTAGTACATATGACATATTTTGTACTGCATTAAAACCGCTGGAATTATTGGTAATATGTGGAATGAAGCTATCCCTGTGAAAAACCGCTTAACAGATGATTATTGGGTGGTTGCAGAACTTTTAAAAGATTTTCTTATGACTTTTGAAATAGCAACCAAACGATTTTCTGCTACTTATACCCCATTTCTCATATTCTTGTCTCTGAATTGCATAATATAGCTCAATATTTTGCTAGTTACGTCGAAAATCCATCACTTCACCTTGTTATACTATACTATCTAAGATTTCTAAATATTTTTCTGAAGTTTCAATTATTTACTGTTTATGTTCGGTAATAGACCCTATAATTAAATTAGAAGGTTTGCAGGCTTTTTTAAACAGGTTCCACATGGCCATGGGGCATACTGTAGATATTAATGCTTATGTTAGTATCGTTAAAAGTATTTTAGATGAATTATTTGATTTGTATGTTGCACGATATTCTTTTGGTATAACTAGTAGACCACCGGCCGCAACCAGTTTACGTGCTACGACTTCAGTTTTAGCACTTATTTAACAGAAGAAAAAGGCACGAGACACCGTGGTCTTATCATTGTCATCTTTAAATGAGTTAACAATATATTTACAAACCGAGTCAGATGTAGATTATACCATAGACGAGTTTGATATTTTAGCCTGGAGGAAAAGCCACGGACATTTATATCCGGTGTTTTTTACCATGGCCCGTGATTTACTAACCATTCCAGTATCCATCGTAGCGTCGGAAAGTGCTCTTAGTACATGTGACAAGATATTAAGTGAAAAGAGATGCAGTTTGGCGAATGACATAATGGAGTGCATGATTTGCTCGCAAGATTGGAAAGCAGCAGCTGTCAGGAAACAAAATGCAATCATTTTGGACTCGGATTATCTACCTATGGAGCTTATAGGATCGGACGAGACCAACGCCGAATGAGGAATCACAACCGGCACCGATGAGTAGGGAGTATGATATGCAATAGTAGAAAAAGAACTATATAGACCTGATTCTCTCTCATTGAGCTCAATATTTGGTAGTGATACGCAGGCAGCCCGATTGGGTTCGGTTTTTAATGTAAAAAAAGCAACAAATTGACAAATTGTATTATGAAATTGTAATTTGATTAAGATTTATTTAAATAAAAAAATCTATTCAATTTTCAATTTTTTTGCTCAGTTTTTTTTAAAAAAAATATTAACTTGGGCGAATTTATTCTCCTAGCTCGGCGAAGTTCCTCGCCTCGTGAACCGACGAGGCAAGACGGCGAGGCGAGTGGGGTCGAGCCCCGCTACTGTTGGGCTCGCCTCACCTTGCCTATCCGGTGAGGCGAAGCTAGTTCGCCTTGTTCTCTTGGCAAGACTGACGAATTGTTTGGCTTCATTAGCCGGGTCTAGTCGTGAGAGAAAATCTTAAGTGGATCATATCACGCTTTATCAGCATTCTAAACGTTCCTTTTTTCATATGTATTAATAATGTCATAATTTGATGCTAGCTGGAGTTGAATTACCCTACCATAATCTTCTCTTATCATCATCAGAATGGAGAATAAAACAAATTAGAAACGAAAAGTTTGCGAAACCTTATATCGTTAATAACTGAAATCGGTTATATCTTGAATTTGTGGCATCTTTGAATTGTTGTATGCTGATTGAAACTTTCGGATTATGAAGTGTAATTTTTCCCAAGAAGTTGACCAAGCTAATCCCTTATGAGCATTTGGATTCAATATGAATCATGTCTTTGAGTTGACAAAACTAAATTTCAATGTGCTGACTTTGTGAATACACTCATTTTGGACACCAAGTACAATTGTGGTTCTCATTATTATGCTCTTTATTTTTGCTGAAATAATTCTCATTTTTAAAACCCATTACTTATATATAATAACTCATCATAATTGCAAGGGTCAGCTCAGATTAGATAATATTGTTCACTGCTTGTTATCCTATGTCGAGCCCATTCTCTTGGGTTTTTAGAGCATTTGGTTCTATATGCAATTGGCAAAATTTTAATTTCTAGCAGTACATAGATTTTTGTATATATCCATAAGTATTAATTAAGATTATTGTTGCAGAGAAGATTTTAAAAATGAAACATCTTCCAAACGTTAAAATTTATTAACAGTGAGGGAAGAGACTTAAAATGATAGGCAAGTACTCATTCCCTATCATTTATTCGTGTCGAATTTTGTTTGGGTTACAGACTTAAAATGGTATCAAAGCAATCCAGTTGTATATTTAACCAAGTGCATTTAAAGTCGGAGTAGTATATGCTTAAAATGATATTGGAGCTATTTGGATTCAGTTCTAACTAAATGCATGTAAACCTTGAGTAATAAATACTCAAATGACATCATAGCGATATAGATTCAAATCCAACCAAACTGTTTTGAAGTGGATTAAAAATATGTACAAAATGTACGTGTTTTTGAGAAAGAAAGAAATTTGAAAAAAAAACCCCACATGATTGCCCACAGACCCATACACAGCCTACCTCCTAATTGTCTATTAGATCAAAACAAGAGGGAGAAAATAAATTAAAAGTAGAACAAGTTGGATTCATATAACAAATCGTTGGAATTTAGCCGGTTCGATTCCATACCTGCTCCTCAGACGGTGGGTCCAATTTGAGGTTGCCTGGTGGCGATGGCCGTAGCATGGGCCCACAACATTAGACGCTTCTGTGACGGCACAAGAAATATATATACCCTTGGAGTAGAATTTTGCTCATATGCGTAGGATTAAGAAACAAATACTATCAACTTTTTAACTTTTGGATCTATATTGGGACGTATGTAAACAATAATTGTTTGCATGTATTTCATAATGGATCTAATGGTGAAAACATTACAAGAATTTGTTTTCAAAGAACGTACTTTATTTATGGGGATTAGAACTTAATTGATTGTTTCAATACTTGACCCTATCAGGGGATTAATTAATCATTTTAGTACAAGAAAAAACAAATATGAACTTGTAAAACTAGAAAAAATATGTTTGGATGAATGTCTTACAAAATGAATATGAAATATTATGTTTTATACCGTTGGCTTCGTAGAGTGCTGAACTTTGGATCGATTGCTTGAGAAAGTAAATGAATAACTATTTGGATAACATATTTCCATATCTATATGGGATATCTTTTTTCTGATGGCTTAACATGATTTTTTTCCGATTGAGAACATTGACATTCTAGTTAATCGCTTTTTATGCTATTTTTAAATTGAAAGTTTTAGGGTGTCCACTTTCATTTTTTGCGTATCTGTTACAACTCTCCCCAAAGACTTAGATCAATTGTAAACTAAGCTTCGGGTAAATTTCATAAAGCATCGTCGACTTTTTAGAGTTCTTGACATAACACATGAACTTTGAAAATACCATGAAACCCTTTTAGGTAGCAATGCTATTTGAAATTGATTGTTCCGGTAATTCTTTCGACGCATTAGAGGAAGAATAACTCAAAGTAAGTCTGCACAGCCTCAAAATAAACTTAATATGTCACTCTTTTGACAAAAATACTCTTATATCTTATGAAAATATCTTTAAATGGGATTATAGAATCTAAAAGTCTATTAATCTTATCTCAAAAACCGGAAAAGTCGATGTATTTTATAAACCCAGAGTCCTTTCCTCTCTCCGTTCCTATTTAAGATTTTTATGTTTATGTTCATTATATCCAAAAGGGCGCGTTCTTCTAGAGGCCTACTCCTTTTTTTATTTTTATAAATTAAACCATCAGGCCTTGCTTTTACTTGCATCATGCATGTGTGCTTGTCATTAGTTAATATATATGCATTTGCATGTAAGCATAAGTACTCAATGGTTTATAAAGCAAGACATAATTGAGATTGGCTTAGTCATAATGAACTAAAACAAAGAGTACCAAGTTTTCTTTGCTTACCTTTTAATAGAGTTTGGAAAGCATGCATGCATGCACTCGTGGAGATGGACATGCTTTACTTCCTCCCTCTATATATTTATTTATAAACAGTATCTACAATGTTACCGAGATACTGAAGTGGCAACATCTCACCTGTTTTTGCTGAACCAATTGTATTGGATAACTCTTTACACTAACATTGTTAGATCGATGCATTTATTCTCACAATAAAATATAGCGCTTTCATTTGTGGAGAAATGATTAGGCTTTAATTAATGTGATAGTGGGCTTAATTTAAGGCCTAATGGTGTTCAGTTGTTGGGAAGGACGCTTGCATCTTTGTTGTCTATATATAAAGCAGCAAACTTACTAGTTTGTTTTACAAATTTATTGAGAACATGCAACCAATGGGACCGGCTGCTTAATCAGTGTCTGTACTTGCTAATTTTAAAGCTTTGAACATCTAATGTGAGGAGAACTATGAATGGACTTACCTAATCATTCTGAAGTTTTTTTTTTTTTGATCACAAGAACAATTATTCTACTTTTATCATAATAAATTTTTTATTGTGTTCGTATAGGCTTATGATCAATCTATCTGGTCTACTGTTTTATATATCAGAAATTTATTGTCGATAAGGCAGTCCACGCTCTTTACCGGTTCAATATAGTCTTGCTTCATAACTGATCTAAATTATGATTATGCTAATATTTTAAATTGCGGTGTCAAAAAAACAGGTGTCCCTCCTAATGCAGGAGTCTTTGTTCTGCCCTATGGCGATATTTTGTTGTAAATGGACAAAAATTATCGAGCTATGTAATGCCACTTTTCTCCATTGTATTTCTCTTTCATAGAAGAGCGGAAATTCACATGTTTAGGTTGTAATAAATGATGGATTTTATATTACATTCTTAAATTTTATCAAGTATTTTTTATATTTATTTACAATTTAGCTACAGCATTGATTTAAGAAGAAATAGGGTCAAGCTATTGGATCGGAAAGTGTAGTTTGTGATCCAATTGCTCTCAAGGTAAAAATAGAGAAACTCCAATGTTAGCATTAGAGGTAAATCATCCATCCATCCATCCATCCATCTATAATTCTAATACAAGATTGGGTTTGTCAAGAAATCTTTTAATTTGACATTTTCCCTTTTTGCCCATCTCTTTGTCCATATTTATTTCCATATCATTTTCTCTTACTCTTTTCCAAAATGCCCATTAAATATGAAGCCCAAAAACATTGAAATATTTATTTATGGATTTTTTAATAATTTGATTTTTATTTCATTTGGATAAAAGGTTATTTCCTAAGAATTTCGCAGAGATTTCTGTAACGACTCCAATTTCATTGTACAAAAATTTTCAAATTAATGTACAGAATAGAGTTTCAAGTCTGAACACAAATTATAAATTTAATTTGTTTAAGAACATCAAGAAACAACTTATACCTCACTGGTAAAGCCTTTGCACTGCTGTGACATAGCCTCTGTGTTCGAATTCCATCAGCCACATATATTTTTACTGATTTTTCTTTTAAACTTTTTGGAAGCCCAAAAGTTTACACAGGCAATACACGTAAAATGAAAGTATGATAAAATCAAACATGTGCTGAATGTTATATGAACCGAACTAGACACGTGGCATTCATCCAAGCCCCCACCTCAACAGTAGACTGGCGAGATCTTCTATAAGGCTGGCGGCGCCGGGCTCCCCCGTTGGGAATGCTCCCATGTTCTGAACCCCAGTCCTTTGGTTTACCTCTACTACTCCTATTATTTTTGAATTCCGTGCAATTATCCAGAGAGTGCTAATTCACTCATAAATACTATTTTTAATACATTTTTAATTCTCTTTTCAATTCTAAAAAACCTAATTCTACCCTATAAATACAACCCCACACTTAAAATTCTCAAAATTTTTCAAATCAAAGAAGAGTACAAGTGGAGTTAGCACTAGGTCAATTTCCGGCGACGATTCGAGACGATTCCGGCGACCCCGCGACTCCACAAAACCATCAAACGTTCTCTCAACCTCCCCTCTATTCTCTAGACTAGTAAATTCCCTCTCTTTTCTTCTTTTCACATCTCAAAACTTTTTTCAGTGATATCGGTAAGTGGAGTTATACCGACATTTATTTCTAAAACTTTTTGAAATAACAACTTTTTTTAAGAACCAATTATCTAAATCATTATACTTTATTTGTTAAACATTAAACAATAATTATAAACAAGTTTCATTTCAAAACTCCATATAAAACAACTTTTATTACACTTTTACGTTTAAATACCATAAAGTTACATATGACATCTTTTATCATTTTTTGCTTGTATTACCTTTAGAAAATCTCACGAGATAATGATCTACCTCTCACAACACGTATCATGACATAGCACGATTTCCTTTTAACAATATTTTTGGGACAAATATGATTTTTACATTAAAATACCATAAACTATAAAAACCGTATTCTTTAAATTGTATTATTTAAATTCCTTACAATTATGCCTCTACAACCTATTTTGGGGTATCCAATTCGGTTGGTGTGGGTTATCGCATATCCATCGAACTAGTAGGGCAAGATACAGACCTCCTCATAGAGTATACGATCTCGATGGAATTTTTAATACAATTTTTAAGAAAAACGTGATTTTCTATTTAATAAATAAATTTTATTTTTAATAATTATATATAAATATTATCAAACCATTTATTTTAAATATATAATAAATTCCATGTTTTTCTAAACAAAAGAATTACAGGTTTCATGAAAATACCATCAAGAATCGACACAAGTCAACTTTACACTAAAATACCATGTATTATTCAAGTTAGGTATTTATTCACTAGAATACCTCACTTTTAAAAATTACAATCATGAAAATCCTAAATACGATAAATAAATACCTGCGCTTTAATTTGAAAGTATACTAAAAATATTTTTCATAAAACCCCCTCAAGTTATATTAATTTACATTAAGTACCTTAGTAAATATATGTTTAAGCGGGACCAATTCTCTTGAGCCTCAGAGAGCCGGAGAAAGTGGGTGCTTGCCTATTTAAAGTAGAAAACTAAAACGGGGTTATCAATGGTAATTGGCTTGGAAAAAATCACAAATTCTGCCGTCCATGTGCAGCAGTTACCGATAACTCGTAAACCTAATTCAGGACTCAAATCCGTTTAAGTGTCTGACTCAATCTGAGTCTCAGTCTAATCCGAATATAATCTAAATATGAACACAATCCAATCTTAACTCCAATACAACATGAATCGAATCTATACTTGAACTTGAACACCGGAACTATACCAAAACAAAATCGACATGACTTGAATTGACCGACCATGGATATATCTTGACTTGACTACATGACTATCCGTTTATATCCTTATCCCTTTACATGAACAATTTATACCATGGTCTCGGCAAGTTTTACATCTATAAAACAACACAATATACATTCACGGGGTTTTTAAGGGGTAGATTGCTACGGAATGTATTAGAACTGGAATGAGATGATCACTATAATACACCTAAACTGAATATCCGTTGCCGTTATCCCGTGGGTTTTGACGGGGCCTTGTACTCCATATGCCTTAGTCCATGGAGCAAGTTGGACTCCTCTTATATACACTGATATATTTTGTATCAAGTTACAAACAACTACGTTAGCATAACTAACACTTTCTTTATCAGTTCTATTCACTCTATTTGTCTATTTCTATCATATCTCTTGGGGCTTACCGAGCGATTGTTCGCTGATGACATTCCTATCTCTTCATTCTTTGGAATGTTGTCAGGAGGACCCGACTCTCAGGAGATCGAGCCCAGCCAGGACGATTTGGAGCACTTTACTGAGGATTCGGAGTTTTAGTTCACTTTTACTTACTTTACTTTCAGTTCATTTGCCATTGTTTAGGCATCGCTTTCCAGTATTGTATTTACTTTCCAGTTGTATGTAAAGAATGTTTAATCAATAAAAAGTTGCTGTTGATTTATATCTCTTGTCATTTTTTGTGAAAATTTATTATATTGCTTATTTACGCTTAACGTGTTTACTTCTGAGTAAATATATCGCGGGCCTCGCCACGTCCACTTCCCCGTACACTAGGAAGCGGGATATGACAGGTTTTGTTGGCGGCCCATAAAGGTCAGTTTTGCATGGAAACCTAAGCAATATATCACAAGAATTATAAAAATCAGCAACTAAACATTCTTTACATTTCATATTTCTTGAATCTATCCTAACCCTAATTTTCTTTCAAGGTTATGGATTCCCGAACAACACCAGCACCAACGTGAATGACAACACCCCACCATCACCTCTACCACTTAAACCTACCGTAGCAGCTCCTATCAACGAGCATACGATATTGCTTGAGGCAATCAAGAGCCTCTTGGAGGGACAGCAGCAGCAGACTGCTATCCTTTTGCATCGCCTAGAAGCTGAGGCATCCGGTGTGAAATAATTCCGGGCACCGCACCCTAAAAAATTCTCTGGGAAAGTGAGTCCTTTGGAGGCAGAGGAATGGTCTTAGTCGATTGAGGACAATCTGGCAGCAACACAAGTGCCAGTTATTGCTTGTGTAAGAGTTGCGAAACTGCAACTTACTGACAACACCAGAGTATGGTGGAAGGCTGAAGAAAGCTGACTTACCCAGCCGATCGAATGGAAGACATTTCGCGATATGTTCGACGCGAAATATTTTCCCGAGACTGGCCATTTTGACATGGAGCAGCAATTCATTCACCTGCAATAAGGCTCTATGTGGAGCAAATCCGTGGATAAGTATGACGCTGAATTCACCATGCTAAGCAGGTAAGAGATGTCTCAAATATTCAAGTTTTCTAATATCACATACTACACAGCTAACATAAGACCGTAACAGGTTCGCGGTACATCTCATACCGACTGCTGAGAGAAGGGCTAGATGATTTCAGCAAGGGTTGGACCAAGAGATCCAAGCTGCTCTAGCTATAGGTGATTTCCCAACTCACGACCTGGCTTTAAAGGCTACCCGCCATATGAGGCTGTAGTGAAGAAGAAGGGCATACTTCAATCTGCCGGTGTGAAGTGCCCTACTACTCAGATAGCAGAAGGAGCCTCTTCCAGGCCACCGTTTGTACCCAGAAGACCGAGAGTACTTTTTAACCGGCCCATTCCAGATTTTTGCTTCTATTGCAAAAGGAATGGACACCTGGCGAAGGATTGCAGGCGTGCTAATCGCCTATGCTTAGTCTGCGGCTCATCCACTCACGACATTGGTGCATGTCCTCGTAGAATTAATCCGAACCTAGCTCACAGACCAGCCATCACTTATTCGCAGCGGCCAGCTATTCAGATACCTGCTCCTCGACTTGCTTTCCCTGCTCCACCTTCTCATGAACCTACTGCACCTCCTTCTTGTCAGTTCCATCAAGCAAAAAGGAACCTACCTCAAGGACAGAAGAACAGATAGAGGAATACTCCCCCAGCAAGGAGGAGTGTACCTAGACGTCAGGCTTTCATAATGACTGTGGAAGAAGCTAAAGCTACCGGCCAAGTCATCACTGGTAACTTTCCATCTTTCAAATCTGTTCAATACTTTTTTACATCCATATACCTTTTCTTATACCTAAACATATTCCACACGACTTAGGTACAATCTTAGTAGTCTCGCTTCCTGCACTAGTACTCTTCGATACTGGAGCATTACATTGCTTTATGTCGCAACGGTTCATCCGAACTCATGCGATTTCAATAAAGCTGCTCGTATCCAGCTGGAATGTCAGTTCAGGGAACGACGTTCTAAAGGCAATTTTGGGATACGACCTATGTCCAGTGGTCATCTGCAGCAGAGAATTTTATGCCGACTTCAAGGTGCTGGACATACCGAACTTCGACGTAGTCTTGGGAATGGACTGGCTAGGAACTTTCTACGCTACCATCGACTGTCGTCAAAGGAAGGTAGTTTTTGAGATACCAGATCATTCGGTCTTTTATTTCGAGAGTGGAGACCGAACCCTGGAACCTAGCACCTACAATGCGAAACCAAGGAAGTCAGTGATTTCAACAATACAAGCTGATGAAGATAAGCCAGAAGTAGTTCGAGAGTTCGAAAATGTATTTCCTGAAGATATTGTTAGTCATATGTATGCCCTAGAGGCCATTATTGTACATTATTGTATATTATAGTGGATGCTTGGACACACAAACACACACACACACATACACACACACACACACATATATATATATAGGAATTTCTTGTTCAACATGATAGTATGCTATCTGGTTACTCTTTATCTTAACATGTATACTTGTATTATTATATTGCCTCTCTGATACATATTGATAAAGCCCTTAGGATATGTACTTGACTACCAGGACTATGATGCAGATCATACTAGTGGGGCTAGGGTGGTCCATAAGTACATCCTTTAATAGTTCCTAGTTGAGGAAGTATCGAGACAGGGCATCGATATTCCAGTGTAGACTAGTGTGTATGTTTCTTGATCCTGTATAGGGCAATGGTTGATCCCATAACTATTGGTGTTCGACATCAGAGATTGTACACAGGCGCTCATTGGAGAATGGGTACACCGAACTGGACTCGCTGAGAACTCCTAGTTGGTAATATACTTATCGTCAGATAGCAGTTCTCTGGTGACACTTGTACAGGTTAGTCTGTAGACCCGAGATTGTCATAGTGTCTTGTGTGGTTCCCACTGTGCTTTGATTTCCTCCCTACCACGGCTCAAAGGAGTCATGCAAATAGGTGGATTTTGGGTACAGTCCCGAGTCACATGGATGCAATGAGCGATAGGAGGGGTTTCGTCTTTCCCGGTATTGGGAGTTTTTGTTATGCAATGATCGATTGGCTATAAAAGTAAGTTCCTGGTCAGGGCTGATGAGATTTACTGGTAAGTGTTATCAGTAGTTTCTTGAACGGTTATAGGCCACACATCGGCATGACTTATCAAGTTACTGGGGTCTGACGATTCCACCCCTAGACTTGATATGTGGCATTTCAGACGAAGAGACCAGACTGTACGGTAAATGTTGCTTATAGGCTTTACGGGAGTTTGGACAAGCTTGCTTGTTGATCTTCTATTCGCTCAATACCTGGATAGCCGTTACGTCCAGCTAGTACCGCTGACGGCTTGTGGGTGACTGATATGATCATTACCTATTGCTGGCGTATCGACGAGTCTTTAGAGTCCCACACAGAGGTTTCCTAGCTCAAGCGAAATGAAGTAGGGCACATATGGTGATATGTGCGGGAGCTTGATTAAATACGAGTATGTGATACCGTATTCTAATCTCGCGATATTTGATATCGGTTAGCTTATATATGATATAACCGGGTTATTGAATCAAATGTTGGTTTGATAATTTGATATACATATTCATATGATATTAGTCGGTTATATATGATATAACCGGATTATTAAATCAAGTGTTGATTTAATAATTTGATATATATTTATATTTGATATATTAACTAATATTAGCTCACTAATGAATTTCTTCTCTTGTTATATATAATATTATATATATATGATATATATATATATATTTATTTATATATAAAACATTATTGTGTCATGATAGATGATACATAGAACATGGGTGTATGAGACTCACACCATGACCTAAAGATAAATGGGTGATTATTTATTAAGAGAAAAATCAAAATTAGTTGAAAATGAGTATGGCTTAGATGCTTGTAGAAGTATGTAGAAGCTATGACTCATCCCACTAATTTTGTTTTTACACTAGATATTTTCTCACCCAACTCTTATCTTTAAACCATGGTTCACTCTCTCTCTTGATCACTAGACATTTTCCTCACCCAAGTTCTTCTTCTTCCTCTTTAGGTTTTCTAAAGTTAGAAAAAGAAAAAGTGAAATAAACTTCTAAAGTAAGCAAAATTCCCAGTTCATCAACTTACACTCATCTAGACCATAAGTTTAGGTTGTTAGTTTCACTAATACTTAATTAGTGAAGTATTAGCTTGAGTTATAGAAACTTCAAGGTGGATCATTTTCGGCCTCGAAAATCCGTGAGCAAGCTTATTTCATTCTTCAAGTGGAGCCAAGAAGAGTTCTAGGAACCACTACTTGGAGTGTAGGGACTACTACTTGGATCTTTAAAAGTGAAGGACTTGGTCTGCAAAGGTTGTGATCCTCTTCACTTAGTGTAAAACTTGTTTACTTGCTTTATAAACCCTAATTCTCTAGTTCGATTCTAGATTAGTATAGTTTAGCCCACTAGATTTTTTAAAATTGCATACTTGATGCCTCTTGAAACTTAGTAGTGGTGCTAAGACTTACTTTCATACATCTCAGGTTTGCCTCCCGATCGAGCTCTTGAATTCAGTATTGACTTAGTATCTGGTGCACAACCGGTGATCAAAGCACCATATCGCTTAAGTCCTGAAAGATTGAAGGAGATTCGTACTCAGCTGGACGAACTTCTGAAGAAAGGATGGATTCGTCCCAGTACCTCAAGTTGGGGATCTCCAGTTCTGCTTGTGAAGAAGAAGGAAGGTTCATACAGAATGTACATAGACTACCGACCTCTGAACGAAGTCATGATAAAGAACAAGTATCCACTACTGCGAATCGATGATCTATTCGATCAACTAAGTGACTCTTGCGTTTTCTCAAAGTTAGATCTTCGTTCGGCTTATCATTAGGTGAAGGTCAAAGAGTCTGATATTCCTAAGACGGCATTCAGGACTTGCTATGGTCATTATGAGTTTCTTGTGATGCCATTTGGAGTGACCAATGCATCAGCCATATTCACGAATATAATGAACCAAGTTTTCCGAGAGTACCTAGACATGTTTGTTGTTATTTTCATAGATGACATCCTGATGTATTCAAAGAATCGGAAAGAACATGCTGAACATTTAAGGATTGTCCTGGAGACTTTGCGACTGCATCAACTCTATGCCAAGTACAGCAAGTGCCAATTTTGGCTAGATCAAGTCGGATTTCTAGGACATATCGTTTCAGGCGAAGGAATCTCTGTGGATCCAGCTAAAGTATCAGCAGTAAGCGAATGACTGACACCAAAGACAGTGAAGGACATTCGAAGTTTCTTGGGTTTAGCAGGATACTACCGAAGATTCATAGAAGGATTTTCGAAGATTGCAACACCCCTGACCAAGCTCACACGTAAAGATGAAGCATTCATGTGGTCAGAAGCATATGAACAAGTTTTTGTAGAACTCAAGTCAAGATTGACATCAGCACCTATTCTAGTAATACCGGACCAATCTGGAGGTTTCGTTGTGCATTGCGATGCATCCGGTAAAGGATTAGGATGTATTCTACACCAGCACGGTAAAGTTGTAGCTTATGCATCAAGACAGTTGAAGATTCATGAGCACAATTATCCAACATATGATTTGGAGTTGGCGGCCGTTATCTTTGCATTTAAGATTTGGCGTCATTATCTGCTTGGAGAACGAGTAGATATATACACAGATCACAAAAGTCTGAAATATGTGTTTACTCAGAAAGAGTTGAATATGCGGCAGAGAAGATGGTTAGAACTTATGGCGGACTTTAACATCAACCTACAATATCATCCAGGGAAGGTGAATGTAGTTCCCGATGGACTTAGTTACCAGCTATTATCAATGAATCTCACCGCACAGTGGAAGCTTCAATAAGAATTACACAAGATGGAGATAGAAGTGGTTATGCTAGGTAATACTTCAAAGTTGATGAACTTACAAATTCAGTCTACTATTATCAATCAGATCAAAGCAGCTCAAGCAAGTGATGCCAAGGTGCAAAAGATTATAGAATAAGTAGAAAGTGGACTTAGAATAGACTTCATCATTCACGAAGACGGATCTTTGAGATACGGAAGTAGATTGTGTGTACCACAAGGTCCTATTCGGGAAGAGTTGATGAAAAAAGCTCACAGCTCTCCGTACTCAGTACACCCTGGTGGTATAAAGATGTACAAAGATCTATGTCAACATTACTGGTGGCATGGCATGAAGCGTGAAGTAGCCAGAAGCGTAGCCAAATGCTTGGTGTGTCAGCAAGTAAAAGCTGAACACCACAGGACTGCTGGTTTATTTCAACCGTTACCTATTCCAGAATGGAAGTGGCAACATATCACCATGGACTTCATGACTGCACTTCCTCGCAGCACGAAAGGTAACGATGCGGTATGGGTTATTGTGGATCGACTCACAAAGTCGGCTCACTTCATCCCATTTCGAGTTGGCCAATCTACCGATACACTAGCAAAGAAGTGCATGGAATAAAGTCTGAATCTAAATAAGATTTAACTCTTCATAGTGTACTATTTCTGATACCCATGAACTCCTGCAGGAGATCGTGAGATTACATGGAGTACCGGTTTGCATTTTCTCTGATCGTGACACCAGATTCCGATCTCAGTTTTGGCATAGTCTGCAAGCTAGCCTTGGAACGAGTCTGAACTTTAGAACATCTTATCATCCACAAACAGATGGTCAGTCTGAGCGAACGATTTAGATCTTTGAAGATATGCTAAGAGCGTGCATGTTAGACTTCGGAGGATCGTGGGAAGATCATCTACACCTTGTGAAGTTTTCATATAACAACAGCTACTAGGAGAGTATTGGAATGGCACCCTTTACAGCTCTCTATGGAAGGAAGTGTCGATCAACATTAAGTTGGGACAACATTGGAGATAGGGAACTCTTTGGACTAGAGATAATCGTGGCAACTGTGGACGTAGTTCGCACGATCAGGGAAAGAATGTGCATAGCCCAAAACAGATAGAAGCACTGGGCTGATGCAAAACGCTGACATCTGGAGTTCCAGCCGGGAAATCATGTGTTCTTAAAGATCTCTCCAAACCGTGGAGTAATTCACTTTGGCAAGAGGGGTAAGCTCAGTCCAAGATATATTGGACCGTTCAACATACTCGAACGAGTCGGAGAAATGGCATATCGTTTGGTACTTCCACTCTCATTGGAAGGAGTGCACAACGTATTCCACATATTCTAGCTTCGAAAATATGCGAGCGACCCCAGACACATTCTTGATCACTTCGAGCTCACTGCACAGACAGATTTATCTTGTGATCAACAACCCATTGCAATCCTAGACAGAAAAGTAAAGTCACTTAGGAACAAGGAAGTAAACTTGGTCTGAGTGATGTGGAGAAAAAATTCACTAGGAGAATCAACATGGGAATGCGAGGACGACATGCGTGTAAGATTCCCTTACTTGTTTGTAAACTAATCCTCAAATAATTGTAAATTTCGAGAACGAAATTCATTTAAGGAGCGTAGAATGTAACGACTCCAATTTCATTGTACAAAAATTTTCAAATTAATGTACAGAATAGAATTTCAAGCTCGAGCATAAGTTATAAATTTAATTTGTTTAAGAACAACAAGAAATAACTTGTAGCCCGCTGGTAAAACCCTTACACTGCTGTGACATAACCCCTGTGTTCGAATCCCATCAGCCACATATATTTTTACTTATTTTTCTTTTAAAATTTTTGGAAGCACAAAAATTTACACATGCAATACACATAAAATGAAAAGTCTGATAAAATCATACATGTGCTGAATGTTATATGAACCGACCTAGACACGTGGCATTCATCCAAGCTCCCACCTCCAACAGTAGACTGGCGAGATCTTCTATAGGGCTGGCGGTGCCGGGCTCCCTCGTTGGGAATGCTCCCATGTTCTGAACCCCAGTCCTTTGGCCTACCCCCACTACTCCTATTATGTTTGAATTCTCTGCAATTATCCAGAGGGTGTTAATTCACTCATAAATCCTATTTTTAATACATTTTTAATTCTCTTTTCAATTCTCAAAAGCCTAATTCTACCCTATAAATACAACCCCACACCCTAGCTCTCTTCATTCTGAAATCTTTTGTTAAAATTCTCAAAATTTTCCAAGTCAAAGAAGAGTACAAGTGGAGTTAGCACTAGGTCAATTTTCGGCGACGATTCGAGACGATTCCGGCGACCCCGCAACTCTACGAAGCCATCAAACTCTACATCCCCGCAACCTCCCCTCTATTCTCTAAACTAGTAAGTTCCCTCTCTTTTATTCTTTTCACATCTCAAAACTTCTTCTTTTCAATGATATCGGTAAGTCGAGTTATACCGACATTCATTTCTAAAACCTTTTAAATTAACAACTTTTCTTAAGAAATAATTATCTAAATTATTATACATTGTTTGTTAAACATTAAACAATAATTATAAACAAGTTTCATTTCAAAACTCCATATAAAATAACTTTTATTACACTTTTACGTTTAAATACCATAAACTTACATATGACATCTTTTATCAATTTTTGCTTGTGTTACCTTTAGAAATCTCACGAGGTAATGACCTATCTCTCACAACACGCATCATGACATAGCACGATTTCCTTTTAACAATATTTTTGGGACAAATATGATTTTTATATTAAAATACCATAAACTATTAAAAACCGTATTCTTTAAATTGTATTATTTAAATTCCTTACAATTATGGCTCTACAACCCATTTTGGAGAATCCGATTCGGTTGATGCGGGTTATCGCACATCCATCGGACTAGTATGGCGAGATACAGACCTTCTCACGGAGCATACGATCTCGATGGAAATTTTAATGCAATTTTTAAGAAAAACGCGATTTTCTATTTAATAAATAAATATTATTTTTAATAATTATATATAAATATCATCAAACCATTTATTTTAAATATATAATAAATTCCATGTTTTTCTAAACAAAAGAATTACAAGTTCCATGAAAATACCATCAAGAATTCATACAAGTCAACTTTACACTGGAATACCTTGTATTATTCAAGCTACGTATTTATTCACTAGAATACCTCACTTTAAAAAATTACATCAATGAAAATCCTAAATACGATAAATAAATACTTGAGCTTTAATTTGAAAGTATACTAAAAATATTTTTCATAAAACCCCTCAAGTTGTATTAATTTATATTAAGGACCCTAGTAAATATAGGTTTAAGCGGGACCAATTCTCTTGAGCCTCAGAGAGCCGGAGAAAGTGGGTGCTTGCCAGAAAATTAAAACGGGGTTATCAATTGTAATTGGCTTGGAAAAAGTCACAAATCCTGCCGTTCATATGCAGCAGTTACTGATAACTCCTAAACCTAATTCAGGACTTAAATCCGTTTAAGTGTCTGACTCAATCTGAGTCTAAGTCTAATCCAAATATAATCCAAATATGAATACAATCCAATCTTAACTCCAATACAATATGAATCCAATCTATACTTGAACTTGAACATGAATACCAGAACTATACCAGAACAAAATCAACATGACTTGAATTGACCGAACCATGACTATATCTTGACTTGACTACATGACCATCCGTTTACATGAACAATTTATACCATGGTCTTGGCAAGTTTTACATCTATAAAACAACACAATATACATTCACGGGGTTTTTAAGGGGTAGATTGGTACAAAATGTATTAGAAGTGGAATAAGACGGTCACTATAATACACCTAACCTGAATATCTGTTGCCGTTGTCCCATGGGTTTTGACGGGATCTTGTACTCCATATGCCTTATTCCACGGAGCAAGTTGGACTCCTCTCATATACATATATTTCTATCGTATCTCTTGCGACTTACCGAGCGATTGTTCGTCGACGACATTCCTATCTCTTCTTTCTTTGGAATGTTGTCAGGAGGACCTGACTCTCATGAGATCGAGCCCGGCCAGGATGATTTGGAGCACTTTACTGAGGATTCGGAGTTTTAGTTCACTTGTACTTACTTTACTTTCAGTTCATTTGCCATTGTTTAGGCACCGCTTTCCAGCATTTTATTTACTTTCTAGTTGTATGTAAAGAATGTTTAATCAATAAAAAGTTGCTGTTGATTTATATCTTTTGTCATTTCTTGTGAACATTTATTATATTGCTTATTTATGCTTAACGTGTTTACTTCTGAGTAAATACGTCGCGGGCCTCGCCACGTCTACTTCCCCGTACACTGGTAAGTGGGGCGTGACAATTTCAAAAAAAGAAGAATTTTCCATAATTAAAAATAATCAAGTAATTTTTTTCCTTATTTTTTTATTCTAACCATTGAAGAATGTTCATGATTAAGTTTCTTGCAAATATTTATCTTTGGGACGATAACAATACTATATGGAATTTGAGCAATTCTGTTAAAGTTATTTTTAAATATTTTTTTAGGTTGGATTTTTGGTAAACCCCATTGGCTCATTTTTAATTTTTTATAATGATGGTATTTTTAAATTATTTTGTTTTCAATTTTTATCCCATTGCCTTTGGTTTTTTCTTTTTCAATCTTTAACAAAAATAACCAACAACATGATATATCATTTTTTCAAATATGATGAAAACAAGAATATAATTTAAATAACAACACTTGCTTTACATTTGTCTATAAGAACTATACTTGCTTTAAAGTTGATGCTAAAATTTCATGGCTCAAATAATAATCGTTGTTATTTAAAATTTATTAGGTAATAGATCCATGCACAAAGAATTTCTATACCTAAAATATTAACATGGTTTGTTATTTGCATTGGTTCATAACCATATTGCATAATGTTGGATATAGTGCCATCAAGTCAATTATTGTAACCGCAGGTAGGCGATTGTGATGATTGAGGGATGACCTATACGGATAGATTAGTCTTACTCTAGATGATAGTATGCTATGTTTGATTTTATCATCATGTACATGCATTATGTGGTATTATAGATCACTATTACAAGTTGATAAAGCCCGTAGGATTATTGCTTGACTACCAGCGTTATGATGGCGATCATACAAGTGGGGGATGGGTAGTCCATAAGCACATCCTTCAATGTCCCTAGTCGTGCGAGTATCGAGACTGGTCATCGATATTCCGGAGTAGACTGGTGTATACGTTTCTAGACCCCGACGAGGGATGATGGTTGGTCCCACAGCCATTGGTCTTTCGCACCTAAGATCGTATACATGTGCTCGCTGGGGGTGAGTACACTGGACGGACTCACCAAGAACTTCTAGATGGTACTATACCTATCGTCAGATAGAAGTTCTCAGGTGACATGAGTACATGTTAGTCTTCAGACCTGAGATCGTCATTTGTCTCGTGTGAGTTCCCACTGTACTTAGATTACTACCCTACTTTGGCTCAACTGAGTCGTGCAAATAGGTTTTAGTTGGGTACAGTCCCGAACCACATAGAGGCAGTGAGCGATTGTTAGGGATTTGTCTCTTCTGGTATAGGGAGTCGATATCGCACTGTGTTCGATTGTCCTGCACCATAAGACCTTGGCCAAGGCAGTTGGGATTTACTGATAGTTAGATCAGTAGTTTCCCGGATTGGTCCTGAGCCACATTGGCACTAATTATCGGGTTATTAGGGTCTGACGTTTACCACTCCCTAGACCCGGTATGCGATACTCTCAGACGAAGAGACCGAACTGTACGGAGATTGTCACAAATAGGCTCAGTAGGGATTCAGATGAGTTTGCTCGTCGGCCTTCCTTTTCGACAGGTACTCAGGTAGCCGTTACGTACAGCTAGTGTCGCTGACGTGCTTGTGGTTATGGATTTATCCAGTAACTCACTGCCGGTGTACTGTCGAGTCTTTAGAGTCCCATACAGAGGGTTTCTCTGGTTCAGGCGAAATGATGTAGCAGCCGTATTTTGATACGTGCACGGTTCCGATCGAATGATTGTACAGTTACCCGTACTTTTGATCAGACGGTTGATAATTGTCACGCACTGCTTCCCAGAGTGCACTACGATCGGCATGTGACAGAGCTAACCATGCTACCTGTGGCTAGGAAATATCCCTCCACAGTCATAATACGTCTGTTTATAAGATATCAAGAACAGTAAAATATAAATAAACTATCTAGTACATGTCCATATGCCAGAATAATCGAGTCAAGAAATAATATGCGGAAGCAATAAATCCAATAAATAATAATATCTGGAAAGTACGTCCCAAATACGGGCTCACATCAAGAAATAAACTGCGGAAAAAACTAAACTAAACAAAATACTAACAGGATCCTCACTGCTCGGCCTGACGGCGGAAATACTCCTGATCAGCCTGCGAAAGAGACAGAGGATCTGGGCCATGCAAAACCCAGACGTCAGTGCGTGATAATATCAAATAATAAAAATATAATCAGGAGGTAACAAGATATGCGGGCATGAGTATGAACAGTAATAAGTGTATAATAGTAACACGAATATGGAACAATGAAGTGTATGTGCATGCGGTGAGTAATCTATGCTACTGGGTTAATTACTCTCAAGTCTTTGAAATCAATTTAATGAATCGTCGATGTAACTCAATAGTATCCCATGCGTGCCCGGAACCATGGTCCAGATTCTCGGGCTGAAATCCGAGACATGCCGCTAAGCATTAAACAGGAAACATGTACAGATGAATGATGTCAGTAGCATCATCCCGTGGCTGGCCTAGCCTGTAAAGCTGATCAGTATAAGTGTCGAACTGTTGAGTTACAAGTCAGGTTTCATCATTGATTTCTCCTTACCCCTAAGGTTATGTGTTCAAGTCAGGTATTGATAAATCTGGAGCTAATGCCAACACAGGATCAAGCAGCTACAGGTTTTGTCTGAATAGACAACATGATATGTCCGTCGGGACAACAGGTCAAGATTGTCGGCATTAGTAACAGGATCAGGTATCAAGTCAAGCAGGGGTGTATCAGGTCATGTCAGGTAGTGCACATGTATCAAACAGATGCTCAACGTAAAACTGTAACAGGTATCGAAGCACGGTAAAACACGGATGCACAATGTCTATCTGGGATCACATCTATAACTCCATGACTATGCATGATGCACATTATACAGCATGGGTTACTAATATAACGGTAACATGAAATAATATGATCTGGCATGCAGCTAGATATGCAATAAATGATACGGATGCGAACGGATATCGGAAAACGGTAAAACTGTAACATGGATGCACAATACAATAAACATGCAATATTTTTATTAATTTAAATGAAAATATATAGGCATAGCATGTAGCAAGATAGACTTGCATGCGACTAAATATGTGATAAACTGTATGGATGCGAATGGGTATTGTAAAACTGTAACATATGATGCACAATACAGTAAACATGTGATATCTTTATTCATATGGATGCAAATATAATAATATAGCATGTAGCAAGATAAACTTTCCTGATCGGATCTCATGACGGGATGCGTACGCTGTGTCCGACGTCGGGTAAACGTCGCAATGCATACGCGGGCGTACAGAACAGAACCAGGCAAAGCAAGAACATGACCACGCTGGCTGGGGATGGCCACTGGGTTGCCCGGATCGTCGGCGACGGCACGGCTCCGGCGGTGACCGGAAAATACGGAATCAAGAAACAAGAAGAGAAGAACAAGAAGAAGAAGAAGAAGAAGGAGAGGGGACTGGGTTTGGTGTTCTGGGTTTTGGCTCCGGGGTCAGAGAATGCTGCGATGGGGTGACGACGACGAGTCGTGGATTTTCCGGCGAGCTTTCATGGCCAAAGGCAGTGGGTTTCGGGTTCTTGAAGTCGGGATCGGGGTTCTTGGTGTTGGGGTGTGCAAGGGAGAAGAGAGGTGATGGTGGTGATGAAGAGAAGGCCGACGAGGTGGTCGGCGTTGTGGGCGACGGCGAGGGATCGCCGATGAGGAGGGTGTAGCGAGGATGGGTCGTGGGTTCAGGGGTTGCGGGTTGCAGGCTCGGGAGAGAGAGAAGGAAGGAGAAGGAGGTGAGGTGGTCTAGGAATGGCCGACGACGGAGAGGAGAGGTCGGCGAAGAAGACAGAGGCGACGATGGGTGCAGGGTGCAAGCGTGCTGGGTTTCTTGGGTTGAGGTCGCGGCGGGGTTTGCAGGGAAGAGGAGTGGAGATGACGGTGAGGAGATGGCCGAGAAGGGGAGGAGATGAGGCAAGGTCGAGGGTGAGGCGGCGACGAAGGCGACGAGGCGAGGGTTAAGGTTCGCGAGGAGGCGGGAAAACAGACGAGGAAGAGAGGTGGGGAAACTGTGGGTTTTTAAAAAAAAATTATTATATATATAGTATTAAAGAGAGAGAGAGAGGTGCAGTTAAAGAATATATATGGAAATATATATTTAATAATGAAAAAGAGAGTGAGGATGGGATTTGAAACTGTTAGGATAGGATTTAATAAAATATTTAAAATATATTTTTAGTTATAAAATGTATATAAAACCAGTTTAATATAAAAAGAATTTTATATTATATATTTTGAGTTTTCTAGCTAATACAAAAATACTCCAAAATATGCCCAGATTGGGTCTAAAATTACGGTTTGAAAATACGGATAATATACGTGTCAACCTAAACTAAAAATCGATATCCAGGTAACGAAAATGCATACCCCTAAGAACGAATACACGTAGCATGCACGTAGCTATCCAAACGAGTCCGTTTCACTGAACGGGACGAGAACACGATGTACAGATGCTACAACAGAGTTAGGGGTATGAAGCAGGCCATGCAAGATATTTTTAACATATATTATTTGATTATAAATGTTTTATTAAAAAAATGCAGATGCCAGGTATAATGCAAGTATGCAGTAAAAACAACATGAAAGTGCACGGATCCTCATAACTAGCCGGGATCGACCATAAACAGGAATCAAGACGGGTTTCAAGCAAGCGGGTCGGGTCGGATGCAAACACAGATACCAATTACACCATTCGCACCCATAACAGTAATAAATCAAGAAATATCCATAGATAAAGAAATACCCAAAACAGAACTGGTATAAATGAACTAGGGTGTTACAATAATACTAGCCGGCTTGAGATTGAGCCGGATTATTAAATCAGGTATTGATTTGATAATTTACAGATATATATTTCGATATGTATATTCTAGTATTATGTTCTTTGTGTTATTCTATCTCTTTGTGTATTCGTATTTTGATACGAATACGGGTATGTATATACGGTAGAGTGTATTCCGTATTTATACGGAAAACATTCTAGAAGGTGGAAACCTCATTTTAGATTTATCCATTTATTTTTAAATGGAAATGAGGTGTAAAGGTAGTGAGGTGAGAATGGTGAGAACCATACTTGAATAGTGTTGACAAGTGAATTGTATATTCATTTGTGCAAACTATCCAAGTATGGTTCATATATCTTTATTGAAAAAAGGTTTTGACAAAACCATGCTTCATGATTTTCTCACATGATGCATGCTTGGATGAAATCATTCTCACCATTTTTGCTTATCTCTCCTCACTAGCCTTTCTTGATCTCCTCTTCATCTTCCTCCCCACCATCTCATGTGTTGAGAACTAAGGGTGGAAGAGAGATAGATATACACTAAAAACAACTCACTACATCTTAGACACTCTAGATTAGCAACTTAGAGTCTCTAGTTGCTCCACTAGATTTCCAGTGTGGGCTAGAGCATGAATCACATCTCTCGGGTGGATCATCTTCGATGGAGAAAGATCAGCGGTCAGGATCGATCAAGAAGATCTCAAGGAGCTAAGAAAGAGGATAGAAGACCGAAGGACACGGATCTTTTGGTAAAACACTTTGTTCACCGCCGGAAGACGGACCGGGACTGTTTCCCTAATAAAAGAGCAAAGCTCTGTGAGGCAGCGCCCAGCGCTCAAGCGCCACACGTGCCTTCCACGAGGGCGCCATCGCCAAAGTTAAAAACTCTTATATGAGCGGCACCAATGTGCAAAGCACACAAAAATCTTAAGTAGCGTCCACATGCACAACACGTGAGCGCCGACGCCTAGTAGAATTAAATTCTACTCTCTGTTAAACAGAGCCGTTGGATGATAAATCATCAGGATGCAGAATTAAATTCTATTTAGAGAAAATATTCCTCAAATCTTTCTAAACAAGAAAGGCCGCCCTCTGTAATACAGAGTATCGTTGGATTAAAAATCTAATGGTGATTAAAGAATCAAAAATCTACAGAATAAATTCTGTATGGGAAAATATTTTCCTAATCTTGTTAAAAACAAGAAAATACTTTCTGTAAAACAGAAGTCCTTGGATCAAAGATCCAATGGTGGGTAAAATCCCCAAATCAATTGGGATCTCTTAATGAGAGATTTCTTCATAGCTAATCAACAAACTGCCCCTACTATATAAAGAACCCAAGACTTCAAGTCTGATATAGAGGAACCCCTCCATAAGCTTAAAAAGAGAGAGAGAGAAAGCTTTGAAAGAACAGAGAATTAAATTCTCGAGGAAGAAGAACTCTCATCTTGGAAATTTTAGGTAAATAAAAGTATATAAAGATCATGTGGATCATTCAAGAAGAAAAGAACTCAGCGCACAGTGCCTCACATGCTCCTCACGTGGGCGCTACAGGAGTGCCTAGCAATCATTAAGCGGCGCTCAGCGCCTAGTGCCCCACGTGCTCCTCACGTGAGCGCCACAGAATAAAAAGAACTCAGGGAGTGACACTCAGCGCCCAGCGCCCTACGTGCCTCTCACATGGGCGCTACAAAAGAAAGGAGTGCTTAGGACTCAGTAAGCGGTGCCCAGCGCCCAACGCCTCACATGATCTTCACATGGGCGCCACAGAATAAAAAGTGCTTAGCACTTACTAGGCAGCGCCTAGCGCTTATCTCCTCACGTACTTCATACGTGGGCGCCATAAAGAGTGCTTATCACTCCATATAAAGAAAAAAAGGGTAAAGTGTTTAACACTTATTGGGCAATTCCCATGACTGAAAACCCCATATGATTATATGTGAGCGTCAGAACTTATATAAGTGCTCAGTACTTTTTGCACAAAAAAGGGGACTGAGTCCAAACAAGTGCTTAACACTCTTTTTCAAATAAAAAGAAAACTGAGTGGACCAAGCCCAAGTTGGTTTGGTCCCTTGAGAGTAGAAACTCCCTAATTTAGATCAACCGAGCCCATGTGCTCACTACTTGTAACATTTCAGAAGAATAAAATATTATTTTTGGGAAATTAAAAAAAATTAAAATAATAAATATTACGAATATTTTAATGATGTGGCACAATTAAATACCGATAAATTGGAAAATATTGGAAAATTAAATTTAATGGTGATTTTGGAGGTATTTATGTGATTTAGGAAAATTATAAATTTCTATAATAAATTATATACAAGTTTATTCCTAAACTTGATTAATTTTCACTAATTTCGATTAGGCTTCATGACATGCACCATGTCATGTTACACACTTGGTACATTTTATTCTACCATGCTTCATTTGTTATATTAATTGGTCTTTATTTGTTTTTGGTTTTAGAAAGAAAGGAAAAGAGAAGATAAAAGAAAAGAAAAATAAAAATGGATAAACAAAGAAGTATGGACAAGAGAGAGAAGAGAGGGTGAGGGGTCTTGTGTTGACCTTGGTCATTGTTTCCCACTTCATCTTTTCTTCATCATTCTCACCTCTTCTTCCTTCATGGCTGCCCTCTTCTCCACCTTCTCTTCATCCTCACAAACAACCCCAAATCAACATCAAAACATCATCTCTCTTCACTAAAAATGTGCACAAGCTCACTACAAGCATTTTGGACCAAGAAAGCCAGGATTTTGAGCACTTGGGGCAACTCAAGAAAATTCTTGAGTTGCCAAATGAGGTAATTCCTTAACCATTAGTATAGTATTTCATTCACTTTAGCTTCCATGTTAGTTTAGAAGTGATTAAGTGGAGTTTAGTGAACTTAGAAAATTCCTAGATGAGGTTTGAGGAATTCTTGAATTGAGATAGTGCAATTGAGGTTAGTAAAGGTCATACAACCCCTGTAGTGATTGTATATTAGACTAAACCAGAGACTACAACCCCCTTTAGCAAACTTAGAAATCCCCGATATCATATTTTGTGGAAATTGTGATAGGAAATTGAAATCTGCTATGACCCGGGGAACCTGAAAATTTTATAGCGATCACAGTGAGTCGTGCAGGCAACCTAAAAGCTACCCTGAAAACCCGAGACCCTACCCTTTCTACTTGGCCGCAAATATAATCCTTCTGGCTGCAAATTGTGGCCAGGGCATGAGCTTTGGGGTTGGTGTTTAGTTCATGGTTCAGTCATCTGTTAAATAGACCTTCCACATGTGCAAAATTGGCTAATTTCACCTAGGGTAAAATCTGGAGGTGTTTTCTTGAGTTGCTGCATTGTTTTGCTACTTCGTTTTAACTTGAGTTTTGGTATTTGATATTTTGTTCCATCGTATGATGTTTGTACGTCAGCGACGAGGGTTGTTTGGTGGTTTTGCAGGCGTAGGTTATATGTTCTAACCTATAAGCGATTTGTGTGCCGTATTCGTTTTCCAACTTGATTTTAATAAGCATTGCGATTGTGTGTGTATATGTAGGTACCCTCAAGTGGACTTCGAACAATAAGGATGAGCGTGGTGTCATTGACTTCGGCAAGCAAGGATCAAAGTGAGTAGATATATATCTATGGGGGAAATCGGGTGGATGGCGTATAGCACCCCCGCAGTTCGTAGTGTAGCCTTTGATATATTATAGTTTTATATGAACACATGCTTGTGAAACTTGGATAGTTAGCAAGTAAGATCTTAGAAAATCATTGGTTAATTCTAGTATAATTGGATGATAGTGTCGGTAGTTAGTTTCTTAGTCGCGAACCCTAGAATAAGGTTGCATACACGCACACACACACGCATACATTTGTTTTACTTGTGCGTATATGGGGATATATATATATATATATACACACACATACATATATGTATGTGAGTATGTATACACACACACACACATACATATACATGGATAATGAGGATAGTATATGGTACTTGGAGATGAGTCGATGTGATTGGGTATGATGCCACGAGATCGGTGATGTGGCTTGGGTCGTATTATGAGATACGGTATGAGATTTTAGCGGATCAATTAGCGATGTGTTTTCATACACACATATATATATGTTGATGGTATAAGTATGTACTAGACTTTAGATCAGTACCCTTAATTCGGGATATGATGATAATGATACCAGATAAATAATGAGATAAATGTGATAGTTGACCCGTACCCTGATTTGGGATGCCGTATGATGGATTTACCGTACGAGCTATAATTATGATGATAGATCCGCACTCTTGACTCGAGGATGTCATATTATATATATTTTGTATCGTACGTGATACTATTGAGGCGGGATCACCGACTACTAGATATAGATATCGACTCAGACTTAGGTGGTTTTCCTTACCCCTTCGATTAGTCTGTTAGTTTAGTCTTGTAGTTTACTTAGTAGATGTTAGACTGGACTCGAGTCATACCTATTTCCAAAACTAACGAATCATGAGTATTTTAAAGACAGGCTAAGGGATACTACAGATATTTCAAAGGGAGTACCTTTTCTTAAAAACACCGTAGCCCCTATTTTTCTAAACATACGATTCGTGTTATTTCAAATGTCAAAACTGTATGACTCATATATAAATGTATATTCTTATATGTTGCGTTATTATTCATGTTCCGCATATTCTTGCTGTTCGCATCGCATTGCATACTTATTTGTGTTTTCACTAGTTATTATTAAAATCATGCTGTCAGAACATCAGCACCATTACCGATGATGTGTATGCTCTACGTACACCTGCTTGCCGGCTCACACACATCATCATCGGTAATTTCCAAGTCACGTACACATTTGAAAGCACTATTTCATTGTATAAATTGCTAGCTGATAGTTTCGATATAGTACTGGTGCGCTTGCTGTTATATGCTAGATTAATTATTGCATTCTTTTCTGATATCCCATGCATTCATATATTCATTTGTCATGCAATATTATGTAGCTTATTGCCGGTATTTCATTGTTTATTTACTTTTGAGATTAGGATTTCGGATTTCCATGAGATTTCTGGATTTGGAGAAACCGCAAGGATTTTATAAACTTATTATCATTTTAAAGATAGAAAATTACGGTTTTCTCATGATATGATTTGAGGTATGTCCACCATGAGTTTTCTCGGCTCTTGAGCGATATCATATACCCGATTCGAGGAGAGGAGGAACCGTCTGTGGGTGCATGGTGGACCCGGTGCGGTACCCCGGGGCAAGATGGTCACAGATGATGGCGTTGAGCTCGGCAGGGGAGCACTACCGACTGGTTATTGTGACGCGCCGGATATCCGGAGGATACCGACGTGGTCTTGAGATTTGATGATATGGGCCTGTCCGGATTGCCGGAGCCCTAGATATTGAGATTTAATGATACAGGCCAGTCCGGATTACCGGAGCCTGAGATATTGAGATAGCGAGATATATATTTTGTGTCGATGCTAGACACCGATTCTCTGTTGATTTCATTGATGATACTTCGATTTTATACAGAAATCTCTCTGAGCCAAGAAAACAGTTTTCTCATTTAGATGTATTCTGTTTTCATGCATTCATACCTCATATATATGATATGTTGCCACCTGAGGCATTGACACAAGCACTTGGTATTACATTTATGCATAGATACTTACCTTTACCATTGTATTATGCTTCAGGCTATATTATATTGAGGATATATATTATCGTATGACCTAGGATTGTGTCATACATGCAATTTCTGCTCTGTGATGTTTTCTACTCACGAGTTGGCAACTTACCCCGTTGTGCCACAGTTTCTTGCAGATTTTGCCGTACAGGTTTCCTTGGCGGCTTTGCTGGCACACTACTTCATTCCGGGTGATTGCTTTGGTAGGTGGGTTCACTCGTATCGTGACCACCATTGTAATTTTATTATTTCAGTTGTATCTAGTAACTCCATCAACCAGACTGTATTATTTGATAGCCTTAGAAAACCAGTTGTATATTTTTTCGACCTTAGAGTTGCGCGTTGTATTATTATGGTTTTTCTTTGGTTTCTTCTGAGTTTTGATTCTCGCCCTTCGGCGTTGTATACTATTGCTTGTGTGGTTGTGACCGCCAATTGGCGAAGAGCTAGCTCCCACTTGGGGATGCCTTTATTCATCATTTATATACATTTCATGTGTTGTACCCGTTTAGGGACAGTATTTACAAAGGAGACTCTGCCGAAATTTTCGGAAAAGACTTGATGTTTTAAAATTGTTTACTGCAACTTTCAAAGTGATTTATACGCAAACTTTTAAACAAGTTTTCTTTCACTTTTTTTTAAATGGTTTAGATTTCTGGGATTTTGGCTTACTTGAATTAGATGGGGTCCTATAGACTTCATATGATTCAAGTGCAAGTCACGTGCCATTTCGGGTCGTGACACTACTTCCCAAACTGATCTTAGTCTCAAATACGATTATCGATCTTCCAACTGATGATATCCCAAAACGATATTCGTCCCACATTCCCTTGAGGAAATCTTAGTATCAAAATATGACTAATGATTCCTGGGTTTACCATTAATCCCCTTTCCCTCAAATACGGGAATTGGTTCAAGGGTACATCTCTCTACACCTCTGATACATGTCGTTGTAATTTCTCAACGTCTTCAGAGAGGTAGCGGGTCCCGACAACCAACTGCTTTTTGGTGCACTTTCCAAACTGACGTGCACATCCCAAATCAAACCACATCCCAAACTGGATGCATCCCATATCATCGTTGCTCATCCTGTCACGTAACAAATACACGTGTACGCAAGATGGACAATGGACCAAAACGTCCTTAAACTAACAACGGACCGTAACGTCCTTAAACTAAAATCTCACCTCCAAAATGGTAATCAACAGACCGAGATGTCCTCAAACTAGAACTTCGCCTTCAAAATGGTGATAATGGACCGAAATGTTCTTCAACTAAGACAACAGAGCCTAAATGATCTCTTGTTGGATCTGAAATAAAAATGATCCTAAAACCTTGTTAAGTAGATCTTAGTCTCAAATTGGATTAACGTATCCTTAAAAAAAGACTAACCGAGCCCCAACTGCTCACATATATTTAAGTCGATCTTAATCTCAAACCAGATTAACGATCCTTAAATAAAACAAACCCAAATCTAAGATATACGGATTTGGACTAATCCATGCCCTACGGGCGACAACATAAATTAGTCTCCGTATACAATCTACAGGCAACCTAAACAAACAAAAACACCCACGACACGAAGTGAACTTCCGGAGCAAGAGAAATTGGTTATCTCCATGCGGTAACGTAATTAACTGCAGGGTCTTGCATCTGCAGGGAAGAGCGTCCCCATAATCAAAAACCCCTCATAAACGAGGGGGAATCTGACGAAATCTGCTACAACAGCCGCATCCGTCCAAACCTCTGATATACGGTGCCATAAATCAACATGGCATCTTCGGAGAGGTGGACGGATAAATCCAAATAGCATCGACCCCCAAAATTCAGGCCGGACGTCCCAATGTCCCGGTCGCGTCTTTCGGCGGAGAACAGATTCTGATACGTCCAATGGGACCTTTTCCTCTTTCCACTCCACACTTCGTATGTCGTGTTCGCGAACAAAATCGCGGTTTGCTATGGTTGCCTTTGGATTTGAGATACTAAGATTTGGTGTCTTGTTCCTGTGCAGAAAGAAGATGTGAACATCAATGGCTTCCAGCTGCACAAACTGCAACAGTACCTCCCGCTCTGCCCCAACTGGAGGAGTGACATACGGGTCCAATGCGGCCTCCATCTTTTCAATGCCGGTTGGGCAGGTGAATCAAACCACTACTGGATTGTTCTTCGGGACCATGCTCCCGCCAGCGAGTTTCAGTGCCCCAGTACCACCACAGGAAGCTCCAAAGAAGTTGGTCTTCGATCGACTTGCAACCATCACGGCCCCTCTCAACGGGTCGTCCAAGTCTGCCACTTCAGTCTTCAACAGGCTGAGCTAAAGTTCAAGTGGGCCCGCAAAAAGGCTCGCGATACCTGAATGGGCTATCCCAAAATGAATAATCCTCCCAACTCCTCCGGCAGGTGAAGTCGTCAAAGGTGCTTCTCCTACCAAAGGATCGGTCTTCGCAATAGTGGCCGTGCCAACTCCTGCTACGGGTGAAGTCATAAAAAATGCTTCCTCTACCAGAAAGTCGGCCTTCGAAAGATTGGTCGTTCTCTCTTAACAGACGTCGGTCTTCGACAGGCTAGCACCAGCAGCAGCCTCTAATCAAAGCCTGGGGCACGACGGAGCCGCTTCCACAACTGAGGTGGTCCTATCTGCAAGACATGCTCGACGTCGCCACTGGCGCTGAGTGAGGAAAGCTGGGGGCAACTCCCCCTCTGGACTTACTCCACCAGCTCCAATAGTGGAAGTTGATGTTGTTGTTCTAACCAGGAACAACTTTGAACCGCTAAAGAGGGTGCGCAAAAACTCCCCAACGACGGTGCTGAAGAAATCTCTCACCTGCTGAAAACATGATGCAGGAAAAACTAGAGCAGCCTCCTCAGCGGCTGTCCTCCCAAATCCACAGGGTCTGGCGGAAAGTCCAGGATTCTGTGATCAACAAAGACCACTCTCGTCGACCGGAGAAAATGAAGGCTCGGTAAGAAGAGGATCATCCCATCTCTATACCATGAAGAGCATCGTCCACATGGGTGCTTGTTATAACGGCCCCTTCAACTTCGACCTCCCATAAAAGGAGAAGGCCGGAGAAAATTCCACTGCCTGCGGAAAATTCTAAAGGAAATGGACCTAAACGTCCTAATTCTGGGGGCATGATAGTGCACACGATTTACATGGCTTCCAAAAAAGAGGAAAGCCGTGCTTCCGTGGGTCATCGACCGCAAACTCGGTCGTTAACAAAGAGTCAGGAGCAACAACAAAAGCTCCAGGAGATGCCGACGAAAATGGCAGTACTCACTGGACAGAAAGAAAGTCCGGAGTCAGCATCAGAACAGTGCCAAGAGCAGGAGACCGATACAGAGTTCTTGTGAAGGGTGCTTGAAAGAAAGGATAAGGAGGCCGCGGAACATGCTGCTAATATAAAGCGGATGACACTTTTGTTCCAAGATATTGTTGGAATGATGATCCAGCCAGAACCTCCAACTGAAGACCCGTCGATAATCATCGAGGACGACAGAGAGGAAACATCGAACCCTCTTCCGGCTTTATTAGTGGCCAGGGAAGAAACGATCTCCAAAGCTGTCCTTGACGATTACATAGCTCAACAAATACGAGCTCATCAGGCAAGTGGAGCGGCGGGCCAAGTCGTCAGAACTGGACGACCGTACCCAGGATGGTACGATCAAATCAAGTACCCGCCGGGATATACGATCCCCAAATTCTATGTGTACAAAGGGACATGCAATCCTCATCAGCACGTGGCTCAATTTAGAGCTCTATGGGGAAATACTGGAGGCGACGACAAATTGCTGCTTCGCCAGTTCGTTGGCAGCCTGTCAGAAACGACGTTTGAATAGTACTCGGAGCTCCCAAATGACTCCGTCAAAACATTCATGGAAATGGAATTGTTGTTCACGCAGCAGTTCGCCAGCGCAAGCGAGTGCACCCCGATCACGGCATTGATCAATGCCAGGGTAAAGCCAGGAGAGACCTGGGTTCGATACGCAATTTGATGGCGGAACCTCTGGTCAAAATGCGAACAACGCATCGAAGAAGCTCCTGCCGTGGGAATGTTCATAGGGACTCTGGATCCTCAAGCGACTGTGTCCCAGTTCATGATGTTCTTTAAGCCGCTACCTTCCAGGCTTTGATCGACAAGTTTGCCCAAATGGACCAGATGGGCCATGGACTTTCCTCTTCAAAAATGGACCCTCGGAATGCAAAGGGTAAAGGGAAAGCGGCCTTCGTTGCCAACACTCAATAGAAACCGAGTGACCCGAAACCGGTTGCTTACCAAAACAACGCGCGCCCGCCCCAATCCCTGAAAGAGAAGCTAGGAAGAGCATACTCGTTTCCCCGTGATAAAACAAGGAGACCGTTCAAACTAGAAGTGCGCAACAAACTCATCACTCTGCCGGACGCAAAACGTCCACCGCAGCTCGGTGACGTCAATAATCCTAACTACTGCTCCTATCACCGAATGGTGAGCCACCCCATTGAGGATTGCTACATCTTCAAGAACTGGGTCGAGGACCAGTACCGTCAAGGGAAATTCACACTGTCAGAAAACTGGAAGGTGAACCCGCCATAGAGGCACGCTCCTAAAAAGGTGGATAAGTCGGGGGCATCATGTTCGTTTATGGAAGAAGCTCGCGTATATCCAGCGGTTCATAGCCAAGCTTTCCGGCAAATGCCGTCCCTACAGCCATCTAATGAAGAAGGGGACCCCGTTCATTTGGGATCATAAATGCCAAAGTGCACTGGACGAAATCAAGCAATGCCTGCAGAACCTGCCGGTATTGACCGCTCTGGATAAGGGAAAGCCCCTTATCCTGTACACAATAGCCCTGAAAGGTTCTCTAGACGCGCTATGGGCACAGGAGAATGACCAGGGGAAGGAGAGATCTCTCTACTATTTGAGTCGAGTTCTCATGGGGGCAGAAAATAACTACCCCCATCAAAAAGCATTGCCTGGCACTGATCTTCGCGATAACGAAGCTCAGGCACTATGCCTTGGCACATGAGGTCCATCTCATATCAAAGTTGGATCCTCTCAAATATCTGATGTCAATAGCCATACTAACAGGAAGGCTTGCCAAATGGGCCCTCCTCTTGATGGAATTCTCGATAACATATCGACCCCTCAAAGCAGTGAAAGGCCAGGCCATCGCCGACTTTCTCGCTGAGCATCCGATACCAGCGATTCTCCCTTAAATTGTGAATTGCCAGACTGAACACGCGTTTGACACTATCGAAGGGGAGAAGGAAGAAAATAATGTCCAATGGGAACTCTATTTCGATGGAGCATCTTCCATGAAGAAGCGGAAGCATAACACCCCCTATAATCAAAGCCGGGGTGGGCCTCATCTTCGTAACTCCGCAAAAAGGGATAATGCGTTTCGCTCTTTCCTTAATGAAACCAAGAACAAACAACGAGGCTGAATATGAGACTTTGATAGTGGGTTTTGAGATCGCTATTGATATGGGAATCGAAAACCTCCTCATATATAGAGACTCCCAGCTGGTCGTTACTATCAGACGTGCAAACCAGAACTGATCAGCTATGGAGAAAGAGTGCAGCAACTGCTGACACAAATCCCCTCCCACATCGTGGAAAGCATACTGCATGCGGAAAATAGAAAGGCGGATGCATTAGCCAAGCTTGCTAAGGAGCTGGTTGACGAAAACCTTGATGACGCAAGGATCGTTGTGCAAAGCCGCCGAGTTTTCGCGCCAGCAGAAATATCTTCAGAGGATTCAATAGAGCCATCTGAAGGAAAAGAAATGACCAAACAAGCGGTCCTCCGAATAAAAGACGAAGAAAAGGTCAAGGATTGGAGGGAAGTCTTCATAGACTACTTCAAATCTCATCGAGCGTCCAAAGATACGTCATCAAGACATCATCTCATGAAATAAGCTCTGTCTTTCGCCTTCGTCAATAATACTCTATACAAGAGGTCGCTTGACTGTCTGTGGCTAAGTTGCTTGGGGACAGAAGAAGCAAAGAGAGTCGTCCAAGAAACTCACGACGGACTCTGCGGTTCTCATCAAGCCGGGCCAAAGATGAAGCTGAAGATCAAGAGAATGGGTTACTATTGGCCCACAATGATTCATGACTGTCTTGAATATGCAAAGAAGTGTCACTCGTGCTAAATTCATGGGGATTTCATCCACCAACATCCAAATCCGCTACACCCAACGATAGCTAGCTTGCCGTTCGAAATGTGGAGAACCGACATAATTGGCACCATTGAACCAGCGTCATCCAAAAGACACCGGTTCATACTGGCGACGACCGACTACTTTTCTAAGTGGGTGGAAGCAGTACCACTAAGGGAGGTGAAGACGGAGAATATTCTCCATTTCTTCAAGATACATGTCATCTACCAGTTCAATACTCGGCGATGGATAATCTCGGATAATGGGCCAGCCTACAGGAGCCATAAAATCAGCCGCTTCGTAGAGGAGCATAATATAGATTGGAGACACTCTTTAATCTACAATCCCCGAGCCAACGGTTTAGCTGAAACCTTCAACAAGACCTTGACCAAGATTATAAAGAAAACGGTGTTCAGAAACAAAAAGGAATGGCACGATAGACCGCATGAAGCTCTCTGGGCGTACCGAACGACGTTCAAATCGGCTATGAATACAACACCATACGCGTTGGTATTCGGCACTGAAGCGGTCCTTCCTTTGGAAATAGAAATCCCTTCTATCTGAGTAGCGATTCGATATGATCTAAAAGATGATGAGAATGCCCATCCTCGGCTTGAGGAGCTCGACGCCCTCGATGAAACTCGTCTTATGGCGCAGCAAAACCTAGAAGCTTACAAAGTAAGGATGACACGCTCATATGAAA
Organism: Agapanthus africanus; assembly: GCA_030015575.1. Taxonomy (NCBI): domain Eukaryota; kingdom Viridiplantae; phylum Streptophyta; class Magnoliopsida; order Asparagales; family Amaryllidaceae; genus Agapanthus; species Agapanthus africanus. The sequence goes on from JASDDO010000016.1 coordinate 389,974,860, forward strand.
GACCGATTAGGCCGAGAACATTCCGTCAAGGCGAACTCATGCTAGTTGTCAAAAGACCTATGATTCTTAACCGCGCAAAACGGGGGAAATTCGAACCTAGCTATGATGGCCCGTACATCATAGATAAGGTCTACCAAGGTGGGGCCTACTTGCTTGTGGATATGCAGATGAAAGACCCTTCCGGCTAATAAATGGTCGATTCCTCAAGAAATACTACGGTTGATGAGTCAAGACTTAGGTCAACGATAGATGATGATGCCCATATCCGCTTGCTATCTTCCTGAGTCAAAAATCTAAAAGTAGTATCCAAAATAATTTTCGCCCCAAGCATGGCAACAGCTGACCGAAATGTCCTTAAACTAAACGTTGCCTCTAAAATGGCGACAACGTACCGTAATGTCCTTAAACTAAAACTTCACCCCAAAAATGGTGATAATGGACCGAGATGTCCCTAAACTAATAACGGAACATAATGTCCTTAAACTAAAATTTCGCCTCCAAAATGGCGATAATGGACCGAGATGTCCCTAAACCAACAATGGACCAGAATGTCTTTAAACTAGTGTGTCACCTTAAACACGGCCATAATGGACTGAAATGTCCCTAAACTAGTGCTCCGCCTCAAACATGGAGCATTGCCCCAAATACGGCGATATCTTCTCTTGAGATCTATATTGCAATCAAAGCTCTAATGGCGAAGACTGCAACTCAAGTCCCACTGGCCACACAGCTACTCCAGCAGTGAAGTCACCCTTAAGTCCCATTGGCAAACAGATGGGTGTTGCAAACAAAAAAAGGTATGTCCACAAGCAAGATGGGCACGGATGAAAACCCGAAAGGGCGCTGTAAGTAAAAACAACAGGACTACCGGCGAGTTTGTGAAAACCCGAAAGGGCGCAATCTCGTTGTTAAAAAAACGGTATGTCCACAAGTAAGATGGGCACGGATATAAACTCGAAAGGGCGCCATGAGTAAAAACAACAGGGCTACCGACGAGTTTGTAAAAACCTGAAAGGGTACAATCTCGTTGTTAAAAAAACAAAAAAACGGCATGTCCAAAAGCAAGATGGGCACGGATGAAACCCGAAAGGGCGTCATGAGTAAAAACAGCAGGGCTACCGGCGAGCTTGTGAAAACCCGAAAGGGCGCAATCTCATAAAATTTTTACTTACGAGATCCTCACGACTTGTAAGGAGAATCCCCCCTATGAGACCCTCACAGCTCATAGGATTCAAAAGTCTTAAGCTACAGAAATCCAAACCTGTTCTTAAGCCATCATATCTCCCGAATTACCCTATAAGTGGTCCATATTGACCCTTGTTTACAATCCATGGGCACGAATAAATATCCCCTCACCAAGTTCCACCACTGGCGAAAAATTTCCCCATATAGTGAGTGACACTTATAAGTCCTCTCGACTTGTAAGGAGAAAACACTCTTGTGAGATCCTTACGATTCGCAAGACAAAATATCACTTAGGAGTCCTCACGACTTCTAGGGAGAACCTACACCTACGGGATCCTTTCGACTCGTAGGGAGAAAACCCTTTATGAGACCCTTACGGCTCATAAAGTCAAAAGCCTTAGTCGACAGGATCCTAACCCTGTCTACTAATCCATCTTTTTTCAAATCAGCAAAGGCAAATGATGATTCGCTCCAGGAAATATTCCAGACGCAGCGATGCTGATGCCAAAATTGGTACCAGATCTCAAGTTCCATACTTGCAACAAAAAATCAGCGAGCAAAAAAAATGCATACGAAATAGCCAAAATGATAGGGCAACTCACAATAAAAATCAGCGAGCAAAATATATGCATGTAAAAACAGCCGAAATGTTTGGGCAACTCACAATAAAAAGCAACGAGTAAAAAGAAAGAATAGCCGAAATGATTGGGCACCGCGATAAAAAGCTGAAATGATTGGTCAATTGCGACTTTCGCGATATAAAAAGCTGAAATGATAGAGCATCGCAGAAAGAAATAAAATGAAATGAAACTTTTGCCCTACAGGTGAGTCCACATCAACCCCTGTATACAATCCATGAGCACAAACGAAAAGGGAACCATATTTTCCCACCAGGCTCTGTCAAAGGGAGAACCAAGTCTTGATGGTTCACAAAACAACCTAAAGACTACCTCGACACGCTTCTTGTTATAGCAGACGCAATGTCAACAACGACGTTCCTTCTCACTCTAGCAGGATGTAGACGCGACGTCAACAAAAGACCCTAGGGTTGAAACAAAACGGAGCCATGGAAAAATCCCTAGCTCCAAGTCTTGACGGTTCATAAAGGAACCTAAAGACTACCCCGGCATGTTTCTCGTTACAGCAGATGCAATATCAACAACGCGTTCGTTCTCAAGTCCAGCAGGATGCAGACGCGATGTCAACAAAGGACCCCAGGATCGAAAAAATACGGAGCCATGGCAAAATTCCTAGCTCCAAGTCTTGACGGTTCACAAAAAAACCTAAAGACTACTCTGACATTCTTCTCATTACAGCAGACGCAATATCAACAAAGGCTTCAAAATAGCCAAATCAAAAGGAAGCGAAGGCCAAATTCCTAGCTTCAGGGTCTTGACGACAACTCAAATAAAACCCGAAAGACTATCGGAGATCATCCCACACCAGTGCGGAGTGGTTATAACTCATCGGGGCTCCCAAACTGAGCCTAACCTCAAGTAAAAAGCGACATGGCAAAATTCTTAACGCTTGCTCTTCCGACGGTCAAACTGCTTAAGAAGATTACTTGAAGACGTCTTGTCCAGCCCCTGAAGGGATCAGAGACACGACAGTCGTGGGGTTACTCGAACAGCAGCGTAAAGTCTGCATATCGGGGAATGCATCAGCCAATGCGATGATACCAGGGACTAAAACTCTAGTACCACAAAACCTAACGGACCTCTGTCGTAAAGAGCAGGGGTAAACTATAACGTTAGGATAAGTTTGCCTATAAACCCAAGGGAGGTAAACTAAATAAACTCCGAAATGAGTCCATAAACTGGAGACTCCGGAATGAGTGAATAAACTACAAACTCCGAAATGAGTCCATAAACTAGAAACTTCGAAATGAGTGAATAAACTACAGGCTCCGAAACGAGCACATAAACTATAAACTCCGAAACGAGTAAGTAAATTAATTACCACCACATTAAGGCATCAAGACACGGATATGCGCATAAAACAGAATGTAAGTTCTTATTCATGAATCAAAATGTTTAAGAGAATGATTAAGAAGGAGGCGCTTTCAACAAACTGACGACCTGCTCACCCCAATTCCTCCTCGTGTTCAGCTACGGCGGCCAGCTCCGCTTCGATTTGAGCTCGTTGTTGCAAGTAGGATGAAAGCTTCTCAGCAATTTCCCTTTTTGGCAGCTTCGCAACTTTGCGTGACATGTTTAGTGAAGTCAAGCTTCTGCCTTAGTGCCAACCCGTCAGAAATACATCATTGGAGGTTTTCAAAAATAGTTTTCAGCTGCGCGGCATTCGCTTCAATTTGGGCACGCAATTGGACGGATTCACCGGAAGCCGTCTTATGCTCCTTTCGCCTCAGGGTCACCTCTTGCTCAAAATATCGAATGAAAGGGACACTCTGCTCGATCCACGCGGCCCACTGAGATTTCAAAGTTAATACTTCAGGAGCGAGACGCTTAAGCTCAATCTCATGCAGACAAGCCTCGATCTTCCTGCAATAATCAACCCAAGAACCGACGAGATCTTCATTGTGGAAATTCACGAGCGTCGCTAGCATTGGATTGAATTTGTTGGCAAAATCCAGAGCAGAGGTGAGAGCCTCGGCATCAAGATCCTCGATAAACTCGCTTAACAGTCGCCGGCTAGTCACCGCGCTCCTGGAAGATGAACGTTTAGCGAAGTTCCCCGTAGGCATAGGAATGCGGGACTTAAAAGGAGCTGAAGCCGGTGTAATCGCTGCAAAATAAATTACGGTCAGATTTCAACTTGAAAGACAAAGAAGACACCTGACGGTCGAAATCTACTATACTAGTTGTTGAAGGTGGCAAAACAGGGAGCTCCGGAGGCTTGGCTATTCCTTCGCTCCCTCCTTTGAACCGTGATACTCATGAGAAAGAGAAACACTAAACGAAGAATATACTTGTTCCCCACCGAAAACGCGGGAAGACGCGGTGGACGTCTCGCCTGAATTTCGGGGCAGATGCTAATTGGTGCTATCCGTCCACCTCTCCGAAGATGCCAAGTTGATTTATGGCACCGTGTATCGAAGATTTAAATGGATGCGGCCGATGTAGCAGACTTCGTCAGATTCCCCCTCATTTGAGGGGTTTTTGATTGTGGGGTCGCTCTTCCCTGCAGGCCCAAGCCCCTGCTGTTAATTACGCTATTGCATCGCGGTAACAACTTTCTCCTTCTCCAGATGGTCACTTCGTGTCGTGTTTGTTTGTTTTGTTTTTGGTTACCCGTGGATTGTATACGGAGACTAATTTATGTTGTCGCCCGTAGGGCGTGGATTAGTCTAAATCCGTATATTCTTAGATTTGGGTTTGGGAGTTGAGTCTAAGGATACGTTAGTCTCATTTGGGATTAAGATCAACTTAAACGTATGTTAAGGATACTTTAGTCTAATTTTTAGACTAAGATCAACTTAACGGGATCGTTTAGATCCAACAAAAGAGCATTTGGACTCTATTGTTTAGTTTAGGGACATTGCGGTCGATTAGTTTAAGGATATTACGGTCCAATGTTAGTTTAAGGACATCTCGGTCCAATGTTAGTTTAAGGACGTCTCGGTCCAGGTTAAGGACATCATAGTCCATGAGTTTAAAGACCCTACAGTCAAGGTTAAGGACATCATAGTCCGTGAGTTTAAGGACCCCACAGTCCGTAGAGTGTTTAGTTGTCGGGACCTGTCACCTCTCTGAAGACGTTGAAGGATTACAACGACAAACATCAGAGGAGTAAAGAGATGTACCCTCGAACCGGTGTGAGTTGGTTGGAAAATCTGTAGTCCAATTTGGGACTAAGATCTGTTGAAATATTTATGAGCAGATGTGCTCAATTAATATAAGTTGAGGACTTATAGCCAATCTTAGGCTAAGTCCAATCAAATTAAAAATGTTTAACATTTTATTTAGTGTTGTTGATCTTTTATTTGGGCTTGGCCCTTTTAACAATGGTGAGCATTGATCAAGCCTCTGGGCTTATTAAAAGACAGAATTTAATTCTGTCAGCGCAACACATGGTGCCCAGGCGCTTTGCGCCAGTTAAAGAGCGTAATGCGCTTCTGCCGAGTGGCGCACATGTAAGGGACACGTGGCACACTCAGCGCTAGGCACTAGATGACGAGCGCATGATGCCAGTTTATGAGCGCTGATCGCTAATCTATGAGCGCATTGCGCTTTCAGTTTATTGGCGCACACGTGAGTGACACGTGGTGCGCTTGGCGCTGAATGCCAGCCCATGAGCACAGTACGCTGTTTCAGAAGCGCAAAGCCCAAGTTGTTAACTGACGCATACGTGGTTGACACGTGGCGCATTTGGCGCTGAGCGCCGGTCCAGAGAGCGCAGAAGCGCAGTTCAAGAGCGCAAGGTGCATTTCAAAAGCGCAAAGCGCATCTGATCAATTTTATGATCTGGGAACAAATTTATGTTCTTTTAAAAGAGACTTTGTTTCATGATTTAAGAACAACAGTTCTTATTTTTGCAGGAGAGATTTTCAATCTCTTATTTTGATGAAAGGCTTTGCCTTTATAGATCCATGATCTGTGAAAAGAATTATGTTCTTCTTTTATTTCATGATGAGATCTTTTGATCTCTTTTATGAAATACTTTTTGTCTTGTAGATCTATGATCTTTTTAAAGAAAGAATTTTTTCTTTTTATGAGATGATTTCATCTCTGTGTTCATCACCCATCATCTTTACCTTGAAGAAATATCTTCTTGCAAGAGCTTGCTCTTTATCTTTTGAATTTTTCAAAGTTTGGGGGGGGGGTTCTCTATATGAGATTTGAAGTCTTGGGGCCTTTATATAGGGCAAGCTGATTTGTTGAATCAGTTAAAGAGACATTTCTCTGATTGATTTGGGGATGTTTCCCCACCATTGGATCTTTGATCCTAGGGCTTCTGTTTTACAGAATGCAATCTTCTTGTTTTTAACAAGATTGGAAGATCTTTCCATAACAGAATTTAATTATGATTAATTAATGATTTATCATTATTATTAGATCTTTTGATCTAACGGTGGGAAGTTTTTTTTAATTCCAGCGCTAGCGCACCCGTGCTTTGCACGTGGTGCGCTGCTTAGAGCGCAGCGCATCTTGCGCTAGCATACCTGTGTTTGACACGTGGTGCACTGCTCAGAGCGCAACGTACTCTACGCTAGTGCATCCGTGTTTGACACATGGCGCGCTGCGCAGCGCGCCTAGCGCTAGCGCACACATGGTGCGCTGCCTAGGTCGCAGCGCACTTGGCGCGGCATCTGAAGCGTTGCTTCAATTTTTTTGAATTTTGAATTTCAAACAGAGCTTTGCTATGATTCGGGGAAACAAATGCCCCCCCACCGTTGCGCTCACGTGGCCCACATGTGAGTGCAGCGGTGTCAGCATCTGCGCTCTTGGATCAACTCAGAAGTTGAAGAGGCATTTCAATACCTATAAATAGGACCTTTGGTCCTTTAGATGATTCTGTTCATCTTCTTACTTATTTTCTGAGAATTTTATTCTCTCACAGAGCATAGCTCTCCATCTTAAGAATTTTAAGAGTCAAAACTCTACTAAAACTTAGGTAAAGATTAAATCTTTTAATAATCTAGGGTTTTACCCATTAACAGAGCCTTGCTCTTCATAGATATTTGATCTAAAGAAAACCCTTTTAGGGTTTCATTAACAGAGCTTTGCTCTCTTCAAATCATGAAGAACTCTTAAGAGTTTGTTCATGGATCTTGAAGATCTTAGTGTAAGTCGACATTAGACACCCCACATGATGCGGGAAGGCGGAATAGGTAAAACAATCATTTTGCTTAAACTAACATCGATTAACTTTACGGATCTTTGCTAAACCCTAACTAACAACTATCTAGAAGTGATTAGCTACCATGATAGATGATTATACCTAGAGATTCAAGTCCTTCTTGTCTTTGTAGTTCACCTCCTCGTCGGCCTCTTCGTTGTGATAGAAGATCCACCCGAGAGCTACTTCTCCAAGCTTTAACCTCACACTTGAGGTGACTAGGTGGCTATGAGTGCTAATCAAATTAACGTAGAGGATATAGAAGAGGATTAGGGATCTATTAGTCTTGCTAACCTTAGGATCTTAACACATGAGAGGATTAGGGTTAGTTCTTGAAGAAAGAGAGCTTGAGGAGAGAGAAAGTGTGAGTGAGAATGATATGAATAATATCCCATTTGTGAATATATGAAGCATGATAATTATTAAATGAATAAAATATGATAATATCAACCATGCTTCATTAACTCACTATGTGTGAATCATCTCATGAGTCATTAAGTAATAAATGCTTCATTAACTCATTTGGATGAATCACACCATGAGTCACTAATCCATTTAATGCAAATTCCACCTAAGCCTCCAACTCATCAATCTTCTAGAAGATTCTCGACTAATTACGAGAATGCCCCTTCCATCCGTGAAAACACGGAAATACTGAGACTGTATAAATCCAATAATCCAATACTAGAATCTGGCTTAAACCAAAGCCTGCTAGTATAAACTTTCCGAACATCGTACGTGCGTAAAAACACGTATGTGTCCGAACCCTGTCGTAAAACCATACGACCTCTATATCGTTTCGCCTGAAGTAGGGAAACTCTCTGTGTGGGACTCTAAAGACTCGACACTACGCTGACAGTGGGTTTAACCACAGGCCGCAAGCGGCACTAGCTGTACGTAACGGTCCCCAGGTAGATGTCGATAAGGAAACCCATCCGAACTCCTATTGAGCCTAATGTGACAATCTCCGTACAGTCCGGTCTGTTCGTCTAGGACTATCGCATATCGGGCCTAGGGGGCGGCAAGCGTCAGTCCTCTAAAAGCTGTATAAGTCATGTCGGAGTGAAGCCCATTACACCTTGAGAAACTACTGGAAATCCTACCAGTATATCTCGTTTGCCCTGGCCAGGGACTTTGCGTATTGGCTCTCTAAACACAGTGCGATATCAACTCCCAATACCGGGAGAGACGAATCCTATCTAACCGCCACTGCCTCCAAGTGCTTCGGGACTGCACCCAACTGCTACCTGTTTGCACGACTCCTTTGAGCCGTAGTAGGGTAGCAATCTAAGAACAGTGGGAACACACTCGAGGCGAAGTAGCAGTGTCAAGTCTGCAGACTATGCTGTACTCATGTCACCTGGGAACTGTTTACCGATGACTGGTATAATACCAACCAACAGTTCTCTGCAAGTCCTGTCTGGTGTACCCGTAACCCAACGAGCACCTGTATATTATCTCCAGTACAACGTACTGATGGCTGTGGGACAGACCATCTTCCCAACTGGGATGAGAAGCGTACACACTAGTCTACTCCAGAGTATCGATGCCCTGTCTCGATAATCCTACGACTAGGGACCTGAAAAAGGATGTGCTTGTAGACTACCCAGCCCCCACTAGTATGACTGCCATCACAACGCTGGTAGTCAAGCAAGATCCTAAGGGCTCTATCAATATGTATTCGCGATATGCTAACATATACACATATTAAGATAGACTTAAACCAAGTAGCATACTACTATGTTGAGCGAGACTGTTAATATAACTGTGAATATCCCAAGCTTCCATTAAGTAATATACAAACTAGTATGATACAATAATGGCCCCTAGGGCATATACACTAACACTTAGAATTTTAATTCATATGTATAAAAAAATTGATTTCAATTTTTCTGATGGGTTTTTCCATCATCTTTACAGAGCCAGGCTCTTAGCATTCTCGGGGAATTTCTTTAAATTCCCTTCATAATTAACTTTGACAGGTGTCACTCCTGTCTGCAGAGCATTGCTCTCGAGGAGTTTAACTCCTTGACCCGAGGGGTCGCTCATTAAATGAGATTCCTTTTTTAGGATTTCTCGCAAATTCGAATTTGTTAGGTGTCATAATTAGAATTTGTTTTCTCCATGGGGATATCAAGTAGTCGTTTAAATCCCTGTGCATGTTTTTTGATAAGCATTTTCTTAATCAGTCTGTCCGCTAACTCTTGCTGATTTTCTTTTTCAGGAGTTATGGACGCTCATATGTATGACCTTGATAAGATTATCTCTTATGGCGACATTCGCGTACTCGATCGTTCTCAAAACCGAGAATTCACAAACGCTCAGTATGCCGAAATCATGGGTCGCTTTGACGCATACAATGGTCGACTGCTTCCTCGACGTTCCTCTCTCTTGAAGCTTAATGTGGGAGCGATCTGGGGAGCACTTCCTCTATTCTGTGCCGGCATGCCGCTTAAGGCATTGGATGATTCCGAAGACAAGATGCACTCGGTGTATCTGATGGGCCTAATCTCAAAGAAAAGGCAAGACAATCTTGTTGATCTTCTGCATCAGGCTTTTCAACAGGCGGTAATACTCGCTGCCTATCGGAGGGTGGAGGACATTAGTGAGGACCCCGACGCTTGTGATCGCGAGAGGAAGCATACTAGGATGGTCCGAAAGGCCTGGAACGTTTTAGATGGCCTTACTTTTGAGTTTCTCAATCCATGCCCTGGATTTGATGTCGTGCCTTTGTAAACATTCCAGTTATGTGTTTACTTGCTGTTTTTCTCAATGTAGGCATTTTCTGAAGTATGAATAGCAAGCCTTTTCATTTCTATGTGTTTATTTTATACATCAAACTTTTTCGCACATGCATGAATGGGTATGCCTTGAACGCTCAACTGAATGTGAATAAAATGTTCTCCTCACTGTCTCTTTTTTCTCTATTCTTTGTTGCCGTCATATCACTTTAGTGAGCGTAGCAAGAGAGTTTTCTTCCTTACGAGTCGAGAGGACCCGTAAGTGTTTAATGAGATTGACATTATCCGCATTTCACGGCGTCAGAAGTTGCTCCGGGCGTTTCCCACTGTCACGTCCTGAAAGTACGGAACATGACTGGCACCTAAACTACGAACGTCTCGAGGCGTGCGTAATCTAAGTAAACCGAAAACCCAGAAATCCAAACCAAGAAAAGTAGTAGAGTGAAGGAAAAACCAACTTAAAACAAGTAGTTTTAATAGCATAAGCCGAATTATGCGTTTTTAAAAACATCAAGTATTTTCTGAAAATTTCGGCAGAGTCTCCTTTGTAAATACTGGCCCCCCAAAACGGGATACAACATGAATAGTATACGAAATTAATAAAAAGGCATCCCTAAGCGGGAGCGAGCTCTTCGTCAATCGACGGCCACAACCACACAAGCAATATAATATACAACGCCAAGGGCGAGGATCAAAACTCGAAAGGAAACTCAAAACAACAAGAAATCCACAGAAATATAATGCGTGACTCTAAGGTCGAAAGAATAACATCACTGGTCTCTATCTCAAAAGTAAATACATGTTTGGTTGATGGAACTTCTAGATACAACAGAATAATAATATACAAGGTATATAATGAGGGGTACGATACAAATAAACCCACCTACTAGCAAATCACCCGGAAATGGAAGTAGTGCCAGCAAAGCCATAATGAAACCTGTACGGCAAAACCTGCAAGAAACTGTGGCACAACGGGGGTGAGTTGCCAACTCGTGAGTAGAAAAACATCTACGAACAGAAACCGCATGAACAACGCAATCCTAGGTCAATGATCATAATATATCCTCAAATATATATATAACATGCAGCCTATAACAATGGCTAGGGTAAATATCTAACCCGAGTGTAATCCCATGTACCCGTTTCGGTGTCTCAGGTAGCAATATATCATATGGATGATGTATGAATGCATGAAACAGAATGCATGTACTGAAGAAAACTTCTTTCATAAATTAGTGAGATTTCTGTATCTTTTAAAAGCGAGGTATCATAAATGAAATCAGTATAAACAGTGTCTAGCATCGACACAAAACAAATATCCAAATATCTCGATATCTCTGTGTCGCAATCTCTGTACCTCAATATCTCAAATATCTCTGTAAGTCTCAATCTCACTATCTAGGGCGCCGTCAGTTCAGACCGGCCCCTACCATCAATCTCAAGACCACGACGGTATCCTCCGGATATCCGACGCGTCGGGTAAAATCACCGGTCGGTAGTGCTCCCCTGCCAGGCTCAACGCCATCATCTGCGATCCTCTTTCCCCGGGGTACCGCACCGGGTCCACCATATACCCGAAACGGTTCCTCTACTCCTCGAACTCGGGTCTCGAAATCCATCAGTAAACTCATGGTGGACGACTCATACATCATGGGAAAACCACACTTTTTATTTAAAAGAGAGAAAAGAAGTTTATATAAGTTTTGCAGTTTTCCCCCAAATCCAGAAAATCTCATGGAAATCCGAATCTAAATCCTCAATAGCATGTAAACAGTGAATATAAGCATAAAATCCATGAATGCGGCATAACAATGAATAATAACATGCATGAAGTAACAAGTAATAGCTACACTGTCTAATCTAGCATATAAGGCAAGTACACTAATATCATGTCTAAATTAGTAGCTAACAACCTATGTCAATGCAATAGTATTTCTAAAGTGTACGTGGCATGGCAATTACCGATGAAGATGTGTGTGAGCCGGCAAGTAAGTGTACGTGGTACATACGCATCATCGGTAATGGTGCTGGTGTCCTAATAGCATGATATCAACAATAGAATATGAATCATAATATAAACATGCGATGCGGAGCGAACAACAATAATGAACGGGAGCTAAATACTAAACACAATGCTAACTAATCTGCATTACCCTAATATAAGTCCTACAATAGTGCCTTTTGAAATAACACGAATCGCGGTGTTTTGAAAATAAGGGCTACGGTGTTTTTAAGAAAAGATACGTCTTTTGAAATATCCGTAGAATCCCTTGACCCGTCTTTTAAAATACCCACGATCCGTTAGTTTTGAAATAGGTAGGAGTCTAATCTAGTCTAACAACTACACTAACTATACGGCTGAACTAAGAAGCTGAACTACAGGTAAGGAAACCGCCTAACGTCTGAGTCGATACATATACATACCTGTATATATATATTAGTCGGTGATCCCGCCTCAATAATATCATATCCGATACCATATCTATAATCAGACATCCCAAGTCAAGAGTGCGGATCAATCATCAATATATAGCTCGTACGTAAATCCGTCGTACGGCATCCCCAAATCTGGGTACGGATCAATATCATACTCATCACACTGTTCATCTGGTATCCTCTTTATCAAGATCATCATCTGGGGTACTGACCTACGTCTAGTACAATACTAATATCATCAATATATCATGATCTGACTACTGATCGACAATCTCGTACAAACCGATATCATCAGCACATATCGTCAATAAGAAGGATACATTGCTCAATGCTACCCATTATAATTACCTTAACATATCCTATCTCATATTACAATCACATGTCAACTATTCAATGTACATCACTATTCACATGGTATCGTCGTCCAAAGATCCGCTATAATATCAGGACGTATCTTAAGTACGAATCCCGCCATATCACCGATCTCACGGCCTCAACTCAAATCTCATCGACTCATCTCAATCGCAAGTATCATCCTCAATCCGTATGTGAACACATAGTCCCATACCCATGTGAACACATAACTATATAACGCCATATAAGCACATATGAAAGAAGAATGTATGCAAGTATGGGTGTGTGTGTGTAAATGTGATGCAACCTCTACTATAGGGTCTCGCAACACTAAACCTATCCAACCACACCTAAAATCTATCCTTATAATCAATAAACTCAACAATATATAATCAATATATATGTGTGTATACGTATTCGTATACATCACCACGAACTGCGGGGGTGCTATACGCTATCCACCCGACTTCTTCCCGTAGATATAAATCTACTCACCTGGTCCTCACTCGCCGGTGCCGACATCGCCACGCGCTTGCTTGTCGTCTCGAAGTCCACATGGGGTATCTACATATTATAACGCACCGTATCGCATTAAAATCCGACTCATGACCAAAACGACACACGAATCCCACAAAGGTCAAAATCTATGGTTGCTTTCACAAATCAACCCAAAAACCCTCGATGTCGGCGTACAAACGCCAAACCATCGAGAAAAACCCAAACACACCCATTTACATATTCAAAAACACTAATTATAATATGAAATAGGTTGCAATTCACAAAAACCTCAAACTCACTTTAAAAGCTATTTTTCCGAAAATCTAGCAAGCAAAATTAACCGTTTTAGTACAAAACTCGATGTTTAAACAAATCTAGAGGCCAAAATATCCACTAAATATCATAACTAAGTCATATAAACCATTTCTATAATTTATTCTCATAAATTTGCATAAATTCCAAAATCCTAGTTTGCAAAAATATCAATTTTTAACACCTTTTATAGCAAAATTCACAATTCATCAATTAAGCTTGGTTTTGCATGATCTAAGTTGCTAAACAAAAAATTAAAATGTTAATAAAGTCATCAAAACCTTAATTAGATTTTAAATCACTCATTTGCAACCAAAAGCTAAAATCTAGTTTGCTTAAATAAAACTAAATTGGATATTTTAATGTTACAATTAGCACTAAGCAACAAGATTACATTTTGCATGCCCTAGGATACAAAAATACAATCACATAACCATGCACAATTGATCACCATTCAACTCCAAAACAAAACCCTCACTTCAATTTCACAAACCCTAATCTTGAATTTGGACTTGAAATTTAAAACCTAAACTAAACCCTTCATTAACATAATTTGAAGTAATAACAAACAACTCAAAAAAAAGAACAAGATTTATACCTCACAACCATCTTGAGATCAACATGAAACTTGTCCCCAAAATGCAAAATTTTCACCAAGATCCATGCTTGATAGGTTAAAGAGAAATGGGTAGGACTCGGATTTGAGTTTTAGCTTGATTTTTGATGGAATTTTAAGCATTTTGTGGAATTTTTTTAAGGTGAAATGAGAAGAATAAGAGGGGGGAGAGGGCTGCTGCAGTAGGAGGGTGTGCTCGGCTGGAAATGGGGAGGGGGAGGGGGAGAGAGAGTAGTGTGGGTATAAGGAATGGTCAAAGTCAACAAAGTCAAGCTTCTTTCTTTATTAAACCCCCTTTTCTTTACTCTTCTCTTGATTTTTCTTTTAACAATTCAAGTGGGGAAAATGAGGGGGCACTTGGGCTGCTGATTTGAAGAGGGGAGAGAGGGTGTGGGTGAGTGTGGGTAAGGGAAAAATGATAAATGTTATACCCCAATATCTATTTACACTAATATCACTATTTAAGCCTTTTTTCGTCGATATTTCTAATACCGTTTGACAGTTTTATTTCATTTCAAAAACAACATGTTAAAATTTTGTTTAATGTGTTATGATACACAAATTTTTTTTCAACCCATTCCAATTTGTAATTTTCCCTAATTAAATGTATTAGTGACGGCTTAAAATAATATTAAAATAATTAATTTCGGAAAATTTTTCAGAAAATTAGAAATTTTACCAGTGGCTCAAGAAACACCAAATACTAGAAATTACATAGCTAAAATATGTATATTTAATTTTATAATAAAGATATTTGTATTTTGACTTTTTACAGAAAACCCCCTTATTTTACCGATTTTCCGAAATTTCACCGAAACGATTTTCAAAACGTTACACCCACAGGGTCAAGGTTAACTTTGGCCGTGTTCCACGGAGTCGTTGGATGACGTATTTCCGAGGCGGGGTCATGTAGATGACGTGTTTCCGCAACGGGGTCATGTGGATGACGTGTTTCCGTGACGATGTCATTTGGATGACGCATTTCCGCGACGGGGTCATTTGGGTGACGTTTTTTTCGAGACGGGGTCATTTGGGTGACGTTTTTTTCGAGACGGGGTCATGTAGATGACGTATTTCCGCGACGGGGTCATGTGGATGACGTGTTTCCGCGATGGGGTTATGTGGATGACGTATTTCCGAGACGGGGTCAATTGGATGACGTATTTCTGAGACGGGGTCATTTGCTGACGTATTTCCGAGGCGGGGTCATTTGCCGGCGTATTTCCGAGGCGGGGTCACGTGGATGACGTGTTTCCGCGACGGGGTCATTTGGATGACGTGTTTCCGCGACGGGGTCATTTGGATGACGTGTTTCCGCGACGGGGTCATGTGGATGACGTATTTCCGAGACGGGGTCATTTGGATGACGTGTTTCCGCGACGGGGTCATTTGCTGACGTATTTCCGCGACGGGGTCATTTGGATGACGTGTTTTCGTGACGGGGTCATATGGATGACGTATTTCCGAGACGGGGTCATGTGGATGACGTGTTTCCATGACGGGGTCATGTGGATGACGTGTTTCCGTGACGGGGTCATGTGGATGATGTATTTCCGAGACGGGGTCATTTGGATGACGTATTTCCGAGGCGGGGTCATTTGCTGACGTATTTCCGAGGCGGGGTCATTTGCTGACGTATTTCCGAGGCGGGGTCATGTGGATGACGTATTTCCGTGATGGGGTCATTTGCTGACGTATTTCCGCGACGGGATCATTTGGATGATGTGTTTCCTCGACGGGGTCATGTGGATGACGTATTTCCAAGACGGGGTCATTTGGATGACGTATTTCCGATACGGGGTCATTTGGATGACGTGTTTCCGCGACGGGGTCATTTGCTGACGTATTTCCGTGACGGGGTCATTTGGATGACGTGTTTCTGCTACGGGGTCATGTGGATGACGTATTTCCAAGACGGGGTCATTTGGATGACGTATTTCCGAGACGGGCAGACGTATTTCCGAGGCGGGGTCATTTGCTGATGTATTTCCGAGGCAGGATCATGTAGATGACGTGTTTCCGCGACGGGGTCATTTGGATGACGTATTTCCGAGACGGGGTCATTTGTTGACGTATTTCCGCGACGGGGTCATTTGGATGACATGTTCCGCGACAGGGTCATGTGGATGACGTATTTCCGAGACGGGGTCATGTGGATGACCTATTTTCGAGACGGGGTCATGTGGATGACGTGTTTCCGTGACGGGGTCATTTGCTGACGTATTTCCGTGACGGGGTCATTTGGATGACGTGTTTCCGCGACGGGGTCATGTGGATAACGTATTTCCGAGACGGGGTCATTTGGATGACGTGTTACCGCGATGGGGTCATGTGGATGACATCGCATCTGTTGTAATGAGACGAATATCGAAGTGGTCTCCAGGTTGTCTGGAACCATCGAGATTTGGAGTAGGGGCTTTGCCGTAGCTCCAAGGTTGATTGTAGCGTCTGAATCCTACTGGAATAGGGAGGAACGCTGTTGATGATCTCTAGGCTATCCCTGAACCATCGAGATTTGGCCTCGTTTTCTGATGGAGCCTGGGGAGGGAAGGTGTGATTCCTTCTTTATTTGCGCTCCTGGATTGTATACAGGGATTGATGTGATATCACCTGTAGGGCATAAATTTCATTTTTCTTTATTTCTTTCCGCGATGCTCTATCATTTCAGCTTTTATATCGCGAAGGTCGCGATTGCCCAATCATTTCGGCTATTTTTCGCGGCGCCCAATCATTTTGGCTATTTATTTTATTTTTACTCGCTGCTTTTTATTGCGAGTTGCCCAATCATTTCGGCTATTTTGCATGCATACATTTTTACTTGCTGATTTTGTTGCAAGTTGCCCCATCATTTCGGCTATTTCGTATGCATGTGTGGCTCGCTAGCTTCTTTGCTGTAAGCTTGGAGTTAGACACCAATTTCGGCATCAGCACCGCTACAATTGGAATATTGCCAGGAGCGAATCATCATTTACCTCTGTCGATGTCGAACAAAGGTGGCTTAGCGAACAGGGTTAGGATCCTGTCGACTAAGGCTTTTGACTTCATGAGCCGTAAGGGTCTCATAACGGTATTTCTCCCTGCGAGTCGTGAGGATCTCGTAGGTGCGTTTTCTCCTTAGGAATCGTGAGGACTCCTAAGTGTATGGCTTCTCGTAAGTCGTAAGGATCTTACAAGAGTATTTTCTCCTTTTAAGTCGAGACGACTTACAAGGGCTGTTCATTGTGTAAACATATCCCTAGTCAAGGATGGGGCTTTGTTAAGGAAATGTTTATTCGCGCCCATAGATTGTATACAGGGGTCGGCATTGAGCCGCTTGTAGGGCAGCATTGGAGGTTGTGGTGGCCGCTTAAGAACAGGTTCAGATCCCAGTAGCTTAAGACTTTTGAATTTTATGAGCCGTGAGGGTCTCATAAGAGGGTTCTCCTTACGAGTCGTGAGGATCTCGTAAGTGTACTTTCTCCTTAGGAGTCGTAGGGATCCCTAAGTGTGTTGCTCCCTTTGTGAGTCGTAAGGATCTCACGCAGGTGGTTTCTCCTCACAAGGTCGAGAGGACCTTGCAAGTGTCTTTTAACGAGATTGTGCCCTTTCGGGTTTTCACAAAACTCGTCGGTAGCCCTGCTGTTTTTACTCACGGAGCCCTCTCGGGTTTTCATCCGTGCCCATTTCGCTTATGGACATACCGTTTTCTTTTTCTTTCTTCTTCTTCTTCTTCTTTTTATTCTTTTCTCTCTTTTTTTTGTGTCAGTCTTGGGATGCTGCAGTCTACAGTAGTTTATCGACGTCTCGGTCAACAGCTAGTTTTAGGACATAGTAGTCCATTGTTAGTTTAAGGACGTTTCGGTCTGTTAGCCGGCTACTACTTATAGAGTTTGGGCTTAGGAATATAGCGAGCGGACATAGTCGTCGTCATCTATCATTGACCTAGGCCGTGACTCGTTAGGCGTAGTATTTCTTTAGGAAGCGACCATTTATTGGCCTGAAGGGCCTTTCGCCATGCATGTCCATGAGTAGATAGGCTCCACCCTGGTAGACCTTGTCTATGATATACGGGCCTTCATAGTTCGACTCGAATTTCCCCCGTTTAGCACGATTGGGGATCATAGGTCTTTTGACCACTAGCACGAGTTCGCCTTGGCAGAATGTCCTTGGCCTAGTCAATCTTTCGTATGAGCGTGTCATCTTTGCTTTGTAAGCCTCCAGGTTTTGTTGCGCCATGAGCCGGGTTTCATCAAGGGCATCGAGCTCTTCAAGCCGAAGGTAAGCATTCTCTTCGTCTGTTAGCTCATAGTGAACTGCCACTCATAGAGATGGTAGCTCTATCTCGAGGGGGAGTACCGCCTCCGTACCAAATACCAATGCATACGGCGTTGTGTTAGTGGCCGTTTTGAACGTAGTTCGATACGCTCAGAGAGATTCATTCAGTCGTTCATGCCAGTCCTTCTTATTTTGTGACACCGTCTTTTTTACGATCTTTGTCAAGGTCTTGTTAAAAGCCTCAGCTAGACAGTTAGCTCGGGGATTATAGACTGAAGAGTATCTCCAGTCTATGTTGTGCTGTTGTGCGAAGCGGCTGATCTTGTGGCTTCTATAGGCTGACCCGTTATCGGAGATAATTCGTCGTGGAGTTCCAAACCGATAAATGACGTGCGTCTTGAAGAAATGGAGGATATTCTCCATCTTCATTTCCCTTAGCGGTACTACTTCTGCCCATTTGGAGAAGTAATCAGTTGTCGCCAAAATGAATCGATGTCCTCTGGACGACGCTGGTTCGATGGGGCCGATTATGTCAGTCCTCCACATTTCGAACGGCCAGCTAGCCACTGTTGGATGTAGTGGATTCGGATCCTGGTGGATAAAGTCCCTATGGATCTGGCACGAGTGGCATTGCTTCGCATACTCGAGGCAGTCCTGAATCATCATGGACCAATAGTAGTCCATCCTTTTAATTTTTAGCTTCATCTTCGGCCCGGCTTGGTGAGAACCACAGAGTCCGTCATGAGTTTCTTGGATGACTCATTTTGCCTCTTCAGGTCCTAAGCATCTTAGCCATAGAGAATCAAATGATCTCTTATACAGAGTATCATTGACGAAGGCGAAAGACAGAGCTTGTTTCATAAGCTGATGTCTTGAGGACGGATCTTCAGGTGTTCGACGGGATTTGAAGTAGTCTATAAAGACTTCTCTCCAATCCGTAACCTTTTCCTAGTCTTTTATTTGCAGAGACATTTGCTCGGTCGCTCCCTCTTCTTCGGATGACTCCCGAGATATTTCTGCTGGTGCAAGAACCCGACGGCTTTGCACAACGATCCTCACGTCATCGAGGTTCTCGTCGGCCAGTTCTTTAGCGAGCTTTGCTAGTGCATCCGCCTTGCTATTTTCCGCACGCGGTATATTTTCCAAGGCGTAGGAAGGGAATTTGAGTCAGCGGTTGTTGCACTCTCTTACCGTATTTCACTAGCTCTGGTTTGCACGTTTGATAGTCGCCGTTTACTTGACTAACGACCAGTTGGGAGTCTCCGTATATGAGGAGGTTTTCAATTCCCTTGTCGATAGCGATCTCGAGACCTGCTATCAAAGCTTCATATTCGGCTTCATTGTTTGTTTTCGGCTCTGTTAAGGAGAAGGCAAAGCGCATTATCCCTCCTTGTGGAGTCACGAAGATGAGGCCTACTCCTGATTTGATTATAGGGGTGCTTTGTTTGCGCTTCTTCATGGAAGATGCTCCATCAAAATAGAGTTCCCACTGGGTATCATCCCCGTCGATCGTGTCAAATACATGTTCGTCTGGCAATTCGCAGTTCAAAGGAGAATCGGCAGGTATCGGATGCTCAGCGAGGAAGTCGGCGATGGCCTGGCCCTTCACTGCCTTGAGGGGACGATAAGTTATCGAGAACTCCATCAAGAGCAGGGCCCATTTAGCAAGACATCCTGTTAATATGGATTTCGACATCAAATACTTGAGAGGATCCACCTTCGATATGAGACGGACTTCATGTGCCCACACATAGTGTCTGAGCTTCATTATCGCGAAGATCAATGCTAGGCAGTGTTTTTCAATTGGAGAGTAATTGCTTTCTGCCCCCAGGAGAACTCGACTTAGATATTAAAGGGCTCTCTCCTTTACTTGGTCGTTCTCTTATGCCCATAGCGTGCCTAAAGAACCTTCGAGGGCTGTTGTGTACAGGACGAGAGGTTTCCCTTTAACGGGAGCGGCCAGTACTGGCGGATTCTGCAGGTATTGCTTGTTTTCGTCCAGTGCGCTTTGGCATTTGTGATCCCAGACGAACAGGGTTCCCTTTTTCATCAAGTGACTGTAGGGGCGGCACTTGCCTGAGAGATTGGCTATAAATCGCCGGATATACGCGAGCTTTCCATGGAGAGACCGCAGTTGCTTGAGAGTCCTTGGCGGTGGCATTTCCATGATCGCCTTAATCTTTGACGGATCTATCTCGATGCCCCGGTGTCGGACGATGAATCCTAGGAACTTGCTTGAAGACACTCCGAACGCGCATTTGAGAGGGTTCATCTTTAAGTTGTATTTCCGAAGGCGCTGGAACACGATCTTCAGATGCTCTAAATGTTCCTCGTATGATTTGCTTTTAGCTACGAGGTCGTCGATATAGCATTCGACGATTTCATGTATGGGGTCGTCGAAAATCTTCGTCATGGCCCTCTGATAGGTAGCGCCGGCATTGTTTAGACCGAAGGGCATCACCTTATAGTAGAATATGCCCAAAGGGGTCCGGAAAGCGGTGTGCTTCTGGTCCTCGGGATGCATCTTTATCTGATTGTATCCTGACGAGCCGTCCATGAAGGAGAAAGCTTCATGAGTGGACGTATTGTCTATCATCAGCTCGGTGACCGCTACTGGGAAGTCGTCCTTCGGGTAGGCTTTATTGAGATCCCGAAAGTCCACACATATGCGCACCGTCCCATTCTTCTTCATCACTGGAACGGTGTTGGTGATCCATTCAGGATATTGAACCTCTTGGATGAAGCCGGAATCGATTAGCTTCTTGACCTCGGCATTGATGCTCATCTCAAGCTCGAGCCGCATTCTTCTCGGTGCTTGTTTGATCGGCTTGACGTCCGGAGATATCGCCAATCTGTGCACAACAATCTCTGGATCTAATCCTGGCATCTCGGAATAGTTCAATGTGAAGCAATCTTTATGCTGCATGAGCACGTCCTTTAGTGCAGCCACCCTTTCTTCAGACAACAGCTCACTGACGAACGTCGGCCGCGGGTAACTTGCTGTCCCCAAATCAATTTTCTTGAGATTATCTGCAGTAGTATGTATTCCATCCTCCAGCTCTTTTGGCGCCGGTGGAAACTCTGAGATTACCTCATCATCATCGTTTTCGAAGCACCAGGGGAGGTCATCTATATTCTTGGGCTCTTCTTCTGACAGCGTTATCATATGACAAGTACGAGATCGCTTCCAGGACCAATGTTGATCTGGTTCTGCTCTTACTGTATGCGCGGCTTTTGGTTCATGCTTCTGCGGCGGGGTTACCCTCCAACTGCTGGATACAGCGAACCTGCCGAGCTGATACTGGTCTTCTACCTAGTCTTTGAATGTGAAGCAGTCTTCGAGAGGATGTCCTATTGCCCTGTGATAGGACCAATAGTCCGGGTGAGAGACTTCGCCTGCTTGCTCAGGGTGCTTGGACTCCGGAAGTGTCATCATCTGATGTTTTATGGCAAGATCAAGTATCTTCTGTGTTTTGTCCTGGGGAAAAGAGTATGCTCGACCCATTTTCTTTATAAGAGACGAATCTGAATTGCTCGACTCCCGATCGCGTGGCTTCTTGGTCTCGCTTTGTCACTGTCCAACGCCTTTCCCGCTCTTTGGTTTGTTTCTGCCTCTGCATCGGGCCTTTTGTACAACGGGTTGGTAAGGAGGAGTATTTTCATTTTTCACAGCCTGTTGAAGGAGGCGTTGCGTTCTGCTTTCTTGTAGATGGCCATTTCGCGATTATGGTCGTCTCGAACCTTTTGAACTGCTTCCCTTATAAGCTTGTCCATTTGTTCTTCGAACGACGGACTGGGCATTTTTACAGCGGGAGCTCTTTCTGGTTCAGGGTTAGCATCTTCCCACAGAGAATCTCCTTCTTCATCAAAGTCATGTATGACGTAGCAGTCGTAGAATAGTTCCCGTTTCTTGGATTGAACATATCCAAGCCCGGTCATTTCCATTCTCCCATTGGGCAACTTTCGTTGAGTTCCGGGAACGTTCCAGATCCTGTTATAGAACCGTGCTTGTCGAGTAGTATGCTTAAGGGGTACACCTTGGCGTCTCAAGAGTCTCTTTATTCCGTCTGTGTAATATCTGGGCAAACGGATGGGCTAGAGCCTGTCAAGTGTAGAATCCGCACCATACCAAATTTCTTTCTCCACTTTGGTTTCCCCGGATCGGTAGAATAGGATCGCCTTTTCACCTTTTCGCATGGGAGGGACGTAGAATGTCTGCAGTTTTTCCACACTGTAGGTATCAAGCGCGTCTATCTCTTTATGATGCTTTGGCGAAACCATGGCAACTTGCAAACTTTGATCTTCATCAGCGAAGGCTTGTATTGATGGCCGAGCAGAGAATACGGCATTGACTTCGTCTTCTGAGTCGCTGCCGAAGATCAACATAGGGGTGGACGGTCCTGTCTTGTTGCATTGGGGCGGCCCTAAATAAACTATCTCTTCTTCTTCCTCGGTGTCACTCCCGAAGACTGGAATAGTGGTGATAGATTTATTCTTTAGTTTGTGACATCTTCCCGTGTCCTCGAAATCCGGTAAGAAGTATTTTTCATCTTCGTACTTTCGGACTTCATTCACGGAGAATGGGTTCAACACCCCTGTTACGGTATACTTGAGACCATCCTTGAAATACTTCATACACTGATGTTGTGTAGAAGGGATAATGTTGTACTCGTGTAACCAAGGCGTGCCGAGCAAAGCATTGTAGCATGTTTTGGCGTCAATGACATGAAACTTAATATCCGTGATGAGTAGCCCGAAGCTCAGCGTCAGTATCATAGACCCGAGCGTCCGTGATGATTGGGAGTCAAATCCGGAGATAGTGATCTTATCCCGAGCGAGGTGTTGAACGCCCATGCAGATTTCCTTTAACACCCTTACGTTAAGGAGATTGACGGAGGACCCATTGTCGACCAGGATTTTACCTATCTTGATGTCATGACAATATCCGGAGACATATATGGGACGGTTGTGCTCGCATATCCCAAGGAGGAGATCTTCATCGCCAAAGGTGATATCGGCCGTGTGTACTTCTTCCAGCTCGTCCTTCTTCGGCGAGGAAAGCTTGGAATTGCTCTGGCTCTTGTACTGCCTTGATCAATGAATCTCCTGCCTCTTTGGATAGCAGAAGGGCGTCGAGAATGCTTAACTGCGAAGGTAGTTTTCTCAAGTGTGCCAGAACGTTGTAGTCCACCTTACTTTTCTTGGGCGGGTCCTTGGCTGCCCGCTCTTTGATGGTTTGGTCATCAAGGATGATATCCTCAGGGACTTTTTCTTTTCCATTATCTTTTCTATTTGACCTACTGTTCGAGGGCCCAAGATTCTTTTCGGGCAGCGTGCGATTACGCAGCTGAATGTTCTCGCAGTTCTTCGGTTCTTCCTCTTTTCCCGAGGTAGATTCTTTAAAGAGAGGGCCAAGAGTCATTTTTTCATCAGAATCGCTCCCAAAGGTGAGAACTTGCGATCCCCCATAGTCAACCATGTGGCAGTTGCCGGCAGTTCTTTTGTGCTCTTCGGTCGTATTTCTTTACTCCCGATGAGCTTTGCGTTTCATCCGTTCGAAATGTTGTCGGTGGGAAACATATTCCTGCCACCATTTTAAAAAAGTGTTGCACTCTTCGGTGGGGTGCTCAATCTTTCGATGATATAAGCAGTTGCTAGGATGTGTTTCCGCTTCACCGAGAATGTTTCCTTCAGAGGGTGGCAGCTTCATTCCCATTGATATGGCTTTGGCAAACCTTTTCCTCATCTTGAACTTGCTTTTATTTGCGGCGGACGTACTTTGATGCGGCAGGAGTGTTTCAACCTTTTCGTCCAGTCCCCGGCGTTTAGCCTTTTCAAATATGGCCATCTCACGCTCCCGGTCAGCTTTGCTTTTCGAAAGAGCTTCGTTCAGGAATTCATCAATCATTTCGTCTGATGGCCCTAGAAGTTCCGGTTCAGGAGTTGCCCCCAGTTTCTTTGTATAAGGAGCTTCTTCATCGTATATCGACGAGTGAGAGATCACATGGCAACTTGCCATATAATCCTCAGAATCATCCGACGAGTCTTCCCCATTATTGTCATCTCTGTCCTCAAGGACGTGGTTAAGAAACTCTTGATGTGTGACTGGAGCCCGCGCCTTCTGATTATATTCTTCCAACGCGTCGATATATTTTTGCAGGTCCGTGCGCTTGTCACCAGGCTTCACGGGCTTTTTGGTCTTCTTCTTTTTCTTCGAAGACTTTGACGGCTGGGTGTGAGTGCTTTGGCTATCACCACCAATCTTTGGAGTTGGGCGCAGTTTCAGCATCCCCTCGATGATCTCAGCTTCCAGTGGATTCTTCCACTTAATTGCCGGACATGTGTGGAGATCTTTCAGCATTCTTTTTGTTTTGGCTGAAAGAGCGACCTCCCATGGAGCTTCTTTTACGAAAGAACACGATGCCCCCGGTGTATCCGTCTTCTTGGGAGTATGTGGCTGAGGCGGGTTCACCTTCCAATTCTTGGATAATACGAATTTGCCCTGTTGGTACTGATCTTTTATCCAGCTTTTGAAGATGTAACAATTTTTGATCGGATAGCCCAACATTCGGTGATAAGGGCAATAGTTAGGATTGCTAATGTCGCCTGGTTGCGCTGGACGTCTTGGCTCCGGCAGAGTGATGAGCTTGTTGCGCAGTGCCAGCTCGAATAACCTCTTCATCTTGTCTCGAGAGAATGAGTAAGGGCGTCTCATTTTATCTCTAAGAGATCGAGTTCTATCATTTTGGCGATCAACTGGTCTCAGACCACCGGGCTGCTGTTGAGCATTGGCGACGACGGTCACTTTCCCCTTTCCCTTCTCGTTCTGAGGCTCTGCTTTCGAGGAAGATGGTCTATGACCCATCTGGTCCATTTGGGCCAGCTTGTCAATCAAGGCCTGGAAAGTAGTCGGCTTGAAAAACATCATGAACTGGGAGATGGTCGCCTACGGATCAAGAGTGCCCACGAACATGCCTACCGCCGGCGCTTCTTCGATGCGTTGTTCGCATTTCGACCACAGATTCCGCCATCGTATTGCGTATTGAACCCATGTCTCGCCTGGCTTTACCATATCGTTAATCAATGCTGTGATTGGGGTGCGCTCGCTAGCGCTTGCGAATCTTTGTGTAAATAACAGCTCCATCTCCGCAAATGTCTTGACAGAGTTGTTTGGGAGTTCGGAGTACCACTCGAATGCCGTTTCCAACAAGCTGCCGATGAATTGGTGAAGTAGCAATTTATCATCACCTCCGGTGTTGCCACATAGAGCCCTGAACTGGGCGACATGCTGGTGGGGATTGCCCGTCCCTTTATATACATGAAATTTAGGGATCGTATATCCCAACGGGTACTTTATTTGGTCATACCAGCCTGGATATGGTCGCCCAGTTTTAACAACTTGGCCGGCCGCTTCATTCGCCTGGTGAGCTCGTATTTGCTGAGCAATGTAGTCATCCAGAGCGGCCTTGGAGATGGTTTTCTCTTTGGCTGCTGAAAGAGTCGGAGGAGGGTTCGATGTCTCCCCTCTGTCGTCTTCAATGATGATCGGGGGGTTTTCAGCTGGAGGTTCCGGTTGTAACATCATCCCAGCCTTGTCTTGGAATAAGAGAGCCATTCGTTTTATATTGGCTGCCTGTTCCGCAGCCTCTTTTTCTTTCCTCTCGAGCATTCTTCGGAGGAATTCAGTGTCAGTTTCTTGTTCCTGATGCTGCTCCGAGGTTTCTGGATTTTCTTTTGGCCCAGTAAGTGCGGCCATTGCAGTCAGCATCTCCTGAAGCTTCTGCTGCTGCTGTTCTTGAGCCTTTGTTATTGACCGGGTAAGCGGTCGATGTCCCATAGAAGCACGGCTTTCCTCTTTTCCGGAAGCCATATAAACAGTATGCATCATCATGCCCCAGACTTGGGGCATTTAGATTCAACGTCTTTCCGGTTTGCCGCATTTATGGGGGCTTTCTCTGGCCTCCTTCTCTTTTGAGCGGTTGAAGTCGAGGGGGCCGTTGCAGTGGGCACCCAGGTAGCTGTCTCCCTTTGTGGCTTGACAGGATGGTTATCTCCTTATCGAGCTTTAATCTTTTTCTGTCGGCGAGAGTAATCTTGATCAATTACTGAGTCCTGAACCTGTCGCCAGACTTTGTAAATTTTTGAAGAAAGCCGCTGAGGGGGTTGTTCTGGCTTCGTCTTCGATGCATTCTCCACGGGTGGACGAGATCTCTTCAGCACTGTAGTAGGAGAGTTCCTATGCACCTTGTTAAGAAGTTCAAAGCTGTTCCTGGTTGGAACAGCATCCTCGATTTCCACCGTTGGAGCTGGTGGAGTAAATCCAGACGGAGAGCTGCCCCCAGCCTTCCATACTCGGCGCCAGTGACGACGACGAGCATGTCGCGCAGATGGTGTTGGTTCAGCTATGGGGATGGCTTCGTCATGCCCCCTGTTCTGGTGAGGCGCTGCTGGTACCAGCCTCTCGAAGACCGACGTCCGTTGAGCAGCAGTATCCAATCTGTCAAAGACAGACCTTTGAGCAGGAACGGAAGCCGGAGTGGCCAGCCTCGTAAAAACTGATCCTTTGCCGGGAGAAGCTTCTTTAGTGACCTCGAGAGCCGGAACGGCTATCCGTTTTGGGATGGCCGCTTCAGGTATTGTGGGCTTCTTGACGGGCCCATTGAAGTTCAAGCTCAGCCTATCGAAGACTGATGCTGTTGGCTTGGCATTGGATGACCCGTTGAGAGGGGCCGTGGTGGTAGTGAGCCGATCAAAGACTTACTTCTTCTGCGCTTCTTGCGGTAGCGGGATGTTAACGCTCACTGGTGGGAGCATGGTCCCGAAGAACAACCCGATGGTAGCCTGCGTTACCTGCTCTACCGGCATTGTGAATAGGGAGGCCGCCAGGGGCCCGTAAGTTACACCTCCAGATGAGGCGGAACGGGAGTTGCAGTTACAGTTGGAACATTTTGTGCAGGTAGACACCATTGATTCTTCGTTTTCTGCACCGAGCAAGACACCAAATCTTAGTACCTTGAACCCAAGGGCAACCATATCAAACCGCGATTCGTTCGCGAACACGACACACGAAGTGTGGAGTGGAAAGAGGAAAAGGTCCCACCGGGCGTGCCAGAATCTGTTCCCTGCCGAAAGACGCGGGAAGACGCGGTGGACGTCTCACCTGAATTTCGGGGCAGATGCTAATTAGTGCTATCCGTCTACCTCTCCGAAGATGCCAAGTTGATTTATGGCACCGTGTATTGAAGGTTTAAACGGATGCGGCCGATGTAGCAGACTTCGTCAGATTCCCCCTCATTTGAGGGGTTTTTGATTGTGGAGACGCTCTTCCCTGCAGGCGCAAGCCCCTGCAGTTAATTACGCTACCGCATCGCGGTAACAACTTTCTCCTTCTCCAGATGGTCACTTCATGTCATGTGTGTTTGTTTTTTTTGGTTGCCCATGGATTGTATACGGAGACTAATTTATGTTGTCGCCCGTAGGGCGTGGATTAGTCAAAATCCGTATCTTCTTAGATTTGGGTTTGAGGGTTGAGTCTAAGGATACGTTAGTCTCATTTGGGACTAAGATCAACTTAAACGTATGTTAAGGATACGTTAGTCTAATTTTTAGACTAAGATCAACTTAACGGGATCGTTTAGATCCATCAAAAGAGCATTTGGACTCTATTGTTTAGTTTAGGGACATTGCGGTCAATTAGTTTAAGGACATTATGGTCCAATGTTAGTTTAAGGACATCTCGGTCCAATGTTAGTTTAAGGACATCTCGGTCCAGGTTAAGGACATCATAGTCCGTGAGTTTAAAGACCTCACAGTCAAGGTTAAGGACATCATAGTCCGTGAGTTTAAGGACCCCACAGTCCGTAAAGTGTTTGGTTGTCGGGACCCATCACCTCTCTGAAGACGTTGAAGGATTACAACGACAAATATCAGAGGAGTAAAGAGACGTACCCTCGAACCGGTATGAGTTGGTTGGAAGATCTGTAGTCCAATTTGGGACTAAGATCTGTTGAAATATTTATGAGCAGATGAGCTCAATTAATATAAGTTGAGGACTTATGGCCAATCTTAGGCTAAGTCCAATCAGATTAAAAATGTTTAACATTTTATTTAGGGCTGTTGATCTTTTATTTGGGCTTGGCCCTTTTAACAATGGTGAGCATTGATCAAAACTCTAGGCTTATTAGAAGACAGAATTTA
Organism: Agapanthus africanus; assembly: GCA_030015575.1. Taxonomy (NCBI): domain Eukaryota; kingdom Viridiplantae; phylum Streptophyta; class Magnoliopsida; order Asparagales; family Amaryllidaceae; genus Agapanthus; species Agapanthus africanus. Next base: position 390,003,252 of record JASDDO010000016.1, read on the forward strand.
ATTCTGTCAGCGCAACACGTGGTGCGCCAGGCGCTTTGCGCCAGTTGAAGAGCACAATGCGCTTCTGCCGAGTGGCGCACATGTAAGGGACACGTGTCACACTCAGCACTAGGCGCTAGATGACGAGCGCATGATGCCAGTTTATGAGCGCTGAGCGCTAATCCATGAGCGTATTGCGCTTTCAGTTTAGTGGTGCACACGTGAGTGACACGTAGTGCGTTTGGCGCTGAGCGCCAGCCCATGAGCGCAGTGCGTTGTTTCAGAAGTGCAAAGCGCAAGTTGTTAACTGGCGCATACGTGGTGGACACGTGGCTCATTTGGCGCTGAGCGCCGGTCCAGAGAGCGCAGAAGCGCAGTTCAAGAGCGCAAAGCGCAATTCAAAAGCGCAAAGCGCATCTGATCAATTTTATGATCTGGGAACAAATTTATGTTCTTTTAAAAGAGACTTTGTTTCAAGATTTAAGAACAACAGTTCTTATTATTGCAGGAGAGATTTTCAATCTCTTATTTTGATGAAAGTTCTTGCCTTTATAGATCCATGATCTGTGGGAAGAATTATGTTCTTCTTTTATTTCATGATGAGATCTTTTGATCTCTTTTATGAAATACTTTTTGTCTTGTAGATCTATGATCTTTTTAAAGAAAGAATTTTTTCTTTTTATGAGATGATTTCATCTCTGTGTTCATCACCCATCATCTTTACCTTGAAGAAATATCTTCTTGCAAGAGCTTGCTCTTTATCTTTTGAATTTTTCAAAGTTTAGGGGGGGGGGGGTTCTCTATATCAGACTTGAAGTCTTGGGGCTTTTATATAGGGCAAGATGATTTGTTGAATCAGTTAAAGAGATTTTTCTCTGATTGATTTGGGGATATTTCCCCACCATTGGATCTTTGATCCTAGACCTTCTGTTTTACAGAAGGCAATCTTCTTGTTTTTAAAAAAAATTGGAAAATCTTTCCATAAAAGAATTTAATTCTAATTAATTAATGATTTATCATTATTATTAGATCTTTTGATCTAACGGTAGGGAGTTTTTTTAATTCTAGCGCTAGCGCACCGGTACTTTGCACGTGGTGCGTTGCTCAGAGCGCAGCGCATCTTGCGCTAGCACACCTGTGTTTGACATGTGGTGCGCTGCTCAGAGCGCAGCGCGCCCTACGCTTGCGCACCCGTGTTTGACACGTGGCGCGCTGCGCAGCGCGCCTAGCGCTAGCGCATACATAGTGCGCTGCCTAGGGCGCAGCGCACTTGGCGCGGCATCTGAAGCGTTGCTTCAATTTTTTTGAATTTTGAATTTCAAACAGAGTTTTGCTCTGATTGTGGGAAACAATACTGACCAATGCTGGAAGAGGGAACGACTTTCGATTGGAAAGAAAAATGCGGGTGTAGCACTTGGTATAAGTGGTCAAAGACCACTCCTGCAAGGTTGCGACAATATATTGTTAAGGCAAAGAAAATTGATATCTACAATAAAGCAACTAAATGAGAAAGCTTTACCTTCCAAAATTCGGGGAGGTACAGAAGGAACTGTGACAGTCAAGGCAGCGGCCGACGGTAATTCTTCAGCCAGTACTGCTTCATGGTTTATTGTGCCTATGCTCAAGATAAAGGAAATATCATCAGAGACACTTAGCAGGATTAAAAACTCAAAGATAATAACCCAAGGAATACCTGACAAGTCAGAAACCAAAACTGTGCCTGAAGCGTCACCAGTTGTAACGGCTTCTTCGGTTTCCATTGGGAGAGCAGATTCAACGCCCACAGCTTCATCCCCTAATTTGACAAGGGCTGTCGTAATGCTTGCGTCACCCACCGATATAAAGAATCTACAGGGGGAAAGAGCGGCAGTTGGAACGGTCTCAGATTCCAGAGAAAGATTCGACACTTCAGGCTCTTTAGTTGCCGGCACTTCATCTGTCACGCTGTCACCCAAATTTGGCCCTGTAAATAAAAATGCGTATGTTAAATAAATAGAAAGGGGGGGAGAAGCTGTTATTAAGGACCGTGCGTTGTTCTACCTTGAAGTAGCCGTTCACTCTCTTCACGAGCTATACGCGCAATCTGTCTATGAACGGTAGACATGGCAGAAGGAACGTCCACCGGAGGAATGTCAGCAGGTGGAACATTACTCGAACCTGCACCCGCGGCTAAGACAGCTTCGTATTCCCTCGCAGCGTTTTTTCTACGCTTCCTCTCAGCCTGGGCCGTGTGAACCAACCTCCATAAAACTTCGACAAGAGAACGTCGTCGTCCGAACCGAGCTCGGCCTCCGGAGCCACTATGGCGTCCATTATCGGCTGCTTCAGCAACGCTTCCTGTGGTGGCCTTGGGATGGCCTCAGCCGTAGTCGGTGGCTCTGGAAGCTTTTCTGCGTCACCGCTTGGGATTAGAACTACACTTGGAACAACCTGGGTTTTGGTAGTCCCTGCAGCAGGATAAAGAAAAGAGTCAGATCATGAATAGAAGGAACTAAAAGAGTAAAGGTGTAGTGAAGCAAATTATACCAAGACCCAAGGTGGCGCGAAGTCTCTCTTCTTCCTCAAATGTCTTGAGGGATGCCACGAGAGCCTCTTCGGCAGAAATAACCGTTAAAGAAGAGAGCGTTAATAAAGCATAATAAGGGAAGAAGGGATAGATGCAGAAGAATGTAAATGAAGTATACCCGACTCCGCAATAGAGACCAACGCTGCTTCCTCACGGGCCAGTCGCTTGGAAGCTGCAAGGGCAGCCTGAAGATCAGTATCGGTTGCAGGCATGTCAAACAAACCCTCATTGGTGCCATATTCGCACAAGCCCTCACTGTAGGGAGCATGGGGCTCCTGGCCGAATACGACATCAGCAGAGAATAGAGATTTCTTCTTCTTCTGAGAACTGACACCAACAGCCGATAATAAAAGCTTTTGCTTGACAGGCTTCCCGATCTCCGAACCAATACCCGATTCCGGGGACGCCATGGCTACCGCAGTCGTAGGAACATCCGGCCGAAGCTTATCAGGAAAAGCTCGTGGGACTATAGCCGTAGAGATTTCTTTTAAAGAAGGGCGAACGGCTGCTCGTCGCTTCAAAGGGACCGCTGGATTACCGGCTGGGACGACATCCTTGTGGTCGAGTAACAGCCGCCTTTCCTCCCTGATAACAGCACCCGTCGCATGCTGGTACCATGCCACGTGAGCATTCGAAGCTTTCGGCACATAGCTTGGCTCGCTGACAAGGAAATGAGACCCCGTATTTAATCGCATAAAATGATGCATCGCACTGCGAATACCCTCCTCCGAAGCAACCGGCTCGATTAAGAACGCCTCAAGAGGAACACCTTGATTATAACCCAACTGTTGAGCGAAGCGGTGCGGGTTGAACCTCATGAACAACACCGAAGCGTTTTGTCTAAACACTAGGAAGCCCGGCCTTATAGAGTACATGTGCATAACCTCCCAGGCCTTCAATGCAGAAGTCCCATCCTTAAAAGTATCGTGCAACGGTTGGACCACCTTGGTGGATTCTTTGCCGATAGTCAAGACTTTATCGACAAAAGTCATACTGTCCCCAACCATGCATGGTCGAAGGAGCAATCACCGATCCTCTCGCTGTGACGGGTCTGGAGCAGAAGCGTCAACTAGATACATAACCCGGGGAAAGTTGTAGCCTTCATATAATCGGGGTCGTTCATGAACACCAAAGGCACCTAGCACGTGCATCTCGACCCATAAGGTGAAGTAATGCAATGGAAGATACACGGGATTTACCCCCGGCTGAGTAGTGTCAACTGCTAAACTCAGGCCATGGTATAGATGAGCTAACCTCGCGATCCTAATGGCCATGCGCGTCCCTGCGACGATGCGATGAGCCGGATAAAAAATAGATGGCTTCATGTAGCGAGGGTGCGTCGAAAGCGCAAACCAACTCTGCCACAGGCCAATGAACCCCAAAAAGAACGTCTCTTCATCAACACCCGGGGCAGCAATCACTGCAAAGGGGACGATTGGAGTGTCCAGAATAAAGAAATTCTTTAAATCCGCCTCCGCCGTCGACAAGTTATCCAAACCAAATCCGAACGGGTCGTCGAGTTTGGCGAATTTCGCATCCTGTTTAGACAGAACTTCCGGACTAAGAAAGCAGGCGTTAAAATCTGCGAAGCTAACCCCATGCCCGCCATAATCCAGGAATAAATTCTCATACATGTTCAACACCTTGATCAAGTTGGGGAACTGATGTTGAACGGCATTCTCTTGGGTAAGGCCCATTACCACTGATTTAGTGGCAAAGATGTACTCATCGGGGGAAAGTATCTCCTCATAGTGCTCCCCTTTCACGGGTAAGCCGGAGATCTCCACGAACTCTTCTAATGAAATCTAAACCTCCTGATCTGATAAGAGAGAGGTATGAGTCGGGATGTTCCATTGTTCCGAGAAAGATTTGATCCACCACACATGAGGCGGGGGATAGTGAAAGTGGGACGCGTAGATTGTGGGGTATAACCCGGTCTTTAATAGCAGCGACTTCTTGGTCGACAGGATATACCGGACCCACTGTAGATAGCCGGCCGAATGATGGGGAGTCAATCCTATCATGTAAACTTGCCCCCAAGGGCGCGACTCTCCTTGGCATATGCGTTGCCCCAAAATGTCCAAGGCCATCGGTGGCTGTACGGGTATCGATGCCATGGAAGGCTGAAGACGACCTTCCGAGGTCCAGTTGACCTCTTCTATGGCGTAAGTCACTTAAGACGGGTCAGCGTAATGAATCGCTGGGATTGGTTCCAAAAGCGCTACACAAGAAAAACTGCGCCGACCCCGGATAATCTGACTATACCATGACCCCCACAGATGAAGAGTTTTTTTTGCTCTGGGTCATGATCCTTAATAAGCGTGAAGACTTTCCGATCTACGGGCACGTCGGCAAAAGCGCTTTTCAAACGTATGAAGGGAAAAGAGGAATCAGAAGCCATAGTACCTGCACAAAAAGGAAGGAGTCAACTATCGACACAATGATTAAGGCCTTAACATTCTTTATCACTTAAAATTGTACTGCACCGCAGTTCATAAAAAAAGAAAGGGACAGGGGCCCCACAAAATCAAGGTAACGCCCTATCAATGATGGGGCAGTCACTCATTAAAAATAGAATCCAAAAGGATTCTCATTTAATGAGAAAACATCATTGGACTCGGGAGTTAAACTCCCTCGAGAACTGTGTTCTGCAAACAGATTTCAAATCTGTTAAGAAAATTAGGAAGGGAATAAAATTCCCAAAAATTTTTAGAGCCAAGCTCTGTAGAATAATGGGATAACATCCCAGAACTCTCAAAAGCAAAGCTTTCTAACGAGATAAAACCCCAAAGATCTGTAAGAAAAAATCTTAGACCACTAAGAGATCATTACAAAAGAAGAGCAAATCTCTGTTAATAGGTTAAAACCCTAAAACATGAAGAGATTTCTTCAAGAGTTTGGTCATAATTCATACCAAATTTTGACAGAGTTTTGACTCTAAAAGAGTTTCCTTGGATAGAGATCTGAGCTCTAGAAAGAGAATTAAATTCTCAGAGAAAGAAGAAGGCTAAGGAAGATGAACAACAGTCATCTCAAGGGCCAAAGGCCCTACTTATAGGGACAAGAAGACGGTTCAACTTCCAAGAAGATCAAACGGTAGAAAAGACGCCACCGCTGCACTCACGTGTGAGCCACGTGAGCGCAACGGTGGGGGAGGGCATTTGTTTTCCCAATAAAAGAGCAAAGCTTTGTGAGGCAGCGCCCAGTGCTCAAGCGCCTCATATGCCTTCCACGAGGGCGCCGGCGCCAAAATTAAAAACTCTTATATGAGCGGCGCCAATGTGCAAAGCACACGAAAATCTTAAGTAGCGCCAACGTACACAACACGTGAGCGCCGGCGCATATTAAAATTAAATTCTACTCTCTGTTAAACAGAGCCGTTGGATCAAAGATCCAACGGAGATGATAAATCATCAGGATGCAGAATTAAATTCTGTTTAGAGGAAACATTCCTTAAATCTTTCTAAATAAGAAAGATTGCCCTCTGTAAAACAGAGTACTGTTGGATTAAAAATCCAATGGTGATTAAAGAATCACCAATCTACAGAATAAATTCTGTATGGGAAATTATTTCCCTAATCTTGTTAAAAACAAGAAAATACTTTCTGTAAAACAGAAGCCCTTGGATCAAAGATCCAACGGTGGGTAAAATCCCCAAATCAATCGGGATCTCTTAATGAGAGATTTCTTCAGAGCTAATCAACAAACTGCCCCTACTATATAAAGGACCCAAGACTTTAAGTCTGATATAGAGGAACCCCCCATAAGCTTAAGAAAAAGAAGAGAGAAAGCTTCGAAAGAATAGAGAATTAAATTCTTGAGGAAGAAGAACTCTCTTCATGAAAATTTTAGGTAAATAAAAGTATATAAAGATCCTGTGGATCATTAAAGAAGAAAAGAACTCAGCGCCCAGTGCCTTACATGCTCCTCACGTGGGCGCTACTGGAGTGCCTAGCACTCATTGAGTGGCGCTCAGCGCCCAGTGCCCCACATGCCCCTCACATGGGCGCCACAGAATAAAAAGAACTCAGGGAGTGGCGCTCAGCACCTAGCGCCCCACGTGTCTCTCATGTGGGCGCTACAAAAGAAAGGAGTGCTTAGCACTTAGTAAGCGGCGCCTAGCGCCTCACGTGATCCTCACGTGGGCGCCACAGAATAAAATGTGCCTAGCACTCACTTGGCAGCGCCTAGCTCACCACGTGCTTCGCACGTGGGCGCCATGAATAGTGCTTAGCACTCCATATAAAGACAAAAAGGGTAAAGTGTTTAACACTTATTGGGCAATTTCTATGACTGAAAACCCCATATAATTATATATGAGTGTCAAAACTTACATAAGTGCTCAACACTTTTTGCACAAAAAAAGGGACTGAGCCCAAACAAGTGCTTAGCACTCTTTTTCAAATAAAAAGAAAACTGAGTGGACCAAGCCTAAGTTGGTTAGGTCCCTTGAGAGTAGAAACTCCCTAATTCAGATCAACGGAGCCCATGTGCTCACTTCTTCCCAAACTAATCTTAGTCCTAAATACGACTATCGATCTTCCAACTGACGATATCCCAAAACGATATTCGTCCCACATTCTCCTGAGGAAATCTTAGTCTCAAAATACGACTAATGATTCCTGGGTTTACCATTAATCCCTTTTCTCTCAAATACGGGAATTGGTTCAAGGGTACATCTCTCTACACCTCTGATATATGTCGTTGTAATTCCTAAACGTCTTCAGAAAGGTGGCGGGTCCCGACAACCAACTGCCTTTTGGTGCGCTTCCCAAACTGACGTGCACATCCCAAATCAAACCACATCCCAAACTGGATGCATCCCATATCATCGTTGCTCATCCCGTCACATAACAATTACACATGCACGCAAGTTGGACAATGGACCGAAACGTCCTTAAACTAACAACAGACTGTAACGTCCTTAAACTAAAATCTCACCTCCAAAATGGTGATCAACAGACCGAGATGTCCTCAAACTAGAACTTCGCCTCCAAAATGGCGATAATGAACCGAAATATTCTTAAACTAAGACAACAGAGCCCAAATGCTCTCTTGTTGGATCTGAAACAAAAATGATCCTAAAACCTTGTTAAGTAGATTTTAGTCTCAAATTGGACTAACGTATCCTTAACAAAAGACTAGCCGAGCGAGCCCCAACTGCTCACATACATGTAATTCGATCTTAATCTCAAACCAGATTAACGATCCTTAAATAAAACAAACCCAAATCTAAGATATACGGATTTGGAATAATCTTCGCCCTACGGGCGACAACATAAATTAGTCTCCGTATACAATCTACGGGCAACCTAAACAAATAAAAACACACACGACACGAAGTGAACTTCCGGAGCAGGAGAAAGTGGTTATCGCGATGCGGTAACGTAATTATATGCAGCGGCTTGCGCTTGTAGGGAAGAGCGTCCCCACAATAAAAAACCCCTTACAAACGAAGGGGAATCTGACGAAATCTGCTACAACGGCCGCATCCGTCCAAACCTTCGATATACGGTGCCATAAATCAACTTGGTATCTTCGGAGAGGTGGATGGATAAATCCAAATAGCATCTACCGCCAAAATTCAGGCCGAACATCCCAATGTCCTGGTTGCGTCTTTCGGCGGAGAACAGGGACGTCGGGACATCCTCACGCTTATTGGCAACTATGGAAGGTGCCTATCGAGGAAATTATTTCTCGTTTTGCTGCGCGGTTAGCGGATCCCCTTCTCACCACTAACCAATGTGACATGGTAATGTACGAGCTCTTAGCTCGTAGGGGCTCCCCTCTTCCCATGGGCTCCATTTGGCTTTAGATGATCTTCATGTCTATGCTTGCTGGCATCCCTCCTCATCCAAAGGAGATGGCTTCGGCGATACTCGATGTGACAGAAGACAAGATTGAGTGCTTTCATGAGGCATGCTTGATTACCCAGCCTTTGAGGGATCATTCGGTTCAGTTGCTAAGCCAGATTCGGGCTCAACGGGCCATCATGTCTGCCTTCGCTGATGAGCACGACGCTGACCAACGGGGAGCGACTCCTCGGGAAGATCGCCGCTTCGACATGGTGGAGAAGGCAGAGAGGGAGTTGGAGAATTTTTTTTTATTGTTTTGTTAACCCCTGTATCTCTGATCCTATTTTTGGTGATCTCTTTCCTGTAGAGTAAGACGCTTATTTAAATTTATCTCTTTCTCGTTGACTGTTGCATGTTTCATCTTCATCCCATATTCGTATGTGCATCTTGCATTTGCGCATGTGCTTTATACTTTATCCTTAGGAATTTTTTCTAAGTGTTAAACGCTACTATTGTGCTCGTGTCATGCAATGATCCTTCTCACGCATGTATAAATCAGGACACTATGAACACTATATCCATTCAAGTATGTATGTGATTGTAAATAAGCGCTTAAACGGGTGTGAATCAAATGCACTAATCAGATGTAGCTTTGAGCCCTGAGGCCCATGGGTTGCACCTTTCTATTTCTTGATGTCTTGATCTGGCGCCCATTAGTTTATTTACTCATTTCGGAGTTTCTAGTTTATGAATTCGTTTCGGAGTTTATAGTTTATTTACTCGTTTCGGAGTCTCTAGTTTATGAACACATTTCGGAGTTTGTAGTTTATTCACTCATTTCGGAGTCTCTAATTTATGAACTCATTTTGGAGTTTGTAGTTTATTCACTCGTTCAGAATCTCTATTTTATGTACTCATTTCGGAGTTTGTAGTTTATTCACTCGTTTCAGAGTCTCTAGTTTATGTACTCATTACGGAGTTTATTTAGTTTACCTCCCTTAGGTTTACTGGCAAACTTGTCTTAACGTTATTTATAGATAACCTCCATTCTTTACGATAGAAGTCCATTAGCTTTTGTGGTACTAGGGTTTTGGTTCGTGGTGCCGTCGCGTTGGCTGATATATTCCTCGATATGCGGTCTTTACGCCGTTGTTCGAGTAGCCCTATGATTGTCGTGTTTCTGATCTCTTCGGGGGCTGGACAAGACGTCTTCAAGTAATCTCCTTAGGCTATATAACCGTTGGAAGAGCAAGCGTTAGAAATTTGCCATGTCGCTTTTGAGGTTAGGCTCAATTTGGAGCCCCGATGAGTCATAACCGCTCCGCGCTAGTATGGGATGATCTCCGATAGTCTCTGAGGCTTTATATGAGTTGCTGTTAAGACCCGATTTTTGTTTTGACGATGCCATACCGTTTTTGCTGAAATATGGTAGACATCTGTAGGACCTCTATGCTGTATGTATTGCAATTGAAGTTCGGAGCTAGGAATATGCCTTTGCTCCAGTTTGATTTGTCTCATTGGAGCTTTGTTGACGTGACGTCTGCACTCTGATGGAATGAGAAGGTATGACGGGGTAGTCTCTGAGTTGTATAAGAACTGTCAAGACATGGAGCTAGGATTTTGCTATGGCTCCATTTTTTATTTGACCCATTTGTCTTTGTTGTCGTCGTGTCTGCATCCTGTCGGAATGAGAAGGAACGCCAGGATTGTCTCTAGGTTGTATATGAACCGTCAAGACTTGGATCTAGGAATTTTCCATGGCTCCATTTTTGATTTGACCCTTGAGTCTTTGTTGACGTCGTGTCTGTATCCTGTCGGAATGAGAAGGAATGCCGGGATTGTCTTTAGGTTGTATATGAACCGTCAAGACTTGGAACTAGGAATTTGCCATGGCTCCATTTTTGATTTGACCCTTGGGTCTTTGTCGACATCGTGTCTGCATCCCGTCGTAATGAGAAGGTACGTCGGGGTAATCTTTAAGTTGTATATGAACCGTCAAGACTTGGAGCTAGGAAATCGCCATGGCTCCTTCTTTGTTCGACCCTTGGGTCTTTGTTGACATCGTGTCTGCACTGAGATGAAACGTCAGGTTGATCTATAGGCTGTAGATGTTGCCATCAAGATCTGGCTCTCCCTTTGACGGAGTCTGGTGGGAAAACATGGTTCCTTTTTTCATTTGTGCCCATGGATTGTATACAGGGGTCAGTATAGACTCACCTGCAGGGAAAAGGAAACTTTATTTTATTTTATTTTTTATTGCCGCGATGCTCTATCTTTTCATCTTTTCATATCGCGAAAATCACGATTGCCTAATCATTTCGGCTTTTTATCTGCGGTGCCCAATCATTTCGGCTATTTTCTTTTATATTTTTACTCGTTGTTTTTATTGCGAGTTGCCCAAACATTTCGGCTGTTTTTATATGTTGGGTTGCTATGCACGCGCACAAGGTTCTACGAAGCATCAACCATGCCCGATTAAAATTTTAGCCGTGCCGAACAACCTAAAGCCGTATCTTTAACTAAAGATTAGGCGAAAATAAGTATGTTAAACATTTTAACACTAAGTGAGAGGGATTACAACCTTTGTAGATCCGGTCCTTCACTTCTAAAGCTCCGTGTTGAGGTCCCTTCGCTGCGATCATCGTGTTCCGGACTCTCGAGAAGCTCTACGAAGAGAAAGATGCAAGCTTGCTTCCGATCTTTGATAACAAAGATGATCTACCTTGAAGTTTCATTAACACAAACTCTCACTCACTAAATGAAGTGAACACTCTCATCTAAATGGTAAGGGTAGATGAGAATGATGAAATAGGATTTTTGCTCTCATTTATTATCATAATCTCACTCAAAATCATCACCTCTCAAAAAGCTAGAAAGCTTTTTTAAGCAAAGAAGAAGAAGGAAGAAGATGAACTAATCCTTTTGTGTTGAATAATGAATAACTCAAGTAAGGTTGAAAAATGCAACCATGGGTTAAGTAACCCTTGTAGAGATTTAACTAAGGTTAAAAGGTGTGGTTGGGTTAAGGAAAATATCTTGCAAAAATATCATAACAAATATCTTTGCAAGAAACAAAAACAAAGCTTCTAGAAACTTCTAGGAATGCTTAACCCTAATCAAACCCTAACCATGTTTAATCTCCACTAAACATGTTGCATTAATAACCATATCATGTTACAATATTATATATCACATATATAATATTTATTGCAACAAAATAAAATAATACATTTAACATATATCGCATATATATCAATGTATTACCCGAGTGAGAAAAAGAATCTTTTAGTGAGCTAATATCAGTTAATGTAATTTAATATATCATATATATTATTATACATTAAATTATCGAATCAACACTTGATCCGACAATCCGGCTATATCACATACAACCGACTAATATATCATTTACCGATTCATCGAATCAACACTTGATCCGATGACCCGGCTGATATCAAATATCGCGAGAATAGAATACGGTATCTCATATCGCATTATCCTTGGTCCTGCACATATCACATATGTGCCCCTACTCCGTTTTGCTTGAGCCAAGAAACCAATGTGTAGGACTCTAAAAAATCGTCAATACGCCAGCAGTAGGTGATGATCATATCAAACACCAACAAGCTGCAAGTGGTCAGCTAAACGTAACATCCACCCAGGTATTGAGCGATCAGAAGATCAACAAGCAAGCCTGTACATTCTCCTGCGAATTCAATCAGTAACACTCCCGTACAGTTCGGTCTCGTCGTCTGATATGTCGCATATCTCGCCTAGGGGTGGTAAACGTCAGACCCCAGTAGTTTGATAAGTCATGTCGATATGAGGTCTATAACAGTTCGAGAAACTACTGATAACACTTACCAGTAAATCTCAGCAACCCTGGCTAGGGATTTCCAGTTATAGCCAATCGAACACAGCACAACATCAACTCCCTATACCGGGAGAGATGAATCCCCTCCTATCGCTCATTGCCTCCATGTGATTCGGGACTGTACCCAAAAGCCACCTTTTTGCACGCCCTCTTGGACGTGGTATGATGGAAATCAAAGCACAGTGGGAATCACACAAGACTCTATGACGATCTCGGGTCAACAGACTACTCTGTACCAGTGTCACCGGAAAACTGCCATCTGACGTGAGGTATAATACCATCTGCGAGTTCTCGGCGAGTCCGTCCAGTGTACCCAGTCTCTACTGAGCACCCATACACCATCCTTGATGTCAAACACCGATGGATATGGGATCATCCATCGCCCATCATATGGGTCAAGATGTGTATACGCTAGTCTACTCTGGTGTATCGATGCCCTGTCTCGATACACCCTCGACTAGGAACAGTTATAGGATGTACTCGTCGACTACCGTGGCCCCACTAGTATGATCTCATCATAGTCCCAGTAGTCGAGTACATATCCTAAGGGCTTTATCAACATATAATATAGAGACAATCAGAGTACATGTTAAGCTAAAGTACAACCAGATAGCATACTATCATGTCGAGCAAGAAAGTCCTCCCTATATATGTCCAAGCATCCATTACAATATACATCGTATGTACAGCAATGGCCTCTAGGGCATACATATAACTAACAATCTCCCACTTGCACTACGGCCATCTGTTGTGGTATCACATACCCAACAATTAGCTGTGGTTGAAGTATCTCATACTCAACTATCCCATAAAAGTCTCTACTGGGAAAAAAGGCCTTTGTGAGTGGATCCGCGCTGTTTTCCTCTGTGTCTACTCTCCTAATCTCGATCTCCCTGGAGATCAACCATATCTATGATCAGGTGATACTGCCTAAGAATTATATCTGGATTTCAGATGGGACGGGGGTTCCTTGGCATAAGTCACAACTCCATTGTCACACAATGGTAGGAACGGAGTTCATCTCATGAAATTATATATCCAGACTGTCTCTTAGGTAGCATCTTTGGTAACGATGTATCTTGCCTCTAATCGTCTAGTAAGTCACGGTATCTAGCTTGGAACTCTTCCAACATACCGTCCCTCCACTGAGGGTATAGACAATGCCCGCGACTGACATTCAGTCGTCCTTATCACCCTGAAACTTTTCCAGTGATTCTCCCCAGGATCTATTGATACCATCTCACTACAACTAGTGAGAATCCTTACATCCGACTAGATCTATCTTATAGATCCCAAAAACCTAGGATTTAGGAGGTATCACTTTGATCCTATATGGAGAATCCTTGTGATAAGCGGAGATTGACCGAGCGTAGCATAGGAAACTCCTTCCCTATCAAGAGTATGTCATCCACGTACTGTACGAGGATCACCACCATACTCTCTACTACCTTTTTGTATATACAAGGTTCATCTACCATTTTGATGAAGTCAAACTCTTTGACTACCACATCAAAACAGATGTTCTAACTCCGCGATGCCTGTTTTATCACATAAAACATCTTGCACACGTTTCCGCTGCTCCCACTGTCTACGAAGCCCTCTGGCTGTGTACTTATAGACGCTCTTTTCTAAAATATCATTTAGAAAAGCAGTCTCGTAGTCATGGTATGTAGCCATGGCAAGTAGGATCTGGATGGACTTAAGCATAGCTTTGAAAGTCTCAACTTTTCCATGTACACCAAGTAATCTTCTCAAGATATACTTGCTCCTGATAGGGATTTAACCCTTCAGATAAAGCAACCAAAGTCCATACTTTGTTGGTGTATAAGGATTCCATCTCAGATCGATAAGCATCCAGCCATTCTTACAGAGTCCCACTTCTGATGGCCTGCTCGAAACTAGTTGGGTCATCATCTCATGATGCAATCCTCGCTCCCACTGTCATAGAGAAACCGAAGTATCTCTCAGGTGGGTGAGGAACCCTACTAGATCGGCGGAGAGGCTGAGGTTCGTTGGTTACTATTGAATCCACATTCAATAGGTATGCAGCTTCTCAAGTGCATAACTCCCAAAAGGAAATAGGAAACTCAGTAGTACTCATCATAGAGCACACCATATCACATAGGGTGCTATTGCTCCGTCCCGATATACCATCGTGCTATGGTGTATACGGAGGAGTAATGCTGAGAGAGAATCTCATTCTCCTTTAGAATAGTCCAGGAATTTCGTGCTCAAGTATTCTCCTCTTTGATCTCACCAAAGGACATAATACTTATACCCGTTTTTGGTTCTCTACTTCTAACTTATATTCTGTGAATATCTCAAAAGCTTCGGACTTGTGTTTCAACAGGAACATATGTCTGAATCTTGAGAGATCATCAGTGAATCTAATGAAGTACAAAGAACCGGTCCTGGCATGTGTAGACAGGGGACCTTCATACATCAGCATGTATCAAGCCCAAGAGTTCACCAACTCTTTCTCTGTTTCCAATAAACAGAACTGTGGTCATCTTATCTTTGTGACATTACCGGCAAGTTTCACAAGATATAAAAAACTAATTTAAATATGCATCTAAATGTAACTTAGCTAGTCGGGTCGCATTGATATGACCTAGTTTACAATACCACAAGAAGGATCCGTTCATTTCTGAACTCTTCCTCTTGTGTGTGTTCTGTACACTAAGAACTGTAGTTTGATTTAGAACGTCAATACTTTTAGATAACGTGCCTGAAGCGATCAACTCTTGATATAGGAAATGTTCAAAACATTATCCAACAATACAAAATTATATCATTTCTTTACTAATAAAGAGACCGATATGATGTTGTATATCAGGTTCGGTATCTAATAACATTCGTTCAGAATCATGTATTCTGGTAATACAGGGTGATAGTGACCAACAGACTTGGCTACAACACTTACACCATTTCTATCTCATGAAACTTATCACCCGTTCTCAGTTCTCTACCTATCTGTAGCCCATGTAACAAATTACATATGTGGGATCCTGATCTGGTATCAAATACCTAGGACGTAAAGGATACTGAGAAACAGTTCTCTGTAATGAACACACCCGAAGAAGATGCATCAACATGCACTTTCTTCGTTTGGGCGGCACGGGAAATCTGGTATTCCCCAATTTCCTGCTCTGTCTTATAACAATTATAAGTTGGAGCGGGTCTAACGTTCCCCAGCTCAGTATAACAAGCGGGTTCGGTCAATATATCCGTTTTATTATCTTGATTAAGGCGTGATATGGTCACTACCTGGAGAGAGAGAGAAGAAAACACTCAGCGTATGCTCTTGCAAGATTAGATTGGTTATCTAATATATCTAATCAGGATGTCTCCCACTGTTTTAATCAAATCTTCCTTCAAACCCTAAAAGGAAAGACTAGCCGGGATTAATTACACGCTACAAGTTCGCCAATCTTTCAGCCAGGCCAGTGCCGGTACTTTTAGGGAGGTTCCCCG
Organism: Agapanthus africanus; assembly: GCA_030015575.1. Classification (NCBI taxonomy): domain Eukaryota; kingdom Viridiplantae; phylum Streptophyta; class Magnoliopsida; order Asparagales; family Amaryllidaceae; genus Agapanthus; species Agapanthus africanus. The sequence continues at coordinate 390,018,940 of JASDDO010000016.1, forward strand.
TGCTTTCGCACGGACTTAATTAAAGTAAACCTCATTTTCCCAGGGGCGTAACCCCATTAACACCTTTCTAGACACCAACTTGATCGGCTAATTGTAATGTGTAAAACTCTCCCAGGAGTAACTCTTACTCGCAGCGGGTATCGGGATCCAACTATCTCATAGAAGGTATGCAATTTCATTGTAAATTTCAACACTTGAAATTCCCAATAATATTTTGCCCCTAGCCTCCTATGACCTTGATAAAGGCCAACAAACCATAGGCTGCTAGTCAAGTTCAACCCGTCATTTCTTGATTGAATTAAACCCACCCGCATGGCCCTTGACAAAGGCCAACAAGGTCGCACGACTACCCTAATCCAATCTGCATCATATGTATAAACAGATAAGTACTATTCAGCTACCACACACTACGCCTTGACAAAGGCCAACAAACGCAACACGAATACTAAACAGTCCTTATCTAAAATGACGGAGGGCTACGACAGGTTTTTAAGAAAACCCTTTGCGTAATGAACTTGATATCGTTGTAGAATCGAGTGATTTTAAATGGAGTGTTTTTGAGGCCTTTTCTAGTTTTGCTAAAGAGGTCACTTCCGGTGAAGGGATCGTCGGCTCTTTCCTCATCGAATAAGATGCAGGATATTTCACAAATATCGCTGTGCAAAGTAAGAACAATAGAAGCAATCAAAAGACAAACCGAGTATGCAGCATCTGCTAGTTTCGCTAAAGAGGTCACTCCCGGTGAAGGGATCTCGGCTCTTTCCTCATCGAATAAGGTGCTGGATCTTCTACAAGGAATACCGCTATGCAAAGCAAGAACTAGAGCTACCAGTTTTTAAACAAGTTTCTATAACATCTTTAAGTTTCTTTTATTTCATTAATCTCATTAATGAAGTCCCTTTTTATTATGCTTCAAAGCATCACATTTGAAACGAAATCTGCAATATAACATATATCTCATATATATAATATAAACATTCATCTCAGGCAGTAATATGATCTCATCACAGAACATTGCTGCAGAAGAAACATATATGAAATATTGGATATATTAGGACGTCCGTGTTTTAAATACTAGCCTGTATAAAACACGGATTCCACGGTCGCGATGAATAGCTAAACCCACATCCCTAGACCCCTACGAGAGCGGCAAGCAACACTGCCAATTCTAGGGTTAGGAGACCCGGTCTCGACTCCTCGAGATGGTCTCCTACGGGACCCTAGAACCCGGTTACTTGTGCTCCCCGCCTTGGGTCTACCTAATGCGGAAAAGTAAATAATATACAACGATGACATCATCCTCATCCCGAAAGTGCCCCAATAAAAGAATATTACATACAAATGAATTTTACATGAATGAAAAAGAAAAACTCCCATCTCATATAAATCCCCCGGCTATTCAGAACGCGACGATCCAATATAACATATCACAGCAACACATAATATCTCATATCATCAACGTAAGCAAGTATGCGTATCCCGATTGTCGTTGATGTATAACAACGAAGCCGGCGATACACTATATACTACGCTTACGGTCACAGAAAAGAAAGTGTAAAACTACAACAGTTGGAATCCGCAACCTCTTTAGACATCGCATGCCTAACCAAATGAATTCCTTAGACATCGCATGCCTAACAATTATAAACCCCGCATTTTAGTCTCATTATCGAAAACTCTTTTCAATATCAAGTCGGACAATTGAACAAGATTCCCAACATCCTGATCGAATGCTCGTCGCAAACTTTAGTAGATGGCCGTACCCCCGGATGCCGTCGACGAAGTGCACTAAGGCGGAACACCGCTGCCGCGAGCACCCGAACGGATGCTTTTGGCGAGGGGTTCTCCTACAGTCACTTGGTCGAGGATTTGGGGCGTGGCTGTCTATTAAGTTTACCCGGCGAGTATCCGCGTACGCTATGTGATTGCGACGGACTTTTGATCACATCAAAATTCCGTGGCAACCGATCATCTGAGACTAAACTGCTAGATTTATAACATTCAAATTAGTTATCTCATAACTACATGTGGATTCCAAATATTGTATCACATTTCAGATAAATAGACAGTGTTAAACATTCCGATCGAATAAGCACACACCCAAGATTTCCCTATAAGTTCTCAACACTTGAAATAAGTTCAAAAACATTCATCACGTGCCACAGTACCAATGGTCCAGCCGTAGAAGGGTCAAGCCAACGCCTCACATGTGGTACGCTGTACTGCCACAAACCCTAAGGTTTAGAGGCAGTTCAAGATGGTCACATAATCGAGTTAAGGTTTGTTGTCTTCTAGAGGGTCCACCGCGTTACTTGCACGAGTTAGAACGTTCTTAAACTACGGAAAAATCATACTTTTGAAAAAATTTCCGACAGGGGAAAAAGTGAGTTATTGATATCCGTTCGAACTTTTTAACAGTTTCTAAAATTATCCGGAAAAAACTTAAACGAAGTTTTATTATCCGATCGAATCAACGAGTCCCCAATACAACCCTAGAAAACTCAAAACTTGAGTGGAATTAAAATATTACCAGAAAAAAATGACAAGAAAGGACCTGAGAATAAATATATGAAGTTCCAGAGACTAATTCAAAATTTTGGCAGCGGAACCTCGGCCAAACCAAAGGTTTGGCGGCGGTTCAGCGGCCGAATAAGCGAATTAGTGGGCCGTACTTCACAGTAATTTTTAGTTTTTCCTGATTGTTTTTCTGAGTATTTTTAATCCATAAAAAATCACATTTTTGAAAAATATCCAGAGAAGGGTATTCGTCGGGGTTTCCGGGTTCGATCGGACTTTAAACTTCGCCTAGACTTCGCCTAAAGCTCTAGCTTGTCTCTGATACCACTGTAGGATTGCTAGGCACACGCACAAGGATCTACGAGGCATCAACCATGTCCGATTAAAATTTTAGCCGTGCCGAACAATCCAAAGCCGGATCTTTAAACTAGAGTTTATGTGAAACTAAGCATGTTAAACACTTTAACACTAAGTGAGAGGGATTACAACCTTTGTAGATCCGGTCCTTGACTTCTAAAGCTCCGTGTTGAGGTCCCTTCACTGCGATCATTGTGTTCCGGACTCTCAAGAGGCTCCACGAAGAGAAAGATGCAAGCTTGCTTCCGATCTTCGATAACAAAGATGATCTAACTTGAAGTTTCATTAACACAAGCTCTCACTCACTAAATGAAGTGAACACCCTCATCTAAATGGAAAAGGTAGATGAGAATGATGAAGTAGGATTTTTGCTCTCATTTATTATCATAATCTCACTCAAAATCATCACCTCTCAAAAAGCTAGAAAGCTTTTTTAAGCAAAGAAGAAGAAGGAAGAAGTTGAACTAATCCTTTTGTGATGAATAATGAATAACTCAAGTACGGTTGAAAAATGCAACCATGGGTTAAGTAACCCTTGTAGAGATTTAACTAAGGTTAAAAGGTGTGGTTGGGTTAAGGAAAATATCTTGCAAAAATATCATAACAAATATTTTTGCAAGAAACAAAAACAAAGCTTCTAGAAACTTCTAGAAATGCTTAACCCTAATCAAACCCTAACCATGTTTAATCTCCACTAAACATGTTGCATTAATAACCATATCATGTTACAATATTATATATCACATATATAATATTTATTGCAACAAAATAAAATAATACATTTAACATATATCGCATATATATATCAATGTGTTACCCGAGTGAGAAAAAGAATCTTTTAGTGAGCTAATATCAGTTAATGTAATTTAATATATCATATATATTATTATATATTAAATTATCGAATCGACACTTGATCCGACAATCCGGCTATATCGCATACAACCGACTAATATATCATTTACCGATTCATCGAATCAACACTTGATCCGATGACCCGGCTGATATCAAATATCGCGAGAATAGAATACGGTATCTCATATCGCATTATCCTCGGTCCTGCACATATCACATATGTGTCCCTACTCCGTTTTGCCTGAGCCAAGAAACCTCTGTGTAGGACTCTAAAGAATCGTCAATACGCCGGCAGTAGGTGATGATCATATCAAACACCAACAAGCTGCAAGCGGTCAGCTAAACGTAACAACCACCCAGGTATTGAGCGATCAGAAGATCAACAAGCAAGCCTGTACATTCTCCTGCGAATCCAATCAGTAACACTCCCGTACAGTCCGGTCTCGTCGTCTGATATGTCGCATATCTCGCCCAGGGGTGGTAAACGTCAGACCCCAGTAGCTTGATAAGTCGTGTCGATATAAGGTCTATAACAGTTCGAGAAACTGCTGATAACACTTACCAGTAAATCTCAGCAACCCTGGCCAGGGATTTCCAGTTATAGCCAATTGAACACAGCGCAACATCAACTCCCTATACCGGGAGAGACGAATCCCCTCCTATCGCTCATTGCCTCCATGTGATTTGGGACTGTACCCAAAAGCCACCTTTTTGCATGCCCTCTTGGACGTGGTATGATGGAAATCAAAGCACAGTGGGAATCACACAAGACTCTATGACGATCTCGGGTCAACAGACTACTCTGTACCAGTGTCACCAGAGAACTGCCATCTGACGTGAGGTATAATACCATCTGCGAGTTCTCGGCGAGTCCGTCCAGTGTACCCAGTCTCTACTGAGCACCCGTACACCATCCTTGATGTCAAACACCGATAGATATGGGATCATCCATCGCCCATCATATGGGTCAAGATGCGTATATGCTAGTCTGCTCTGGTGTATCGATGTCCTGTCTCGATACACCCTCGACTAGGAACAGTTATAGGATGTACTCGTCGACTAACATGGCCCCACTAGTATGATCTCATCATAGTCCCTGTAGTCGAGTACATATCCTAAGGGTTTTATCAACATATAACATAGAGACAATCAGAGTACATGTTAAGATAAAGTACAACCAGATAGCATACTATCATGTCGAGCAAGAAAGTCCTCCCTATATATGTCCAAGCATCCATTACAATATACATCGTATGTACAGCAATGGCCTCTAGGGCATACATATAACTAACATTATATGCATATTTTTTGCTCACTGATTTTTATTGCGAGTTGCCCCATCATTTCGGTTATTTTTATATGCATATTTTTTGCTCGCTGAATTTTATTGCGAGTTTGGAATTTGATACCAACCTTGGCATCAGCATCGCTACGACTAGAATATTTCCAGGAGCGAATCATCATTTGCCGTGAAAGGACTTGGAGTTTGACACCTGTTTAGGTATCAACATCGCCACCACTGGAATGTTGTCAGGACCGAATCATTATTTGCCTTGAGAGGACTTGGAGTTTGATACCTATTTAGGCATCAGCATCGCTACAACTGGAATGTCGCCAGGAGCGAATCATCATTTGCCTTTGTCAATTTGAACAAAGATGGCTTAGTAAATAGGGTTAGGATCCTGTCGACTAAGACTTTTTGACTTTATGAGCCGTAAGGGTCTCAGAAAGTTATTTCTCCCTACGAGTCGTGAGGATCTCGTAGGTGTATTTTCTCCTTAGGATCGTGGGGATTCCTAAGTGTGTGTTCTCTTATAAGTCGTAAGGATCTTACAAGAGTATTTTCTCCTTATAAGTCGAGAGGACTTACAAGTGTCGTTCACCATATGAGGACATTTCTCGTCATTGGTGGAACTTGGCAGGGAAATCGTTTATTTATGCCCGTTGATTGTATACAAGGGCCAATATTGGACTGCCTGTAGGGCAACCTGGGGGATATGACGGTCTAAGAACAGCTTCAGATCCCTGTAGCTTAAGGCTTTTGAATCCCGTGAGCCGTGAGGGTCTCATGGGGAAATTCTCCTCACGAGTCGTGAGGATCTCGTAAGTGTATTTATTTTAATGAGATTGCGCCCTTTCGGGTTTTCACAAGCTCGCCGGTAGTCCTGCTGTTTTTACTTACAGCGCCCTTTCGGGTTTTCATCCGTGCCCATTTTGCTTGTGGACGTACCCTTTTTTACCAAGATTGCGCCCTTTCGGGTTTTCACAAGATCGCCGGCTGTCCTGTTGTTTTAACTCGCGGCGCCCTTTCGGATTTTCATCCGTGCCCATTTTGGTTGTGGACATACCTTTTTTTTTAATTTTACGTGACCCATCTGTTTGCCGGTGGGACGTAGGGATGACTACACTGCTAGAGTAGTTGTGCAGCCGATAAGACTTGAGTTGCAACCTTCGTCGTTGAGGCTTCGATTGCAATATAGATCTCAAGGGAGGATATCGCCATATTTGCGATGATATGCCGTGTTTGAGGCGAAATTTTAGTTTAAGGACATTTCGGTCCGTTGTCGCCGTTTGAGGCTAAGTTTTAGTTTAAGGACATCTCAGTCCATTGTTGCCGTATTTGAGGTGAAATTTCTAGTTTAAAGACTTTTCGGTCCAATATCTCCATTTTTGACATGGATATTTAGTTTAAGGACATCTCGGTCCGTCATCGCCATATTTGAGGCGGATATTAGTTTAAGGACTTCTCGGTCTATTGTCGCTGTGTTTGAGGCAAAATTTTAGTTTAAAGACTTCTCGGGCTGTTGTCGCCGTGTTTGAGGCGAGCAGTGCACTTCGGAGCACGGTCATCCGTTATTAGTTTAAAGACATCTCAGTCCTTCATTCAGAAACAAGTATTAGTTTAGGGACTTTCGGTCCATTATTGCCATTTTCGAGGCGACATATCTTTTGGATACTACTTTTAGGGTTCTGACTCAGGAAGAGGAAGATAGCGAACGGACACAAGCGTCGTCATCTATCATTTACCTTGGTCGTAACCCGTTAGGCATAGTATTTTTTGAGGAATCGGCCGTTTATTGGCCAGAAGGGTCTTTTGCCATGCATATCAATGAGCAGATAGGCTCCACCTTGGTAGAATTTGTCTATGATGTACGGGCCCTCATAGTTTGGCTCGAACTTCTCCCGTTTTGCACGATTGGGGATCATAGGTCTTTTGACGATTAGCACGAGTTCTCCTTGGTGGAATGTTCTCGGCCTGGTCAGTTTTTCGTATGACCGTGTCGTCCTTTCCTTATAAGCCTCAAGGTTTTGCTGTGCTATAAGGCGAGTTTCGTCGAGGGCATCGAGCTCCTCGAGTCGAAGATGAGCATTTTCTTCATCTGTCAGCTCATATCGAACCGCTACTCGTAGAGAAGGGAGTTCCACCTCTAGGGAAGCACTGCTTCCGTGCTGAATACCAACGTGTATTGTGTTGTATTCGTCCCTGTTTTGAACGTTATTCGGTACGCCCAGAGAGCTTCATGCAACCTTTCATGCCAGTCTTTCTTGTTTCTGGACACTGTTTTCTTTATAATCTTCGTCAAGGTCTTATTGAAAGCCTCAGCTAGACCGTTGGCACGAGGATTATAGACTAAAGAATATCTCCAGTCTATTTTATTTTGTTCTTCGAAGCGGCTGATTTTATGGCTCATGTAGGCTGGTCCATTATACGAGATTATCCGTCCCGGAGTGCCGAACCGGTAGATGACATGTGTCCTAAGGAAATGGTGGATATACTCCGTCTTCACCTCCCTTAGTAGTACTGCTTCTGCCCACTTAGTGGTAGATGATGTTGCGTCTGTATCCTGCTGGAATGAGAAGAACATCGAGCTGATTTCCATGTTGTAGATGTTGCCATCAAGATCTGGCTCTCCCTTTGACGGAGCTTGGTGGGAAAATATGGTTCTCTTTCTTTCATTTGTGCCCATGGATTGTATACAGGGGTCGGTGTAGACTCACCTGCAGGGTAAAAAGGTTTCGTTTTCATTTTTTTAATTTCTTTTCGCGATGCTCTATCTTTTCAGCTTTTGATATCACGAAAGTTGCGATTGCCCAATCATTTCTGCTATTTTCGCGGTGCCCAATCATTTCGGCTATTTTATTTTTCTTACTCGCTGCTTTTTATTGCGAGTTGCCCAAACATTTCGGCTATTTTCTTTTATTTTTTACTCGCTGCTTTTTATTGCGAGTTGCTCCATCATTTCGGCTATTCCATATGCATATTTTTGTTTACTACTCGCTGCTGTTTTTATTGCGAGTTTGGGATCTGATACCAACCTTGGTATCAGCATCGCTACGACTGGAATGTTGACAGAAGAGAATCATCATTTGCCGTGAAAAGACTTAGAGTTTGACACCTGTTTAGGCATCGGCATCGCTACACCTGGAATGTTGCCAAGAGCGAATCATCATTTGTCTTTGTCGATTTGAACAAAGATGGCTTAGCAAACAGGGTTCGGATCTTGTCAACTAAGGCTTTTTGACTTTATGAGCCATAATGGCCTCAGAAATGTATTTCTCCCTACGAGTCGTGAGGATCTCGTAGGTGTATGTTCTCCTTAAAAGTCGTGAGGATTCCTAAGTGGTATTTTCTCTTGAAAGTCGTAAGGATCTTACAAGAGCGTTTTCTCCTCATAAGTCGAGAGGACTTACAAGTGTCGTTCACCATATGGGGATATTTCTTGTCATTGGTGGAACTTGGTGAGAGAGTGTTTATTAATGCCCGTGGATTGTATACAAGGGTCAATATTGGACCACTTGTAGGGTATGTTGTGAAATATGATGGCTTAAGAGCAGGTTTAGATCCCCATAGCTTAAGGCTTTTGAACCCTATGAGCCGTGAGGGTCTCATGGGGGAAATTTTCTTTACGAGTCGTAGGGATCTCGTAAGTGTATAATAAAAACTTTTTTTTACGAGATTGCGCCCTTTTCGGATTTTCACAAACTCACTGGCAGTCCTGCTGTTTTTACTCACGGCGCCCTCTCGGGTTTTCATCCGTGCCCATTTTTCTTGTGGACGTACCATTTTTTTATGACCCATATGTTTGTCAGTGGGACTTGGTGGTGACTTCACTGCTGAAGTAGCTATTTAGCCGATAGGACTTAAGTTGCAACCCTCGCCGTTGAGGTTTCGATTGCAATATAGATCTCAAGGGTGGAGATTGCCGTTTTGGAGACGACGTGCTGGTTTAGGGACATTCTGGTCCATTATCGCCATTTTTGGGACGAAGTTCTAGTTTAAGGACCCCTCGGTTCGATGTCGTCATATTTGAGGCGAGGTTTTAGTTTAAGGACATCTCGGTCAGGTATCGCCGTTTTTTTAGACGAAGTTTTAGTTTAAGGACATCTCGGTCGGATGTCGCCATATTTGAGGCGACCGGTTTTCTTTACAAACTATTCAAAGTTTTTGACACAGAAAGATAGCGAGCGGACACAAGCGTTGTCAACTATCATTGACCTAAGTCATGACTCGTCAAGCATAGAATTTTTTGAGGAACCGGCCGTTTGTTGGTCGGAAGGGTCTTTTGCCATGCATATCCATGAGCAGGTAGGCTCCACCTTGGTAGACCTTGTCTATGATATACGGGCCTTCATAGTTCGGCTCGAATTTCCCTCGTTTTGCACGGTTAGGGATCATAGGTCTTTTGATGACTAGCATGAGTTCGCCTTGGCAGAATGTTCTCGGCCTAGTCAGTTTTTCATATGACCGCTGTTTACTGCCGAAAGACGGGAAGACAAACGTCTTGCCTGAATTTAGGGGCAGATGCTATTTGTATTTATCCGTCCACCTCTCCGAAGACACCAAGTTGATTTATGGCACCGTGTTTCGGAGGTTTAGATGTATGCGGCCGTTGTAGCGGACTTCATCAGATTCCCCCTCATTGTAAGGGGTTTTTGATTGTGGGGACGCTCTTCCATGCAGACGCAAGCCCCTGCAGTTAATTACACTACCACATCACGGTAACCACTTTTTCCTTCTCCAGATGGTCACTTCGTGTCGTGTATGTTTGTTTTGTTTTAGGTTGCCCATGGATTGTATACGGAGACTAATTTATGTTGTCGCCCGTAGGACGTGGATTAGTCCAAATCTATATTTTCTTAGATTTGGGTTTGGGTTGGTTTAAGGACCGTTAGTCTTGTTTTAGACTAAGGTCAACTCAAACGTTTGTTGAGGATATGTTAGTCTAATTTTAGACTAAGATCTACTCAACAAGGTTTCGGGATCATTTAGATCCAACGAAAGAGTATTTAGACTCTATCGTTTTAGTTTAGGGACGTTGCGGTCCATAAGTTTAAGGATATCATAGTCTATGGGGTTTAGTTTAGGGACGTTGTGGTCCATAAGTTTAAGGACATCATAGTCAATGAGTTTAGGGACCTCATAGTCTGTAATGTTTAAGGACATCATAGTCCAGTTTAAAAACGTCATAGTCTATGTGGTTTTCGTTCAACCGTTTGGGGATGCACTAAAAGTTATTGGTTATTGGGACCCTCCACCTCTCTGAAGACGTTGAAGGATTACAACGACATGTATCAGAGGTGTGGAGAGATGTACCCTTGAACCAATGTCCCAACTGAGGGGGAGGATAGGCTAAACATCATTTTAGATGACATCTGTTAAGAGCTCATTAGCTATCTTTGGGACCGAGATCGGTTTGGGGGACCCTGAGTATGAGGGGCTCAATTGATTGGCCTCGGAAGATTTGGTCCAAGGTTGCCTAATGTTGGCCTCTCATAGTGTTAAACACTAATGTACCTTTAGTACTCACGTGCTCCCACGTGATGCTCTGAGGCAGTGTTAAACACTAGAATTGGAGATCGCTCACGTGTTGCACGTGAAGCTCATAAAAGTCGGCGTTGTTCGCTTGGGTTAATTCCCTTATTCTTTTATAAGTGCTAAGCACTATTGGGGGTCACGTGTGATCACGTGAGGCTTGAACAACTGTTTTGGTCCCATTTGGATTTAACCACTTTTTTCATATGGGTGTTGAACAACCGTTTGGGGGGTCATGGGATCACGTAAGGTGCCCCAAGTAGGAACTATCTTTAGATTTAATCCCTTTTTCATATGGGTGTTGAACAACTGTTTGGAGGTCACGTGGGATCATGTGAGGCGCCATAAAAATAGGGTTTATTCCTTTTTCTCTTTTATAAGTGCTGAGCACTTCTCAGGGGTCACGTGGGATCACGTGATGCGCCCCAAAATAGGGCTTATTCCCCTTTTCTCTTTTATATGTGCTGAGCACTTCTCAGGCGTCACGTGGGGTCACGTGGCAAGATTTCAATCTTCCCCTTTTTTTCTTCAATGGTGCTCACGTGGGAACACGTGAACTTTTATTGTGTAGCATTGAACACTAATATGCATGGAGCTCTGGATCTGAGTTTTGTGAATTTCAGGTCCCTTATTTTATAAGAATTAAATTCTTTTATAGGGTTAAACCCTAGATTTATCGAAGGAATTAAATTACTACATCTTTTGGTAAGAATTAAATTCTTTGAACTTAGCTCTTTCCCCTAGGTTTGGATCTATATATCAGAATCTCTCCGATGAGAATTAAATTCTCAACTTGTGGGGAGATCTGCTTCTGCAGATCCCAACCAGAGAAAGAACTAAGTTCTTTGAGTAGAGTTAAACTCTTGGTTTGAGAATTAAATTCTCTTTTGGTTTTTGCTTACCAAGGTGTTAGTGTATATACCCTAGAGGCCATTACTGTATCATACTAGTTTGTATATTACTTGATGGAAGCTTGGGATATTAACAGTTGTATAGACAATCTTGCTCGAAATGGTAGTATGCTACTTGGTTTGTTTCTACTTTAATATGTGCATGTGTTTCTTTTAGCATATCACCTATACACATTAGTGGAGCCCTTAGGATCTTTGCTTGATTACCAGCGTTGTGATGGCAGTCACACTAGTGTGGGATGGGTAATCTACAAGCACATCCTTATACAGGTCCCTAGTCGTTGGATTATCGAGACAGGGCATCGATACTCCGGAGTAGACTAGCGTATGCGCTTCTCATCCCAGCAGGGGAGATGGTCTGTCCCACAGCTGTCAGTACGTCGTACTTGAGATAGTATGCGGGTACTCGTTAGGTTACGAGTACACTGGACAGGACTCGTCGGGAACTGTTGGTTGGTACTATACCTATCGTCAGTTATCAGTTCCCAGGTGACATGAGTACAGCTTAGTCCGCTGACTTGACACTGTCACTTCGCCTCGAGTGTGTTCCCACTGTTCTTAGATTGCTACCCTACCACGGCTCAAATGAGTCGTGCAAACAGGTAGCAGTTGGGTGCAGTCCCAAAGCATTTGGAGGCAGTGATGGTTAGACAGGATTCGTCTCTCCCGGTATTGGGGGTTGATATCGCGCTGTGTCTAGGAGAGCCATTACACATTGTCGTCCCTGGCCAGGGCAAGCGAGATATACTGGTAGGTTTTCCAGTGTTATCTCAGGGTGTTCTGGGCTACACTCCGACACGATTTGTACCGCTATTAGGGAACTGACGTTTACCGCCCCTAGGCCTGCCATGCGATATTCTCAGACGAACAGACCGGACTATACTGAGATTGTCTCATTCAGGCTCATTAGGAGTTCGGATGGGTTCACCTCATCAGTCTTCTTATTGGCATCTACCTGGGGACCGTTACGTACAGCTAGTACCGCTTGCGGCCTGTGGTTAAACCCACTGCCAGCGTAGTGTTGAGTCTTTAAAGTCCCACACAGAGGGCTATTCGCCTTTGGGCAAAACAGAATAGAGGTCGTATGGTTTTGCGACAGGGTTCGTTCACATCCGCGCACTTGTGCACGTTTGATGTTCGGGCAGTTATTACTAGCGGGCTTTGGTTTAAGCCAGATCCTAGTATATGTTTTGGGATTGGTTTTATCTCATTGTATTCGTGTTCCTCGGAACACGGATGCGGGTGTGTATGCACATTTGACAGAGGCAGAGGTAGAGGATTCTCATTAGGGTTGTTGACCGTTGACTTTTTCTAAACCCTAATGAGAATGAGGAATATGGTTAATAATATTAATTAAGGATAATTGTGCCATGATTAGGGTTGTTGACAATTTGACTTTTGTTGACTTGTTGACTTTGTTGACCGGTTGACCATTGTGGACTTGTTGACCATCATCGTTTCATTTCAAAGATGCTTCTTGTTCTTTGCAATTGCATTAAATGAATGAAATGATAATGGTCATTCATAAACTAACCATCACATTTCTTAATTATTATTATTATTATCATAATTCCTAATATGAGAGCATGGTTGTAAAATATCCTTAATTCTCACTTGCTCACTCTCTCTCATCCAAAGCTCATCCTCTTCCTCTCTCTCAAAGCTCTCATGTTTTATGTGTTGAGAACCATGAGCTATTGAGATAAAACCTTCATAACTTCACTCTACTCACTCTAGAGTTTTAGATTTAGCAAGCTAAGCACTTTAGTTACCTCTAGGTTGAGGTAGGAGCTCAAGGTAGAGGCCTTCGGGTGGATCCTTCTTCGACAAAGAGAAGACTACGAGGAGAAGCCGTTCAAACCACTCCAACGAGAAAGAAGAGAAGGAGTTCAAGACCTAGGTATAACCTCCTAACCGAGTAGTTAAACTTGTAGTTAGTTTGCTAGGTTTTGTTTAGCAAAGATCCTCTTTTTAGTCCTTGTTGCCTTGTGTCAAAAATCGTTTTTTACCGTTTCCGCCTCCCCGTAAGAACCGGGGTGGGCAACGTGGACTTACAGTGGTATCAGAGCCTAGCTAAACAACAACTAGCATGTTTGCAAAGTATTTAGAATTTCGATCCGAGAAAAAATCGCAAAACACGTCCGAAAACTTAACTTTCTGCCGATTTTTAAAACTGCTCCAAAAATAATTCCACATATCTTAAAAACCGGCTAAGGGTTTTCTAAGAACATGCAGCAAAACCGAACCGCGGCGAAACCATGCGTTTCGCCGCGGATCCGCGGCCGAGTTGCGAAACCATGCGTTTCGCCGCGGATCCGCGGCCGAGTTGACTCGGCCGTGACTCGTCTTTGCTGCAGTTTACTCAGTGTTCTGTTTTGGGATTTTTAAGATATTTTGTTTCTGCCCAGAATTTCCAGAGAAGAAAGTTGTGTTTGGGGTAGTTGTAAATCCGTGTTTTTGATCGAAGTTCTGTAGACTTTAGCTAATGGGTTATATCTGTGATGTGATATATGCACTGAACGTCAACTAATCGCTATACGTCGATTAGTGGGGGTTGTGCATATATGTGATCTGTAATGTTGTTGGATTGTGTATATGAACTCGTTGGATTGTCGCGGATGAATAGCCGGGGGTTGTGAGATGAGAGTTTTCTTTATCTTTCATTTGATGTAATATGTAAATTGATGTAATATTATTTTATGGCCGCACATCCGGGATGAGGTTGTAGCCGCCATTGTATATTATTTCTTTTACAGTTTTTGCTCCTAGGATAGACCCAAGGTGGGGTGCACAAACTATCGGGTACCTCGAAGTGCCGAGTGGCCTACTCACATTGTTGAGGGAGGTTGCTTCACTTCGGGAACTTGGCGGGTAGTTTGCCGCACCCGTAGGGGTCTAGGATGGGGTTTTGGCTATTCATCGCGACCGTGTAATCCATCTTTCGTTGCAGGTTCGAACGAAACGCGGATTCCTAGCATATCCAATGTATTCATCTGTGATATGGAATGGCTATCATTGCATCTGACGAATGTATATATCTATATATGATATCTAGTAGGCGTTGCTTATGTTTTGCATCCGCGCTAGTCCAGCCCCCGCTCTGTCGTTAGTTAAGTAACCTAACGGGTGATGACGAGGCCCCGTGGCGAATGCAGATGGCATAAGCGTACGTCATATCTTCGTTTTTTCCTGCAATGGTAGGATTAATTGATGGGACGCATTAAATTAATGCAAGAAAATAAACCAAAGTTAAAGTCGTTGGAACAATTTCAAAACCACTTGGTTTCTTTTCAAAACAGAAAACTTTTAAAACGCGGAGCTTGAACCACTCCTTTTAAAAGCTATCATGTTCCTTCAATTATATCAAGTTCACTACGTTCACGGTTTCACCAAAACCATTCGTAGCCCTCCGTCATTTCATATGGATAGTCAATAGTATTCAAGCTGTGTTTGTTGGCCAAAGTCAAGGCATAGTGATTGGTAGCTATTGGATATTCATATGTAGCATAGATAGATGCGTTGGTTTGGGACAGTCGTACTGCCTTGTTGGCCAAAGTCAAGGGTAGGTACGGGTGGATTCAAATTAACCTAGAAAATGACGGGTAGAACTTGACATGTGACTTATGATTTATTGGCCAAAGTCAAGGTCATAAGAGCCTGGGGCAAAAATCCATATCGGGAGTTTCTAAAGAAACTGAAACTTGCTAGTGCTGCATACCATTTGGAGTGTGATGATTCTGGTAGAATTCCTTCAGTTTTATCACACGATGATATTTGGATCCCGATCCTACTGTGAGTATATGCTACTCCTCGGGAACTTTCTCACTTAACGATCAATGCAATAAACCAAGTAGGTGTCTAGAAAGTTGTTAGCGGGGCTACGCCCATATGGAAAAGAGGTTATTTAATTAAGGAACTTCGCGAAAGCGTTAGAAAACCTCCCTCGAAGTACCAACACTGGCCTGGCTGAACGGTTAAGCAAGTATTGTACGGTGAGATTGATCCCGACTAATTCTTCTTTTTTGGTTTGAGGAAGGATTCGAGAAACAGTGGGAGCTATCCTGTTTAGACAAACTAAAAACCACTCTAAACTTGCAAGAGAATCATGCTAAAGTGTTTCTTCTCTCTCTCCTAATTGCAGCGACCAAACATCATGACCGGACTTAAGTTACTACTAGATAAAAACATACTGACAGGGCCAAACTACAAAGATTGGCTCAGGAATGTCAAAATGGCAATCACTTATGACAGCTTGGGGTATATCCTTACCACCAAAGCTCCCCCTGTCCCAGGTCCCAAATCCAGCGTCGCGGATAAGGAAATCCGTAAGACCTGGGAGATTGACTGCGCGAAGGCCAAGTGCCTCGTGCTTGCCTCTATGGACAATGAACATCAGAGGAGGCACGAGAATATGGAACTTGAATCCATATTTCTCCATACTAAGGAACTATATGGAGAGCAATCCCGTATCGCCAGATACGAAGTCTCGAAAAATTTCTTTTCAGCGAGATTGGCCGTCGGATCATCGGTAGCGGAACACGTGCTTAAGATGATTGGATTTATTGAAGAGCTCGCGGACCTCGGGACCACGTTAGAGAACGAGCTCTATACTGACTTGATTCTCCAGTCCCTTCCTTCCATTTACGCCCAGTTTATCCTGAACTTCAACTTGCAAGGAAAAGAAGTTGAACTTCTGGAACTCCTCAACATGTTGAGGAGTGCAGAGGGCACCTTACAGAAAGTAAGGGAAACATCCACTTTGTCTGTTGGAGTACTTTCTACTTCTAGGTCCAAGGCGAAAGCCAAAGGAAAGAAGAAGAAGGCCCCCACCAAACCAAGAGGCGGTGTTAGTAAAGTGGAAGCCAAGGGAAAGGCAAAGGTAGAAAAGGTAGCGGGACAGCTTGTGGGGAAGGAAGAGTGCTTTTACTGTCATAAGAAAGGACACTGGAAGAAAGATTGCAGGGCTTGGATGGCCAAGAACTAGGACCCGAAGCAAGTTGTGGCTTCGGCTTCAGGTGTGTATGTTATTTAAAACTGTCTATCAGTAAACTCTACTTCCTGGGTATTGGATACCGGATCAGGATCTCATATCTGTAATTCTTTGCAGGCACTGAGAAAGCGTAGGATTTTGAAGGCAGGTGATATGACCTTCAGAGTTGCAAACGGAGCTGGCATGGAAGCTGAGTCCGTGGGGGACTATCACTTGGGATTGTCAGATGGACATATTTTGGTTTTGCGTTACTGTTATTTTGTACCCAGTGCGACTTGTAATATCATATCTGTATCTTTAATGTCTAAAGAAGGTTATGATTTTGCATTTGTAAGCGATGTTGTAAACATTCATCTTAATCATGTTCTGATTGGGTCGGGTACATTAAGCAACAGCATATACGTATTAAACCAACCACAGATTTTCAATGTCCAGAATACACACAATAGAAAGTCTCCAGAAATAAATCGTGCTTTCTTATGGCATTGTAGACTGGGTCACATCAATGAGACAAGGTTAACTAAGTTACATAAAGAAGGATATTTGGATCCATTCGAATATCAATCATATGCAACTTGTTAATCATGTTTCAAAGGAAAGATGACAAAGACTCTGTTCACTGGACACGGAGCAAGAGCGAGTGAGGTCTTGGGACTCGTATACAGCGATGTATGCGGTCCAATGTCTACACATGCGCGAAGTGGTTATTCTTACTTCATTACTTTCACGGATGATTTTTCAAGGTACGGATATGTCTTCTTAATGAAGCATAAATCAGAAGCCTTCGAAAAATTCCAGGAATACAAGAATGAAGTAGAAAAACAAACAGGCAAAAGTATTAAGACACTGAGATCTGATCGAGGCGGTGAATACTTGAGTGCCGCATTCCTGGATTACTTAAAAGAGAATGGAATTCTCTCTCAACTTACTCCTCCATACACCCCACAACATAATGGTGTATTGGAGAGACATAACCGAACCCTATTGGATATGGTACGTTTCATGATGAATAACGCTGAGTTGCCGCGATCATTCTGGGGATATGCACTAAAATCAACTGCATACCTTTTGAACCGAGTTCCAACTAAGACAGTGCCTACCACACCATATCAGATGTGGAGTGGGAAGGAACCCTATCTTAAGCACATTAAGACATGGGGATGTCCAGCTTTTGTCAAAAAGCAGCATGCGGACAAACTCGAGGCACGCTCAGTACAGTGCAAGTTTGTGGGATATCCAAAGAACTCCAAGAGATGTTTCTTCTATTGCGCAGAGGAACAAAAGGTTTTTGTTTCTCGTCATGCCTACTTCTTGGAAACTGAATTTTTGGAAAATCAGATAAGTGGGAGCGCAATAGAACTGGAAGAAATTCCAGAACCACAAGCTATTACTGAAAGCTTAGTAGAACAAGAAGGTTCGAAAGAACAGGACATTCTTGCGCCGCTCCGCAGGAGTAGTAGGCAGTCTCATCCGCCCGAGAGATACTACGGTTTTCTCATAGACGGGGATAGAGAGGATTGCATCATTGATAATGATGAGCCGACTAGCTTCCAGCAGGCCATTCAGAGCGCTGACTCGGTAAAATGGCTAGATGCAATACGGACCGAAATGGAGTCCATGTACACCAACAAAGTATGGAATTTGGACGTTGCTCCAGAAGGGGTAAAACCCGTAGGCTGCAAATGGATCTTCAAAAGGAAGATTGGTGTAGATGGACAGGTTGAGACCAATAAGGCTAGACTTGTTGCAAAGGGTTTTCGTCAAAGACCTGGTTTGGACTATGACGAAACCTTTTCTCCAGTGGCTATGCTCAAATCCATTCGGATCCTTCTTGCCATTGCTGCCTTCCATGATTATGAGATTTGGCAGATGGACGTAAAGACCGCCTTTCTAAATGGAAATTTAGAGGAGTGTGTCTATATGGACCAGCCAGAGGGTTTCATTCAGAGTGGGAGCAGCGGAAAAGTGTGCAAGTTGCTTAAGTCCATTTATGGACTGAAGCAGGCATCGCGGAGTTGGAACATCTGTTTTGATGAGACAGTCAAAGAATTTGGCTTTATCAAAAATCCAGATGAACCATGCATCTATAGTAAAATTGTAGCACGAACTGTCGTATTCCTCGTTTTATACGTGGATGACATTCTCTTGATAGGAAATGACATTCCTATGCTACAATCTGTCAAAGGGTTCTTGTCACACAGGTTCTCCATGAAAGACCTGGGTGATGCCTCTTACATTCTGGGGATCTGGATCCATCGTGATAGGTCCAAGAGGATATTAGGGCTTTCACAGTCCAGGTACATCGACACCATACTGAAAAGGTTTAGTATGGAAGATTCCAAGCGCGGTAATCTACCGGCTTGTCACGGGATCACCCTCTCCAAAGAGATATCTCCCAAGACTGATTTGGAAAGGGATCGCATGTCTATTATATGCTACGCTTCTGCGGTAGGCTCTATAATGTATGCGATGTTGTGTACCAGACCAGATGTAGCTTATGCACTGAGTGTGGTAAGCCGGTATCAGTCAAACCCTGGGGAGAAGCACTGGATAGCGGTAAAGAACATTCTAAAGTACCTGAGAAGGACTAAGGACATGTTTTTGGTTTACGGCGGAAAAGACCTCCAGATGGAGGCCTTTGCTGACTCCAGCTTCCAGAGTGACAAGGATGACTCCAAATCCATATCGGGTTATGTCTTTACCCTCAATGGAGGGGCGGTGTGTTGGAAGAGTTCCAAACAGGAAACCGTTGCTGACTCGACGATGGAAGCGGAATATATCGCTGCATCTGATGCCGCCAAAGAAGCCGTCTGGATGAGGAAGTTCTTGACAAAACTTCAGGTGGTTCCGTCCATTGTTGGTCCAATACCTCTGTATTGTGACAACAACGGGGCTATAGCTTTAGCGAAGGAACCCAGGTCCCATCAGAAGTCCAGACACATCTTGAGGCGGTATCACCTGATTAGGGAGATCATGGATCGCCGGGAGATCGAGGTTCGGAGGGTTGCTACAGAAGATAACACTGCAGATCCATTCACAAAGGCCTTACCCCAGACTCAGTTCGAGCGGCTGATCGAGATGATAGGTCTTCGATACGCCAGTACATGGCCTTAGTGCAAGTGGGAGATTGTTAGTGTATATGCCCTAGAGGCCATTACTGTATTATACTAGTTTGTATATTACTTGATGGAAGCTTGGGATATTCATAGTTTTATAGACAATCTTGCTCGAAATGGTAGTATGTTACTTGGTTTGTTTCTACTTTAATGTGTGCATGTGTTTCTTTTAGCATATCGCCTATACATATTAGTGGAGCCCTTAGGATCTTTGCTTGATTACCAGCGTTGTGATGGCAGTCACACTAGTGGGGGCTGGGTAATCTACAAGCACATCCTTATACAGGTCCCTAGTCATTGGATTATCGAGACGGGGCATCGATACTCCGGAGTAGACTAGCGTATGCGCTTCTCATCCCAGCAGGGGAGATGGTCTGTCCCACAGCCCCAGTACGTCGTACTTGAGATAGTATGCGGGTGCTCGTTAGGTTACGAGTACACTGGACAAGACTCGTCGGGAATTGTTGGTTGGTACTATACCTATCGTCAGTTATCAGTTTCCAGGTGACATGAGTACAGTTTAGTCCGCTGACTTGATACTGTCACTTCGCCTCGAGTGTGTTCCCACTGTTCTTTGATTGCTACCCTACCACGGCTCAAATGAGCGTGCAAACAGGTAGCAGTTGGGTGTAGTCCCGAAGCACTTGGAGGCAGTGACGGTTAGATAGGATTCGTCTCTCCCGGTATTGGGGGTTGATATCGCGCTGTGTCTAGGAGAGCCATTACACATAGTCGTCCCTGGCCAGGGCAAGCGAGATATACTGGTAGGTTTTCCAGTGTTATCTCAGGGTGTTCTGGGCTACACTCCGACACGACTTGAACCACTATTAGGGGACTAACGTTTACCGCCCCTAGGCCTGCCATGCGATATTCTCAGACGAACAGACCGGACTGTACTGAGATTGTCACATTCAGGCTCAGTAGGAGTTCGGATGGGTTCACCTCATCAGTCTTCTTATCGGCATCTACCTGGGGACCGTTACGAATAGTTAGTATAGCTTGCGGCCTTTGGTTAAACCCACTGCCAGCGTAGTGTCGAGTCTTTAGAGTCTCACACAGAGGGCTATTCGCCTTTGGGCAAAACAGAGTAGAGGTCGCATGGTTTTGTGACAGGGTTCGTTCACATCCTCGTACTTGTGCACGTTTGATGTCCGGGCAGTTATTACTAGCGGGCTTTAGTTTAAGCCAGATCCTAGTATATGTTTTGGGATTGGTTTATCTCATTGTATTCGTGTTCCTCGGAACACGGATGCGGGTGTGTATGCACATTTGACAGAGGCAGAGGTAGAGGATTCTCATTAGGGTTGTTGACCGTTGACTTTTTCTAAACCCTAATGAGAATGAGGAATATGGTTAATAATATTAATTAAGGATAATTGTGCCATGGTTAGGGTTGTTGACAATTTGACTTTTGTTGACTTGTTGACTTTGTTGACCGGTTGACCATTGTGGACTTGTTGACCATCATCATTTCATTTCAAAGATGCTTCTTGTTCTTTGCAATTGCATTAAATGAATGAAATGATAATGGTCATTCATAAACTAACCATCATATTTCTTAATTATTATTATTATTATCATAATTCCTAATATGAGAGCATGGTTGTAAAATATCCTTAATTCTCACTTGCTCACTCTCTCTCATCCAAAGCTCATCCTCTTCCTCTCTCTCAAAGCTCTCATGTCTCATGTGTTGAGAACCATGAGCTATTGAGATAAAACCTTCATAACTTCACTCTACTCACTCTAGAGTTCAAGGTTTAGCAAGCCAAGCACTTTAGTTACCTCTAGGTTGAGGTAAGAGCTCAAGGTAGAGGCCTTCGGGTGGATCTTTCTTCGACAAAGAGAAAACTACGAGGAGAAGCCGTTCAAACCACTCCAAGGAGCAAGAAGAGAAGGAGTTCAAGACCTAGGTATAACCTCCTAACTGAGTAGTTAAACTTCTAGTTAGTTTGCTAGGTTTTGTTTAGCAAAGATCCTCTTTTTAGTCCATGTTGCCTTGTGTCAAAAATCGTTTTTTACCATTTCCGCCTCCCCGTAAGAACCGGGGTGGGCAACGTGGACTTACACAAGGGGTTTTTCTCTCTGTTTTCTCTATTTTTTAACTTGAAGTTTATTGGGGGTTCTTCTGTTATCGACTTGAAGTCTTGGGTCCTTTATATAGGGGATGCTGATTTGTTGAATCAGTTAAGAAAATCTTTCCTCCGATTGATTTGGAGATGTTTCCTCACCATTGGATCTTTGTTCCCAGGGCTTCTGTTTTACAGAAGACAATCTTCTTGTTTTTAACAAGATTGGGAAAATATTTTCCCATACATAACTTATTCTGTATCTTGGTGATTTTTAATCACTATTGGATCTTTGATCCAACTATGCTCTGATTTACAGAGCACAATCTTTCTTGTTTAAAAAGATTGGGAAGATATTTTCCCCTACAGAGCTTATTCTGTAGCTTGGTGATTTTTAATCACCATTGGAATTTTGATCCAACGGTGCTCTGATTTACAGAGCACAATCTTTCTTGTTTAGAAAGTTTGGGAAGATTATTTTCTCAATCAGAATTTAATTCTGTGCTCTGATGATTTATCATGCAGAGAAATTTTAGTTCTGGCGCCAGCGCTCTCGTGCTTTGCACATGATGCGCTGTCACAGAGTCTTTGACTCTTAGCGCTTGGCGTTCAGCGCTCTCGTGCTTTGCACGTGATGCGCTGCTTCCGAGTCTTTAACTCTTTAGCGCTGGCGCTCAGAGCTCTCGTGATTTGCACATGATGCGCTACCTCAGAGTCTTTGACTCTTATTTAATAGATTTCTTTTTGTGTTTTGCACATTGGCGCCCGCGTGAGGAGCACGTGAGGCGCCATCATAGGATTTAATTCTAGCCGAGGCAGTACCTACATGCTTTGCATGTGGAGTTTTTCCTTTATTTTTATTTTTATTTTATTGTTATTGTTATTATTATTATATTTATTTTATTTTATTATTATTATTATTATTATTTATTTTTTTAAGGGAGCAAGTTTTGAGCCAAAATTTTGGCGGGAACAAATGCCCCCCACTACTTTGCCCACATAAGTATGTACGTGGGTGAAGTAGTGCAATGTTATGCGTGGCCAGAGAATTGATGGCTTAGGAGACAAGTTTAGGGTCCGTGTAGCCTAAGACTTTTTCCATCTTCATGAACCGTAAGGGTTTCAAGAAGGTTTTTCTCCCTACGTGTCGAAAGGATCCCATAAGTGTAAATTCTCCCTAGAAATCGTAAGGATTTCTAAGTGTTCATCGCCTCCGTGAGTCGTAAGGATCTCACTCGGGTATTTTTCCTTACGAGTCGTGAGGACCCGTAAGTAGCTTTTTTATTTCATTGGCGAATGTGGCTTTGGCAAATGTAGCCTGCAGATAGTCTATATTGACCTCCTTGTAGAGCAGCGATGGCTTAGGAAACAGGTTCAGATCTGCCGCTTAAGACTTTTCAACTTTATATGCCGTGAGGGTCTCATAAAGACTTTTCTCCCTACGAGTCGAGAGGATCCCGTAGGTGTATTTTCTCCTCAGGAATCGTGAGGATTCCTAAGTGCGTTTTCTGTTGAGAGTCGTAAGGATCTCACAAGAGAATTTTCTCCCTTACAAGATGAGAGAACTCGTAAGTGGTTGTTTCCCCCCTTGTCGATATTCAACTTGGGAGAGTGTGGCCCGTAGATAGTCCATCTTGACCTCCTTGCAGGGCAGTGATGGCTTAGGAGACAGGGTTATGATTTGCCACCTAAGACTTTTCAACTTTATGAGCCATGAGGGTCTCATAAAGACTTTTCTCCCTACGATTCGAGAGGATCCCGTAGGTGTCTTTTCTCCTTAGGAGTCATGAGGACTTCTAAGTGCGTTTTCTCTTGAGAATCGTAAGGATCCCACAAGAGAATTTTCTTTTCATGTGTGGGGACACTAATTTCCTTAGGGTCGAGGTGAATCGAGAGATTCCTGCAAAGACATTGATTTCCTTGCGGGTCAACGCGAATCGAGATGTTCTCGTCAAGGACGCTGATTTCCCTGAATTGAGGTTTTGCCAAGGACACTGATTTCCCTGGGGGTCGAGACGAATCGAGGTATTCCTGCAAAGACGCTGGTTTCCTTGCGGGTCGATGCGAATCGAGAGGTTCTCGTCAAGGACGCTGATTTCCCTGAATCGAGGTTTTTGCCAAGGACACTGATTTCCCTGCAGTTGAGACGAATCGAGGTATTCCTGCAAAGACGCTGATTTCCTTGCGGGTCGACGCGAATCGAGAGGTTCTCGTCAAGGATGCTGATTTTCCTGAATCGAGGTTTTGCCAAGGACACTGGTTTCCGTGGAGGTCGAGACGAATCGAGAGATTCCTGCAAAGACACTGATTTCTCTACGGGTCGATGCGAATCAAGATGCTCTCGTTAAGGACACTGATTTTCCTAAATCGAGGTTTTGCCAAGGACACTGATTTCCCTGGAGGTCGAGACGAATCGAGAGATTCATGCAAAGACACTGATTTCTCTGCGGGTTGACGCGAATCGAGATGCTCTCGTCCAGGACGCTGATTCCCCTGAATCGAGGTTTTTGCCAAGGGCATCGATTTGCGACGAATGTTGAGGTTGTCTATGAACCGTCGAGATTTGGAACTAGGGGATTCTGCCATGGCTCCATTTGTTGATGTTGCGTCTGTATCCTGCTGGCATGAGGAGGAACGCCGTTGCTGGTCTTCTGGGATGCAGATATTGCCGCTGAGACCTGACTCTCCCTTTGATGGAGTTTGTTGGGACATGTGGTTCCCTTTTCATTTATGCCCATGGATTGTATACAGGGGTCAGTATGGACTTACCTGCAGGGCAAAAGTTTTTTTTTCTTTCCCGCGATGCTCTATCATTTCAGTTTTTTATACCGCGAAAGTTGCGATTGCCCGATCATTTCGGCTATTTTTCGCGGTGCCAAATCATTTCGGATTTTTTTCTTTTTACTCACTGCTTTTTATTGCGAGTTGCCCAATCATTTCGGCTATTTTTTGCATGCATATATTTTACTTGTTGATTTTGTTGCAAATTGCCCTATCGGCTATTTCATATGCATTTATGACTCGCTGACTTATTGTTGCGAGTATGGAACTTAGAATCTGATGCCAATCTTAGCATCAGCATCGCTGCGACTGGAATATTGCCAGGAGTGAATCATCATTTTCCATGAAAGGACTTGGAATTTGATACCGATTTAGACATCAGCATTGCTACAACTGGGATATTACCAGGAGCGAATCATCATCTGTCTTTGTCGGTTCGAACAAAGGTGGCTTAGCAAACAGTGTTAAGATCCTGTCGACTAAGGATTTTGACTTCATGAGCCTTAAGGGTCTCATAAAGGTGTTTCTCCCTACGAGTCCTGAGGATCTCGTAGGTGTCTTTTCTCCTTAGGAATCGTGAGGATTCCTAAGTGTATGTTCTCTTGTAAGTCATAAGGATCTTGCAAGAGTGTTTTCTCCTTTTAAATCGAGAGGACCTGCAAGTGTTTGTTCATCAAATGAAGGCATTCCTCGTCGTTGGTGGGACTCGTCAAGGAAATGATTATTTGTGCCCGTGGATTGTATACAAGGGTCAGTATTGAACCGCTTATAGGGCAATCTGAGAAAGGTGATGGCTTAAGAACAGGTTCGGATCCCTGTAGCTTAAGTCTTTTGAATCTTGTGAGTCGTGAGGGTCTCATAAGAGGGTTCTCCTTACGAGTCGTGAGGATCTCGTAAATGTAATTTCTCCTTAGGAATCATGGGGATCTCTAAGTGTGTTGCTCCTTTGTGAGTCGTAAGGATCTCACGCAGATAGTTTTCTCCTTACAAGGTCGTGAGGACCTTGCAAATGTCTTTTAACGAGATTGCGCCCTTTCGGGTTTTCACAAACTCGTCGGTAACCCTGCTGTTTTTACTTACGGAGCCCTTTCGGGTTTTCATCCGTGCCAATTTTGCTTATGGACGTACCCTTTTTTTTTCTTTTTTATGAGTCTGCACCCTTTTGGGTTTTCACAAACTCGCCGGTGGCCCTGCTATTTTTACTTACGGAGCCCTTTCGGGTTTTCATCCGTGCCCATTTTGCATATGGACGTACCGTTTTTTTTGTTTTTTTTATGCGTCAGCCCAAGGATGCTGCAGGTTTGTAGTAGTTTACAGACGCTTTGGTCAGTAGCTAGTTTTAGGACATTATAGTCCATTGTTGCCATATTTGAGGCAAATTTCTAGTTTACGGACTTTTCGGTCCATAGTAGCTTTGAGGTGAAGTTTCGCCGGATGCTCTATGAACAAGTAGGTTTCCCCTCGATAGACCTTGTCACATAATCCAAGAATTTTGGCACTGCTCTTACCCCTAGCTCCTCTACGTTATCTTCTAATACTGAGTGAGCTACTTTGTTACTTAGCGACGAATGAGAGATCATGTGCCAACTTTCCACATAATCTTCGGGTTCCTCTGACGAGTCGTCTCCCTCATCATTGTCGTTATCTTCACTTTCAAGGATGTGATTGAGAAACTCTTGAAGCGTTATCGGGGTTCACGCCTTCTTGTTGTATTCTTCCAGCTCGTCAATATGCTTTTGCAGATTCGTGCGCTTGCCGTCATACTGCGCGGGCTTTTTGGTCTTCTTCTTTTTCTTCGAAGACTTTGACGGCTGGGCCTGAGTGCTTTGCCCATCACTACTAACTCCCGATGTTGGGCATGGTTTCAGCATTCCATCGATGATCTCCGGCTCTTGCGGGCTTTTCCACCTGATCGCCGGACATATTTGAAGATCTTTCAACATTCTTTTAGTTTTTGCCGAAAGAACAACTTCCCATGGAGCTTCCTCTATGAATGAGCACGATGCCCCCAGCATGTCCATCTTTTTCGGAGTATGTGGTTGTGGCGGGTTCATCTTTCAGTTTTCAGACAACGCGAATTTGCCTTGCTGGTATTGGTCTTCAACCCAGTTTTTGAAGACGTAGCAATCTTCGAGTGGGTGACCCATTACTCTGTGGTAGGGACAATAGTTAGGATGGTTAACGTCACCAGGTTGTGACGGATGTCTTGGATCCGGCAGAGTGATGTGCCCGTTGCGCACTGCCAGTTCAAACAGTCTTCTTGTTTTATCCTGGGAAAATGAGTAAGGACGTCTTAACTTCTCATCGGGGGATCACTGCTTGTTGGCTTGGCGAGCAGCTGGTTTCGGCTCACTCGGCTGTTGTTGAGCGTTGGCGACAAAGGTCGCTTTCCCTTTCCCCTTTTCGTTTTGAGGCTCCATCTTCGAAGAAGATGGTCTATAACCTATCTGATCCATTTGGGCCATCTTGTCAATCAAGGCTTGAAAGGTGGTCGGCTTGAAGAACATCATGAACTGGAATATGGTCGCCTGCGGATCGAGGGTACCCACGAACATGCCTACTGCAGGAGCTTCTTCGATGCGTTGTTTGCACTTCGACCATAGATTCCTCCACCGTATCGCGTACTGAACCCATGTTTCACCCAGGCATTAATCAATGCCGTGATTGGGGTGCGTTCGCTAGCGCTTGCGAACCTTTGTGTAAACAGTAGCTCTATTTCTGCAAATGTGTTAACGGAGTCATTCGGGAACTCAGAGTACCATTCAAAGGCCGTCTCCGCCAAGCTGCCGACGAACTGGCGAAGTAGCAATTTGTCGTCGCCTCCGGTATTGCCGCAGAGAGCCCTGAACTGAGCGACATGCTGATGGGGGTTGCCTGTCCCCATGTATATGTAGAACTTAAGAATCGTGTATCCTGGCGGGTAGTTAATCTGATCGTACCAGCTTGGATATGGTTGCCCAGTTCTGACGACTTGGCCAGCGGTTTCGTTCGCTTGATGAGCTCGTATCTGTTGAGCTATGTAGTCATCAAGGGCGGCTTTGGAGATGGTCTCTTCCTTGGCTGCTGATAGAGCCAGAAGAGGGTTCGATGTCTCTCCTCTGTCATCTTCAAGGATTACTGGAGGTCTTCAGCTGGAGGGTCCGGCTAGATCATCATGCCCGCCATATCCTGGAACAATAGCGCCATTTGTTTTATATTGGCCGCTTATTCCGCTGTCTCTTGATCTTTCTTTTCTAGCATCCTTCGGAGGAATTTGACATCGGTTTCCTTCTCTCTGCGCTGCTCTGACGATGCCTCCAGGTTTTCTTTTGGCCCAGTGAGTGCGGCCATGGTTGTCAGCATCTTTTAGAGCTTTTGCTGTTGTTGCTCCTGAGCCTTTGTCACAGACCGTGTAAGTGGTCGATGACCCATGGAAATACGGCTATCCTCTTTCCCGGAAGCCATATAAATGGTGTGCACCACCATGCCCCCAAACTTGGGGCGTTTAGATTCAATGCCCTTACGATTCGTCGCAGACGTAGGGGTCTTCTTCGGCCTCCTCCTTTTGTGGGCGGTCGAAGTTGAGGGGGCCGTTGCAGTAGGCACCTGAGCAGATGATACTTTGTGTAGTATGGCAGAGGGATGGTACCCCTCTTGCTGAATCTTTATTTTCTTGGATCGACGGGAGTAGTCTTTGTCGATTACTGAGTCTTGGATCCTTCGCCAGACCCTGTGAATTTTTGAGGATAGCCGCTGAGGGGGCTGTTCTGGCTTTGTCTTTGTAGCATTCTCCACAGGTAGAGGAGATCTTTTCAGCACGGCAGTCGGAGAGTTCTTGCGGACCCTCATGAGTGGTTCAAAGTTGTTCCCAATTGGAACAGCAGTGTCGACTTCCACCGTTGGAGCCGGCGGGGTAAGTCCAGATGGGGAATTTCCCCCAGCTTTCCTCACTCGACGTCAGTGGTGATGTCGAGCATGTCGAGCAGATGGGATCACCTCCGTTGTCGGGGTAGCTACATCGTACTTCATGTTTTCATGAGAAATTGCCGTTGGTGTCAGCCTGTCAAAGACCGACGTCCGTTGAGTGGGGATGGCCAACCTGTCGAAGGCGGACTTTCGAGAAGGGGAAGCGGCTTTGGTGACTTCGCCTGGAGCGGGAGTTGGCATGGCCAGTCTTGTGAAGACCAACCCCTTAACAGGAGAAGCCTCTCGGACGATTTCATTTACTGGAACAGGGATGGCTATCCGTTTCGGGATAGCCCCTTCAGGTAATTCGGGCTTCTTCACGGGCCCATGGGAGATTTGGCCCAGTTTGTTAAAAACTGAGGCGTTGGATTTGGGCGACCCGTTGAGAGGGGCCGCGATAGTGGCAAGCCGATCGAAAACCGACTTCTTTGGAGCTTCTTGCGATGGCACTGGGGCGTTAAAGCTCATTGGTGGGAGCATGGTCCCGAAGAACAGTCTAGTGGTGGCCTGAGTCACCTGTTTCACTGGCATCGCAAAAATGGAGGCCGCTTGAGGCCCGTAGGTCACTCCTCCTGCGAGGACGGAGCGGGAGTTATTGCAATTGTTGCAGCTGGAGCAGTTAGAAGCCGTTGATCTTCTGTTTTCTGAACGGAGCAAGACACCAAATCTTAGTACCTCATATCCAAGGGCAACCATAGCAAACCGCGATTCGTTCGTGAAACACGACACACGAAGTATGGAGTGGAAAGAGAAAAAGGTCCCTGATTGTTAGAGATTCTGTGTGTTTAAGTTTAGTTGATTACCGCAATCAAAACGGTTTCGCTTGTAGCTAGCCGGTTGAGTACGGGTCGTCCGCAGGGAGATGGGAATCTTTTTCTATGTGCTTTAACGAGTTAAGTCCAATTTTCCAGGTTTGTTTGTGATTATCTAAGTGTTAAAATGATATGTAAAGAGAGCTTGTTAGGGTTAGGATTAGGTTAGTTTGAGTTAGGAGTCGCTCACTTCTTTCGTTGCCACTCTTAATATCGGTATTACGGTAATCGGCAACAACGGGGATTAGCACGACTAGGAAGGAACTTGCGAGTATAAGCTAGGCTTTCCAACGCTTAAGTTCTTCCTCTTGGTGCTTGTCCGTCCGTTCTTGGCTCTTAGCCATAACCTCCGGTTAATTCAACCACAACCGGTCTCACTACGGAATCACCGCTATCATGTAGGATAGGGTGCCGTAAGGAGCGGATTGTGGTTCAATTAACGGGAGTCGATTTAAGATGTTGGGCAAGGAAAGAGTGAGAGAGATTTCCTTCTCTCAAATTTCCCTTATCCTACCCTAACAAGTATGAAACTACTCACCCATTATACGGAAAAGAAAATAACACAAAAGAGGAAGATAGAAAGAAGGAGATTAGAAGATAACAACTAGCTATTTGCGACCTCACCTCGGCAAGGATCAAGCGTAAGCATCATGGTTGTTTAAGGATAAAGGAAAAGAGAAAAGAAAGAAACAACAAGAAGTAACAACAACTAAGTTAACAAATGAAAATTACAAGCAATAATAAGAGAACAAGACAAGTATAATAACAAAAGGAACTTCTTTATTCATCATTCTTCACTCACAAAAGCTCACTACAAGTTTTTCAATGGAGAAGAGATGAGAAGAGGAAGAAGAACAAGTATTCTAAAACCTAGAAAAAATACAAGATTAAGCATACACTTGGCTTTGGCAAGTTCTGGACTATTTATTGGCAGGCAACAGAAATTCTAGGGTAACATTCTGGACCCATGTAAAAAGACAAATCTACCCCTAAAAAACCATCAACTGCGGCGCCTGTATGGCCGCGGATCCGCGGCCTAGACCCCCTATTGGCCGCGGATCCGCGGCCCTATGGTGGAGTTAGGGAGTGGGCTTTCTTGTACTTCCCTGGTCTGCTGTGCCCATGAGTCTGGTATATGATATTTCTCAGAGTTTCTTCACGATTTTTCCAGAATTTCTGTTGAGCAATAGGTGATTTGATGTGGATCTTTTTGTCATGATTTCCTCGAGCTCCGCGTAGATTTCTTGGATCTTGTGTTGCCATTGAGCCTTGTGCATGAAAATGACATCGATTTGCCATTTTGTCTCTTAAACTGGTGTGTGGCAACAGACGGATAAAGAGCGGAGATCCGTGTTTTATCTGTGGTTGGCAGGAACTCGGGTTTTGTCGTGTTTTTCCATGAATTTCACCGTTCAGAACCGAGAACCTGTATCCTGCAATTGACTAGCAAACACGGCTCAAGAGTACCTACCGATATGCAATGTGATAAAAATTGGGCGGTATAAAAATGCAAAAATCTGATATGAACAAATACCCCCAAACTTATCATTTGCTCGTCCCGAGCAAAACCAATTTATTCACAAAAAATTTTTCGTAACCTCACTTTCGCAGGGAATGTGATTGCACTGAGCATGTGCAACAAGCCGTTAAACCTCTAGGTGTCCCTAGTAGGAGGAGTGTTGTCTCCTGAGGGTTTTCAGTGGATACTACCCACAAAATCCGGTCAAGTTGGTTTTGTAAAATAACTAAGATTCAAACCCTAAAGTTTTGTTTCAGAAAATAACAATTCTATCATCCTAAGTCTAGACTATCGAACCTTTATTTTTCACACCTCGCTTCTTATTTAACTACAGATTTTATATGTCTTTACGTGCAGTGCAAATAGTGTCGTTAAGTTTCAGAAGGATCGAATAAAGTCATCATATCATACAATAAGTCCAGATAAATTTTTTTAAAAGGATCACATAGGTTTTATAAAGAGTTAAGCATTTTTCAAGTTTCGTTTTCCCGTAAGGTTTCAACTTCAGAATTTCTATCTTCCTTAACAGGAAACTAGGTTTTATTTTTCACTCCATCTTTTTCTTGTTTTCATTTCATACACACCTTTGTGAACGTGCAATAGTCTTTATCATAGAATAAAACCTTCATATCTCCGCTAAATTTTTTATAAAAGCCTGTCTTTTATCAAGATTATTCTCACACAAAGAACCGTTAGGAATTTTAACTCGGAGAGAACACTTGCTTGACTTTGTTTTAATCTGGACTTTCTAGGCTTCTTAGCGAGCTTTGGGCCAATGCACCCAAACCAGTTGGCTTTAGGGCATTAGGTGTAGAAACACCCCAGCGGACTTAATTACTCAAGTTACCTAGGTCCAAAAACAAAAAGACAGTTTGGCGTGAAAATCATGATGATTCAATACGAACGGAGACATAACCGGCAGTTCAATTATTTTTTGGATAAAAGACGTGTTTAGTGGGTTCGGTGTGTAATCATTCCAATCAAGTTTCAGATGGGTTATTTTTCAGACTTAGTTCCAATTAAGGCATCAATAATATCCCTTCATATTCACTTCACTTCATAACTATTCTTGATATTACTTATTTCAGAACAAACCTATTTGATCCTCAGAAAATCATTTATCCATTTAAAAGTTTTTAGACATAAAAGACTTGTCATCTAATTTCCAAAACTCACGACACGTGTAGTGTGATGTAAAGACGTATATCAGCTATAGTTAACTTCAAAGGAGAGCTATCTTTCATGTTTTCAAAATCTAAAAATAAGATTTAGTTATTTTTATTTTATCAAACAAAACCGTCGAAATGTTGAATCAGAGTTTTCCCACTAGCTAACTTGACAAAAAGTTTTTATGTTTTTAGAAAATTTTCTGATTTTTATGGATTTTATGGATTTTAATATGCAGATGCAAAATATACATATGAATGCGAAGGTAAGAAATGCGTACCGAGCGTACCCCCAAACTTAAACTGGACAGTGTCCTTACTGTCATTGCATGAAGAGATCATTTGAAGGGTCAAAATTGTCGGTTAAATATACACAAAGTTTTTTATTTTTTTTGTGTTTTTGGTTTTAAGAAAAAGAAAAAGAAAAAGAATATCCACAAAAATGTACAGAATGGTATATACATACCCCCAAACTTATTTGGAACAGTGTCCACCGTTCTTGGCTGGATAACCGAAGTTTGGTGGTAGGCAGAGGAAGATTATGCAGGGTAAACCGGCTCCTGTAAGACCAGGAGCTCCTCTGTTGGTTCGGCGCTAAGGTACGGTTTTAGTCGGTATCCGTTCACTTTGAAAAATGAACTGTCCGTTGGATTCTCCAAATCCACGGCGCCATGCGGATACATATTCCGCACAAAATATGGCCCTTTCCAGCGAGATCTGAGCTTTCCTGGATGGAAGTGTAGTCTGGTGTCGTAAAGCAATACCTGTTGACCAGGTACGAAAGTTTTGCGCAAAAGGTGTTTATCGTGAAACACTTTCGTTCGGTTCTTAACGACAACCGCGTTCTCGTAAGCCTCATCCCTAAGCTCGCTTAATTCGTTCAACTGCAGCTTCCGATGGCTGCCCGCATCTTCGAGAGACAGATTCAGCTCCTTTATCGCCCAAAATGCGCGATGCTCTATTTCGACAGGTAGGTGGCAAGCTTTTCCATACACAAGCCGATAGGGAGACATGCCAAGATCGGTCTTATAAGCGGTTCGAAAGGCCCAAAGGGCATCAGTGAGTTTCAGCGACCAATCCTTACGGTTTTTGGAAACCGTCTTCTCCAGTATCTGCTTGATTTGCCGATTTGAAACTTCGGCCTGCCCGCAGGTTTGGGGGTGGTAGGGCGTAGAGAGCTTATGATTAATGGAATATTTCCGCATCAAGGCCTCGAAAGTCTTGTTGCAGAAATGGCTTCCATTGTCGCTAATTATCGCTCGGGGGTGCCCAAAATGGGAGAAAATGTTTTCTTTAAGAAACCTAACGACAACCTTGTTGTCGTTAGTCCGACTGGGCACAGTCTCGACCCATTTAGAGATGTAATCAACAGCGAGAAGGATGTACAAGTTTCCGAAAGAGCTGGGAAACGGCCCCATGAAATCTATCCCCCAAACATCGAAAATCTCCACAACCAAGATTGGTTGGAGCGGCATCTTGTTCCTCTGGGATATCCGGCCCATGTGTTGGCACCGGGAGCAAGTCTTTCAATAGTCATGAGCGTCTTTGAAGAGTTGTGGCCAGTAGAAACCACATTGCAAGATCTTCTCAGCTGTCTTTCTAGGGCCAAAATTCCCGCCACACGCTTGATCGTGGCAAAACGACAGCACACTCTTGAATTCATCGTCAGGGACACACCGACGAATGATCTGGTTGGGACAGTACTTGAACAAATAGGGTTCATCCCAGTAAAAGTGTTTTACTTGGGATAAGAAGCAAAGTCTGTCCTGACTTGACCATTCAGTCGGTAGTAATCCCGTGGCCAAATAGTTCACAATATCTGCGAACCAGAGTTCGCAAGACACTGTCAAGAGCTGTTCATCCGGGAAAACGTCGTTGATCGGAATTGGAAGCGAAGGCGAAGAAGGAAGTCGTGAGAGATGGTCGGCAACTACGTTTTCACATCCTCGTTTGTCCTTAATGACAAGGTCAAACTCTTGAAGCAAGAGGATCCAACGTATTAACCGAGATTTTGCATCTTTCTTCGCAAAAAGATGGCGCAGAGCAGAATGGTCTGTGTAGACAATGACTGGAGAGCCGATGAGGTAGGGCCTGAACTTCTCTAAAGCAAATACAACAGCTAAGAATTCCTTCTCAGTTGTTGTATAATTGAGTTGGGCGTCGTTCAGGGTTCGGCTTGCATAATAGATTACGTGCGGCATCTTGTTTATGTGTTGTCCAAGGACAGCACCAATAGCAAAGTCGGATGCATCGCACATAATCTCAAATGGGTGCGTCCAGTCAGGTGAAGAAAGAACGGGAGCAGAAGTGAGTGAGCTTTTCAATGACTCGAATGCAGTCACGCAGCTCGAGTTGAAGTCGAATGGCGTATCCTTGGCCAGCAAAAGAGTCAAGGGCCTAGAAATCTTTCTAAAGTCCTTGATGAACCGTCTATAGAAACCGGCATGGCCAAGGAAGGCTCGGATATCTCTGACGCATCGGGGAGGAGGGAGATTGGAAATGACCTCAATCTTCGCTTTGTCGACCTCTATACCATTTTGCGAGATGATATGTCCTAAGACAATACCTTCGCGCACCATGAAGTGGCACTTCTCCCAATTCAAAGTGAGATTCTTGTCCTTACATCGGGTAAGGACAGCGTCAAGATGCAGCAAACACTCATTGAAGGAATCGCCGAAGATGGAGAAATCATCCATGAAGATCTTCAGAAATTTTTCCACCATGTCTGAGAAGATTCCCATCATACACCGCTGGAAGGTAGCGGGTGCATTGCATAACCTAAAGGGCATGCGACGATATGCAAACGTGCCGAAAGGACAAGTGAATGTGGTCTTGTCCTGGTCTTTTTCGGCGATGGGAATCTGATTATAGCCAGAGTAGCCATCAAGAAAGCAGTAGTACTCGTGTCCGGCCAATCGTTCAAGCATTTGGTCAATGAAAGGTAGCGGAAAGTGGTCCTTCCGCGTTGCGGCGTTGAGTTTTCTGTAATCGATGCATACTCGCCACCCAGTTTGGGTGCGAGTAGGGATTAACTCGTTCGCCTTGTTAGTGATGACCGTTATACCTGATTTCTTGGGGACAACGTGAATGGGGCTAACCCACTGGCTATCAGAGATAGGGTAAATGATACCACTATCCAGACATTTTACGATCTCCTTCTTCACAGCCTCTTTCATGACTGGATTGAGACGTCTTTGTGGATCCCGGGATGGTTTGGCATCATCCATCAGATGGATGTGATGTTCAACGATCAGGAGACTAATCCCCTTGATGTCCGCCATGGACCAGCCAAAAGCTTGCCTGTTGCTGTGCAAGACCGCGAGAAGGGCTTTCTCTTGCTCTGGAGCTAGAGAAGCCGAGATGATGACAGGGAGGGTCTCGTTCTCACCTAAGTAAGCGTACTTAAGGTGAGACGGCAAAGGCTTGAGTTCGAGCATCGGCGGTGAAACGATTGAAGGCAAGATTAGTGCAGAGGTCTCGAACTCAAAGGACTCCAGCAAAGGTTCAAAACGAGTGTAAGCGACCGAGTCGGATGGTTCAGGTAACTCATCCGGAAATTTGAAGGATTCAAACTCGGGTTGTGAGCAGCTAAGATCGTTCAAGAAAGTGAAACACTCGTAGTCATTGTCAGGCGCAGAAACAGCAGCAGGTTCGAGGAGGAACACACTAGTGGCGTTAAGGTTAGCATGATCGAACAGAAACTCCTCGAATTCACACTCTTCAGGGGTGATCTCCTGGATCGAGCAGACGTCCAGTATATGAGCATTAGGTTCGGAGGGCTGATTCCCCAACATAAAAATGTTGAGTTCAATTGTCATGTTTCCAAAAGAGAGGTTCATCGAACATTGCGACAATTGATCACAGCATTTGAGGTTGCAAGGAATGGGCGACCGAGTATCACCGGAATTTGATTCCGGGGATTACCTACAGGCTGTGTGTCTAATACAATGAAGTCAACGGGGAATATGAAGTCCCCGACTTTGATTAACACATCCTATAGCTCACCCCTAGGATGGGTGATCGATCGGTCGGCCATTTGGAGAGTACAGTGTGTGGGTTTCAGCTCTCCTACGCCTAATTGCTCGTATACTGAGTACGGAAGCAGGTTAACACTGGCACCAAGATCTAATAGTGCGCGGTTGATGTTCTTATCCCCAATGGTGATAGAAATCGTAGGACAGCCAGGGTCCTTTCGTTTTTGTGGTAAAGATTGGGTAAGAGCATCACTCACAGCACTAGCCAAGAAAACTTTCTTTGGTACCTGAGACTTCCTCTTTTTCGTGCACAAGTCCTTTAAGATTTTCGCGTAGGATGGGACTTGTTGGACGGCATCTAAAAGAGGAATGTTAATGTTAACCTGCTTAAATAACTCCAGAATCTTCTCCATTTGAGAATTTTGTTTATTAGACCTCAACCGGTTTGGAAATGGGACGTTTTTAAAATTGGTTGAGTCTAATACTTGTGGAGGAGATTGTGGAGTTGGAACGGATCCTAGAACAGGTGTTTTCGTGGAGTGAGAAGTGGGTCCGTTCAGAGCAGAAGAAGAAGAAGAAGAAGGAGAGCCTTTTGAAGAATGGAGAATAGGCTCAGAAGACGAAGAAGCAAGAGAAGAAGAAGAAGAAGCGGCCGGGGTGTCATCGTTGATCCGTGTGCCAATATTGTTTTGCAGCATCCTTCCCGATCTCAATGTGGTCACGGCACTCACATTATGGTTCTGTTGTTCAAGAGCAACATGTACATTCTGTGGGTGACCGGGATTTGGGAGTGGCTGGGACGGGAGCTTCCCCTTCTCTCGCTCGCTTAAGGCCGCATTCAGCTGTGCAATCTGGGCCTCGATGGTCTTGATGCTTTGCCCGTGAGCCGCAGTGTGTTGCACTAAGGACTGAATGGAGGACTGGATGTTGGCAGTGGATTGTGTCGATTGTTTAACGAACGCCTCCAGACTTCGTTCGAGCGAGGAAACCTTATCGTTGTTTGACGGAACAAAATTGTTTGGTGGAAAAGAATTGTTGGGTGCAAAGTTGTTCGTCTGATTTTGAAAAGGTTGGGGTTGGAAGGGCTGCTGAAATTGAGTTTGTTGTTGCGGCGGAGGGGGCCTTTGGAAATTGTTGCCTTGGAATTGATTCTGATTCTGATTCCAGGCGAAATTGGGGTGGTTCCTCCAACCGGGATTGTAGGTGGAAGAGTATGGATCATTCCTCGGTCTTTGCTGGAATGCAGCATTAACCTGATCCTGTCCTTGCGATGGTGGATTGTAAGGACACACTTCGGTCAAGTGAGAAGGATCGGAACAACAAGCGCAAATGGTACGAAGGGGGAGAACAGGGGTAGGAGCAGGAGAAGAAAATTTGCTCTCTATCGCTTCAAGCTTTCTCGTTATTGCAGCCATTTCAGCTTTCATCGCAATAGAGACATCAAGTTGGTGAATTCCTACCCTAGACTGACCGGTAGAAGTAGAGGTAGAAGAAGAAGAAGTCGGTCTGGTGCTCTCCCATTGTAGCGTTTGCTCCGCAAGGTCGTCAAAGAATTGCCACGCTTCCTCGTCAGATTTTGATAGGAAGTGGCCCTGACAGATGGTTTCCAACAACTGCTTCGTTGCTGGGTTCAGGCCCTCGTATAAGGTTTGGCAAAGTTGCCATTTCTCTATACCGTGGTGAGGACACTGAACAAGAAGGTCTTTGTACCGGTCAAAGCACTTCCAGAAGGGTTCAGAAGGAAGCTGAGAGAATTGGTTGATTTCATTGCGGATCCTTGCGGTTTTATGATTTGGATAAAATTTCTTTAGAAACGCTTTTACAAATTCGTCCCAACTGGTTATGGAGTGGGAAGCGGTGCTATACAGCCATTTTTCAGCAAGATCGCATAAAGTGAACGGAATGACCCGTAGGCGTATAGCATCGTCCGACAGCTGGGTGGTTTTCATCATGGCACAAACGTTTTGAAATTTATTGATGAAGATATAGGCATCTTCAGATTCAAGCCCATGAAATCGTGGAAGCATGTTGATGAAGTGGGGCTTAATTTCAAAATTATCCCCATTGGCCGGTGGAAGAGAAAGGCAGGTGGGAAGTGCAGAATGGGTGGGATAGAAACGATCCTGGAGCGCGATTCGCTGCGGCGCTACAACAGGCGGTGGTGGTGGGTTATTGGTCTCCGTAGGAGGTGGAGCCAATCCAGGGATAGTCAAAGAGATGTTTGGATTAAATCCTGACATCACGGAAGAAGAGGTTGGTGATGGTGAAGGTGAAGATGTATGAACAGAATTCCGGTCAACGTCGGAGTTGGCCGGCAAAGGTAAAGGTGAAAGAGGAGTGGACGGAGTTTCGACATCTGAGTCGATCGCGTAGTCGGTAGCGACTAACGTAACGCGGACTAGGCGGACGCTAGTGTCCCGAGTCCAAGCGGACATACACTAAACGAGTTTAGTATAGTCAAAGCGGAGAAGGTGAGGGTAAGAAAACGTCAATGGAGAAAGGCGATGGGTGGTGGGTGAAAAATGGATTTTGGCGACAAAGGGCAAGTTTTTATAAAAGTTTTTGATTTTTTCCTTTTTTTTTTAATTTTTAGAAAGAGCTTTACAGAAATATGTACGGACTTACGGCTTTCGAGAAGGGGAAGCGGCTTTGGTGACTTTCGAGAAGGGGAAGCGGCTTTGGTGACTTCGCCTGGAGTGGGAGTTGGCACGGCCAGTCTTGTGAAGACCGACCCCTTAACAGGAGAAGCCTCTCGGACGATTTCATTTACTGGAACATGGATGGCTATCCGTTTCGGGATAGCCCCTTCAGGTAATGCGGGCTTCTTCACGGGCCCATGGGAGATTTGGCCCAGTTTGTTAAAAACTGAGGCATTGGATTTGGGCGACCCGTTGAGAGGGGCCGCGATAGTGGCAAGCCGATCGAAAACCGACTTCTTTGGAGCTTCTTGCGATGGCACTGGGGCGTTAAAGCTCATTGGTGGGAGCATGGTCCCGAAGAACAGTCTAGTGGTGGCCTGAGTCACCTGTTCCACTGGCATCGCAAAAATGGAGGCCGCTTGAGGCCCGTAGGTCACTCCTCCTGCGAGGACGGAGCGGGAGTTATTGCAATTGTTGCAGCTGGAGCAGTTAGAAGCCGTTGATCTTCTGTTTTCTGCACGGAGCAAGACACCAAATCTTAGTACCTCATATCCAAGGGCAACCATAGCAAACCGCGATTCGTTCGCGAAACACGACACACGAAGTGTGGAGTGGAAAGAGGAAAAGGTCCCTGATTGTTAGAGATTCTGCGTGTTTAAGTTTAGTTGATTACCGCAATCAAAACGGTTTCGCTTGTAGCTAGCCGGTTGAGTACGGGTCGTCCGCAGGGAGATGGGAATCTTTTTCTATGTGCTTTAACGAGTTAAGTCCAATTTTCCAGGTTTGTTTGTGATTATCTAAGTGTTAAAATGATATGTAAAGAGAGCTTGTTAGGGTTAGGATTAGGTTAGTTTGAGTTAGGAGTCGCTCACTTCTTTCGTTGCCACTCTTAATATCGGTGTTACGGTAATCGGCAACAACGGGGATTAGCACGACTAGGAAGGAACTTGCGAGTATAAGCTAGGCTTTCCAACGCTTAAGTTCTTCCTCTTGGTGCTTGTCCGTCCGTTCTTGGCTCTTAGCCATAACCTCCGGTTAATTCAACCACAACCGGTCTCACTACGGAATCACCGCTATCATGTAGGATAGGGTGCCGTAAGGAGCGGATTGTGGTTCAATTAACGGGAGTCGATTTAAGATGTTGGGCAAGGAAAGAGTGAGAGAGATTTTCTTCTCTCAAACTTCCCTTATCCTACCCTAACAAGTATGAAACTACTCACCCATTATACGGAAAAGAAAATAACACAAAAGAGGAAGATAGAAAGAAGGAGATTAGAAGATAACAACTAGCTATTTGCGACCTCACCTCGGCAAGGATCAAGCGTAAGCATCATGGTTGTTTAAGGATAAAGGAAAAGAGAAAAGAAAGAAACAACAAGAAGTAACAACAACTAAGTTAACAAATGAAAATTACAAGCAATAATAAGAGAACAAGACAAGTATAATAACAAAAGGAACTTCTTTATTCATCATTCTTCACTCACAAAAGCTCACTACAAGTTTTTCAATGGAGAAGAGATGAGAAGAGGAAGAAGAACAAGTATTCTAAAACCTAGAAAAAATACAAGATTAAGCACACACTTGGCTTTGACAAGTTCTGGACTATTTATAGGCAGGCAACAGAAATTCTAGGGCAACATTCTGGACCCATGTAAAAAGACAAATCTACCCCCAAAAAACCATCAACTGCGGCGCCTGTATGGCCGCGGATCCGCGGCCTAGACCTCCTATTGGCCGCGGATCCGCAGCCCTATGGTGGAGTTAGGGAGTGGGCTTTCTTGTACTTCCCTGGTCTGCTGTGCCCATGAGTCTGGTATATGATATTTCTCAGATTTTCTTCACGATTTTTCCAGAATTTCTGTTGAGCAATAGATGATTTGATGTGGATCTTTTTGTCATGATTTCCTCGAGCTCCGCATAGATTTCTTGGATCTTGTGTTGCCATTGAGCCTTGTGCATGAAAATGACATCGATTTGCCATTTTGTCTCTTAAACTGGTGTGTGGCAACAGACGGATAAAGAGCGGAGATCCGTGTTTTATCTGTGGTTGGAAGGAACCCGGGTTTTGTCGTGTTTTTCCATGAATTTCACCATTCAGAGCCGAGAACCTGTATCCTGCAATTGACTAGCAAACACGGCTCAAGAGTACCTACCGATATGCAATGTGATAAAAATTGGGCGGTATAAAAATGCAAAAATCTGATATGAACAGTCCCACCGGGCGTGCACGAATCTGTTTACCGCAGAAAGACGGGAAGACAAACGTCTTTCCTGAATTTGGGGGCAGATGCTATTTGGATTTATCCGTCTACCTCTCCGAAGACACCAAGTTGATTTATGGCACCGTGTTTCGGAGGTTTAGACGGATGCGGCCGTTGTAGCGGACTTCATCAGATTCCCCCTCATTGTGAGGGGTTTTTGATTGTGGGGACGCTCTTCCCTGCAGGCGCAAGCCCCTGCAGTTAATTATGCTACCGCATCGTGGTAACCACTTTATCCTTCTTCAGATGGTCACTTTGTGTCGTGTATGTTTATTTTGTTTTAGGTTGCCCGTAGATTGTATACGCAGACTAATTTATGTTGTTGCCCGTAGAGCGTGGATTAGTCCAAATCCGTATTTTCTTAGATTTGGGTTTGGGTTGGTTTAAGGACCGTTGGTCTTGTTTTAGACTAAGGTCAACTCAAACGTTTGTTGAGAATACGTTAGTCTAATTTTAGACTAAGATCTACTCAACAGGGTTTCAGGATCATTTAGATCCAATGAAAGAGTATTTAGACTCTATCGTTTTAGTTTAGGGACGTTGCGGTCCATATGTTTAAGGACATCATAGTCCATGGGGTTTAGTTTAGGGACGTTGCGGTCCATAAGTTTAAGGACATCATAGTCCATGAGTTTAGGGACCTCATAGTCCGTAAAGTTTAAGAACATCATAGTCCAGTTTAAAGACGTCATAGTCTATGTGGTTTTGGTTCAACCATTTAGGGATGCACCAAAAGTTATTGGTTATTGCGACCCTCTACCTCTCTGAAGACGTTGAAGGATTAAAACGACATGTATCAGAGGTGTGGAGAGATATACCCTTGAACCAATGTCCCAACTGAGGGGGAGGATAGGCTAAACATCATTTTAGATGACATCTGTTAGGAGCTCATTAGCTATCTTTTGGACCGAGATCAGTTTGGGGGACCCTGTGTATGAGGGGCTCAATTGATTGGCCTCGGGAGATTTGGTTCAAGGTTGCCTAATGTTGGCCTCTCATAGTGTTAAACACTAATGTACCTTTAGTACTCATGTGCTCCCACGTGATGCTCTGAGGCTGTGTTAAACACTAGAATTGGAGATCGCTCACCTGTTGCACGTGATGCTCTTGAAAGTTGGCGTTGTTCGCTTGGGTTTATTCTCTTATTCTTTTATAAGTGCTAAGCACTATTGGGGGTCACGTGTGATCACGTGAGGCTTGAACAACTGTTTGGGTCCCATTTGCATTTAATCACTTTTTTCATATGGGTGTTGAACAACCGTTTGGGGGGTCACGTGGGATCACGTGAAGTGCCCCAAGTAGGAACTGTCTTTGGATTTAATCCCTTTTTCATATGGGTGTTGAACAACTGTTTGGGGGTTATGTGGGATCACGTGAGGCACCACAAAAATAGGGTTTATTCGCTTTTCTCTTTTATAAGTGCTGAGCACTTCTCAGGGGTCACGTGGGATCACGTGATGCGCCCCAAAATAGAGCTTATTCCCCTTTTCTCTTTTATAAGTGTTGAGCACTTCTCAGGGGTCACGTGGGTTCACATGGCAAGATCTCAATCTTCCCCTTTTTGTTCTTCAAAGGTGCTCACGTGGGAACACGTGAGCTTTTATTGTGTAGCATTGAACACTAATATGCATGGAGCTCTGGATCTGAGTTTTGTGAATTTCAGGTCCCTTATTTTATAAGAATTAAATTCTTTTATAGGGTTAAACCCTAGTTTTATCAAAGGAATTAAATTCCTATATCTTTTGGTAAGAATTAAATTCTTTGAACTTAGTTCTTTCCCCTAGGTTTGGATCTACATAACAGAATCTCTCCGATAAGAATTAAGTTCTCAACTTGTGGGGAGATCTGCTTCTGCAGATCCCAACTAGAGAAAGAACTAAGTTCTTTGAAAAGAGTTAAACTCTTGGTTTGAGAATTAAATTCTCTTTTGGTTTTTGCTTACCAAGGGGTTTTCCTCTCTGTTTTCTGTATTTTTGAACTTGAAGTTTATTGGAGGGTTCCTCTATTTTCAACTTGAAGTCTTGGGTCCTTTATATAGGGGAGGTTGATTTGTTGAATCAGTTAAGGAAATCTTTCCTCCGATTTATTTGGGGATATTTCCCCACCATTGGATCTTTGATCCTAGGGCTTCTGTTTTACAGAAGACAATCTTCTTGTTTTTAATAAGATTGGGAAAATATTTTCCTATACAGAACTTATTCTGTATCTTGGTGATTTTTAATCACCATTGGAACTTTGATCCAACGGTGCTATGATTTACAGAGCACAATCTTTCTTGTTTAAAAAGATTGGGAAGATATTTTCCCCTACATAGCTTATTCTGTAGCTTGGTGATTTTTAATCACCATTGGATCTTTGATCCTACGGTGCTCTGATTTACAGAGCACAATCTTTCTTGTTTAGAAAGTTTGGGAAGATTATTTTCTCAATCAGAATTTAATTCTGTGCTCTGATGATTTATCATCTTCGTTGGATTTTTGATCCAACGGCAGAGAACTTTTAGTTCTGGCACCAGCGCTCTCGTGCTTTACACGTGATGCACTGTCACAGAGTCTTTGACTCTTAGTGCTTGGCGTTCAGCGCTCTTGTGCTTTGCACGTGATGCGTTGCTTCAGAGTCTTTGACTCTTTAGCGCTGGCACTCAGCGCTT
Source organism: Agapanthus africanus (assembly GCA_030015575.1). NCBI lineage: Eukaryota > Viridiplantae > Streptophyta > Magnoliopsida > Asparagales > Amaryllidaceae > Agapanthus > Agapanthus africanus. Next base: position 390,062,316 of record JASDDO010000016.1, read on the forward strand.
TCGTGCTTTGCACGTGATGCGCTGGCTCAGAATCTTTGACTCTTATTTAATAGATTTCTTTTTGTGTTTTGCACATTGGCGCCCGCGTGAGGAGCACGTGAGGCGCCATCATAGGATTTAATTCTAGCCGAGGCAGTACCTACATGCTTTGCATGTGGAGATTTTCCTTTATTTTTATTTTATTGTTATTATTATATTTATTTCTTTTTATTTTATTATTATTATTATTTATTTTAAGGGAGCAAGTTTTGAGCCAAAATTTTGGCGGGAACAACCGTGCCATCCTTGCCTTATAAGCTTCCGGGTTTTACTACGCTATAAGGCGAGTTTCGTCGAGGGCGTCGAGCTCCTCAAGCCGAAGATGAGCATTTTCTTCATCTGTCAGCTCATATCGAACCTCTACTCGTAGAGAAAGGAGTTTCACTTCCAGGGGAAGCACTGCTTCCGTGCCGAATACCAACGTGTATGGTGTTGTATTCGTTGCTGTTTTGAACGTCGTTTGGTACGCCCAGAGAGCTTCATGCAGCCTTTCGTGCCAGTCTTTTTTGTTTCTGGACACCGTTTTCTTTATAATCTTCGTCAGGGTCTTGTTGAAAGCTTAAGCTAGACCGTTGGCACGAGGATTGTAGACCGAAGAGTATCTCCAATCTATTTTATGTTGTTTTGCGAAGCGATTGATTTTATGACTTCTATAAGCCGGTCCATTATCCAAGATAATTCGTCGCAGAGTGCCGAATCGATAGATGGCATGTGTCCTGAAGAAATGGAGGATATTCTCCGTCTTCACTTCCCTTAGTGGTACTGCTTCTGCCTACTTGGAGAAGTAGTCGGTAGTTTCCAGTATGAGCCGGTGTCCTTTGGATGATGCTGGTTCAATGGGGCCGATTATATCGGTTCCACACATTTCGAATGGCCAGCTAGCTACTGTTGGGTGTAGCAGGTTTGGATGCTGGTGGATGAAGTCCTTGTGAATTTGGCATGAGTGACACTGCCTCGCATATTCAAGGCAGTCCTGAATCATTGTGGGCCAATAATAACCCATTCTTTTGATCTTTAGCTTCATTTTTGGCCCAGCTTGATGAGAACTACAGAGTCCGTCATGAGTTTCTTGGATGACTCTGTTTGCTTCTTCTGGTCCCAGGCATCTTAGCCACAGGCAGTCGAACAATCTCTTGTATAGAGTATCATTGACGAAGGAAAAAGACAGAGGTCGTTTCATGAGATGATGTCTAGATGACGCGTTTTTGGGCGTTCGTTGGGATTTAAAGTAGTCTATGAAGACTTCCCTCCAATCCTTGACCATTTCTTCATCCTCTATTTAGAGGGCTGCTTGTTTGATCATTTCTTTTCCTTCAGATGGCTTTGTTAAATCCTCCGAAGATATTTCTGCTAGCGCGAGAACCCTGCGGCTTTGCACGATGATCCTTACGTCATCGAGGTCTTCATCGGCTAATTCCTTGGCCAGCTTGGCTAATGCATCCGTTTTGCTATTTTCTGCACGTGGTATACTCTCCAGGATGTAGGAGGGGATTTTTGTCAGCAGTTGCTGCACTCTTTCTCCGTACATTATCATCTCTGGCTTGCACGTCTGATAGTTGCCATTTACTTAGCTAACGATCAGCTGGGAGTCTTCATATATGAGGAGGTTTTTGATTCCCATGTCAACAGTGATCTCGAGACCTGCTATCAAAGCTTCATATTCAGTTTCGTTATTAGTCCTCGGCTCCATTAAGGAAAGGGCATAACGCATTATCCCTCATTGCGGAGTCACGAAGACAAGGCCCACCCCGGCTTTGATTATGGGGGTGTTTTGCTTTCTCCTCTTTATGGACAATGCTCCATCGAAGTAAAGTTCCCATCAGGAATCATTTTCCTCCTTCTCTCCTTCGATGGTGTCGAACGCATGTTCATCCGGCAACTCACAATTTAAGAGGGAGTTGGCTGGTATCGGATGCTCTGCAAGAAAGTCGGCAATGGCCTGGCCTTTCACTGCTTTGAGAGGCCGATACGTTATCGTGAACTCCATCAGGAGGAGGGCCCATTTGGCGAGCATTCCCGTCAGTATGGTCTTCAATATTAGATATTTGAGAGGATCCACCTTTGATATAAGATGGACCTCATGTGCCAAGGCGTAGTGTTTGAACTTCTTTATCGCGAAGATTGGTGCCAGACAATGCTTTTCGATGGGGGAGTAGTTGTTTTCTTCCCCCAGGAGAACCCGACTCAAATAGTATAGAGCTCTTTACTTTCCCTGGTCGTTCTCCTGTGCCTATAATGCGTCTAGAGAACCCTCAAGGGCTGTTGTGTACAGGATGAGGGGTTTTCCCTTCACCGGAGTGGTCAATACCGGCGGATTTTGTAAGTACTGTTTGATTTCATCTAGTGCGTTTTGGCACTTTTGATCCCAGTCGAATGGGGTCCCCATCTTCATTAGATGACCGCAGGGACGGCATTGTCCTGACAGGTTAGCTATGAACCGTCGGATATATGCGAGCTTTTCTTGAAGGGACCGTAATTGCTTGAGAGTCCTTGGCGTGGCCATTTCCGTAATCGCCTTGATCTTTAAGGGGTCGATTTTGATACCCCGATGTCGTATGATCAATCCTTGGAATTTGCCTGAGGAGACTCTAAACGCGCATTTCAGAGGGTTCATCTTCAAATTATACTTCCAAAGACGTTGAAACACTGTGTTTAGATGTTCCCAATGTTCCTCGTATAACTTGCTTTTCACCACAAGGTCGTCGATGTAGCATTCAACAACTTATGGATAACGTCATCGAAGATCTTCGTCATGGCCCTCTGGTAGGTAGCACCAGCGTTCTTCAGACCGAAAGGCATCACTTTATAGCATAATATGCCCAGCGGAGTCCGGAAAGCAGTATGCTTTTGGTATTTGGGATGTGTCTTTATTTTATTGTATCCTGAAGATCCGTCCTTGAAGGAGAAGACCTCATGGGTAGACGTGTTATCGTTCATCAGCTCGGTAACAGGTACTGGGAAATCATCCTTCGGACAAGCTTTGTTGTGGTCCCAAAAGTCCACGCAGATGCGCACCGTCCCATTTTTCTTCATCACCGGAACGATATTAGCGATCCATTCAGGATATAGAACTTCTTGGATGAAGCCAGAGTCAATTAGTTTCTTAACTTCGGCATTGATACTCATCTCGAGTTCGAGTTGCATTCTTCTTGGTGCTTGCTTGACTGGCTTGATGTCGGTGATATGGCCAGTTTATGTACTGCTACGTTTTGATCTAGTCCCGGCATCTCGGAATAATTCCATGCGAAGCAGTCTTTATATTGCATGAGCACTCCTTTTAACGTGGCAACCTATTTTCTAGATAGCAGTTCACTGACAAACGTTGGCCTCGGATCGTTTTCCGTTCCTAAGTCAATTTTCCTTAGGTTGTTCGCCGTGGTGTATATCCCGTCTTCCAGCTCTTTTGGCGCCGGTAGAAATTCTGAGATTACCTCATCCTCGTCTACATTTTTGAAGCACTTGAAAAGGTCATCCATAGCCTTATGCCCTTCCCCTTCTGAAAGTGTTATCACGTGGAAGGTACAAGTCTGCTTCCATTCTTGATGCTGGGCTGGTCCTAACCTTGCGATATAGGTTTTCTTTGGCTCATGCTTTTGCGGTGGGGTTACCCACCAGCTGTCGGATAAAGAGAACTTGTCTTATTGATACTGGTCTTCAATCCAATTTTTGAAGGTGAAACAGTCTTCAAGGGGATGGCCTATTGCTCGGTGATAGGAGCAATAATCCAGATGATGGACCTCATTTATTTGTTCGGGGTGCCGAGACTCCAGAAGTGCCATCATTTGGTGCTTCATGACAAGCTTGAATATTTTCTTTGTCTTGTCTTGAGGGAAAGAGTATTCCCGGTCCATCTTCTTCATAAAGGACGGGTTCAAGCTGGCTTTTCCTCGAGTGTACGGCTTCTTGGATTCATTTTGCTATTTTCAGGCGTTGTTTGCTTTCTTCGCCTTGTTTTGGCCTCTATTTCGGGATTTTTCTTCGAGAGGAGAACGTACATCTGGCTGAGGATGAAGGGTATTGTAGTCTTCTTTCTCCGCGGATTGTTGGTTGAGGCGTTGTGTCCTGGCCTTTTCATAAATAGCCATTTCGCAACTATGGTCATCCCGAATCTTTTGGCAGGCCTCTTTTATTAGCTGGTCAACATGTTCTTCGAACGATAGGCTCAACGTTCTTAGAGCGGGATCTCGTTCTGTTTCAATGTCACAGTTATTTGGAAGAGCATTTCCTTCTTTACCAGAGCTGTTTATAGTGCGGCAACTGTGGAAATGGTCTCGTTTCGTGGACCGAACGTATCTAAGCTCGGTTGTCTCCATCTTCCCGTTAGGCATCTTTCGCTGAATCCCGGGAATATCCCAAATCTTTTTGTAGAATTGGGCTTGTCGAACAGTTTGTTCGAGTGGTACACCTTGGCATCTTAACAGCCTTTTCAATCCTTTCGAGAAGTATCTTGACAGACGGATTGGTTGAAGCCTATCAAGTGTAAAATCGGCACCGTGCCAGACTTCTTTCTCCACTCTGGTCTCCGTAGATTGGTAGAAGAGGATCGCCTTTTCACCTCTTTGCCTGGGAGGCATGTAGAAATTCTGTAGTTCCTGTACACTATATTTATCGAGTGCATCAAGTTCCTTGTAAAGCCGAGGCAGAACCATTGTGATTTGCAGGCTCTGATCTGCTTCATCGTGGGTTTGCACTGACGGGTGGATGGAGAACACTGCATCGGCCTCGTCCTCAGAGTAACTACCAAAGAACAGAATAGGGGTCGATGGTCCTGGCCTGTTGTTTTCTTTCTGGGAATTCCCCGAGTAGACTATTTCTTCATCTTCCTCGGAGTCACTCCCAAAGATCAGGATAGTGGCGACGGACTTCTGTTTATCCTCTGGCTTATGACACCTCTCCGTATCTTCGAAGTCCGGTAGGAAGTACTTTGCATCTTCATATTTCCGGACCTCGTTTACTGAGAATGGATTCAGCTCCCCTGTGACGGTGCATTCCAAACCATTCTTGAAATACTTCAGACACTGATGTTGTGTAGAAGGGATGACTTTGTACTCATGCAGCCAGGGCCTGCCGAGCAGAGCATTATAACAAGTCTTGGCATCAATGACATGAAATTTGATGTCAGTGACGAGCAGCCCGAAGCGTAACGTCAGTATTACGGACCCAAGCGTCCGTGATGACTATGAGTCAAACCCAGAGATGGTAATTTTGTCTCGGGCCAAGTATTGAATGTTCATGCAAATCTCTTTCAGCACTTTCACATTGAGAAGATTGACGGAGGATCCGTTGTTGACAAGGATTTTGCCTATCTTGATGTCGTGGTAGTACCCGATGACGTATAACGGGCGATTATGCTTGCACGTTCTGAGGAGGAGGTCATCATCACTGAATGTAATGTCAGCTGTGTAAACCTCCGCCAGCTCGTCCTTCATCTTCTCTTCTGCAAGGAAAGCTTGGAATTGATCAAGCTCTTGTAATGCCTTGATCAGAGAATCTCGTGCCTCTTTGGATAGGAGGAGAGCATCCAATATGCTCAGTTGTGAAGGTATTTTCCTCAAATGTGCCAGGACGTTGTAATTCAACTTATTTTTCTTAGGCAGGTACCTCACCGCGAGCTCTTTGACAACTCCCTTATCAAGGGTGATTTCCTTAGGGATTTTTTATTTCCCTTGGTCTCTTTGGCTCGAACCTTTATTTGTAGGTCCGAGGTTCTTTTCAGGCAGCGTGCGGTTAGGCAGCTGAATGTTTACACAGTTCTTCTCCCCCTCTTCTTTTTCGGAGGTGGAGTCTTTGAAGAGAGGGCTGAGGGTCATTTCATCCTCAGAGTCGCTCCCGAAGGTAAGAACCTAGGGTTTATCCCCTTCCGAACTGGTATCAGCTATATGACAGTTTCCAGTCGTTTTCTCACGCGCACTTGCTGCACTTTTTTGCAGTCGACGAGCTTCGCGCTTCATTCTTTTGAAGTGTTTTTGATGGGCAACATATCTTTGTCACCACTTCTTGAAGGCACTGCATTCTTCGGTGGGGTGGGTAATCCTCCAATGATATAGGTAGTAGTTTGGATATGAATCCTCTCCATCGAGGTATATGACCCCGGGAGTGTTTCCTACCAGAGGTGGTAGCTTCGTTCCCACTGACAGGGATTTGCAAACCACTCCTCTGCCTTGATCCTGCTCTTGTTTGCCGTAGGTGTGCTTTGGTCTGGTCAAGGTACTTTACGACTCTTCCTTACCGCAGCTTGTTCATCCTGATGCTGATGCTTAGACTTTTCGTATATGGATGTTTCGCGTTCTCGGTCAGCTTTACTCTTCCGAAAGGCTTCGTTTAACAGCCTATCGATCGGGTCTTCTGACAGTTCCAGTGATTTTAGCGCCGATCCTGCCCCTAGTTTCTCTGCGTGGTTTTCTGACGCTGAGGGAGCTTCTTCGCCATTTAATGATGAATGGGAGACCATCTGGCAACTTTCTACATAGTCTTCGGTTTCTTCTGATGAGTCATTTTCCTTCCCGCTGTCACCATCTTTGTTCTCAAGAATATTCTTGAATAACTCTTCGAGGGTGACCGGTGTTCGAGCCTTCTGGTTATACTCCTCTAGCGCGTCAATGTATCTTTGTAGGTCTGTGCGTTTTTCGTCATACTCGGCAGGTCGCACAGGCTTCTTGGTCTTCTTCTTTTTCTTTGAAGACTTTGAAGGCTCGACTTGGGGATTTTGCCCTTTGTCGACAGTTTTCGGTACGGGACACGGTTTCAGCATCCCTTCGATGATTTCTGGTTCAAGTGGGGTTCTCCATTTGACTGCCGGACACGCCTTGAGATCTTTTAGCATTCTTTTGGTTTTAGCTGAGAGAATGACTTCCCATGAAGCTTCTTCCACGAGCAAGCTAGATGCCCCCAGTGCATCCACCTTTTTAGGAGTATGCTTTTGTGGCGGGTTCACCCTCCAGTTTTCAGAAAGCGCGAATTTCCCCTGCTGATACTAGTCCTCGACCCAGTTCTTAAAGACGTAGCGATTCTCAATTGGGTGGCTCACTATTCTGTAATAGGAGCAGTAGTTGGGGTTGTTGACATCGCTGGGTTGCGGTGAACGTCGTGGGTCTGGCAATGTGATGAGTTTGTTGCGCACTGCCAGCTCGAACAGTCTCCTCGTCTTGTCACGGGGAAACGAGTAAGCGCGTCCTAGCTTTTCTTCCAAGGATAGGCATGGTCGCATGTTGTTTTGGCGAGCAACCGGTTTCGGGTCACTCGGTTGTTGTTGAGTGTTGGCAACGAAGGCCGCTTTCCCTTTACCCTTAGCATTTCGAGGGTCCATTTTTAAGGAGGAATGCTCATGGCCCATCTGGTCTATTTGGGCCAGTTTGTCGATCAGAGCCTGAAAAGTGGTCGGCTTGAAAAACGTCATGAACCGGGACACAGTTGTTTAAGGATCAAGAGTCCTGATGAACATGCCCACGGCGGGAGCTTCTTCGATGCGCTGTTCGCATTTTGACCATAGGTTCCGCCACTGGATCGCATATTGGACCCAGGTTACTCCTGACTTCACCCAGGCATTGATTAATGCCGTGATTGGGGTGTTCTCGCTTGCGCTGGCGAACCGCTGTGTGAACAGCAGTTCCATTTCTGTGAATGTTCTCACGGAGTCATTTGGGAGCTCCGAATACTATTCAAAGGCCGTTTCTGACAGGCTACCAACGCACTGGCGAAGTAAAAATTTGCCGTCGCCTCCAGTGTTGCCGCATAATGCTCTGAACTGAGCGACGTGCTGATGTGGGTTGCCTGTCGCTTTGTACACATGGAACTTGAGGATCGTATATCCCGGCGGGTACTTGATTTGATCATACCAACCTAGATACGGTCGTCCAATTCTGACGATTTGGCCAGCCGCTTCACTAGCTTGATGTGCTCGTATTTGTTGAGCAATATAATCATCAAGAACAGCCTTGGAGATTGTTTCTTCCTTGGCCACTGATAGCGCCGTAAGGGGGTTTGATGTTTCCCCTTTTTCGTCCTCAACGATTATCGGTGGATCTTCGGCTGGAGGTTCTGGCTGGATTATCATTCCAACCATGTCCTGGAATAGAAGCGCCATCTGCTTTATATTAGGAGCTTGTTCCGCGGCCTCCTTATCCTTCCTTTCAAGCACCCTTCGCAGGAACTCTGTATCGGTCTCCTGCTCTTGATGCTGTTCAGATGCCGATTCTAGGCTTTCTTTTTTCCCGGTAAGTGCTGACATTTTGATCAGCATTTCCTGGAGCTTTTGTTGTTGCTCCTGATCTTTCGTCAACTACTGAGTTTGCGGCCGATGACCCACTGAAGCACGGCTTTCCTTTTTTCCTGAAGCCATGTAAACCATGTGTACGATCATTCCCCCAGACTTGGGGAGTTTGGGTCCAGCGCCTTTGGAATTTGCCGCAGGCAGTGGGATTTTCTCCGGCTTCGTCCTTTTGTGGGAGGTCAAAGTTGAAGGAGCCGTTGTAAGAGGCACCTGTGTAAAAGACACCCCTCGCTGTATGATGGAGGAATGGTCTTTCTCTTTCCAAACCTTCATTTTCTTCAGTTGGCGAGAGTAGTCTTTGTCGATTACAGAGTCTTGGACTTTCAGACAGACCGTATGAATTTGGGAGGAGAGCCGTTGGTGGGACTGCTCCAGTTTTGTCTGCATTATAGCTTCTGCAGGCAGGGGAGGTTTCTTCAGTACCGCATTTGGAGAGTTCTTTCGCACCCTCTTAAGCAGATCAAAGCTATTTCCGGTTGGAACAGCAACGTCAATTTCCACCATTGGAGCCGGGGGAGTGAATCCAGTGGGGGAGTTGCCCCCAGCTTTTCTCACTTGGCGCCAGTGGCGACGTCGAGTGTGTCTTGCAGACGGGACCGCCTCAGTTTTGGAAGCGGCTGTGGCTTTCCCCTGGTTTTGTTAAGGGGCTCCAGCAGTTGCCAACCTGTTAAAGACTGACGTCCTTGGCAAGATTTGATTGGAGACGGTCAGCCTCTCGAAGACCGATCGCCCGACTCGTGAAGCACTTTTGACGGCTTCATTTGCAGCAGGAATTGGGAGGGCTATCCTTTTTGGGGTTCCCCCTTCGGGAATCATGGGCTTCTTTACGGGTCCGCTTGAGCTTTTGCTTAGCCTATTAAAGACTGAGACCCCCTTTTTGGACGGCTCGTTGAGAGGAGCCGTTGCTGTCGTCAGTTGGTGGAATTCTGACTTCTTCGAAACATCGAGTTGCGGCGTTGAGACATCGATGCTCATTGGTAGGAGCATGGTCCTAAAGAACAATCCGGTAGTAGCTTGAGTTACCTGTCCCACCGGCATTGAAAAGATGGAGGCCGAATTGGGCCCGTAAGTCACTCCACCAGTTGGGGCGGAGAGGGAGTTTCTGTTGCAGGTTGTGCAGTTGGAAGCCATTAATGTTCTCTTCTTCTGCACAGGAACAAGACACCAAATATTAGTACCTCGAATCCAAGGGAAACTATAGCGAACCGTGATTTTGTTCGCGAAACACGACACACGAAGTGTGGAGTGGAAAGAGGAAAGGGTGCCACCGGGCGTACCAGAATCTGTTTACCGCCGGAAACAGAAACAAACTGGGATAGATCGTCTTACCTGAGTCCTGGGGGCAGATGCTAATTGGATTTATTCGTCCACCTCTCCAAAGATGCCAAGTTGATTTATGGCACCGTGTATCGGAGGTTTGGATGGATGCGGCTGTTGTAGCGGACTTCATCAGATTCCTCCTCATTTGCGAGGGGTTTTGATTGTGGGGACGCTCTTCCCTACAGACGCAAGCCCCTGCAGTTAATTAAGTTACCGCATCACGATAACTACTTTCTCCTGCTCTGGAGGTTCACTTCGTGTCGTGTGTATGTTTGTTTTCTTTTGGTTGCCCATGGATTGTATACGGATACTAATTTATTTCGTCGCTCGTAGGGCGTGGATTAGTCCAAATCCGTATATTCTTAGATTTGGGTATGGTTTGATTTAAGGATCGTTAATTTATTTTGAGATTAAAATCAATTTAAAACGTATGAGCATTTGGGCTCGATTATTTTTAGTTTAAGGATATCGCGGTCCATTATTGCCATGTTTGAGGCTAAATTTTAGTTTAGGGACATTTCGGTCCACTATCGCTATTTTGGAGGCGAATATTAGTTTAAGAACATTTCGGTCCGTTATCGACATTTGGGAGGCGAATATTAGTTTAAGGACGTTTTGGTCTAAAGTTCGACTTGCGCGCACGTGTATTTGTTACGTGACAAAGCGAACAATGATGATATAGAATGCACCTAATTTGGGGTATGATCCGATTTGAGGTGTACATGTCAGTTTGGAAGTGCATCAACGTGCTGTTGGTTGTCGGGACCCACCATCTCTCTGAAGACATTGAAGAATTACAACAACATATATCAGAGGTGTTGAGAGATGTACCCTTAAACCAAATCACATATTTGAGGGGAAAAGGGGGAGGGGCTGTTGTAGACCTAAGAAATGTTAGTCATGTTTGAGACTAAAATTATCTTAGAAGATATAAAATGAATATCCTTTGGGGTATCATCAATGGAAGACCACTTGTTATTTTTGAGACTAAGGTCGGTTTGGGAAACCATGAGCATTATGAGCTCGGTTGATTTAAAATCACAAGGGTTTAACCTCAGGAAACTTTAGCCAATTTGGGCTGGGATTGAGTTTCTATAATTACCCAACAGTGCTAAGCACTGGGACATACAATGCTCACGTGAGTTTCATATGGGCATTAGATTAGTGCTAAACACTAAATTCTTGTTGTGCTCACGTATGAAACACATGAGGCACCACAAATATGGGCGCTGCCCATTAGGTTTTATTCCCCTTTTCTATATAAGTGCTAAGCACTTGATTCTTGTGGCGCTCACGTGTGAAACACGTGATGCACCATAAATATGGGCGCTGCCCATAAGGTTTTATTTCCCCTATTTTATATAAGTGCTAAGCACTTGATTCTTGTGACGCTCATGTATGAAACACGTGAAGCACCACAAATATGGGTGCTACCCATATGGCTAGAGTTCTCGTGCAAAGTACGTGGTTGTCTTTCTTTTTTTATACTGGGGTGCTTTAACACTTACGTGGGAAACACGTGAAGCAGTTTCAATTGTTCTCTTCTTTCGTTTGAGGCACTCACGTAGGAAACACGTGAGGCTTCAAAATAGTGCTAAGCACTAACGATTCTGCTTTTTTAAGATTTTGGATCATCATCACTGTTTTTTTTATGGAAGAACTAAGTTCTTTATATATATTTATATATAGGGTTAAACGCTAATTTTTGGAGGAATTAAATTCCTATATGTTCTCGTTCTTCCTATCTTTTTTATAACTTAATTCTTTTCCCCTAAGTTTTGAATCTGCAGAGCAAAATCTCCCCGATGAGAATTAAATTCTCAACTTGTGGGGAGATTTGCTTCTGCAAATCTCAACTGGGGAAAGAACTGAGTTCTTAAATGAAGGGTTAAACCCTTAAATAGGTAAAGGAGAGATGGTATAGTCTCTGGGTTTTTTTACCTAGAGTTTCAACGATGGCAATCTTTCTCTTTTTTTTAGAATTAAATTCTCCCTTCTCTCAAGAGCTTATGGGAAGTCTCTGTGTGTATCTCTCTCGCTTCTTCTTCTTCTTTTTTTGAACTCTGTCCGTCTCTTTCCTTAATCTCATCGCTCCTATTTATAGGATAAGATAAATAAAAACTTGTTAAGAGAATCTCTGATTGAGAGATCATGATCAATCAAAAGTGATCTTTTGGATCAATTGGTGAATTTTATTCACAGTTGGATTTTAATCCAAAAGTTCTCTGTTCAACAGAGAAGTTTTCTTGTTTGTTTAACAAGATTAGGAAATATTTTTTCAAGGATAGAATTTTATTCTATCAGATGGTCGGTGGGTGATTTTATAATCACTATTGGATCGTTAATCCAAGGGTCCTCTGTTTAATAGATATGATCTTTCTAGTTTGAGAAAGATTGAGGAAATATTTCAATATAGAATTTAATTCTATCAGATAGTTCATTTGGTGATATTTTATCACAATTGGATTTTAAATCCAAGATTCTCTGTTAGAGAAAAATCTTTCCATATTAGAAAGATCAGGAAAATATTTCCCATATAGAATTTAATTCTATCTTGCATTAGAATGCAACAAGAAAATTCACGTGTTTGACACGTGAGGCCTGTTTGGCCTGCCAATTATTTAAATGTAGCGCATATATGCCTTATATATAAGCGCTCACGTGTTTAACACGTGTTGCTCTTTTAGCCCATTTGTTTTAATTGCAGCGCCTATATGCTTTGCATATAGGTGCTCACGTGAGGCTTATGCAGTGCCCATATGCTTTGCATATAGGCGCTCATGTGTTTAACACATGAGACTTGAACAGTGAGGAAGTTTCCCCTTTTCTTTCTTCTTTTTTTTCTTTTTTTTATATGAGGGAACATCGGTCGTTGCCAATATGAACCGATGTCCTTTGGACGATACTGGTTCAATAGGGATAATTATATCGGTTCCCCACATTTCGATCGGCCAGCTAGCTATTGTTGGGTGTAGTGGGTTCGGATGCTGGTGTATGAAGTCCCCGTGAATTAGGCATGAGTAACACTGCTTCGCATATTCGAGCCAGTCCTGAATCATTGTGGGCCAATAATATCCCATTCTTTTGATCTTCAGCTTTATCTTTGGCCCAGCTTGGTGAGAACCGTAGAGTCCGTCGTGAGTTTCTTAGATGACTCTCTTCGCTTCTTCTGGTCCTAGGCATCTTAGCCACAGACAGTCGAACGATCTCTTATATAGAGTATCATTGATGAAGACAAAGGACATAGCTCGTTTCATGAGCTGATGTCGAGATGACGCATTTTCGGGCGTTCGTCGAGATTTGAAGTAGTCTATAAAGACTTCTCTCCAATCCTTGACCTTTTCTTCGTCCTCTATTTGAAGGGTTATTTGTTTGGTCGTTTCTTTTCCCTCGGATGGCTCTATTAGGTACTGATCCATTGGACCTCTACATCCACTAAGCGACCTCTTCCGAAGATATCTCCGTTGGTGCGAGGATCCTGCGACTTTGCACGATGATCTTTACATCATCGAGGTCTTCGTCGGCTAATTCTTTAGCCAGTTTGGCCAACGCACCCGCCTTGCTATTTTCTGCATGTGATATGCTCTCCAGGATGTAGGAGGGGATTTGCATCAGCAGTTGCTGTACTCTTATACCGTACTTTATCAGCTCTATCTTGCACGTCAGATAGTCGCCATTTACTTGGCCAACGATCAGCCGGGAGTCCCTATATATGAGGAGGACTTTAATTCCCATGTTGATAGTGATCTCGAGACCTGCTATCAAAGCTTCATATTCAGCTTCAATATTAGTCCTTGGCTCCGTTAAGGAGAGGGCGTAACGCAATATCCCTTCTTGCGGAGTCATGAAGATAAGGCCCATCCTGGCTTTGATTATGGGGGTGTTTTGCTTTCGCCTCTTCATGGAAGATTCTCCATCGAAGCAAAGTTCCCGTCGGGAATCATTTTCTTCCTTCTCTCCTTCGATTGTGTCGAACGCATGCTCATCTGGCAACTCGCAATTTAAGGGGGAGTCGGCTAGTATCGGAAGCTCGGCGAGAAATTCGGCAATAGCCTGGCCTTTCAATGCTTTGAGAGGCCGATACGTTATCGAGAACTCCATCAGTAGGAGGGCCTATTTAGCAAGCCTTCCTGTTAATTTGGCTTTTGACATCAGATATTTGAAAGGATCCACCTTTGATATGAGATGAACTTCATGCGTCAAGGCGTAATGCCTAAGCTTCGTTATTGCGATGATCAGTGCCAGGCAATGCTTTTGATGGGGGAGTAGTTGTTTTCTGCCCCCAGGAGAACTCGACTCAAATAGAACAGAGCTCTCTCCTTTCCCTTATCATTCTCTTGTGCCCATAGCGCGTCTAGAGAACCCTCAAGGGCTGTTATATATAGGATAAGGGGTTTTCTCTTAACCGAAGCGGTCAATACCGGTACATTCTGCACGTATTGTTTGATTTCGTTTAGTGCATTTTGGCACTTTTGATCTCAAACGAACTTGATCCCTTTCTTCATTAAATGGCTGTAGGGACGGCATTTTCCGGAGAGGTTGACTATGAACCGCTGGATATACGTGAGTTTTCCTTGGAGGGATCGCAACTGTTTGAGGGTCCTCGGCGTGGGCATTTCCGTAATCGCCTTGATCTTTGAGGGATCGATTTCGATACCCCGGTGCCGTATGATGAATCCTAGGAATTTGCCTGTGGAGACTCCAAACGCGCATTTCAAAGGATTCATTTTCAGATTATACTTCTGAAGACGTTGGAACACTACGTCTAGATGTTCCCAATGTTCCTAATGTTCCTTGTAAGACTTTCTTTTCACCACCAGGCCGTCGATGTAGCATTCGACAATATCATGGATGAGGTCATTGAAGATCTTCGTCATAGCCCTCTGGTAGGTAGTGCCAGCGTTCTTTAAATCGAAAGGTATCACCTTGTAGCAGAATATGCCCAGCGGAGTCCGGAAGGCGGTATGTTTTTGGTCTTCACGATGCATTTTTATTTGGTTATATCTTGAAGATCCATCCATGAAGGAGAAAACCTCATGAGTAGACATGTTATCGATCATCAGCTCAGTAACAGATACTGGGAAGTCATCTTTCGGGCAAGCTTTGTTGAGGTCCCGAAAGTCCATACAGACGCGCACCGTCCCACTTTTCTTCATCACCGAAACGATGTTGGCGATCCAGTCAGCATATTGAACTTCTTGATGAAGCCAGAGTCAATTAGTTTCTTAGCTTCGGCGTTGATACTCATCTCGAGTTTGAGCCGCATTCTTCTTGGCGCTTGCTTGACTGGCTTGATGTTCGGCGATATGGCCAGTTTATGTACTGCAACTTTTGGATCTAATCTTGGCATCTCGGAATAGTTCCATACTAAGCAGTCTTTATATAGCATGAGTACGCCTTTTAGCGCGGCTACATGTTTTCTAGATAGCAGCTCACTGACGAACGTGGGTCTCGGATCGTTTTCCGTCCCTAAGTCAATTTTCCTTAGGTTGTCCGCCGTGGTATGTATCCCATTTTCTAGCTTTTTTGGTGCCGGTGGAAATTCTGACATCTCCTCATCCCGCCTTCATTTGTGAAGCATTTGAAAAGGTCATCCATAGCCCCATGCCCTTCCCTTTCTAAAAGTGTTATTACATGGCAGGTACAAGTCTGCTTCCATTCTTGATGCTGGGCTGGTCCTATCCTTGCGATATAGGTTTTCTTTCGCTCAGGCTTTTGTGGTGGGGTTACCCTCCAGCTGTCGGATAAAATGAACCTGCCTTGTTGATACTGGTCTTCAACCCAGTCTTTGAAGGTGAAGGAATTTTTAAGGAGATGTCCTATTGCTTGGTGATAGGAGCAATAATCCAGGTGATGGACCTCGTTCATTTGTTCAGGGTGCCGAGACTTCGGGAGCGTTACCATTTGATGCCTCATGACAAGGTTGCGTATTTTCCTTGTCTTGTCTTGAGGGAAAGAGTATTCCTGATCCATCTTCTTGATAATGGATGGGTTCCAACCACGTTCTTCTTGATAGCGCGGCTTTTTAGATCTGCCATATTGTTTGCGAAAGTTGTTTGCGCTCTTTGTCTTGTTTTTGCCTGTATTTCGGGATTTTTCCTTTTTGTGAGGACATACATCGAGCTGGGGATGGAGGGCATTGTAGTTTTCTTTCTCCGCGGACTGCTGGTTGAGGCGTTGCATATTGGCCTTTTCATAAATAGCCATTTCGCGACTGTTGCTATCCCGAATCCTTTGACAGGCTTTTTTTATTAGTTTGTCAACTTGTTCTTCGAACGATGGGCTTAACATTCTTAGAGCGGGATCTCGTTCTGTTTCAACGTCTCAGCTATTTGGAAAAGCGTTTCCTTCTTTACCAAAGTTGTTTATTGCGCGACAACTGTGGAAATGGTCTCATTTCCTGGACCGAACGTATCTAAGCCCGGTTGTCTCCATTTTCCCATTAGGCATCTTTCGCTGAGTCCCGGGAATATCCTGAATCTTTTTGTAGAATTGGACTTGTCGAACAGTTTGTTCGAGTGGTACACCTTGGCATCTTAATAGCCTTTTCAATCCCTCCGAGTAGTATCTTGGCAGACGGATTGGTTGAAGCTTATCAAGTTTAAAATCGACACCGTGCCAGACTTCTTTCTCCACTCTGATCTCCGTAGATTGGTAGAAGAGGATCTCCTTTTCACCTCTTCGCCTGGGAGGCACGTAGAAAGTCTGTAGTTCCTGGACACTATATGTATCAAGCTCATCAAGTTCCTTGTAATGCCGAGGTGGAACCATTGTGATTTGCAGTCTCTGATCTGCTTCATCGAGGGTTTGCACTGACGGGCGGATGGAGAACACTGCATCGGCCTCATCCTCAGAGTCGCTGCCAAAGACCAGAATAGGGGTCGATGGTCTGGGCCTGTTGTTTTCTTTCTGGAGTTGTCCCGAGTAGACTATTTCTTCATCTTCCTCGGAGTCGCTCCCAAAGATTGGGATAGTGGCGATAGACTTCTGTTTATCCTCCAGCTTATGATACCTCTCCGTATCTTCGAAATCTGGTAGGAAGTACTTTGCATCTTCATATTTCTGGACCTCGTTTACGGAGAATGGATTCAGCTCCCTTGTGACGGTGCATTCCAAACCATCCTTGAAATACTTCATACACTGATGTCGTGTAGAAGGGATGACGTTGTACTCATGCAGCCATGGCCTGCCGAGCAGAGCATTATAGCAAGTCTTGGCGTCAATGACATGAAATTTGATGTCAGTGACGAGCAGCCCGAAGCGTAACGTCAGTATTACGGATCCAAGCGTCTGTGACGACTGTGAGTCGAACCCGGAGATGGTAATTTTTTCTAGGGCCAAGTGTTTAACGTTCATGCAAATCTCCTTCAGCACTTTCATATTGAGAAGATTGACGGAGGATCCGTTGTCGACAAGGATTTTGCCTATCTTGATGTCATAGTAGTACCCGGTGACGTATAACGGGAAATTATGCTCGCACATTCCGAGGAAGAGATCTTCATCGCTGAATGTAATGTGAGCTGTGTAAACCTACGCCAGCTCGTCCTTCATTTTCTCTTCTGTGAGGAAAGCTTGGAATTGATCAGGCTCTTGTAATGCGTTGATCAGATAATCTCGTGCCTCTTTGGACAGGAGGAGAGCATCCAATATGCTCAGTTGTGAGGGTATTTTTCTCAAATGTGCTAGAACGTTGTAATCCACCTTATTTTTGTTAGGCGGGTCCCTCACTGCGAGCTCTTTGACAACTCCCTCATCAAGGGTGATTTCCTTAGGGATTTTTTTCTTTCCCTTTGTCTTTTTGGTTCGAACCTTTGTTTGTAGGTCCGAGGTTCTTTTCAGGCAGCGTGCGGTTACGCAGCTGAATGTTCTTACAGTTCTTCTCCCCCTCTTCTTTTTCAGAGGTGGAGTCTTTGAAGAGAGGGCTGAGGGTCATTTCGTCCTCAGAGTCGCTCCCGAATGTAAGAACCTGGGGTTTATCCCCTTCCGAACTGGTATCAATCATATGACAGTTGCCAGTCATTTTCTCACGTGCACTTGACGCACTTTTTTGCAGTCGACGAGCTTCGCGCTTCATCCTCTTGAAGTGTTTTTGATGGGAAATATATCCTTACTACCACTTCTTGAAGGCACTGCATTCTTCGGTGGGGTGGGTAATCCTCCGATGATATAGGCAGTAGTTTGGATATGAATCCTCTCCATTGAGGCATATGATCCCGGGAGTGTTTCCTACCAGAGGCGGAAGCTTCATTCCCACTGACAGGGCTTTGGAGAACCGCTTCTCTGTCTTGATCCTGCTTTTGTTTGCGGCAGGTGTGCTTTGGTCTGGTCGAGGTAATTTACGACTCTTCCTTGCCGCTGCTTGTTCATCCTGACACTGACGCTTAGGCTTTTCGTATATGCCTATTTCGCATTCTCGGGAAAGGCTTCATTTAAAAGCCTATCGATTAGGTCATCCGACAATTCCGGTGATTATGGCGCCGATCCTACCCCCAGTTCCTCTACATTGTTTTCTGATACTGAGGGGGATTCTTCATCATTTAACGATGAATGGGAAACCATGTGGGAACTTACTACATAGTCTCCGGTTTGTGATGAGTCGTTTCCTTCATCGTTGTCACTCTTTTCATTCTCAAGAATATGCTTGAGGAACTCTTCGAGGGTGACCGGTTTCCGCGCCTTCTGGTTGTACTCCTCCAGTGCGTCAATCTACTTTTGTAGATCTGTGCGTTTGTCGTCATACTCGGCAGGTTGCACAGGCTTCTTGGTCTTCTTCTTTTTCTTCGAAGACTTTGAAGGCTCGTCTTGGGGATTTTGCCCTTTGTCGACAGTTTTCGGTATGGGACGCTGTTTCAGCATACCTTCGATGATTTCCGGTTCAAGTGGGCTTCTCCATCTGACTGCCGGACATGCCTTGAGATCTTTCAGCATTCTTTTGGTTTTAGCTGAGAGAACGACTTTCCATGGAGCTTCTTCCACGAGCAAGAAAGATGCTCTCGGTGCATCCACCCTTTTGGGAGTGTGCTTCTGTGGTAGGTTCACCCTCCAGTTCTCAGAAAGCGTGAATTTCCCCTGTTGATACTGGTCCTCGGCACAGTTCTTGAAGACGTAGCAATCCTCAATTGGGTGGCTCACCATTCTATGATAGGAGCAGTAGTTGGAGTTGTTGACATCGCCGGGTTGCGGTGGACGTCATGGGTCTGGCAATGTGATGAGTTTGTTGTGCACAGCCAGCTTGAACAGTTTCCTTGTCTTGTCACGGGGAAATGAGTAAGCGCGTCCTAGCCTTTCTTTCAGGGATCGGCACAGACACATGTTGTTTTGGCAAGCAACCGGTTTCGGGTCACTCGGTTGCTGTTGAATGTTGGCAACGAAGACCGCTTTCCGTTTACCCTTGGCATTTTGAGGGTCCATTTTTTAGGAGGATGGCCTGTGGCCCATCTGGTCCATTTGGGCCAGCTTGTCGATCAGAGCCTGGAAGGTGGTCTGCTTGAAGAAAGTCATGAACTGGGACGCAGTCGTAACATGCCCACGGTGGGAGATTATTCGATGCGTTGTTCGCATTTTGACCATAGGTTCCGCCACCGGATCACGTATTGGACCCAGGTTTTTCCTGACTTCACCCTAGCATTGATTAATGCCGTGATCAGGGTGCGCTCGCTTCCGCTGGCGAACCGCTGTGTGAGCAGCAGTTCCATTTTTATGAATGTTCTTACGGAGTCATTTGGGAGCCCTGAATACCATTCAAAGGCCGTCTCTGAAAGGCTACTAACGAACTGGTGAAGCAAAAATTTGTCGTCGCCTCCAGTGTTGCCGTACAAAGCTCTGAACTATGTGACCTGCTAATGCGGGTTGCCTGTCCCTTTGTTCACATAGAACTTAGGAATCGTATATCCCGATGGGTACTTGATTTGATCATACATTTCTGGATATGGTCGCCCAGTTCTGACAGTTTGGCCAGCCACTTCATTCACTTGACGAGCTCGTATTTGTTGTACGACGTAGTCATCAAGAGCAGCCTTGGAGATCGTTTCCTCCTTAGCTTTTGATAGAGATGGAAGAGGGTTTGATGTTTCCCTTCTGTCATCCTCGATGATTATCGACGGATCCTCGGCTGGAGGTTCTGGCTGGATCACCATTCCAACCATGTCCTGGAACAAAAGTGCCATCTGTTTTATGTTAGCTGCTTATTCCGCGGCCTCCTTGTCCTTTCTTTCAAGCACCCTTCACATGAACTCTGTATCGGTCTCCTGCTCCTGGCGCTGTTCAGATGCCGATTTCGAGCTTTCTTTTTTCCCGGTAAGTGCTGACATTTTGATCAGCATTTCCTGGAGCTTTTGTCATTGCTCTAGAGCTTTTGTCAACGACCGAGTTTGCGGCCGATGACCCATGGAAGCACGGCTTTCCTCTTTCTCGGAAGCCATGTAAATCGTGTGTACGATCATGCCCCCAGACTTGGGGCGTTTGGGTCCAGCGCCTTTGGAATTTGCCGCAGGCAGTGGGATTTTCTCCGGCCTCGTCCTTTTGTGGGAGGTCGAAGTTGAAAGAGCCATTGTAATATGCACCTGTATAAAAGACACCCCTCATTCTATGATAGAGGGATGGTCTTTCTCTTGCCGATCCTTTAATTTCTTCGGTCGACGCGAGTAGTTTTCGTCGATCAAAGAGTCCTGGACTTTCTGCCAGACTCTGTTACTTTGGGAGGAGAGCCGCTGATGGGGCCTCTCCTGCTTTTGCTGCATAGGGACCTCAATAGGAGGAGGTGATTTCTTTAGTACCGCTGTGGGGGAGTTTTTGCGCACCCTCTTTGACGGTTCAAAGTTGTTCCCGGTTGGAACAACAGCATCAACTTCCACCATTGGAGCAAGCGGAGTAAGTCCAGATGGGGAGTTGCCCCCAGCTTTCCCCACTCAGTGCCAGTGGCGACATCGAGCTTATCTTGCAGACAGGACCACCTCAGTTTTGGAAGTGGCTGTGGCTTGCCCCTAGTTTTGTTGAGGAGCTCTAGCAGTCGCCACCATGTTAAAGACCGACGTCCTTGGCAAGATTTGATTGGAGACGGTCAGCCTCTCGAAGACTGATCATCTGACTAGTGAAGCACTTTTGACGGCTTCATTTGAAGCAGGAATTGAGAGGGTTACCCTTTTTGGGATGGCCCCTTCGGGAATCACGGGCTTCTTTGCTGGCCCGCTTGAGCTTTGGCTCAGCCTATTAAAGACCGAGACCCCCTTTTTAGATGGCTCGTTGAGAGGAGCCGTTGCAGTCGTCAGTCGGTGGAAGACCGACTCCTTGGGAACATCGGGTTGCGGCGTTGAGACACCGACGCTCATTGGTGGGAGCATGGTCCCGAAGAACAATCCGATAGTAGCTTGAGTTACTTGCCCCATCGGCATTGAAAAGATGGAGGCCGCATTGGGCCCGTAAGTCACTCCTTCAGTTGAGGTGGAGCGGGAGTTGCTGTTACAATTTGTGCAGTTGGAAGCCATTAATTTTTCTTCTTCTTCTGCACTGGAACAAGACACCAAATCTTAGTATCTCGAATTCAAGGGCAACCATAGCGAACCGCGATTTTGTTCGCGAAACAAGACACACGAAGTGTGGAGTGGAAAGAGGAAAAGGCCCCACCGGACGTGCCAGAATCTGTTCACTGCCGGAAGACGGACTGGGACGTCCGGCCTGAATCCTGTGGGCAGATGCTATTTGGATTTATCCGTCTATCTCCCGAAGATGCCAAGTTAATTTATGGTACCGTATATCGGAGGTTTGAACGGATGCGGCCATTGTAGCAGACTTCGTCAGATTCTCCCTCGTTTATGAGGGTTTTTAGTTGTGGGAAGGCTCTTCCCTGTAGGTGCAAGCCCCTAAAGTTAATTACGTTACCGCATCGCGATAACCACTTTCTCCTGCTCCGGAAGTTCACTTCTTGTCATGTGTATGTTTTTTGTTTTATTTTGGTTGCCTGCGGATTGTATACGGAGACTAATTTATGTCGTCGCCCATAGGACGTGGATTAGTCCAAATCCGTATATTTTTAGATTTGGATTTGGTTTGATTTAAGGATCATTAATCTAGTTTGAGATTAAGATCAACTTAAACATATAAGCATTTGGGCTCGATTATTTTAATTTAAGGACATCGCGGTCCAATATCGCCATGTTTGAGGCGAAATGTTAGTTTAAGAACGTTTCGGTCCTTTGTCGCCATATTTGGTGGCAAATATTAGTTTAAGGACATTTCGGTCCATCATTCACCTTATGCGCACGTGTATTTGTTATGTGGCAGAGTGAATAATGGAAATATAGAATGTGCCCAATTTGGGGTACAATCTGATTTGAGGCATGCACGTCAATGCATGAAGAAGTTATTGGTCGTCGAGACCTGCCACCTCTCTGAAGACGTTGAAGAATTACAACGAAATGTATCAGAGGTGTGAAGAGATGTACCTTTGAACCAAATTCCATATTTGAGGGAAAAGAGTTTGTTGTGGGCTTAAGTATTTTTGGTCATATTTGAGACCTTGGAAATCTAGAGCATATGGGCTTGATTGATTTCTTTGTTAATGATACGTTAGTCTAATTTGAGACTAAGATCCATTTAATAACATTTTAGGATCTTCTTTATTTAAGACCCATCAACAAAGCATTTGGACTCAGTTGCAAGACTTTAGCAACTTAGCCAATTTGGGCTTTAGTCTGCTTAGTCTCCCCTTTTTTTCTTGAAAAAGTGCTAAGCACTTGTTTGGACTCTGTTTATTCAGTCCCTCTTTTTTATGCAAAAAGTGCTAAGCGCTTATATGAGTTCTAACGCCCACATATAATCATGTGGGGCTTTCAGTCATGGGCATTGCCCAATAAGTGTTGAACATTTTACTCGTTTTGTTTTTATATGGAGTGCTAGGCACTCTTTATGGCGTCCACGAGGGAAACACGTGAGGCGTTGAGTGTTGAACACTCAGCCGTCTTGGGCTGCCTATGGAGTGCTAAGCACTCTTTTCTTCTCTTTTACGGCGCCCACGTAGGGAGCACGTAAGGCGCTGGGCGCTGCCCAATGAGTGTTGAACACTCAATCTTTTGGCTCTCTTTTTTTTATGGAGTGTTGCGCACTTTATGGCGCCCTCGTGATTTTCACGTGTGGCGCCGGGCACTGCCCAATGAATGCTAAGCACTCTACTTTTTTGTGGCACCCATGTGAGGAGCACATGAGGCGCTAGGCGCTTTTAGAGGCGTTCACGTGGGAAGCACGTGGGGCGCTGAATTCTTTTCTCCTTTGTTGATGGCATTTTTGCTTATTAATGATCACCAGAATCTTTGTTTTGAAGATGTAGGATCAAGCTTCATTTTTAAGAACTAAGTTCTTTTGTAAGAACTAGGTTTCTCTAGTATGCTTTTGTTTTTTAGGAACTCAATTTCTGGTTCTTTTCTGAATCTTTGATTCTCAAGAACAAGTTCTTCCCGATAAGAATTAAATTCTCAACTTGTGGGAGAATTGCCTAGCAGATCTCAGATCCAGAGAAAGAACTAAGTTCATTTAAAAGGGTTAAACCCTTCAATAGGTAAATGAGTTGTTTTGATCTCTATTTTTTTATTTACCTAGAGTTTTTGAGGAGGGAGATTTTCTTTCTTGAGAATTTAATTCTTTGTTCCTTTTCAACCTTTCTGTCTCTTAATTTAGAAGCTTGGGGGGAGGGGGTTCCTTTATATCAAACTTGAAGTCTTCGGTCTTTTATATAGTAGAGGCAACATTTTAATTAGCTTTAAGGAAATCTCTCATTGAGAGATTCTAATTGATTTGTGGAATTTTACCCACCATTGGATCTTTGATCCAAGAGTTTCTATTTTACAGAACATGATTTTTGTTTTTAACGTAATTGGGGAAATATTTTCCCTGTACAGAATTTATTCTTTAAAAATGGTGATTTTTAATCACCATTGGATTTTTTAATCCAATGGTTCTCTAGTTTACAGAGAGCAATCTCTCTTATTTAGAAAGATTAAGAGAATATATTCCAAAATATAATTTTATTCTATAATTGGATATTTGATCCAACCGGAAGTATCTTTCTTATTTTAGAAAGATTTGGGAAATATTTTCTCCCGACAGAATTTATTTCTGCATTTTTGATGATTTATCATCTCCGTTGGATCTTTGATCCAACGGCTCTGTTTAACAGAGAGTCGAATTTAATTCCACCTGGGCCCCGGCACTCACGTGTTTTGCACGTGAAGTGCCACCTGAAAGTTTTAACTCTTATTTAATAGATTCATTTGTGCTTTGCACATTGGCGCCCGCTGAGGAGTACGTGAGGCGTCACCATAGGATTTAATCCTATAAGATTGGCTCTAGTGCTGGCGCCCTTGTGGAGGGCACGTGAGGTACTGCCTCATTAATTTTGAATAGTGCTTTGCTCTTTTATTGGGGGAAATACACTTCTATCTCTGTAGCTTATTAGTTCCATGTTTGGTTTCGATTCTACGAAATTGTTTCTAGCGCCATGTTTTTAAACACCAAAAATTTTCATTCCGTAACAGCCGCGGTCGACGGCCAGGGCGCTAGGAACCCCAATATGGTATCAGAGCCACCCAAACATTAGAAACTAGTAGTAGACAATGCATTAGTTTCAAAACCGAAAAATTCCGATTTCAAAACCCACTCTCTGTTCTGAAAATTTTTTGGTCTCTAAATTTTTTTAAAAATAAGTGCAGAGACTTACTCTAGACATGTGTGTGACACAAGATGAAAACGAGGCCATTCCATCAAAACATGGCCGGCCAAAATGCTAAAATTCCCGTTTCTTCCTTTTTACTATTCACCTATGGGCCTCGTTTTCATCCAGTGTCTTTGGTTTTGTAAATTGGCATTTTTGGTCTTGTTTGATTTGCTCCAGATTTCACTTAGTGTTATCTTTGCTTTGGGACAACTTGGAAAGTTTCAAAACTTAAAATTTTGCATCGTTTATATCTGTGATGTGGTGTATATGTATTTCAAATATCGTCTATTTGCTATATATCATTTACACGGGGTTGTATATACTTGCTTTTACTTCTGTGATATTGTTATCTATGATGATTTGTTCAGATTGTCGTGATGGATAGCCCCTAGTGCAATTGTAGTTGTACAGTTTAGATTCATTTGTATATTCATTATTGCGGGGCGAGCGTCCGATTTGTGGACGCCGTTTCCGTCGGTTTTTATATTCTTTTATTGGGGCATGACCGGGTTGAGCTCGATGTCACTGTTATATATATGTTTTTCTTTTCTGTACTAGAATTACTCCGCGGTGGAGTGCTCGAATAGCCGCGTTCTAGAAGGAAACGGGCCCGCATCTTATGGCATTGAGACGGAGGAGGCCTTACTCTAGAATTGGCGGGCTATTCGCTGCACTCGTACGAGATATAGGATGACCCACGGAGGGGTGCTTAAGTTACCGGATTCCATGAAGTGCTGGGTGGCCCATTCACTTTATTGATTGGGGTTGCCTCACTTCTGGGATTGGCGGGTAACTTGCTGCACTCGTAGGGGTCTTGGTTATACAATGCACGGCTATCCATACGACCGGGGAACGTCGAGTCTCATTTGCGGTTCAAATGAAGCCCGGGGCTCCTAGATTATCTGTTATTCTGTGTTGCTTACCGCTTTTCTGTGATGTTGCTTATATCATGCCTGTGACGAATGTTATATATATTTACATATATACTAATAGATGTTGTATTTGTTTTGCATCCACGCTAGTCCAGCCCCCGCTTTGCCGTTAGTTAAGTAACCTAACGGTGCATGGCGGGTCCCCGTGGCGACTGCGGATGGCATATACGTACATTGTATTTTCGTTCTTTTTTGGTATGATATGAATTAATTGATGGGACTGCATTAATTTTGATTAATGCAAGGAAAAATAAACCTAAAAGATGTTGGAACAAGTTTCGAAAAACTATAGTCGTATTCTTTCGCTTTGCATAGTGATATTCATTTGGAGATATCCAGCACCTCATTCGAGGAGGCAAGAGCCTAAATCCTTTCACGGGGAGTGACCTCTTGTGCAAAAGTGTATGTTACTGTAGATTACTCGGTTTTCTTCAAAACCACTAGTTTTTAAAAGCGGAGCTTAAACCACTCATTTTCAAAACTACTCTGTTCCTTTAACGATATCAATTCATTATGTTAAAGGTTTTCGCCAAAAACTAGCCGTAGCCCTCCGTCGTTTTAGATAATTAGTACTTAGTATTCGTGCTGTGTTTGCTGATAATTCGTCTAGGCATAGTGGACGGTAGCTAAGTAATGATTGTCTGTAGCATAGATAATGCGATTGGTTAGGACAGTCGCATGATTTTGTTGATTATTCATCAAGGGTCGTGCGGGTGGGTTTAATGCAATCTTGGATAACGACGGGTTGGACTTGACTAGGATCTTTTGATTTGTTGATTTTTCTTCAATGTCAATAAGGTCCTAGGGGTAAAAACCATATCGGGAGTTTCAAATATACAGGAAACTTGCTAGTGTTGCATACCTTCTGGAGTGTGGTATCTAGAGTGGTTTCCATTTAGTTTATCAGGCAATGATAGTTGTATCCCGATCCCACTGATGAGTAGGATTACTCTTGGGAGATATTTTCACTTCACAATTAACTGACCTATTAGGTGTCTAGAAAGGTGTTAACGAGGCTACGCCTCAGCGGAAACGAGGTTTATTTTAATTAAGTCCGTGCGAGAGCACGGGAAAACTGCCTCGGAGTACCAACACCAACCTGGATGAATGGTTAGCGAACTTGTAATGTGTTAATGATCCCAGCTAGTTCTCCTTTTAAGATTTGAAGGAGAATTCGAGAAAACAGTGGGAGCCATCCTGATTAGATAAACTATTAACCAATCTAATTGAGGTTAGAGTGCACGCTGAGTGTTTCTTTTCTCTCTCTCTTTTGCAGCGACCATGACCTGACCTTAAACTAATGACTTATGAACTAAGTTAACTGAACCTTCTTACACACTTTGGCTTTTGGATTGTCATGATTCACAACAAAGCCGCATATATCCCTGCTACTCTTACTTCCCTTTTCCATTTCTCCAGAACACTCTGTACCACTACGAAATCCATATTGCTTGGGTATGCCATCGTATAGTTACATACGAACTCGAAAAAACTTGTTTCGGTTCGAGGATGGATTCCAGTTCTGGAGAAATTGAATAAGATTATTCGGTTGACTTTTCTTTTTCTCTTCTCTCAGGTTGTGAGAGCTCATAGTATTAGGAGAGTACACCTGCACTTATTGGATAGACTTCTTCCAAACCTTAGGCAGGTGTCGAAAGGTAGGGAAAGTAGAAAACCAATTAGCCTAAGATGGTGTACAGAAGGTAGGAAGTAAAGACATATAAAGGGATTGGAGTGATGGCAAAGGAAATTGCGACTACTATCATGAATTTGGATAATGGAAGAGGCATTATTAGGAATACCCGGCCACCCCTTTGAAACATTTTCATTTTTCAGTCTTACTGTGCGCTGCTAATTAAAAACTGCTTTCCCAATTAGATTCTGACTCTAGAATATGTATTTACCAGACTTTATTCTCATATCTGTATGGCATTACAGATGCTGAGTGGGGGTAGAACATTGGGATTGGGTGATTAGATCCTCAATATCTGAATCCTTTGTAATTGTTCATATTTGAGGAAATCGTCTGGGTTTTGCCTAACGGCAAATTTTTAGTTTTGAATATCTGTTATTACGCACCAATTTCAAACTGATATATCTGTACGTTTATTTTATAAAGTGAGATATAACTATAACGACTCTGTATTTAATGTCTAAAAATTTGTTTAAAGTTAAAGTACTAAATGGAGTATTTGCAACCCTGAGTATTCTATAAATATTTAATTTGTTTAAGAACAGTAAGAAATAACTTGTAGCTCATTGGTAAAGCCTTGCACTGCTGTGACATAGCCCCTGTGTTCGAATCCTATCAGCAACATATTATTTTTAATGATTTTTCTTTTAAACTTTTTGGAAGCCCAAAAATTTACACATGCAATACACGTAAAAATGAAAAGTCATTGAAATCAAAACATGTGGGAATTGTTATATGAACAGACACCAACACGTGGCACCAATCCCAAGCCCTACCTCCACTTGATGGCCGAAGAGATCTCACATTGGGCCGGCGCCGCCGGGTCAAACCGTAGGTGGTGCCTACAATTATCCAGAGAATTAAAATGAGACATTAATCCTAAATTTTAATGCATTTTAATTCCATTCTTCAATTCCCTAAACCCTAATTCTATCCTATAAATACCACCCCATACCTAGCCCTATCCATTCTGAAATCTATCATCAAAACTCTCAAATTTTTCCAAGTCAAATTAGTTGTACAAGTGGAGTTAGCCCAAGATCATCTTCTGGCGACGACTCGGGAAAAATCCGGCGACACAGCGACTCCACGAAGCTCTCAAACCCTTCCTCTACCTCCCCTCTCTCATCTAATCCAGTAAGTCCCCTCTCCTCTCTTCCCTATTAAAAGAATTCTCTTCTCAAAACTCATCGAAAGCGGAGTTATTCCGACTTTCGATTCTAATTTTGTTAAAAACACAACTTTTCTTAATAACCAAACATCCATATTGTTACATCTTGTTTGGTAATCTTAAAACAAATATCTAGAACAAGTTTCAATTCAAAATACAATGTTATACAACTTTTATTTCAATTTTACGGTTAAATACCACAAAGTTTATTTACGGCATCATTTCATCATATTTGCTCATATTACCTTTAGAAAACTCACGAGGTAATGACCTACCTCATCACAACACTCATCATGACATAGAACGATGGCTTTTGGAACAATATTTTGTGGGATAAATACAATTTTACAATAAAATACCTTAAACTAATAAAACGGTATTCTTTAAAATTGTTTTAATTAAATTCCTTGCAATTAAGCCTCTACAACCCATTTTGGGGAACACTATTTGGATGGTGCGGGTTATCGCACATCCTTGGGACTAGTAGAGCGAGATGCAGACCTTCTCACGGAGCATCCGATCTCGATAGAATTTTTAATACAATTTTTAAGAATAAAGTGATTTTCTATTTAATAAATGAATTCTATTTTAATAATTATATATATTATCAAAATATCTATTTTAAATATATATAATAAATTCCATGTTTTCTAAACAAAAGAATCATAAATTTCATGAATATATCATGACAAATCAATAAAATTCCAATTTACACTAAAATACCATATACTATTCAATCTAGGTTTATAATCATTAGAATACTTCACTTTAAAAAATTACATCCATGAAAACCCTAAATATGATAAATAAATACTTGAGGTTTATTTGGAAAGTTTATAAAAACTATTTTTCATAAAACCCCCTCAAGTTTATTAATTTATAATAATGACCCTAGTAAATATAGGTTTAAGCTCTTAAGCCTCAGGGAGCCAGAGAAAGTGGGTGCTTGCCTATTTAAGGTAGAAAACTAAAATGGGGTTATCAATGGTAATTGGCTTGGAAAAAGTCACAAATCCTGCCGTCCATGTGCAGCAGTTACCCTCCAAAACCTAATTCAGTAATCAAATTCTGTTTAAAGTGTCTGACTCAATCTAAGTTTCAGTCATATCTGAAAACAATCCATACTTGAAAACAATTCAAATATAACTCCAATACATCATGAATCCATATATACTGGAACTTGAACATGAATACTAGAATACCATCTATATTAACATGACTCGAATTGACCGAACCATGGATATACATTGACTTGATCACATGATTATCCGTTTACATCCTTATCCGTTTACATGAGCAATTAATATCATGGTTTCGGCAAGTCTTACAACTATAAACAAAACAATAAACATTACGGGGTTTTTAAGGGGTAGATTGGTACGGAATGTGTTAAAAGTGGCATGATGATGGTCACTTTAATACACCTAACCTGAATATTCATTGCTGTTGTCCCGTGGCTTAACGGTTCATGGTGTCAATGTACCTGGATTGGGACAATCCCAGTATCCGTTTAGATCTATCTCTATAGATCTTAATTCCCAAAATGTAGGAGACATCACCTAGATCTTTCATTGAGAATCGATGTGATAAGAAGAGCTTGACCGAGTGCAGCATAGGAACATCATTTCCTATCAAGAGTATGTCATCCACGTATAATACGAGGAAGACGACCTTACTCTCTGCAACTTTCTTGTATATACAAGGTTCATCTACGTTCTTGATGAAGTCAAACTCTTTGACTACAACATCAAAATAGATGTTCCAACTCCGCGATGCCTGCTTTAACCGTAGATGGATTTAAGTAGCTTGCACACCTTTCCGCTGCTCCCACTATCTACGAAGCCCTCTGGCTGAGCCATGTACACGCACTCCTCTAAACCACCATTTAGAAAGGCGGTCTTAACATCCATTTGCCAGATTTCGTAGTCATGGTATGCAGCAATGGCAAGTAAGATCCGGATGGACTTAAGCATAGCCACTGGAGAAAAGGTTTCGTCATAATCCACACCTGGACGTTGACGAAAACCCTTTGCAACAAGTCTAGCTTTGAAAGTCTCCACTTTTCCATCTACACCAAGTTTCTTCTTAAAGATCCACTTGCTCCCAATGGGTTTTACCCCTTCAGGAGAAACTTCCAAAGTCCATACTTTGTTGGTGTACATGGATTCCATCTCAGATCACATTGCATCCTGCCACTTCACAGAGTCCCCACTTGTGATGGCCTGCTCGAAGCTAGTTGGGTCATCATCTTCCATGATGCAATCCTCGCTCCCACCGTCTATGAGAAAACCGTAGTATCTCTCAGGTGGATGAGGAACGCTACTAGATCAGTGGAGAGGCTGGGGTTCGTTGGGAACTACTGAATCCTCTGGTTCCACTAAATCTTCTGTTGCAGTTTGTGTCGCTGGAACTTCTTCCAGTTCTACCTCATTGCCACTATCTTGTCTCATAAGAAAACCATTTTCTAAGAAAATGGCATGTTGAGAAACAAACACTTTTTGTTCCTCGGGGTGGTAGAAGATATACCCTTGCGAATGCTTGGGATATCCAATAAACTTATACAGAACTGACCTTGCCTCGAGCTTGTCCGGATTTTGTGTTTTCACATATGCCGGACAACCCCATATCTTAATGTAATTAAGATGTGGTCTCTTTCCTTTCCATATCTCATATGGAGTGGTTGGCACGGATTTGGTGGGAATTTTATTCAATAGGTCTATGGCTGTCTCAAGCGCATACCCCCAGAGGGAAATAGGCAACTCAGCATTGCTCATCATAGAGCGCACCATATCTAATAGGGTGCGATTCCTCCACTCCGATACACCGTTGTGCTGTGGTGTATAGGGAGGAGTAAGCTGAGAGAGAATCTCATTCTCTTTTAGATTGTCCAGAAACTCATTGCTCAAGTATTCTCCTCCTCGATCAGATCGTAGGATCTTAATACTTTTGCCCGTTTGGTTCTCTACTTCGTGCTTATATTCCCTGAATTTCTCAAAAGCTTCAGACTTGTGTTTCATCAGGAACACATGTACGTATCTTGAGAGATCGTCAGTGAATGTAATGAATTAGGAAGAACCGTTCCTGGCATGTGTAGACATGGGACCACATACATCACTATGTATCAGCCCTAAGAGTTCTGTAACTCTTTCTCCGTGTCCACTAAACGGAGTTTTGGTCATCTTGCCTTTGAGACATGACTGGCAAGTATCATAAGATGAAAATTCGAACGGATTCAAATATCCATCCTTATGTAACTTAGCTAGTCGTGTCGCATTGATATGACCTAGTTTACAATGCCACAAGAAAGATTCGTTCATTTCTGAACTCTTCCTCTTGTGTGTGTTTTGTACATTAAGTACTATAGTTTGATTGAGAACGTATATGCCATTATTTAACGAGCCTGATCCAATCAACTTTTGATTCAGGAAGATGTTCATAACATTATCCTGTACTACAAAATTATATCTCTCTTTACTCAATAAAGAACTGATATAAGATTGCATATCAGGGTCGGAATGTAATAGCATTCGTTCAGAATCAATGTATTACCATTTGGTAACACAAGGTGATATTCGCCAACTGCTTTGGCTGCAACATTTGCACCATTCCCTACTCTAATGGAATGATCACCCTCTCCCAGTTCCCTACCTTTACGTAGCCCATGTAACATATTACATATATGGGATCCAGATCCGGTATCTAATATCCAGGACGTAGAGTGAACTGAGAAACAGTTCTCGATAACAAACACACCTGAAGAAGATGCATCAGCATGCTTATTCTTCGTTTGGGTGGCGTGAGAATTCAGATATTCTACTATTCCCTGCTCGGACTTATAACAATTATAAGTGGGAGCGGGACCAACGTTCCTTTGCTCAGTATAAAAAGCGGGTTCAGTCAATATATCCATATTATTATCTTGATTAAGGCCTGATATGGTCGTTACCTGGAGAGAGAGAAGAAAACAGTTTAGCGTATGCTGTTACAAGATTAGATTAGTTATTATCTTATCTAATCAGGATAGCTCCCACTGCTTTTTATCAAATCTTCCTTAAAACCCTAAAAGGTAAGACTAGTCAGGATTAATTACACCTTACAAGTTCGCAAATCTTTCGGCCAGGACAGTATTGGTACTTTGAGGGAGGTTCCCCGTGCTTTCGCACGGACCTAATTAAAGTAAACCTCATTTTTCCTGAGGCATAACCTCATAAACACCTTTCTAGACACCTACTTGATTGGCTAATTGTCATGTGTAAAACTCTCCCAGGAGTAACTCTTACTCGCAGTGAGTATCGGGATCCAACTATCTCATAGGAGGTATGCAAACTCATTGCAAATTTCAATACTTGAAATTCCCGATAATGCTTTTACCCTTAGCGTGCTATGACCTTGACGCATGCCAAACAACCCATAGTCCGCTAGTCAAGTTCAACTCGTACATTTCGTGATTGAATTAAATCTACCCGTACGACCCTTGACGCATGCCAAACAACGCCATACGAATACCCTAATCCAATTGCATCTCATGCTACAGATAAGTAGTAATCAGCTACCGTACACTACGCCTTGACGCATGCCAAACTACCGTAGCACGAATACAAAATATTACTTATCTGAAATGACGGAGGGCTACGCAGGTTTTTCTGAAAACCATGAGCGTAATGAACTTGACATCATTGTAGAAACAGGTGATTTTGAAAAGGAGTGTTTTTGAGGCTTTTCTAGTTTCGCTAAAGAGGTCACTCCCGGTGAAGGGATCTCGGCTCTTTCCTTATCGAATAAGGTGCAGGATATTTCATAAATACCGCTGTGCAAAGCAAGAACTATAGAAGCAATCAAAAACTAAACCGTGAGTTTGTAGCATCTGCCAGTTTTGCTAAAGAGGTTACTTCCGGTGAAGGGACCTCGGCTCTTTCCTCATCGAATAAGGTGCAGGGTATATCACATATACCACTATGCAAAGCAAAAACTGTAGCTACCCTTTTTGAAAATTTGATTCTACAATATCTTTTAGGTTTCTTTTCTTTTATTAATCTCATTAATAAATCCCACCATTTATGCTTCCTAAGCATCACAGAAGAAACGAAAGCATTAATATTTATATATCATCATATATATATAGTGTAAGCATTCGTCTCAGGCAGTAATATGATCTCATCACAGAACATTGCAGCAGAAGATAACATATGAAAATATTGGATATATTAGGACGTCCGTGTTTTATTTTAAGCCTGTATAAAACACGGATTCCGCGGTCGCAATGAATAGCAAAACCCACATCCCTAGACCCCTACGAGAGCGGCAAGTAACCCTTCCAATTCTAGGGTTAGAAGACCCGGTCTCGACTCTTCGAGATGGCCTCCCACTGGACCCTAGAACCCGGTTACTTGTGCTCCCCTCCTTGGGTCTACCTAATGCAGAAAAGTTAATAATATACAATGGTGACATCAACCTCAACCCGGAAGTGCCCCAATAAAAGAATATTACATACAATGAATTTTACATGAATGAAAATAAAAACCCTCATCTCACATAAAACCCCGGCTATTCAGAACACGACAATCCAATATAACATATCACAGCAACACATAATATCTCATATCATCAACGTAAGTAAGTATGCGTATCCCGATTGTCGTTGATGTATAGAAACGAAGCTGTCAATACCCCACATACTACACTTACGGTCGCAGAAAAGAAAAGTGGAAAACTACAACATTTGGAATCCACAGTCGCCTTAGACATCGTAAACCCGAAATATCACATATTATGGATTTCATGCCTAACTATATGAATTCCACATATTGTATCACAATCACAGAATATCATGACGATGTTTAACGTTTCGATCGAATCAACATACACTCACAAATTACCCCCGTGAGCTCAACACTTGAGCAAAATCAAAACACTCAAAAACCATGCCGCAGTGTCCATGGACCAGCTGTAGAAGGAGTTAACCAACGCCTTACCTATGACACCACGGAACTACGGCAAACCCGAAGGTTCGTTCGCGATTCCGTGGGCATAGAATCGAGTTAAGGTTATTATAGTCTTCTAGGGGGTCCATAGGGGTACTTGCACAATTTTACGAGTACAATCAACTTCGGAAAATTACAACACTTGGAAATTTCAGCGGGGTACAAAATGTGGTGTGTGAAGTTCGATCGAACTGCTAAAAATAGTCAAGG
Source organism: Agapanthus africanus (assembly GCA_030015575.1). NCBI lineage: Eukaryota > Viridiplantae > Streptophyta > Magnoliopsida > Asparagales > Amaryllidaceae > Agapanthus > Agapanthus africanus. The sequence goes on from JASDDO010000016.1 coordinate 390,096,635, forward strand.
TTACCAATACAGTGTTAAGTTATACGACTACGAAGCACTACGATTTAGCCCCAGGACAAAGAAATCATCACATGAAAATTGGGCTAAATAAACAATACTAAGAAACCCAAAATCGAGATATGAGAGCACAGGGGGAATACAAAGGGCAGAGGAGCCTAGGGGTTCGGCCAGGTTGGAACTATTGGCCTGGGCTCGGCCAAAATCCAAGCCCCTCCCTCCATATTTCTCCCATGTTCTTATAATGGCCAATAGATCATTCTGCACCTGTTTGGAAAAATTTTAAAGGACTTTTTTGAAAATTTACAGAGAGCAAAATGAGGTGTTCATAATATCGTATTTCGGAGTGGATTTCGTTTTCGTAATTGTTATAACACCGTATCTAGAATTCTAGTTTGGCTCTGATACCACTGTTGGGCTTCCCTTGCACCTGGTTCTAGGGTTTGGTAGCATCACTCATACCACTTTAAAATTTAGAGAGGTGCAAAGCAAGCAAACCATGAATCATGCTAAAATTTCTAGGGTAACAAGTTTGTAGCACATACAAAAAAGTAAAGAGAGTAGGATTACAACCTTTGTAGTCCGTTCCTTCACTTCATAAGCTCCGTGTTGAGGTCCCTTCGCTGCGATCATCAAGAACTCCGACTCTCGTGTGGCTCCAAAAGGTGAATGATGCATCTTGCTTGAAGTCTTCTTGATCTAAGATGATCTACATTGAAGAATCTCTAACCCAAGCTTACACTTCACTAATGAAGTAATTAGAGAAGTGAACACCCTAATCTAAGTGGCTAAATTAGATAGGGATGATGAAGTAGGAATTTTACACTCTTTTGTTTTCAATTTCTCACCATTTATTATCACAAACACAAAAGCTAGTGAAGTTTTTTTAAGAGCTAGAAGAAGAAGAAAATGAAGCTAATCCTTTTATAATGAATAATGAATTATTGTTGTGGTTACAAGTGCAACCATGAGTTAAGAATGGGAGTCTTAACTCATGTAGAGAATAAACTAAGGTTAAGGGTTTGGGTTGGGTTAACAAATATCAACACAAAATATCAAAGCTAAAGACAAAATCAAAGCTTCATGAAGCATCCAAAAGCTAACCCAAAAGCTAACCCTAATCCAAACCCTAACTAGGTTTAAACCCTAAATCAATGTTGCATTTGTAACCCTAACATGTTACAATATTATATATCACATATATAATATATAATGTAACAAAAGAAAATAATACAATTAACATATATCGCATATATATCAATGTATTATCCGGTGAGAAAAAGAATCAATAAAACGAGCTTATATTAGTTAACGTAATGTAATATATCACATATATAATTATACATTAAATTATCGAATCAACTCTTGATCCGACAATCCGGCTATATAGCACATAACCGACTAATATAACATGTACCAATTCATCGAATCAACACTTGATCCGATGACCCGGTTATATCACATATACCCGGCCGATATCACATATCCCGAGAATAAAATACGGTATCTCATATCGTATTATTCTCGGTTCCGCACATATCGCATATGTGCTCCTACTCCGTTTTGCCTGAGCCAGAAAGCCTCTGTGTAGGACTCTAAAGAATCGTCAATACGCCGGCAGTAGGTGATGATCATATCAAACACCCACAAGCTGCAAGCGGTCAACTAAACGTAACAGCCACCCAGGTATTGAGCGATCAGAAGATCAACAAGTAAGCCTGTACATTCTCCTGTGAATCCAATCAGTAACACTACCGTACAGTCCGGTCTCTTTGTCTGATATGTCGCATATCAAGTCTAGGGGTAGTAAACGTCAGACCGAGGTATCTACTATTTGTATTCGTAGTAACCGATAAGTTGTGTCGATATGAGGCTCATAACAGGTCGAGAAACTACTGATAACTCTTACCAGTAGCACTCCATATCAGCCCTGGCCAGGGACTTCAAGTTATAGCCAATCAAACACAGCACAACATCAACTCCTTATACCGGTAGAGACGAAACCCCTCCTATCGCTCATTGTCTCCATGTGATTCGGGACTGTACCCAAAAGCCACCGTTTTGCACACCCTCTTGGATGTGGTAAGGTGGAAATCAAAGCACAGTGGGAATCACACAAGACTCTAAGACGATCTCGGGTCTACAGACTAACCTGTACCAGTGTCACCGGAGAACTGCTATCCGACGATAGGTATAATACCATCTAGGAGTTCTCAGTGAGTCTGTTCAGTGTACCCAGTCTATACTGAGCACCTATACACCATCTTTGATGTCAAACACCGATGGATATGGGATCATCCATTGCCCATCATATGGGTCAAGATGCGTATACACTAGTCTACTCTGGTGTATCGATGCCCTGTCTCGATACACCCTCGACTAGGAACAGTTATAGGATGTACTCGTTGACTACCGTGGCCCCACTAGTATGATCTCATCATAGTCCCAGTAGTCAAGTACATATCCTAAGGGCTTTATCAACATGTGAGAGTAAGACAGTAAACCAATACAAGTCAACATGTTAACAAAATGAAACCAGATAGCATACTATCATATCGAGCAAGAAAGTCCTCTCTATATATATCCAAGTATCCACTATAATATACATCATATGTACAACAATGGCCTCTAGGGCATATATATAACTAACAATATTATTTCCATTTCTTCACCAAAACCCTACACCCTCTTCATCAAAAATGATCCCCACTTCATCCTCAACACATTGGACCTTGCAAGTTTTGATTTTGAAGACTTTAAAAAGCTAGGGTTTTTCTTGAGTTGCCCAAATGAGGTATATTTTCTTTCATTTAGTTTAGTTTTAGTTTCTTGCACCCTAGTTTAGTTTAGAATGTGATTTGGTTAGGGTATGTGATGTTTGGAAAATTCAAGGGAAGGGTTTGGATGTTTGTGTGGAATCATGAGGTGTAGTAAGTGTTTTAAGACCTTAGGGATTGATTTCAAGACTTGGAAATGAGTATAGAACCCAAAATACGAACTTAGGAATTCACTCGTGTCGGTTTTGTGAGGTTGTGTTAGCCTACAGAGAATCTGGGGAAACCTGGGAAGTTTCTGAGAAAAACTAGCAACTCCAGAGACCTAGTTAGACCAATAGGAGACCACCCTGAGAAGACGAATCCCAACAGAGCACACAGGGCCGAGCAGGCCGGTTTTCTAGGTATTGTGGCCGGCCAAATTTTGGTATTTGGTATCTAGGCTGGTTCAGTAGCTCACTTGCTCCATATACAACTCTCTATAGTTGCTAGTTTTGTCCCAATGTAACCTGAGTAAAATCTGGGAGTATATTGGGTTGGTTTTGGATATGTTTTCCGATATTGGGATTTTTGATTTTGATATTTGATATTGTATTTGGTCGTTTGATATTTGTACGTCAACGACGAGGGTTGTTTGGTTGTTTTTGCATGCGTAGGCTATAGGTTCTAACCTATGAGCGCACCATGTGCCGTATTGGTTTTCCGGACATGATATTAATATCATTGCGATTGTGTATTGATAGTAGGTACCCTCACGTGGATTCCAAGACGACAAAGCACATCGACTACAGCTGAACAAGGAGTTCCGTAGGTGAGTAGATGTAAGTCGATGTACTACACCCCAATACCTGTGGGGAGGCGGAATTTTCAAAAACGAACTTGTTTAGTGAACGAACATCGACTAATCGCTTGAATCGAAGCTAAACTAAATAACCAAACACAAAGTGTTTCTAAACTACTGTGTTTAGGGATTATACCTAATGAACCAACTCCTTCGTCTTTACGATCTCCTTGTTCTCCTCGGCCTTCTCTTTGTAGTAGACGATCCACCCGAGAGCAAAACTCCAAGCTTAGCCTCTAAACTTGAGGCAACTAACCTTCTTGGATTGCTAATCAAAGAAGATAGATTGAGATAGAGTGATGGTTATGGATTGTTTAGTCTTACTAACCCTTGTACTCAACTCATGAGAGGGGAGGATTAGTCTTTTGAAGAGAGAGAGCTTGAGGAGAGAGAATGTGTAGATGATAATGATAAGAGAATAGTGAGTCAAGAAGATATATATCAAGCATTTCTTTTATGAAGAAAAGAATAAGAAAAGAATTTAGCAACCATGCTTGAAAATATCTAGTGATGATTCATTATAATGACAAAAGACTTCTATGAATCATCAAGGTGACTCACTAATCACAATCATTTCATATGCCACCTTAACCTCCTTAGTCACCACCTTCTAGAAGCTTCCCGCATAATTACGAGAACGCCCCTCCTTTCCGCAAAAATACAGAAAAACTTTAGACTGTAAAAATCCAATAACCGGATACCAGTAACTGGCTTAAACCAAAGCCGACTGGTAAAAACTGTCCGAAAGTCGTACGTGCGTAAACACACGTATGCGTCCGAACTCTTGTCGTAAAACCATACGACCTCTATATCGTTTCGCCTGGAATAGGAAACTCTCTGTGTGGGACTCTAGAGACTCGACTACTACGCTGGCAGTGGGTTTAACCACAGACCGCAAGCGGCACTAGCTGTACGTAACGGTCCCCAGGTAGTTGTCGATAAGAAGGCCGATGAGGAAACCCATCCGAACTCCTACTGAGCCTGCTGTGACAATCTCCATACAGTCCGGTCCGTTCATCCAAGACTATCGCATATCGGGCCTAGGGGGCGGCAAGCGTCAGTCCCCTAATAGCGGTATAAGTCGTGTCGGAGCGAAGCCCATTACACCCTGAGAAACTACTGGAACCTACCAGCAAATCTCGCTTGCCCTGGCCAGGGACTTTGCGTAATGGCTCTCTGACACAGCGCGATATCTACTCCCAATACCGGGAGGGACGAATCCTGTCTAACCGCCACTGCCTCCAAGTGCTCGGGACTGCACCCAACTGCTACCTGTTTGCACGACTCCTTTGAGCCGTGGTAGGGTAGCAATCTAAGAACAGTGGGACAAACTCGAGGCGAAGTAGCAGTGTCAAGTCTGCGGACTATGCTGTACTCATGTCACCTGGGAACTGTTCACTGACGACTGGTATAAAACCAACCAACAGTTCCCTGTGAGTCCTGTCCGGTGTACCCGTAACCTAACGAGCACCTGCATACTATCTCCAGTACGACGTACTGACGGCTGTGGGACAGACCATCTCCCCAACTGGGATGAGAAGCGTACACACTAGTCTACTCCGGAGTATCGATGCTCTGTCTCGATAATCCAACGACCAGGGACCTGAATAAGGATGTGCTTGTAGACTACCCAGCCCCCACTAGTGTAACTGCCATCACAACGCTGGTAGACAAGCAAGATCCTAAGAGCTCTATCAATATGTACACTCACATATTAAGATAGAAAAACCAAGTAGCATACTACCATGTTTAGCAAGACTGTTATATACATGTGAATATCCCAAGCTTCCATTAAGTAATATACAAACTAGTATGATACAGTAATGGCCTTCTAGGGCATAAACACTAACAATCTCCCACTTGCACTAGGGCCATGTACTGGCGTATCGTAGACCAATGATCTCGAGTAGCCTCTCGAACTGAATCTGGGGTAGGGCCTTCGTGAATGGATCAGCAATGTTCTCTTCAGAAGCAACTCTCCGAACCTCGATCTCCTGACGATCAATGATCTCCCTGATCAGGTGATACCGCCTTAAGATGTGTCTGGACTTCTGATGGGACCTTGGTTCCTTCGCTAAAGCTATAGCTCCGTTGTTGTCGCAATACAGAGGTATTGGATCAACAATGGTAGGAACCACCTGATGTTCTGTTAGGAACTTCTTCATCCAGACTGCTTCTTTTGCGGCATCGCAAGCAGCTATATACTCCGCTTCCATTGTCGAGTCAGCAACGGTGTCCTGCTTGGAGCTCTTCCAGCACACCGCCCCTCCATTGAGGGTAAAGACATAACCCGACATGGACTTGGAATCGTCCTTATCACTCTGAAAGCCGGAATCAGCAAAGGCCTCCAACCTGAGGTCTTTTCCGCCGTAAACCAAGAACATCTCCTTAGTCCTTCTCAGGTACTTGAGAATGTTCTTTACTGCTATCCAGTGCTTCTCCCCTGGGTCTGACTGATACCGGCTTACCACGCTCAGTGCGTAAGCTACATCTGGTCTGGTACACAACATCGCATACATTATAGAGCCTACCGCAGAAGCGTAGGGTATAATAGACATGCGTTCCCTTTCCAAATCAGTCTTGGGAGACATCTCTTTGGAGAGGGTGATTCCGTGACAAGCCGGTAAATTACCGCGCTTAGAATCTTCCATACTGAATCTTTTCAGTACAGTGTCGATATACCTGGACTGCGAAAGTCCCAACATCCTCTTGGATCTATCACGATAGATCCGGATCCCCAGAATGTAAGAGGCATCACCCAGGTCTTTCATGGAGAACCTGTGTGACAAGAATCCTTTGACAGATTGTAGCATAGGAATGTCATTTCCTATCAATAGAATGTCATCCACGTACAAGACGAGGAATACGACACTTCTGGCTACAACTTTACTATATATGCAGGGTTCATCTGGATTTTTGATAAAGTCATATTCTTTGACTGTCTCATCAAAACAGATGTTCCAACTCCGCGATACCTGCTTTAGTCCATAAATGGACTTAAGCAGCTTGCATACTTTCCCGCTGCTCCCACTCTGATTGAAACCCTCTGGCTGATCCATATAGACGCTTTCTTCTAAATTTCCATTCAGAAAAGCCGTCTTTACGTCCATATGCCAGATTTCATAATCATGGAAGGCAGCAATAGCAAGAAGGACCCGAATGGATTTGAGCATAGCCACTGGAGAAAAAGTTTCGTCATAGTCCAAACCAGGTCTTTGACGAAAACCCTTTGCAACAAGTCTAGCCTTATAGGTTTCCACCTGTCCATCTACACCAATCTTTTTCTTGAAGATCCATTTGCATCCTATGGGTTTTACCCCATCTGGAGCAAAGTCCAAAGTCCATACTTTGTTGGTGTACATGGACTCCATCTCGGCCCGCATTGTATCTAGCCATCGTACCGAGTCGCCGCTCTGGATGGCCGGCTGGAAGTCAGTAGGTTCATCATCATCTATGATGCAATCCTCTCTATCCCCATCTATGAGAAAACCGTAGTATCTCTCAGGCGGATGAGACGGCCTATTACTCCTGCGGAGGGGTGCGGGAATGTTCTGTTCTTCTTGAACCTCTGGTTCTACCAAACTTTCAGTAACAGCTTGTGGTTCTGGAATTTCTTCCAGTTCTACTGCGCTCCCACTCTTCTGATTTTCTAAAAATTCAGTTTCTAAGAAGTGGGCATGACGAGAAACAAAAACCTTTTGTTCCTCTGCGTAAAAGAAATAATATCCCTTGGAGTTCTTTGGATATCCCACAAGCTTACACAGTACTGAGCGTGCCTCGAGCTTGTCCACATGCTGCTTTTTTACAAAAGCTGGACACCCCCATGTCCTAAAATGTTTTAGACAGGGTTTCTTCCCACTCCACATCTGATATGGTGTGGTAGGCACAGTCTTGGTAGGAACCTGGTTTAAAAGATATGCCGCTGATTCTAGCGCATAACCCCAGAAAGATCGCGGTAACTCAGCATTACTCATCATGGATCGTACCATATCCAATAGGGTTCGATTCCGTCTCTCCGATACACCGTTGTGCTGTGGAGTGTATGGAGGAGTAAGCTGAGAGAGAATTCCTTTCTCCTTTAGGTAACCTAGGAACTCGGCACTTAAGTATTCTCCACCTCGATCAGATCTCAGTGTCTTAATACTTTTGCCTGTTTGGTTTTCTGCTTCACTCTTGTATTCCAGGAATTTCTCAAAGGCTTCGGATTTATGTTTCATTAAGAAGACATGTCCAAACCTAGAGAAATCATCTGTAAAAGTAATGAAGTAGGAATAACCACCTCTCGCATGTGTAGACATTGGACCACATACATCGCTGTGTATGAGTCCTAAGAGCTCGCTCGCTCTTACTCCTTGTCCAGTAAATGGAGTCTTTGTCATCTTTCCTTTGAGACAGGATTGACAAGTGTCATAAGTTTGATATTCAAACGAGTCCAAATATCCTTCTCTATGCAACTTAGTCAACCTTCTCTCATTGATGTGACCCAGTCTACAATGCCATAAGAAAGCTTTATTTAAATCTGGAGACTTTCTTTTTAGTGTGTTCTGGACATTGAAAATTTGGAGTTGGTTTAAAACATATATACCGTTATTTAGAGTACCGGACCCAATCATACCATGATTAAGGTGGATGTTGACAACATCTCTTACAAACGTGAAATCATAACCTTTATTTGATAACAAGGAAACCGATATGATATTACACGTTAAGCTTGGTACAAAATAACAGTTATGTAAAACCAAAATGTGTCCACTCGTCAATCCTAGGTGATAATCCCCGACGGACGCAGCTCCCACGCTAGCTCCGTTAGCAACCTTTAAGGTCATATCACCTTCCTTCAGCACTCTACGGTTTCTCAGTGCCTGCAAAGAATTGCAAATATGAGATCCTGATCCGGTATCCAATACCCAGGAAGTAGAGTTGATCGACAGACAATTCTCAATTACAAACACACCTGAGGTCGAAGCCACAGCTTGCTTCGGTTCCTGGTTCTTGGCGTTCCACACCTTGCAATCCTTCTTCCAGTGCCCTTTCCTGTGACAATGGAAGCACTCATCCTGGCCCACTACCGGTACCGCAAACTTTTTCTTTCCCTTCCCTCCCACCTTACTAACACCTCCTCTAGGTCTGGGTGCGGCCTTCTTCTTCCTGCCTTTGGCCCTAGCCTTGGACCCGGAAGAAGATGCACCGCCAACAAACATAGCGGGTGTTTCCCTTGCCTTCTGCAAGGTGCCCTCTGCACTCCTTAACATGTTCAGGAGTTCCGCAAGTTCAACTTCTTTTCCTTGAAGGTTGAAGTTGAGGATAAACTGGGCGTAGGTGGGAGGAAGGGACTGGAGAATAAGGTCTGTATAGAGCTCATTATCCAAAGTCGTCCCAAGGTCTGCGAGCTCTTCAATATAGCCGATCATCTTTAGGACATGTTCACCTACCGATGACCCGACAGCCAACCTCGCTCGAAACAAGTTCTTAGAGGTCTCGTATCTTGCTATACGAGATTGCTCTCCATAAAGTTCCTTTGTATGGAGAAATATTCCATCTAGGGACATATCCTCGTGCCTCCTCTGATGTTCATTGTTCATTGAGGCAAGCACGATGCACTTGGCTCTCGCGCAATCTAAATCCCAGGTTTTGCGGATTTCCTTATCCGCATTGCTGGATTTGGGACCAGGGACAGCAGGTGCCGTAGCGGTGAGGATGTACCCCAATTTGTCATAGGTCAAAGCCATTTTGACATTCCGCAGCCAATCTTTATAGTTTGGCCCTGTCAGTATATTTTTCTCTAAAAGTAACTTAAGTCCAGTCATTTTCAGGGTCGCTGCAATTAGGAGAGAGAGAAGAAAACTCTTTAGCATGATGCTCTTGCAAGTTTAGAGTGGTTTTTAGTTTATCTAAACTGGATGGCTCCCACTGTTTCTTGAATCCTTCCTCAAACCATAAAAGAAGAATTAGCCAGGACTATTCTCACCGTACAATACTTGCTTAACCGTTCAGCCAGGCCAGTGTCGATACTTCGAGGGAGGTTTTCCAACGCTTTCGCGAAGTTCCTTAATTAAATAACCTCTTTTCTCTGGGGGCGTAACCCCGCTGACACCTTTCTGGACACCTACTAGGTTTATAGCATTGATCGTTAAGTGACGAATATCCTGATAAGTAGCATATACTCACAGTAGGATCGGGATCCAAATATCATCGTATGATAATGTTGAAGGAATCCTACCAACATTCATCAAACTCCAAATGGTATGCATCTCTTTGCAAATTTCAGTTTCTTTAGAAATTCCCGATATATATTTTTGCCCCATGTTCTTATGATCTTGACTAAGGGCCAACAAATCATAAGTCACATGTCAAGTTCTGCCCATCATTATCCTGTTGATTTGAACCCATCCGTATATACTCTTGACTAAGGGCCAAACAAAGTAATACGAGTGTCCCAAACCAACTCATCTATCTATGCAACAAATGAATACCCCAGCAGCTACCAATCACTATGTCTTGACTAAGGGCCAAACAAACATAGCTTGAATACTACTGACCATTCATAAGAAATGACGGAGGGCTACGACTGGTTTTGGCGAAACCGTGAACGTAGTGAACTTGATATAACCGAAGGAACCTGATAGCTTTTAAAAGGAGTGGTTAAAGCTCCGCATTTAAAAATATCTGTTTTTAAAATTAACTGAGTGGTTTCTTTTAAATTGTTCCAACGATTTAAACTTTGGTTTGTTTTTCTTTGCATTATAGATAATGCGTCCCATCATTAACCTATCATTGCAGAAAACAACGAAAATACAACGTCCTCTTATGCCATCCGCATTCGCCACGGGGTCCCATCATCACCCGTTAGGTTACTTAACTAACGACAGAGCGGGGGCTGGGCTAGCGCGGGTGTAAAACATAAGTGACGTCTAAATAGCTATCATATATATAGATATTTTACATTCGTCTGACGCAATGATATACATTCCAGAACACAGATGAACTTAATTGGATTTGCAAGCAATCCGTATTTCTTTTGAGCCTGCAAGAAAAGACGGATAACACAGTTGTGATGAATAGCCATTACCCCACCCTTGACCCCTACGGGTACGGCAAACTATCCGCCCGGCAGTTTGTGCACCCCACCTTGGGTCAGTCCTAGGAGCAGAAACAGTAAAATGAAATAATACAACGGTGGCTACAACCGCAACCTGGATGTGCCCTGCAAAAATAATATTACAACAAATTACATTTACAACAAATGAATTAAATAATAACCCATTGCTAAACCCCGGCTATACACCACAACAGTCCAATACAGTTCATATGCACAAACAGATAAAACCATTACAGAAATGTGCAACCCCCTGCCAACCGACATACTAGTAGTTAGGGGAGGTTTACGAACACATTAAACAATCACAGATATAATCCAACATGCAAATACTGTACAATTTCGATCGATTAAACATTTTTAATATTGCTCCAATACTGCTCTGTAAACTTGAAATCTGAGCAAAATTAAAAATTACCAGAGAATCCCAAATATCACAGAGAACCACCACAAGAAAAATGGGTCCCTGAATCGTCAAAACGGCGGCGGATCCGCGGCGGCAACAGTGCTATGCGCCGCGGATCCGCGGCTCCGTAGGCGATTCAGGGCACCAAATTTTTTGTGTGTTCTACTACTATCATTTTAAGCTTTCTGAACATCCCTGAAAAATTTTTGGACTTCATTTTAAAATCGACAGAAAACTGATATTTTTAGGGTTTTCCGGCTTCGTTTTTCCGTTCGAAATTCGTACAAATTTGCAATAGAGTTATTTATTGTTTAGCGAGGCTCTGATACCACTGTAAGTCGATGTACTACACCCCAATACCTGTGGGGAGGCAGAATTTTCAAAAACGAACTTGTTTAGTGAACGAACATCGACTAACCGCTTGAATCGAAGCTAAACTATAAATAACCAAACACAAAGTGTTTCTAAACTACTGTGTTTAGGGATTATACCTAATGAACCAACTCCTTCATCTTTACGATCTCTTTGTTCTCCTCGGCCGTCTCTTTGTAGTAGACGATCCACCCGAGAGCAAAACTCCAAGCTTAGCCTCTAAACTTGAGGCAACTAACCTTCTTGGATTGCTAATCAAAGAAGATAGATTGAGATAGAGTGATGGTTATGGATTGTTTAGTCTTACTAACCCTTGTACTCAACTCATGAGAGGGGAGGATTAGTCTTTTGAAGAGAGAGAGCTTGAGGAGAGAGAATGTGTAGATGATAATGATAAGAGAATAGTGAGTCAAGAAGATATATATCAAGCATTTCTTTTATGAAGAAAAGAATAAGAAAAGAATTTAGCAACCATGCTTGAAAATATCTAGTGATGATTCATTATAATGACAAAAGACTTCTATGAATCATCAAGGTGACTCACTAATCACAATCATTTCATATGCCACCTTAACCTCCTTAGTCACCACCTTCTAGAAGCTTCCCGCATAATTACGAGAACGCCCCTCCTTTCCGCAAAAATACGGAAAAACTTTAGACTGTAAAAATCTAATAACCGGATACCAGTAACTGGCTTAAACCAAAGCCGACTGGTAAAAACTGTCCGAAAGTCGTACGTGCGTAAACACACGTATGCGTCCGAATTCTTATCGTAAAACCATACGACCTCTATATCGTTTCGCCTGGAATAGGAAACTCTCTGTGTGGGACTCTAGAGACTCGACTACTACGCTGGCAGTGGGTTTAACCATAGACCGCAAGCGGCACTAGCTGTACGTAACGGTCCCCAGGTAGTTGTCGATAAGAAGGCCGATGAGGAAACCCATCTGAACTCCTACTGAGCCTGCTGTGACAATCTCCATACAGTCCGGTCCGTTCGTCCAAGACTATCGCATATCGGGCCTAGGGGGCGGCAAGCGTCAGTCCCCTAATAGCGGTATAAGTCGTGTCGGAGCGAAGCCCATTACACCCTGAGAAACTACTGGAACCTACCAGCAAATCTCGCTTGCCCTGGCCAGGGACTTTGCGTAATGGCTCTCTGACACAGCGCGATATCTACTCCCAATACCGGGAGGGACGAATCCTGTCTAACCGCCACTGCCTCCAAGTGCTCGGGACTGCACCCAACTGCTACCTGTTTGCACGACTCCTTTGAGCCGTGGTAGGGTAGCAATCTAAGAACAGTGGGACACACTCAAGGCGAAGTAGCAGTGTCAAGTCTGCGGACTATGCTGTACTCATGTCACCTGGGAACTGTTCACTGACGACTGGTATAAAACCAACCAACAGTTCCCTGTGAGTCCTGTCCGGTGTACCCGTAACCTAACGAGCACCTGCATACTATCTCCAGTACGACGTACTGACGGCTGTGGGACAGACCATCTCCCCAACTGGGATGAGAAGCGTACACACTAGTCTACTCCGGAGTATCGATGCTCTGTCTCGATAATCCAACGACCAGGGACCTGAATAAGGATGTGCTTGTAGACTACCCAGCCCCCACTAGTGTGACTGCCATCACAATGCTGGTAGACAAACAAGATCCTAAGAGCTCTATCAATACGTACACTCACATATTAAGATAGAAAAACCAAGTAGCATACTACCATGTTTAGCAAGACTGTTATATACATGTGAATATCCCAAGCTTCCATTAAGTAATATACAAACTAGTATGATACAGTAATAGCCTTCTAGGGCATAAACACTAACAGTAGATTTATATCCACGGGGGAAGTCAGGTGGATGGCGTATAGTACCCCTGCAAATTTTGATGGAAACCGATATATAAGATATGTTTAGAGAAACCTATTCTAGGAACCTATGAATGTGATTAAAGGTTTAGTGTGACATGATATGAAAGAAATGATGTCTCGTGTTGATATATATATATATATAAATATATATATATATATATATATATATATATATATATATATATATATATATATATATATATATATATATATATATATATAAGGATATGAAAAGTGAACGTGAATCACGATATATAGATAACTAGTGCACGAGAATAAGTATGAGATTTAGAGGAGCATGATATGAGATTTATAAGATAGAATGTATATGTAACATGACTTGATGTGAGATCTTGAGGTAATGAAAAGAGTATACGATGAGATATGATGACTCGATTTGATATGTCGTTATACGGATGCGAGTCGATATATTGATAATTGATACCTTTGTCGGTCCCATGATATGAGATTTATATGGATGTGACCTGGGATATAGATATATAGATATATATAATGTTGTGAATCTTGAGTGATATGCCGTACGAGACGTTAGGTCCGTACCCTCATTATCACATAGGTTGATAGGATCCCTAATGGTTCAATGTCGTCGTACGATGGATACCGTACGTGATGAGTTTAACTTGATGATTGATCCATACCCTTGACTAGAGGATGCCGTACGATGGATTGTACCGTACGTGATGTTATGAGGCTGGATGCCGATTGATAGATTCACCGACTCAGATATTTGATAGAGACGTATACCTTATAGCATTGCGCCCACGATTTACTTTATGCTACGTTCATGTCACTCACATTGCATTACATATACCTGTACTAGTACACCTACACTATTATCAATGATGCGTATGTTACACTTACACAGATTGGTTGGCTCACACACTTCATCATCGATAATTGCTATGTCACTTACACAGTAGAATTGTCACATCATTATGATATGTCACATGATATACTGATATTGTCACATCACTGTTCTATGTTGCATGATATACTGAGACGCTCACGTTTCTGTTCTATATTTGCATATACCATGCTTTACGATTATCTGCACTGAGATACTGTTTTCATGAGATTTCTGGATTTGAGAACCGTGGTTATTTCAAAAGAAAGTATGTATTGTTTTAAAAACCCGGTTTCTCTTGATATGATATTTCGAGACGTCCACCATGTGTTTTCTCAGTTCTGAGATTGATATGTGAAACCCGATTCGAGGAGCTGGATGATGTAGGGTTCCTAGGCACACTTGTGAAGGTTCATAAAGCATCAGACATGCACGAATAAAATTTTACATGTGCCGAACAACCCAAAGACAGGATCTTTGCTAGATTATTAGGGTTAAGCATGCAAGATAACATCTTTTTATCTATTTGTGACGGATTACAACCTTTGTAGTCCGCTCCTTCGCTTCACAAGCTCCGAGTAAAAGTCCCTTCGCCGCGATCCATGATCTCCCGGACTCAAGAGAGGCTCCACGACTCGAACGATCCATGCTAGCTTGAAGTGTTCCGATTCTCCGATGATCTACGTCGAAGTTGCTATAACCCAAGCTTTCTCACTCTAAAGAGATGAACACCCTAATCTAATGGGCTAGATTAGATGAGGATGATGGAGTAGTAATTATGCTATCTTTTTATCTCACTTTCTCACAATAAATCATCATAAAAGGATTAACTAGTAAGCTCTCTCTCAAAACTCAAGAGAGAAGAAGATGAAGAATGAAAGAATAATCCTTTTGTGATGAATAGAAGTAAAGAATATATGATTGATTATTGAACCATGGTCAAGGATGAGAGGCTAAAACTTTGTAGAGAATAAACTAGACTTAGGGTTTGGTTAGGTTAAGGATAAGTATCAACCATAATATCTTAACCAAGACAAAATAGAATCCTTCTAGAAAGAACTTGGAAGAGCTAACCTTAATCAAACCCTAATCCCTTTTTATCATCCTTAAACATGTTTTATAATAAATCATATCATGTCACAATAATATATATCACATATATATTATATATTTACAACAAAAGAAAATAATACAATTAACATATATCGCATATATATCAATGTATTAATCCGGTGAGAAAATGAAATAATAAAGCGAGCCAATATTAGATAATGTAATATAAGATATCATATATATCATTATACATTAAATCATCGAATCAACACTTGATCCGACGATCCAGCTATATCGAATATAACCGACTAATATATCATGTACCGATTCATCGAATCAACACTTGATCCGATGTCCCGATTCATATCTAAATATCGTGAGAATATAATAGGGTATCTCATATCGCATTATCCTCGGTCCTGCACATATCACATATGTGCCTCTACTCCGTTTTATCTGAGCCAAGAAACCTCTGTGTAGGACTCTAAAGAATCGTCAATACCCCGGTAGCAGGTGATGATCATATCAAACACCCACAAGCTGCAAGCGGTCAGCTAAACGTAATAGCCACCCAGGTATTGAGCGATCAGAAGATCAACAAGCTAGCCTGTCCGTTCTCCTGTGAATCCAATCAGTAACACTCCCGTACAGTCCGGTCTGTTCGTCTGATATGTCGCATATCAAGTCTAAGGGTGGTATACGTCAGACCCCAGTAACCGATAAGTCGTGTCGATGTGAGGCTCATAACAGGTCGAGAAACTACTGGTAACACTTACCAGTATATCTCTATATCAGCCCTGGCCAGGGACTTCCAGTTATAGCCAATCGAACACTGCACGACATCAACTCCTTATACCGGGAGAGACGAATCCCTTCCTATCGCTCATTGCCTCTATGTGATTCGGGACTATACCCAAAAGCCACCGTTTTGCTCGCCCTCTTGGACGTGGTAAGGTGGAAATCAAAGCACAGTAGGAATCACACAAGACTCTATGGTGATCTCGGGTCTACAGACTACCCTGTACCAGTGTCACCAGAGAACTGCCATCTGACGTGTGGTATATCACCAACTGGGAGTTCTCGGCGAGTCCGTCCAGTGTACCCAGTCTCCACTGAGCACCCGTACACCATCCTTGATGTCAAACACCGATGGATATGGGATCATCCATCGCCCATCATATGGGTCAAGATGCGTATACGCTAGTCTACTCTGGTGTATCGATGCCCTGTCTCGATATACCCTCGACTAGGAACATTCATAGGATGTCTCATCGACTACCGTGGCCCCACTAGTATGATCTCATCATAATCCCAGTAGTCGAGTACAGATCCTAAGGGCTCTATCAACATGTGAAAGAAAGACAGTAAACCAATACAAGTCAACATGTTAAGATAAAGTGAAACCAAATAGCATACTATCATAACGAGCAAGAAAGTCCTCTCTGTATATATCCAAGCATCCATTATAATATACATCAAATGTACAACAATGGCCTCTAGGGCATATACATAACTAACAATCTCCCACTTGCACTAAGGCCAGCTGCTGTAGTATCTCATACCTAGCATCCCGAATAATCTCTCAAACTGTATCTGGGGAATGGCCTTCGTGAGTGAATCCGCAGTGTTGTCCTTCGTATCTACTCTCCTGACCTCGATCTCCCGGCGATCAACAATCTCCCTGATCAGGTGATAGCACCTCAGAATATGTCTGGACTTCTGATGGGATCTGGGTTCCTTGGCCAAAGCGACGGCTCCATTGTTATCGCAATACAGAGGTATTGGATGTTCAATGGATGGAACCACACCAAGTTCAGTGATGAACTTCTTCATCCAGACAGCCTCTTTGGCAGCATCGTTGGCAGCGATGTATTCAGCCTCCATCGTCGAGTCTGCAACGGTATCCTGTTTGGAACTCTTCCAACATACCGCCCCTCCATTTAGGGTAAAGACAAATCCCGAGTGCGACTTAGAGTCGTCCTTATCACTTTGGAAGCTGGAATCGGTGAAGGACTCCACCCGGAGTTCTCCGTTACCATACACCAAGAACATATCTCTAGTCCTTCGCAAGTACTTGAGAATGTTCTTCACAGCTGTCCAGTGACTCTCTCCAGGATCTGCTTGATACCGACTCACTACACTTAGTGAGTATGCTACATCGGGTCTGGTACATAGCATCGCATACATGATAGAGCCTACTGCCGAAGCATAGGGTATCCCTTGCATGCGAGCTCTCTCCAAATCAGTCTTGGGAGACATCTCTTTGGAGAGAGTGAGTCCAGAGATCATGGGTTGGTTCCCACACTTGGATTCTTCCATACTAAATCTCTATAGTATGGTGTCAATGTACCTGGATTGGGACAATCCCAATATCCGTTTGGATCTATCTCTATAGATCCTTATCCCCAATATGCATGAGGCATCACCTAGATCTTTCATGGAGAATCTTTGTGATAAGAAGAGCTTGACTGATTGCAGCATAGGAATATCATTTCCTATCAAGAGTATGTCATCTACGTACAATACGAGGAAGACAACCTTACTCTCTGCTACCTTCTTATAGATACAAGGTTCATCTATGTTTTTGATGAAGTCAAACTCTTTGACTACTACATCAAAACAGATGTTCCAACTCCGCGATGCTTGCTTTAACCCATAAATGGATTTAAGCATTTTGCACACTTTTCCGCTACTCCCACTATCTACGAAGCCCTCTGGCTGAGTCATGTACACGCACTCTTCTAAATCACCATTTAGAAAGGCGGTCTTAACATCCATTTGCCAGATTTCGTAGTCATGGTATGCAGCAATGGCAAGTAAGATCCGGATGGACTTAAGCATAGCTACTGGAGAAAAGGTTTCGTCATAGTCCACACCTGATCGTTGACGAAATCCCTTTGCTACAAGTCTAGCTTTGAAAGTCTCAACTTTTCCATCTACACCAAATTTCTTTTTAAAAATCCACTTGCTCCCAATGGGTTTTACCCCTTCAGGAGCATTTTTCAAAATCCATACTTTATTGGTGTACATGGATTTCATCTCAAATCGCATTGCATCCAGCCATTTCACAGAGTCACCACTCGTGATGGCCTGCTCGAAACTAGTCGGGTCATCATCTTCCATGATGCAATCCTCGCTTCCACCATCAATGAGAAAACCGTAGTATCTCTCAGGTGGACGAGAAACCCTACTAGATCGGCGGAGAGGCTGGGGTTCGTCGGGTACTACCGAATCCTCTGGTTCCACTAAATCTTCAGTTACAGTTTGTGTTTCTGGAACTTCTTCCAGTTCTACCTCAGAGCCACTAATCTCTTTTGCAAGAAATTCCTTTTCTAAAAAGGTGGCATGTTGAGCAATAAACACTTTTTTTTGTTCACTGTGATAGAAAAAATATCCATTTGAATGTTTAGGATATCCCACAAACTTACATAGAACTGAACGTGCCTTGAGTTTGTCTGGATTTTGCCTTTTGACATAGGCCAGACAACCCCATATCTTAACTCGTTTAAGACATGGTCTCTTCCCACTCCATATCTCATATGGTGTGGTAGGTACAGATTTAGTTGGAACTTGATTCAATAGGTATGATGCTGTCTCAAGCGCATACCCCCAGAAGGAAATAGGTAACTCAGCTGTACTCATTATAGAGCGCACCATATCTAATAGGGTGCGATTCCTTCTCTCCGATACACCGTTATGCTGTGGTGTATAAGGAGGAGTAAGCTGAGAGAGAATCCCATTCTCTTTTAGATAATCTAGGAACCCATTGCTTAAGTATTCTCCTCCTCGATCAGATCGAAAGATCTTAATACTTTTGCCCGTTTGTTTTTCTACTTCGTGCTTATATTCTCTGAATTTCTCAAAAGCTTCAGACTTGTGTTTCATCAGGAACACATGTCCGAATCTAGAGAGATCGTCAGTGAATGTAATGAAGTAGGAAGAACCGTTCCTGGCATGCGTAGACATGGGACCGCATACATCACTATGTATCAGTCCTAAGAGTTCCGTAACTCTTTCTCCATGTCCACTAAACGGAGTTTTGGTCATTTTTCCTTTGAGACATGAATGGCAAGTATCATAAGATGATAATTCGAATGAATTCAAATAACCATCCTTATGTAACTTAGCCAGTCGGGTTGCATTGATATGACCAAGTCTACAATGCCACAAGTAGGATTCGTTCATTTCTGAACTTTTCCTCTTGTGTGTGTTTTGTATATTGAGGACTGTATTCTGATTTAGAATGAATATGCCATTATGTAACGAGCCTGATGCAATCAACTTTTGATCTAGGAATATGTTCATAACATTATCCTTTACTACAAAATTATATCCTTCTTTACTTAATAAAGAAACTGATATAATGTTGCACATCATGTTCGGTATATAATAGCACTCATTTAGAATCAGTGTATTACGACTTGGCAATACAAGGTGATATTCGCCAACTAGGCTGCAATACTTGCACCGTTCCCTACTTGAACGGAATGATCACCTTTTCCCAGTTCTCTACCTTTACGTAGCCCATGTAACAATTTACATATGTGGGATCCTGATCCGGTATCCAATACCCAGAACGTAGGGTGAACTGAGAAACAGTTCTCAATAACTAACACACCTGAAGAAGATGCATCAACATGCATGTTCTTTTGGGCGGCTTGAGAATCCAGATATTCTTCTATTCCCTGTTCAGTCTTATAACTCTTATAAGAAAGAACGGGTCCAACGTTCCCCTGCTCAGTATAATAAGCGGGTTCAGTCAATACATCCATATTATTATCTTGATTATGGCCTGACATGGTCGCTACCTGGAGAGAGAGAGAAGAAAACACTTTAGCGTATGCTTTTGCAAGATTAGATTGGTTATTATCTTATCTAATCAGGATGTCTCCCACTGTTTTTATCAAATCTACCTTCAAACCCTAAAAGGTAAGATTAGCCGGGATTAATTACACCCTACAATTTCGTCAATCTTTCAGCCAGATCAGTGTCGGTACTTTGAGGGAGGTTCCCCGTGCTTTCGCACGGACCTAATTAAAGTAAACCTCATTTTCCCAGGGGCGTAACCCCGTTAACACTTTTCTAGACACCTACTTGATCGACTAATTGTCCTGTGTAAAACTCTCCCAGGAGTAACTCTTACTCGCAGTGGGTATCAGGATCCAACTATCTCATAGAATGTATGCAATCTCATTGCAAATTTCAACACTTGAAATTCCCGATAATATTTTGCCCCTAGTGTGCCATGACCTTGACAGAGGTCAACAGACCATAGCGCACTAGTCAAGTTCAACCCGTCATTTCTTGATTGAATCAAACCCACTCGCACGACCCTTGACAGAGGTCAACAAGGTCGTACGACTACCCTAATCCAATCATATCACATGCTTTACAGATAATTACTAGTTAGCTACCGCACACTACGCCTTGACAGAGGTCAACAAACGCAGCACGAATACTAACTAGTCTCTATCTGAAATGACGGAGGGCTACGCAGGTTTTTCAGAAAACCATGAGCGTAATGAACTTGATATCGTCGTAGAATCATGTGAAATTTTGAAATGGAGTGTTTTTGAGGCTTTCATTAGTTTTGCTAAAGAGGTCACTCCCGGTGAAGGGATCTCGGCTCTTTCCTCATTGAATAAGGTGCAGAACATATCATATATATCACTGTGCAAAGCAAAACTCTAAAAGCAATCAAAAGACAAACCGAGTTTTGTAGCATCTGCCAGTTTCGCTAAAGAGGTCACTCCCGGTGAAGGGATCTCGGCTCTTTCCTCATCGAATAAGGTGCAGGGTATATCATATATACCACTATGCAAAGCAAAACTGTAGCTACCCTTTTTATAAAGTTTTGATTCTACAACATCTTTTAGGTTTCTTTTTCTTTTTATTAATCTCATTAATAAAAAAAATCCCATCAGCTTATGCTTCCTAAGCATCACAGATAAATACGACGTACACTTATGCCATCCGCATTCGCCTCGATGTCCCCTCGTGCACCGTTAGGTTAGGTAACTAACGACAGAGCAGGGCAGGGCTAGTGCGGGTGTAAAACATAAGTAACGTCTATATAATATATCATATATACTATATACTGTATCCATCACAACATATCAAATGATCACATCACAGATATCGCAGCAGAAACATAGATATAATGTGGGATATACTAGGACGTCCGTATTTAGTATTTAGCCAACAATAGAAAATACGGATTCCACAGTCGCGATGAATAGCCAAGCCCACACCCTGGACCTCTACGAGAGCGGCAAGCGACCCTACCAATTCTGGAGTTTAGGAGACCCGGTCTCGACTCCTCAAGATGGCCTCCCACTGAACCCCATAACCCGGTCACCTGTTCTCCCCTCCTTGGGTCCATCCTAATGCGGAAAAGTAAATAATATACAACACTGGTGGTATCAACCTTAACCTGGAAGTGCCCCATATAAAAGAATATTATATTACATTTGAATTTACATGAATGAAAATATAAAACTCTCATCTCACATAAAACCCCCGGCTATTCAATCGCGACAATCCTGCACATCATATCTCAGCAACACATAATATCTCATATCATCAACGTAAGTAAGTATGCATACACCGATCGTCGTCGATGTATAGTAACGACAATCGGCAATACAACTACATACTACACTTACGGTCACAGAAAAGAAATTGTAAAACTACAATATTTGGAATCCACAATCACTTTAGACATCGTAAATCCGAAATATCACATACTTCGTATTTCATGCCTAACTCTATGAATTCCACATATTGTATCACATTCCAGATAAATAGACAGTATTAAACTTTTCGAACAGATAATCAAATACCCAAAATTTCCCAAAGTGCTCAACACTTGAGCGGAGTTCAAATAATCCCAGAATATGTCACAGAACCAGTGATCCAGCCATAGAAGGGTCAAGCTAACGCCTCACATGTGGCACGCCGTACTGCCCCAAACCCGAAGGTTCAAAAGGCAGTTCAAGACGGTCACATAATCGAGTTAAGGTTTGTTTTCTTCTAGAGGGTCCACCGCTTAACTTGTACAATTTTTCCGAAAGATTTAAACCCAATAAAAATTCAACACTTGAAAGTTTGCCGTGCCAGGAAAAAGTGAGTTAATGATATCCGTTCAAACAGTTTAACAGTTTCTAAATATCCGGAAAGAAAAAACGAATTTAAATATTCTGATCGAGTCTACGATTACAAAACAAACCCCAGATCACTCAACCTTTGAGTCAATATAAAAATACCAGAAACTATATAAGCACAAATAAAGAATTACTGTAAAACAAAAAATGTCAAATCGAACAGTACTGCCGCGGAACCGCGGCCCAAGCAGGGAATGGCCGCGATTCCGCGGTCGTTTGTACGGATCAGCGGCTCGAATTTCACAGTAATTCTTATTTTTCTCTGCTGAATTTTTCAGGTATTTTTAATTAAGAAAAAATCCAGATTTTAAAAAATGTACAGAGAGGGGTTCATTTTCGTCGGTTCGGGTTCGATCGGAGTTTTAACTTCGTAAACACGTCGCCTAATGCTCTAGCTAGGCTCTGATACCACTGTAGGGTTCCTAGGCATACTTGTGAAGGTTCATAAAGCATCAAACATGCACGAATAAAATTTTACATGTGCCGAACAACCCAAAGACAGGATCTTTGCTAGATTATTAGGGTTAAGCATGCAAGATAACATCTTTTTATCTAATTGTGAGGGATTACAACCTTTGTAGTCCGCTCCTTCGCTTCACAAGCTCCAAGTAGAAGTCCCTTCGCCGTGATCCATGATCTCCCGGACTCAAGAGAGGCTCCACGACTCGAACGATCCATGCTAGCTTGAAGTGTTCCGATTCTCCGATGATCTACGTCGAAGTTGCTATAACCCAAGTTTTCTCACTCTAAAGAGATGAACACCCTAATCTAATGGGCTAGATTAGATGAGGATGATGGAGTAGTAATTATGCTATCTTTTTATCTCACTTTCTCACAATAAATCATCATAAAAGGATTAACTAGTAAGCTCTCTCTCAAAACTCAAGAGAGAAGAAGATGAAGAATGAAAGAATAATCCTTTTGTGATGAATAGAAGTAAAGAATATATGATTGATTATTGAACCATGGTCAAGGATGAGAGGCTAAAACTTTGTAGAGAATAAACTAGACTTAGGGTTTGGTTAGGTTAAGGATAAGTATCAACCATAATATCTTAACCAAGACAAAATAGAATCCTTCTAGAAAGAACTTGAAAGAGCTAACCCTAATCAAACCCTAATCCCTTTTTATCATCCTTAAACATGTTTTATAATAAATCATATCATGTCACAATAATATATATCACATATATATTATATATTTGCAACAAAAGAAAATAATACAATTAACATATATCGCATATATATCAATGTATTAATCCGGTAAGAAAATGAAATAATAAAGCGAGCCAATATTAGATAATGTAATACAATATATCATATATATTATTATACATTAAATCATCGAATCAACACTTGATCCGACGATCCTGCTATATCGAATATAACCGACTAATATATCATGTACCGATTCATCGAATCAACACTTGATCCGATGTCCCGATTCATATCTAAATATCGCGAGAATATAATACGGTATCTCATATCGCATTATCCTCGGTCCTGCACATATCACATATGTGCCTCTACTCCGTTTTGCCTGAGCCAAGAAACCTCTGTGTAGGACTCTAAAGAATTGTCAATACGCCGGTAGCAGGTGATGATCATATCAAACACCCACAAGCTGCAAGCGGTCAGCTAAACGTTACAGCCACCCAGGTATTGAGCGATCAGAAGATCAACAAGCTAGCCTGTCCGTTCTCCTGTGAATCCAATCAGAAACACTCCCGTACAGTCCGGTCTGTTCGTCTGATATGTCGCATATCAATTCTAGAGGTGGTATATGTCAGACCCCAGTAACCGATAAGTCGTGTCGATGTGAGGCTCATAACAGGTCTAGAAACTACTGGTAACACTTACCAGTATATCTCTATATCAGCCCTGGCCAGGGACTTCCAGTTATAGCCAATCGAACACTGCACGACATCAACTCCCTATACCGGGAGAGACGAATCCCCTCCTATCGCTCATTGCCTCCATGTGATTCGGGACTGTACCCAAAAGCCACCGTTTTGCACGCCCTCTTGGACGTGGTAAGGTGGAAATCAAAGCACAGTGAGAATCACACAAGACTCTATGGCGATCTTGGGTCTACAGACTACCCTGTACCAGTGTCACCGGAGAATTGCCATCTGACGTATGGTATATCACCAACTGGGAGTTCTCGGCGAGTCCGTCCAGTGTACCCAGTCTCCACTGAGCACCTGTATACCATCCTTGATGTCAAATACCGATGGATATGGGATCATCCATCGCCCATCATATGGGTCAAGATGCGTATACGCTAGTCTACTCTGGTGTATCGATGCCCTGTCTCGATATACCCTCGACTAGGAACATTCATAGGATGTACTCATCGACTACCGTGGCCCCACTAGTATGATCTCATCATAATCCCAGTAGTCGAGTACAGATCCTAAGGGCTTTATCAACATGTGAGAGAAAAACAGTAAACCAATACAAGTCAACATGTTAAGATAAAGTGAAACCAAATAGCATACTATCATGACGAGCAAGAAAGTCCTCTCTGTATATATCCAAGCATCTATTATAATATACATCAAATGTACAACAATGGACTCTAGGGCATATACATAACTAACAGATGAGCTGTTTGCGGGTACATGGTGGACCCGGTATGGTACCCCAGGGCAAGAAAGGAATGTCGTGCAGTAGACGATAAGCCTGGCAAAGGGACTACTACCTACAGGTGATTGGTTGGACTTGGCAGTTATCCGGAGGATACCGACCGGAGTCGAGAGATGGATATGGGCCGATCCGTTCTGCCGGAGCCCGAGGGCCGATCCGGACAGACGGAGCCCGTGGGCCGATCCGGACTGACGGAGCCCGATATATGAGGATTTACGTGTCAATGATGGACATGGGTTTCATGATGTTTCGAGTGTCGATGTTGGACACTCAGGTTTCATGATTTTAATGTGTCATTGATGGACATACGTTGATTTATATCCTCATATTTTCATGCATATGCTTTCATGATATTTACGTGAATGATGTTGTTGTGTCATTGATGGACACGTAGATGTTAGCCACATGCAGATAGGCATTGATTATATTGTTGGCACATATGCAGATACGGTCACCCTAGATATCATAGTATTACCTTTATGATATAGTTGACCTAGAAATCGTTGTTTTATTCGATTTCTACATGATGATGTTTTCTACTCACGAGTTGGCAACTCACCCCCGTTGTGCCACAGTTCTTGCAGGTTGACCGCATGGATCAGTAGCGGCATCGCCGGCATACAGCTTATATTAGGGTGATTTTCTTTGGTAGGTGGTACATGTTGGATCGTACCACTCTTGTATTTACTATTCCATTGTATCTAGTTAACTCCATCAATCAGAAACTAGTATTTGTTTATGTAGTAAGACTTAGCAAGACTTGTAGTTGCGAGACTTAGAGCGATGGGATTATATGTTCGCTTGTTGGGTTGATGTCTTGCTTTATTCATTATTCTTTGTGTTGATCTTCGCCGTTGGGCGTCGTATACATATATTCTGTCTTGCGTAGTTGTGATTCCGCCGATTAGCGAAGAGCTATCTCCCGCTTGGGGATGCCTTTTATATTATTATGTGTATGTGGTTTTGGATCAAAATATACAAAGGAGGTGCTGCCCAATTTTTTTTAAAAGACGAAATATGTTTTCCAACTAGTAAAAATCCACTTGCATTTTCATGTTCCATTATCCATTCATTTAAGAAAGCTTTTGATTTCATCATGCCCTTATTTCAAAACTTCATCTCTTTTATTTCCTTATAAAGGTTTAGATTGTTGGGCTTCGGCTTTTTACGTTGCGCCTTAGACATTGCGTGATTTAAGTGCCGGCCACGAACTAAATTTCGAGTCGTGACAAAGTTGGTATCAGAGCGCTAGGTTTAACCTTGGTTCGAGTCTAGGTTTGACTTTGTGGAGTCTGGGGCATAATCTATTTCGGAACCTAGGCTTGACCTTATGGAACTTAGACTTGAACAGGGGATATTAGAGCCGAACTTTCGTTACATAGGCTGACCCTGATTGATGGAGTAGGTAGCTTGAGTAGAGTGACGTACCGTACGTATGTTCCGCGGCATATTTACGATACAATACGATACTCCACTTAAGAAACCTTCGGATGTACATATTTTGAGATCTGTGATTCTCTTCATACCCATGATTATACATCCATTTGAGATCCTTGATTCTATTCGTTTCCATGATCATACTCTCACTGATTCCGTTCCTCCTTATGATCATGTATCCATTCTGGATCTGTTTATTCCTTTCATTCCGTTGATCTGTATTCATTTGTACATGCTTGAGGTTCCTGTCACCATGGTTTGAGCGCAGATTAAGACGCTGCTAGTGATGCGGTCAGGGCGAGCTCGTCATGGACGAGGACTGACCATCGTGTTTTCTGGTGACATGGGAACGTCTCGATTTAGTGTTGTGTTGTGACCTCTCGTTTGAGGCGAGTTTTCGGTTTTGCGCCGTATGATCGGGCCATTGTTAGAGGCTGCCTGTTGTGAGAGGACTGTTGAAGTACAGCCTACCTCAGAGATCGTGATGTCGTCTACCTTGCAGAAAGATGACCCAGCTGTTGCTGAGATTGGTGGGATGTCGCTTCCAGAGCTTACGAGCTGAGATCGCTGGAGATTTCAGGCAGAGATGCGACAGATGATAGCTAGTCTATCTTGAGTTGAGAGACGAAGGAGATTCGTCTGATTTGATGCGCCGACACAGGCCCAGTTGAGTTGAAGATTTCCAGTGTGGAGAATCTTACTCAGATCTAGAGTAGATCGATCCAGAGATGACGTTGTTAGTTGGATGATCCGATATGAGATCAGTAAGTTGACCGGCTTCGGATAGAGGACCTCACCCAGATGCGTTGAGTTTATCAAGAACGGACGAGTATTGAGTATTCCTCCGATGGTTGGGACGAGTTCCCGAGGACGTGTTCGGCTATAGATCTTCTACAGAGTGATGAAGATACCGAGTTCGTGATTTCGAGTCCGTGTGAGAGATTCCGGATTGACTGTAGCCAAGAACAATTGCAGTACGCAGATAGCATGACGTGACATCAAAGTGGAAGATAATAAAGACAAGTGGAACAAGAGGTTCGTGCGAGATGTTAACGAGCTGTTGTTACTCCCCGTCGAGAATAGAGATCTGATGTGTATACAGAGGCGTTGGGATACGGCCAGTTCCCGAGGAGATTTTGTGCTTAGAACGCAGATGTCCAGAAAACGAGAAAAAATTATGCAAGAGTACCAGCCTCCGTACAGTTCGGCATAAGCGAGATTTAAAGAGACCTTAAGCAGGTTCCTTCCAGGACACTACTGCGATAAGATTTGCACCGAGAATCAGTTGTGTCACGTGTATTCTTAGGGCTAGAGGCTGACGCCAGTGACGTGCTGCTTTACGAGTGGTCATGCTAATTGGCCGAGAGATGACCAAAGGAGTGCCAGAGCGGAATCGTTTTCGTTAGTACACCTGACCGGGCCGATGAGCTGATGGATTGTAAGATTGGTAATCTATAGAGAAAATGAGGACCCAGAGACAGAGGACGCCAGACTTTGAGCAGGAGGCAAGCGGATGTTCTTGCTCTGCCAGTTTTGGGGGCACCGACATTTTTTCCGACATTGTAGGAGGTATACCTCAATATCATTTGTTATGATTTGCGTTTGTGATCCGAGTATCATGCTTATATCGCTTGGATTTGAGTTTTGGATGATTGAGTTTCATGATATTATTTTCGTGCACCATAGCTGCACCTACTGGGTATTTACATTTTATGAACAGTTATTGCACTTGATATACGTTTTATACACCGTTGTGCTGATTTGTGATTTGTGCATATCTATTGCACTTGATGTCGATTTTGTGTCTTGGTAGCACGTGTTTATGATTTCGTGGATTTCATACAGATGATTTGATTTTTGTGCATGTGGTACGCACTCGATTTGATTTTTGCACTCGGTATAGCTCACATGTGCTTGCAGTGCATTGATACGGATTTTGTGCAAATAGTTGCACACGTTTTTTATTTTTATACACCTTGGTACACTCGGTGTTGTTTTTATACTCATTTGAGTTATTGATTCGTTTTCGTACATTTGTTGCACTAGATTGGTATTACGTGCATTGGATGCACCGGATTTGTATTTCGTGTACTGGATGCACCCGATTTGTATTTTGTGCATTTGCTTCACCAAATTCGTATTTCGTGCATTTGTTGCACCAGATGAGTATTTCGTGCATGGGTTACACTAGATTTATACTCCGTACATTGGTTGCACCGATTTTTTGTCTTTGAGAATTTGTTTTACCAGATTTATGTTTTTGTGCGCGTTGCACTTGACGTTCGTTTTTTGTGCGCTTTACCGCACTAGGCATTTATATGGACCTGACGCGCTTGGGTTGGATTTTGCGCATATTAGGCACTTGGTATTGGATTCTGTGTGAATCGGATGCACTTTAGTGAGATATTGTTCGTGCATGTCGGATGAGCTTAATTGTGATTTTATTCGTGCATGTTGGATGCACTTCACTTAGATTTTTATTCGTGCATGTTGGATGCACTTGATTTAGATTTCATTCGTGCATGACGGGTGCACTTGATTTGGATTTTCGCGCATGTTGGGCACACGATATGAGATGTGATTTTGTGCACACCGGATACACTCGATTGGGATTTTCATTGTGCAGGTTAGTTGCACTGGGTTGAGATTTTCGTGCACTATAGATGCACTTGATATTATTGTCGTGCACACCCGTTGTACTGGACAGATACTTTCACACACACCCGTTGCTCTTAGTTTGGTTTTGTGCTCATTTGTGGCACTTGTATTGGATTTGATTTCCGTGCGCACCAGACGTACGTGATTGTTGGATACGCCTTTTGAGGCTGATTTTGCTCTTGAGCACCTTGTTTTCATGATGGGCACTATACTATATAGTATCCGAACAGGATTGATATGAGGACAGTACCTGAGTACTTTGCATGCATAAAATGTTTACCAGGAGGTTTTCAAAAATGAGCTATAGTCTCGCTATTTCCTACGTGTCTGTGAGTGACACGAACGTTTACAAAAGAAAACCTTTCAGGATATTTTAAAAGGGCGGAACGTATAGCTGAGCAAAACATATATGAACATATATTTATTACATTACAAATAAGCATCCGTCACTTGTGCCGTGAGTTACACATCACACGGCGATTTAGAAAAGATTTTGCATGTGTTTTATTCAGTTTTTGAAGATTTTTCCAAGGATGCGTATTATACATGTATTATAGTATTTGACTAGTACATATTGGATTTCAGTAGTGGATTTCGAGATCTGTATCTCCATTGTAACTCCGAGAATATGCGTGCAAATCCGATGATTTGCGTGACGCTTGACGGAGTTCGATTTTGAGTTTTGTACTCGTTTTCACGCTCACGCGATGCGCTGTAGTATTTCTATATCTCCCGTGATTTCGGAGCCCCGTTGATTTGAGTTGATTATTGAAATATTTTAGCATTTAGGGGTTTAAATTTAAATTCGGGGACCGAATTTATTTAAGGGGAGAAGATTGTAATATTTCAGAAAATATAAAATATTATTTTTGGAATTTAATATTAAAATGATATATTTCGCGAAAACTACCCGATTTGCGAATTTGGGGTTTTCATAAAATGGTATAAATATATACTAATAATTGTGAAATAATTGGAGATTAAAATGATTTATTCATTTAAATATATATTTATTGGATTTGGCATTTTTATAATTAATTATACGCAAGTTTAAATAAAAATTGATTAGTGCACTGCTAATCGTGATTAAGCCAAATCCGTGTTTCTACATTTTTCCATGGTTAATGCACCATGACATGTTGCATTTGGTTGCATGTTGTTTCATTTGTGTTGTTTTATTGGTATTATGTGTTCTATTATGAAAAAAGAGAAAAGGGTTAAAAAGACAATTATTGGAGAGAGAAAGTGAGACATGAGTTTGGAGAGGGTGAGAATAAGAAAAAGAGAGAGAGAGAGGGCAGCCACCATTTCTTCACCCCCATTATTTTTCCTTCATCTTCTTCCTCCTCATCTCCCACCACCTCCACCTTCAAGTATCATCTCCATTTCTTTACCAAAACCCTACACCCTCTTCAGTAAAAATGATCTCCACTTCATCCTCAACACATTGGACCTTGCAAGTTTGGATTTTGAAGACTTTAGGAAGCTAGGGTTTTTCTTGAGTTGTCCAAATGAGGTATAGCTTCTTTCATTTAGTTTAGTTTTAGTTTCTTGCACCCTAGTTTAGTTTAGAATGTGATTTGGTTAGGGTATATGATGTTTGGAAAATTCAAGAGAAGGGTTTGAGTGTTTGTGTGGAATCATGAGTTGTAGTGAGTGTTTTAAGACCTTAGGGATTGATTTCAAGACCAGTAAATGAGTATAGAACCCAAAATACGAACTTAGGAATTCAACCGTGTCGGTTTTGTGAGGTTGTGTTGGCCTACAGGGAATCTGGGGAAACCTGGAAAGTTTCTGAGAAAAACTAGCAACTCCAGAGACCTAGTTAGACCAATAGGAGACCATCCTGAGAAGAAGAATCCCAACGGAGCATATAGGGCCGAGCAGGCCGGTTTTCTGGGTATTGTAGCCAGCCAAATTTTTGTATTTGGTGTCTAGGTTGGTTCAGTTGCCCATTTACTCCATATACAAATCCCTATACTTGCTAGTTTTGTCCCAATGTAACCTGAGTAAAATCTGGGAGCATATTGTGTTGGTTTTGGATATGTTTTCCGATATTGGGAATTTTGGTTTTGATATTTGATATTGTATTTGGTCGTTTGATGTTTGTACGTTAACAACGAGGGTTGTTTGGTTGTTTTTGCATGCGTGGGCTATAGGTTCTAACCTATGAGCGCACCATGTGCCATATTGGTTTTCCGGACTTGATATTAATAGCATTGTGATTGTGTATTGATTATAGGTACCCTTGCGTGGATTCCAAGACGACGTAGTACATCGACTACGGTTGAATAAGGAGTTCCGTAGGTGAGTAGATTTATATCTACGGGGGAAGTCGGGCGGATGGCTTATATCACCCCCGCAAATTTTGATGGAAACCGATATATAGGATATGGTTAGAGAAACCTATTCTAGGAACCTATGGATGTGATTAAAGGTTTAGTATGACATGATATGAAAGAAATGATGTCTCTTATTGATATATATATATATATATATATATATATATATATATATATATATATATATATATATATGTGATCAGTCGGAAATACTGTATTTTTAACACGGCAATTTCCTTATCATTTGCACTCATATAGAAGTGTTCGGCATTCATATTACACATATTAGAAAATCAGTCGTAAAATATCAGATTTCATGTGTTAGACTCTAAAACTGACATTTCTGAGGAAATTGTGTGTTTATCATGGCATCGCATCATCCCTGTATTGCGCAACACTTGTTTCGAGATTTGTGCAGGAAATTGCAGGATTAAAGCCAAAAGAAGCTGATCAAAAATACACTAACTCCAAGTCTTGAGTTCTGGTAGTAATCTAGAGGGAAATATTAAATTCAACATATCAGAAAAAGGCCCAAGTATTATCCCAAACATGTACCAGAAAGCCCAAGCCATAAAGCTTCAATTGCGCCGCGGATCCGCGGCAGGAGCCTGCTTGCGCCGCGGATCCGCGGCTCTTCTGCCACGTCATCACTTTAATTTTGGTGCATAACTCTTCTCTCGGTGGCTACAGCTCAGAAATATATGTCAATCTCCAGAAAACCCTCGAAGCTTCTGCCAGATCAGCAAGGATGATTAATTAAGCTAATCTTGATTAAGCTCCTAACAAACTATTTCTAGAAGCTCCCTCCTAACTAATCACTTCTAGAAGCCTCTCTAGCTAACAAACTTTTGGATGGAAATTCAAAATTCAAATCCTAGATCTAGGGTTTTGATGGTCTATAAATAGAAGCCTAGATCTAGGGTTAAAAGGTTGTTCAATCCTTAATCTTTAGTAGTTCCTTAGTTCATTAGTTCATTAGTTCATCACTTCCTCAATTCTTCATTCATCTCTCCCTCTTCATCCACAAGTTGAGTGACACGACTTGTGCGAAACCCTAACCCTAATTCCAATCCAAATTCAAGATCCCAAGTACCAATCAAGCAAGAAGCCTTCAACCTTTTAGGAGCGGAGCCGATCTTCAATCGGGCAAGTGATCCAAGCCGATCCGCGACTCAAGGAGACGAGCGAAGCCAAATCGACGATCGAGTTCTTCCTCTTGTAGTTCTTGAGCGATTGTAACGAAATTGTTGATATAAATAAAAGGTGAAATTCTTTAATCTTGGTTTCTTTAAATTCTTGCATCATGATTAGATCTCAATTTGTGATTGTGGTTCTTGTTGTGATGTTTGAGTAAAACTCCGCTCGTAAAGGAGTCGAGACGATCAATAGAATGATGATGATTTAGATCTTTTTACTATTCTTAAATCCTATAATGTTTGTAAATTCTTGTAAATCGAATGATCGATGACCTAGTTTCGAGACGATGCTTTCTTGATTGTATTCGCTCGAAACTAGAGATCAACGATTGATCATTTGATTAACTAGGAGCTAGAATTTGAATGAGATTCATCGAATGGATAAAGGATAAGCCGAGGAAACCCTAGCTTCTTCGCAAGATCCTTAACCTCGACGAATAATCATCGATCTAGTATCAATTCGTTAAAGGATAAGAATATGAAATCATTAGATCTCATCACATCTATAGATCCGATCGATTCCTACGAGCAACATTTTGATTCTTGATAATTGGTTGGAAAAATCATCACAAACATCTCAATTCTTGATTTTATCTTTTCTTGTTATTAGATCTAGATTTTCTAATTCTTGAACTTCAACTACAAATCATGAATTGTTTTCGTTTCTTTTCTTTAAAGTTTCAATTCACCTAATTCAAAAGACGAACGATTACACTTTCCCTGTGGACGATCCGCACTTACTAACGCGCTACATTCGACACCGTTATTGATTGTGGTCAAATATTTTTGGTTGTGATTTCTTACACAATTTTCTATAAACCAACACACATCCTAAAAATCATTCAATCAATATGAAAAGTGAACGTAAATCACGATATATAGATAAGTAGTGCACGAGAATAAGTATGAGATTTAGAGGAGCATGATATGAGATTTATAAGATAGAATGTATATGTAACATGACTTGATGTGAGATCTTGAGGTGATGAAAAGAGTATACGATGAGATATGATGACTCGATTTGATGTCGTTATACGGATGCGAGTCAATATGTGATAATTGATACCTTTGTCGGTCCCATGATATGAGATTGATACGGATGTGACCTGGGATATATGTATATAGATATATATAATGTTGTGAATCATGAGTGATATGCCGTACGAGACGTTAGGTCCGTACCCTCATTGTCATATAGGTTGATAGGATCCTTAATGGTTCAATACCGTCGTACGATAGATACCGTACGTGATGGGTTTTACTTGATGATTGATCCATACCCTTGACTAGAAGATGACGTACGATGGATTGTACCATACGTGATATTATGCGGCTGGATGCCAATTGATAGATTCACCGACTCGGATATGTGATAGAGACGTATACCTTATAGCATTGCTCCCACGATTTACTTTATGCTACGTTCATGTCACTCTTATTGCTTTACATATACCTGTGCTAGTACACCTACACCATTATCGATGATGCGTATGTTACACTTACACAGATTGGCCGGCTCACACACTTCATCATCGATAATTGCTTTGTCACTTACAGAGTAGAATTGTCACATCATTATGATATGTCGCATGATATACTGATATTGTCACATCACTGTTCTATGTTGCATGATATACTGAGAACGCTCACGTTTCTGTTCTATGTTTGCATATATCATGCTTTACGATTATATGCCCTGAGATGCTGTTTTCATGAGATTTCTGGATTTGAGAACCGTGGTTATTTCAAAATAAAGTATGTATTGTTTTAAAAACCCGGTTTCTCTTGATATGATATTTCGAGACGTCCACCATGTGTTTTCTCGGTTCTGATATTGATATGTGAAATCAGATTCAAGGAGCTGGATGAGGCCATTTGCGGGTACATGGTGTGTTAGTTATATGTATGCCTTAGAGGCCATTACTATACATAGGATGTATATTGTAGTAGATACTTGGACATATATAGGGAGGACTTTCTTGCTCGACATGATAGTATGCTATCCGGTTGCTCTTTACCTTAACGTATACACTGATTGTCTCTCTGTTACATGTTGGTAAAGCCCTTAGGATGTGTACTTGACTACCTGGACTGTGATGCGGATCATACTAGTGAGGACATGGTAGTCCATAAGTACATCCTTCAAGGTCCCTAGTCATGGGTATATCGAGACGGGGCATCGATATACCAGAGTAGACTAGCGTATACCTTCTTGACCCATACAGATGGGCGATGGATGATCCCATATCCATTGGTGTTTGACATTAGAGATGATATACGGGTGCTCAGTGGAGACTGGGTACACTGGACGGACTCGCCGAGAACTCCCAGATGGTATTATACCTTACGTCAGATGGCAGTTCTCTGGTGACACTGGTACAGGTTAGTCTGTAGACCCGAGATCGTCATAGAATCTTGTGTGATTCTCACTGTGCTTTGATTTCCATCTTACCAAGTCCAAGAGGGCGTGCAAAACGGTGGTTTTTGGGTACAGTCCCGAATCACATGGAGGCTGTTAGGTTTTTCTAGCACCCTATGTAGAGTTTGGAAGTATCACATGTCACAAAGTTCAAGTTTTTATGGTGCTAAGCAAGCATACATGGGATCGATCCTAGAAAATTAGGGTTTCTAAATGTTAAAGGCAATAAAGACTAGGGTTTCGAGACTACAACCTTTGTAGCTCCCTTCGATAGATTCGATGGCCTCTTGGGTGTTGGAGGAAGGTCCTCTTGAAGTCTTCTTGTGTCCACGACGATCCACCCGAAGCTCCTTCGTCCAAGCTATTGACTTCACTTTCCAAGAGAAGAAAAGAAGATAACACTCTAAACAAGTGGGCTAGACTTGTGTAGAATGATGTTGTGGTTGTAATTCTCACTTTAAAAACCTTTCTTGATGTGTGTTTTGCTCACTATAAAAACTAGAGAGCAAATGGTGAAGGAGGAAGAAGATGATGGCTTTCTTTTTAACCAGAGTAAAAAGATAACTCATGAAAAGAAATGAAAATATATCCTTATATATTTATTTCTTCTCATCTCAAACCATGGTTAAATGTTTGAGTTATTATTTAGTTAGAGTTTAAAACATAGAAGGAAAGTTTAATCCATGGTTAAGGGTAGGTGAGGATGGTTAGGTTAAAGAATGGTGTAAAAACAAGTCAAGAATTATCCTTTCCTTTTCCATTTTGTTTTAAACACAAAATCAAATAATAATTCATATATTTATCCATGGTGTGAGTCTTATATTGCCATCATTTTCAATGTGTAATCAACCATGATAGATGATGTATGTATGTATGTATGCACATCCATATGTGCATGAAACTAGAAAGAAAGAAAGAAAAACAGACATGAATGCATACATCCATCATATACAAGAAAAGGTTTTAAGTGAGAAAACTAATGGTTAAATGATAAATCAACACTTGATTTATCAATCCGGCCATATCACATATGACCCCACCAAAAGCAAGCCTCCCGATCAATGTACGGTATCCTATACGCGCATTTCATTCGGGTCCATGCGCATATCGCATACGCGCACCACAACGTTTCGCCTGGACTAGGTAACTCCTTTGTGGGACTCTAAGACTCGTCAATACGCCGGCAGTGGGTGATGATCATATCAAGCACCCCCAAGCCGCAAGCGGTCAGCTAAACGTAACGGCCACCCGGGTATTGAGCGATCAGAAGAAAACAAGCGAACCTGCTACAACTCCCGTCGAGCCAACCGGCAACACTACCGTACAATCTGGTCTCTTCGTCAGATATGCTGCATATCGAGCCTAGGGATGGTCACGTCGACCCCAATAACTCAATAAGTCGTGCCGGTGAATGGTCTATAACAGATCGAGAAACTACTGATAACACTTATCAGCAAATCTCAGCAGCCCTGGCCAGGGACTTACTGATATAACCAGTCGGGCACAGCACAGCATCAACTCCCAATACCGGGAGAGACGAAACCCCTCCTATCGCTCATTGCCTTCGTGTGTCTCGGGACTGTACCCAACGGCCACCTGTTTGCATGACTCGGTAGAGCCGTGGTAGGGTGGCAATCAAAGTACAGTGGGAGAACACAAAAGACTCTATGACGATCTCGGGTCTACAGACTAACCTGTACCAGTGTCACCTGAGAACTGCTATCCGACGATAGATATAATTCCATATAGGAGTTCTCGGTGAGTCCTTTCAGTGTACCCAGTCACCACTGAGCACCCGTATATGATCTTGATGTCAAACATCGATGAATGTGGGAACATTCATCGCCCATCGTATGGGTCTAGTATCATATACACTAGTCTACTCTGGTATATCAATGCCCCGTCTCGATACACCTACGACTAGGGACTTTCCAGGATATGCTTATAGACTACAGATGTCCCACTAGTATGATCTCCATCATAATCACAGCAGTCAAGCCGATATCCTCAGGGCTTTATCAGCATGTATGAATGAATAAAAGCATGATCAAATCAACATGTCAGATAAAGAAGAACCAGATAGCATACTATCATGTCGAGCAAGAATGTATACTGAATATATATACATATACAAATACATCCACTATCATATAATGGCCTCTAGGGCATACATATATCCAACAGAGGCAATGAGCGATATGAGGGGATTCGTCTCTCCCGGTATAGGGAGTTGATGTTGCGCTGTGTTCGATTGGCTATAACCGAAAATCCCTGGCCAGGGTTGCTGAGATTTACTGGTAAAAGTTACCAGTAATTTCTCGAACTGTTATAGACCTCATATCGACACGACTTATCGAGCTATTGGGGTCTGACGTTTACCACCCCTAGGCGAGATATGCGACATATCAGACGAACAGACCGGACTGTACGGTAAGTGTTACTGGTTGGATTCACAGGAGTGTGAGCGGGCTTGCTCGTCGATCTTCTGATCGCTCAATACCCGGGTGGCCGTTACGTTTAGCAGACCGCTTGCGGCATGTGGGTGTTTGATATGATCATCACCTGCTGCCGGCGTATTGACGAGTCTTTAGAGTCCTACACAGAGGTTTCCTGGCTCAAGCGAAACGAAATAGGAGCGCATATGAGATATGTGCGGGACCGAGAATAATGCGTGTATGTGATACCGTATTCTATTCTCGCGATGAATGTATCGATTGGTTGTATGCGATATAACCTAGTTATCGAATCAAGGATTGATTCGATAAGTCGATACATTGGATATTAGTCGGTCATATGCGATATGACCGGATCGTTAAATCAAGTGTTGATTTAATGATTTAATGTATAATTATATATTTGATATATTACTTTGCATTAATTAGTATTTGTTCACTTAAGATTGATTATCTCACTTGAATGTGCACATTGTATATATAATATATGTTTGTGCACTAGTTTGTATCATATTTGATGATACATGCAAACTTGGGTGTGTTTATTTTAAACCATGTTTAGTTAATGGTTAGGGTTTCATTTGCCTTATTTATTTATTTCATTTATTTATTTTTGGCAAGAAACTAAAACAAAATGGTGGTGGCTTTTCTCACTTTGACTTGAAGCTTCATGAAGCTTCATAACACCTTTGACAAAGTCTAAACCATTTGGTTTTATTCTTAACCTAACCATTTTAACTAAACCCTAGTTTATTCTCTACACTTAACCATGGTTGCAAAATGATAACCATCACTTGATTTTATTTTAATTTATATTCTTTTTCCTTCTTCTTCTTCTTCTTCAAGAGAGAGAAAAAGAAAACCTTTGCTTGAAAATGATCAAGTGATGATTCCAAGTGAGAAATCAAAATCCAAAGTGAACCCACTTCCTATTTCTTCATCCTCTACCACTTGCCATGTAGTATGGGGTGTTTTCTTCACGAGTTTCATGACTTGGTGAAGTTGGAGCTTGATCTTGAGTTGCCTCGACGTAGATCATCTTCGGCATCGAAGTCGACGACCTAGCCCGATCATTTCTTCGACGAAACCATCGCTAGAGTCCGGGATCCGATGATCGCAGTGGAGGGACATCATCACGGAGCTAAGGAAGTGGAGGACCGGATCTATAAAGGTTGTAGTCACTTTCCTTTTAGTTAAAGTTGTTAACTTGCCATCTTCATCGCCTATCCTCTAGTTAACGATCTTCCATAGGATTCTTAGGCACATGAAAAATTTGATTTTGGCATGTTTGATCTGTTGTGGAACATCATGGGTGTGTCTTGGAACCCTTCAGTAGTATCAGAGCCTAGCTAGAGCCTTAGGCGATGCGTAGACGATATTAGAAGTCCGATCGAACCCGAAACCCTAATTTTCAACCCTCTCTGGACTTTTTCTGAAAATATGGATTTTCCTGAATTAAAAATACCTGAAAAATTCAGCAGGGAAATATAAGAATTGTGGTGAAAAACGGAAACCTAATCCGTACATTCCACCGCGGAACCGCGGCAATACCCTGCTTGGGCCGCGGTTCCGCGGCCGTACAGAAGAGTTAGGTCATCATTTTTGCACCATAATTCCTATTTCTTTGATTTATATTTTATGGGTATTTTTATTATGACTCAAGAGTTCAGTGTTCTGGGGTTGTATTGGGGACTCGATGATTCGATCGGATTATTTAACTTTGTTTACTGTGTTTTTCCGGGTAATTTTAGAATATGTTAAAAAGTTCGACCGGATATAAATACCCAATTTTTCCCCTGCCGGGAAATTTCCAATTGTTGGATTTTTCCGTAGTTTAATGACGTTCTGAGTAGTGCAAGTAACGCGATGGTCCCTCTAGAAGACAACAAACCTTAACTCGATTATGTGACCGTCTTGAACTGCCCTTTGAACCTTAGGGTTTGGGGCAGTACGGCATGCCACATGTGAGGCGTTGGCTTGACCCTTCTACGGCTGGACCGTTGGTACTGAGGCACGAAGTGAATGTTTTTAAACTTATTTCATGTGTTGAGCTGTTTCGGGAAAACTTGGGTGTTCGATTGTTCGATCGGAAAGTTTAACGTTTTCTATTTATCTGGAATGTGATACAATAATTGGAATTCACAAGTAGTTATGAGATAACTGAATGAATATTGTAAACATAGCTGTTTAGTCTCACTTGATCGGTTGCCATGGAATTTTGATGCGATCAAAAGTCTGTCGCAATCACGTAGCATACGCGGATACTCGCCGGATAAACTTAATAGACAGCTACACCCCTTAGCCCTGACCAAGTGACTGTAGGAGAACCCCGTCGCCGAAAGCATCCGTTTGGGTGCTCGCGGTAGCGGTGTTCCGCCTTGGTGCACTTCGTCGACGGTATCAGGGGGTGCAGCCGTCTACTAAAGTTTGCGACGAGCATTCGATCAGGATGTCGGGAATCTTGTTGAATTGCCCGACTTGATATTGAAAAGAGTTTTCGATAATGAGACTAAAATGCGGGGTTTATAATTGTTAGGCATGCGATGTCTAAGTATTTCATTTGATTAGGCATGCGATGTCTAAAGAGGTTGCGGATTCCAACTGTTGTAGTTTTACACTTTCTTTTCTGTGACCGTAAGTGTAGTATGTAGTGGTATTGCCGATTATCGTTGCTATATGTCGACGACAATCGGTGTATGCATACTTACTTACGTTGATGACATGTGATGTTATGTGTTGCTGGATATGTTATATTGGATCGTCCTGTTTGAATAGCCGGGGGTTTTTATGTGAGATGAGTGTTTTTCCTTTTCATTCATGTAAAAACTTGTATGTAATATTCTTTTATTGGGGCACTTCCAGGTTGCGGATGATATCACCATTTGTATATTATTTACTTTTCCGCATTAGGATAGACCCAAGAAGGGGAGCACAAGTAACCGGGTTCTAGGGTCCAGTGGGAGACCAACTCGAGGAGTCGAGTCCGGGTCTCCTAACTCTAGAATTGGTAGGGTTGCTTGCCGCTCTCGTAGGGGTCTAAGGGTGTGGGTTTGGCTATTCATCGCGACCGTGGAATCCGTGTTTTATACTGGCTCGTATTGAAAACACGGACGTCCTAGTATATCCATTATTTCATATGATATTTTCTGCTGCGTTATCTGTGATGTGATCATGTGATATGTTCAGATAGATATTATATATAGTATATATGATATATTATATAGACGTTGCTTATGTTTTACACCCGCGCTAGCCCTGCCTCGCTCTGGCTTTAGTTACCTAAGCTAACGGTGCAGACGGGACATCGAGGCGAATGCTGATGGCATAAGCGTACGTTATATTTATCTGTGATGTTTAGGTGATTTAAATGATGGGACTTCATTAATATGATTAATGAAATAAAAGAAACCTAAAAGATGTTGTGGAATCGAATTTTCAAAAACAGGTAGCTACAGTTCTTGCCTTGCATCGTGATGTTCCTTGTAGAACATCCTGCACCTTATTCGATAAGGAAAGGGCCGAGATCCCTTCACCGGGAGTGACCCCTTTAGAAATAACTGGCAGATGCTACAACCCTCGGTTTTTCTTTTGATTGCTTCTATAGTTTTTGCTTTGCACAGCGGTATATATCCTGCACCTTATTTGATGAGGAAAGGGCCGACGATCCCTTCATCGGGAGTGACCCTTTTAGCGAAACTAGAAAAGCCTAAAAAACACTCCATTTTAAAATCATTTGATTCTACAACGATATCAAGTTCATTACGCAATAGGTTTTCAGAAAAATCTGTCGTAGCCCTCCGTCATTTCAGATAAGTACTAGTTAGTATTCGTGCTGCGGTAGTTTGGCCTCCGACAAGGCGTAGTGTACGGTAGCTAACTAATGCTTATCTGCTAGCATACGATGCGATTGGATTAGGGTATTCGTATGGCGTTGTTTGGCCTCCGTCAAGGGTCGTGCGGGTGGGTTTAATTCAATCAGGAAATGACGGGTTGAACTTGACTAGCGGACTATGGGTAGTTTGGCCTCCGTCAAGGTCATAGGATGCTAGGGGCAAAATTATCGAAAATTTCAAGTGTTGAAATTTGCAATGAGATTGCATACCTTCTATGAGATAGTTGGATCCCGATACCCACTGCGAGTAAGAGTTACTCCTAGGAGAGTTTTACACATTACAATTAGCCGATCAAGTAGGTGTCTAGAAAGGTGTCAACGGGGTTACGCCTCTGGGAAAACGAGGTTTACATTAATTAGGTTCGTGCGAAAGCACGGGGGACCTCCCTCAAAGTACCGGCACTGGCCTGGCTGAAAGATTGGCGAATTTGTAGCGTGTAATTAATCCCGGCTAGTCTTTCCTTTTAGGGTTTGAAGAAAGATTTGATAAAAACAGTGGGAGCCATCCTAATTAGATAAAATATATAACCAATCTAATCTTGCAAGAGCATACGCTGAGTGTTTTCTTCTCTCTCTCTC
The DNA here is from genome assembly GCA_030015575.1 of Agapanthus africanus. Taxonomy (NCBI): domain Eukaryota; kingdom Viridiplantae; phylum Streptophyta; class Magnoliopsida; order Asparagales; family Amaryllidaceae; genus Agapanthus; species Agapanthus africanus. Next base: position 390,138,703 of record JASDDO010000016.1, read on the forward strand.
TCCAGGTAGCGACCATATCACGCCTTAATCAAGATAATAATACGGATGTATTGACCGAACCCGCTTGTTATACTGAGCTGTGGAACGTTGGTCCCGCTCCGACTTATAATTGTTATAAGACAGAGCTAGAAATGGGGGAATACCAGAATTCCTATGCCGCCCAAACGAAGAAAGTGCATATGATGCATCTCCTTCGGGTGTGTTCATTACAAAGAACTGTTTCTCTGTATCCTCTACGTCCTGGGTATTTGATACCGGATCAGGATCCCAGATATGTAATCTGTTACATAGGGCTACAGAAAGGTAAAGAACTGAGAACGGGTGATAAGTTTCATGAGACAGAAAACGGTGTAAGTGTTGCAGCCAAGTCTGTTGGTCACTGTCACCCTGTATTCCAAATACATTAATTCTGAACAAATGTTATTAGATACCAAACCTGATATACAAAATCATATCAGTCTCTTTATTAGTAAAGAAATGATAAAATTTTGTATTGTTGGATAATATTTTGAACTTTTCCTATATCAAAAGTTGATCGGTTCAGGCACGTTATCTAAAAGCATTGACGTTCTAAATCAAACTATAGTTCTTATTATACAGAACACATACAAGAGGAAGAGTTCAGAAATGAACGGATCTTTCTTGAGGTATTGTTTACTAGGTCATATCAATGCGACCCGACTAGCTGAAGTTACATTTAGATGCATATTTAAATCTGTTTGAATTTACATCTTATGAAACTTTCCAGTCATGTCACAAAGATTAGATGACCATAGCTTCGTTTATTGGAAACAGAGAAAGAGTTAGTGATCTCTTAGGATTGATACATACTGATGTATGAAGGTCCCCTATCTATACATACCAAGACCGGTTCTTTGTACTTCATTACATTCTCTGATGATCTCTCAAGATTCAGTCATATGTTCCTGTTGAAACACAAGTCGGAACCTTTTGAGATATTTACAGAATATAAGTTAGAAGTAGAGAACCAATACGGGTATAAGTATTATGTCCTATGATAAGATCAGGGAGGAGAATACTTGAGCACGGAAATCCTGGACTATTCTAAAGGAGAATGAGATTCTCTCTCAGCATTACTCCTCCGTATACACCATAGCACGATGGTATATCGGGGTGGAGCAATAGCACCCTATGTGATATGGTGTGCTCTATAATGAGTACTACTGAGTTACCTATTTCCTTTTGGGAGTTATGCACTTATGAAGTTGCATACCTATTGAATAGAGTTCCAATCAAATCAGTTGCCTACCGCTTCATATGTGATATGGAAAGGGAAGATCCCATATCTTAAGTTGGTTAAGATTTGGGGTTGTCCGGACTATGTCTAAAAGCAAAATCCGGACAAGCTCGAGGCAAGATCTGTTATGTAGAACTGGAAACGTTCCAGCTATACAAACTACAACAGATGATTTGATAGAACCAAAGGATTCAGTAGATATCAACGAACCTCAGCCTCTCCGCCGATCTAGTAGGGCTTCTCACCCACCTGAGAGATACTTCTGTTTCCCTATGACAGTGGGAGCGAGGATTTCATCATGAGATGATAACCTAACTAGTTTCGAGCTGGCCATCGAGAGTAGGGACTCTGTAAGAATGGCCGGATGCTTAAGTGATCTGAGATGGAATCCTTATACACCAACAAAGTATGGACTTTGGTTGCTATATCTGAAGGGTTAAATCCCCATCAGGAGCAAGTATATCTTGAGAAGATTACTTAGTGTACTTGGAAAAGTTGAGACTTTCAAAGCTAGACATGTTAAAGGTTTTCATCATCGACCAGGCGTGGATAATGATGAAACCTTTTTCAGTGGCTATGCTTAAGTCCATCCAGATCCTACTTGCCATGGCTACATACCATGACTACGATATCTGGCGGTTGGGTGTCATGACTGCTTTTCTAAAATGATGTTTTAGAAGAGAGAGTCTATAAGTACACAGTCAGAGGGCTTCGTAGACAGTGGGAGCAGCGGAAACGTGTACAAGATGCTTTATAGGATAAAGCAGGCATCGCGGAGTTGGAACATCTGTTTTGATGCAGTAGTCAAATAGTTTGACTTCATCAAAATGGTAGATGAACCTTGTATATACAAAAAGGTGGTAGAGAGTATGGTGGTGATCCTCGTAGAGTACGTGGATGACATACTCTTGATAGGGAAAGAGTTTCCTATGCTATGCTCGGTTAATCTCCGCTTATCACAAGGATTCTCCAATAGGATAAAGATGATACCTCCTAAATCCTGTGTTTTGGATCTATGAGATAGATGTAAATGGATATTAGGGTTCTCACTAGGTGTAGTGAGATGGTATTAATTGATCCTAGGGAGAATCACTAGAAAAGTTCTAGAGTGATAAGGACGACTGAATGTCAGTCACGGGCATTGTCTTTACCCTCAGTAGAGGGACGGTATGTTGGAAGAGTTCCAAGCTAGATACCGTGGCATACTAGACGATTAAAGGCAAGATACATCGTTACCAAAGATACTACCAAAGAGGAAGTCTGGGTGTATATTAGTTCATGAGATGAACTTAGTTCCTCCCATTGTGTGACAATGGAGTTGTGGCTTATGCCTAGGAACGCCCGTCCCATCAGTGATCCAGACATATTCTGAGGCAGTGTCACCGGATCATGGAGATAGTTGATCTCCAGGGTGATCGAGATTAGGAGAGTAGACTCAGAGGATAACACGGCGGATCCACTCACAAAGGCCTTTTCCCAGAGAGAGACTTTTATGGGATGGTTGAGTATGAGATACTACAACCACTGCTATCAGATGGCCCTAGTGCAAGTGGGAGATTGTTAGTTATACATATGCCCTAGAGGCCATTACTATACATAGGATGTATATTGTAGTGGATGCTTGGACATATATAGGGAGGACTTTCTTGCTCGACATGATAGTATGCTACCTGGTTGCTCTTTACCTTAACGTGTACACTGATTGTCTCTCTGTTACATGTTGGTAAAGCCCTTAGGATGTGTACTTGACTACCTGGACTGTGATGCGGATCATACTAGTGGGGACATGGTAGTCCATAAGTACATCCTTCAAGGTCCCTAGTCGTGGGTATATCGAGATGGGGCATTGATATACCAGAGTAGACTAGCGTATACCTTCTCGACCCATACAGATGAGCGATGGATGATCCCATATCCATTAGTGTTTGACATTAGAGATGATATACAGGTGCTCAGTGGAGACTAGGTACACTGGACGGACTCGCCGAGAACTCCCAGATGGTATTATACCTCACGTCAAATGGCAGTTCTCTGGTGACACTGGTACAGGTTAGTCTGTAGACCCGAGATCGTCATAGAGTCTTGTGTGATTCCCACTGTGCTTTGATTTCCACCTTACCACGTCCAAGATGGCGTGCAAAATGGTGGTTTTTGGGTACAGTCCCGAATCACATGGAGGCAATGAGCGATAGGAAGGGATTCGTCTCTCCCGGTATAGGGAGTTGATGTTGCGTTGTGTTCGATTGGCTATAACCAGAAATCCCTGGCCATGGTTGCTGAGATTTACTGGTAAGTGTTACCAGTAGTTTCTCGAACTGTTATAGACCTCATATCGACACGACCTATCGAGCTATTGGGGTCTGACGTTTACCACCCCTAGGCGAGATATGCGACATATCAGACGAACAGACCGGACTGTACGGTAAGTGTTACTGGTTGGATTCACAGGAGTGTGAGCGGGCTTGCTCGTCGATCTTCTGATCGCTCAATACCCGGGTGGCCGTTACGTTTAGAAGACCGCTTGCGGCTTGTGGGTGTTTGATATGATCATCACCTGCTGCCGGCGTATTGACGAGTCTTTAGAGTCCTACACAGAGGTTTCCTGGCTCAAGCGAAACGAAATAGGAGCGCATATGAGATATGTGCAGGACCGAGAATAATGCGTGTATGTGATACCGTATTCTATTCTCGCGATGAATGTATCGATTGGTTGTATGCGATATAACCTAATTATCGAATCAAGGATTGATTCGATAAGTCGATACATTGGATATTAGTCGGTCATATGCGATATGACCGGATCGTTAAATCAAGTGTTGATTTAATGATTTAATGTATAATTATATATTTGATATATTACTTTGCATTAACTAGTATTTGTTCACTTAAGATTGATTATCTCACTTGAATGTGCACATTGTATATATGATATATGTTTGTGCACTAGTTTGTATCATGTTTGATGATACATGCAAACTTGGGTTTGTGTTTATTTTAAACCATGTTTAGTTAATGGTTAGGGTTTCATTTGCCTTATTTATTTATTTCATTTATTTATTTTTGGCAAGAAACTAAAACAAAATGCTGGTGGCTTCTCACTTTGACTTGAAGCTTCATGAAGCTTCATAACACCTTTGACAAAGTCTAAGCCATTTGGTTTTATTCTTAACCTAACCATTTTAACTAAACCCTAGTTTATTCTCTACACTTAACCATGGTTGCAAAATGATAACCGTCACTTGATTTTATTTTAATTTATATTCTTTTTCCTTCTTCTTCTTCTTCTTCAAGAGAGAGAAAAAGAAAACCTTTGCTTGAAAATGATCAAGTGATTATTCCAAATGAGAAATCAAAATCCAAAGTGAACCCACTTCCTATTTCTTCATCCTCTACCACTTGCCATGTAGTATGGGGTGTTTTCTTCACAAGTTTCATGACTTGGTGAAGTTGGAGCTTGATCTTGAGTTGCCTCGACGTAGATCATCTTCGGCATCGAAGTCGACGACCTAGCCCGATCATTTCTTCGACGAAACCATCGCTAGAGTCCGGGATCCGATGATCACAGCGGAGGGACATCATCACGGAGATAAGGAAGTGGAGGACCGGATCTACAAAGGTTGTAGTCACTTTCCTTTTAGTTAAAGTTGTTAACTTGACATCTTCATCGCCTATCCTCTAGTTAACGATCTTCCATAGGATTCTTAGGCACATGAAAAATTTGATTTTGGCATGTTTGATCTGTTGTGGAACATCATGAGTGTGCCTAGGAACCCTTCATGGTGGACCCGGCATGGTACCCCGGGGCAAGAAAGGGATGTCACGCAGTAGATGATGAGCCTGGCAGAGGGACTACTACCTATTGGTGATTGGTTAGACCCGGTGGTTATCCGGAGGATACTGAACAGAGTCGAGATAGATATGGGCCGATCCGTTCCGCCGGAGCCCGAGGGCCGATGTGGACAGACGGAGCCCGTGGGCCGATCCGGACCGACGGAGCCCGATATATGAGGATTTATGTGTCGATACTGGACACGGCTTTCATGGTGTTTCGAGTGTCGATGTTGGACACTCAGGTTCCTTGATTTTGATGTGTCATTGATGGACGCACGTTGATTTATACTCTCATATTTTCATGCATATGCTTTCATGATATTTACATGCATGATTTTGTTGTGTCGTTGATGGACATGTAGATGTTAGCCACATGTAGATAGGCATTGATTATATTATTGGTACATTTGCAGATACGGTCACCCTAGATGTCATAGTATTACCTTTATGATATAGTTGATCTAGGAATCGTTGTTTTATTCGATTTCTACCTGATGATGTTTTCTACTCACGGGTTGGAAACTCACCCCCGTTGTGCCACAGTTCTTGCAGGTTGACCGCATGGATCAGTAGCGGCATCGCCGGCATACAGCTTACATTCAGGTGATTTGCTTTGGTAGGTGGTACATGTTGGATCGTACCACTCTTGTATTAACTATTCCGTTGTATCTAGTTAACTCTATCAATCAGAAACTAGTATTTGTTTATGTAGTAAGACTTAGCAAGACTTGTAGTTGCAAGACTTAGAGCGGTGGGATTATATATTCGCTTGTTGGGTTGATGTCTTACTTTATTCATTATTCTTTGTGTTGATTTTCACCATTGGGCGTCGAATACATATATTTTGTCTTGCGTGGTTATGATTCCGCCGATTGGCGAAGAGCTAGCTCCCGCTTGGGGATGCCTTTTATATTATTATGTGTATGTGGTTTTGGATCAAAATACACAAAGGAGGTGCTGCCCAATTTTTTTTCAAAGACGAAACATGTTTTCCAACTAGTAAAAATCCACTTGCATTTTTCATGTTCCATTATCCATGCATTTAAGAAAGCTTTTGATTTCATCATACCCTTATTTCAAAACCTCACCTCTTTTATTTCCTTAAAAAAGTTTAGATTGCTGGGATTCGGCTTACTTAATTTATATTGCGCTTTAGACGTTGCATGATTTAAGTGTCGTTCACGAACTAAATTTTGGGTTGTGACAACATCAGAGATAGGGAACTCCTTGGACCTGAGATAATAGTGGCGACTGTAGATGTAGTTCGCACTATCAGGGAACGAATGTGCATAGCCCAAGACCAACAGAAGCATTAGGCTGATGAAAAGCTCCGACACTTGGAGTTCCAACCGAGCGATCATGTCTTTCTAGAGATCTTTCCAAACCGTGGAGTGATTCGTTTTGGAAAGAGGGGTAAGCTAAGTCCGAGTTGTTAGTTATATGTATGCCCTAGTGGCCATTACTATACATGTGATGTATATAGTAGTGGATGCTTGGACATATATAGGGAGGACTTTCTTGCTCGACATGATTGTAACATTTCAGAAAATATAAAATATTATTTTTGCAATTTAATATTAAAATAATATTTTTCCCGAAAACTGCCCGATTTGCGAAATTGGGGTTTTCGAGAAAGGGTATAAATATATACCAATAATTGTTAAATAAATGGAAATTAAAATGATTTATTCATTTAATAATATAATTAAAGGATTTGGCAATTTTAAAATTTATTATATGCAGTTTTGATAAAAACCCGATTAGTGCACTACCAATCGCGATTAAACCAAATCCGCGTTTTTACAGTTTCCATGGTTAGTGCACCATGACATTGTTCCCCTCCGAACGGCGGCTGAGACGTGGGACGTCTCACCTGAGGTTCGGGGCAGATGCTAATTGGTGCTATCCGTCCACCTCTCCGAAGATGCCAAGTTGATTTATGGCACCGTGTATCGAAGGTCTGAACGGATGCGTCCGATGTAGCATACTTCATCAGATTCCCCCTCGCTTGAGGGGTTTTTGATTATGGGGACGCTCTTCCCTGCAGGCGCAAGCCCCTGCAGTTAATTACGCTACCGCGTCGCGGTAATAACTTTCTCCTTCTCCAGATGGTCACTTCGTGTCGTGTGTGTTTATTTTATATTTTGTTGCCCGTGGATCGTTTACGGAGACCGAGTTATGTCGTCGCCCGTAGGGCGTGGACTAGTCCAAATCCGTATTATCTTAGATTTGGGTTTGGGGGTTTGGTTTGAGGATACGTTAGCCATATTTGAGGCCAAGATCCACTCAAACGTTTGTTAAGGATACGTTAGTCTAACCTGAGACTAAGATCAACTTAACGGGATCGTTTAGATCCGACAAAAGAGCGTTTGGGGGGCTCGATTGTTCCAGTTTAGGGACATGGTGGTCCATTTAATGTATGGTCGTCGGGACCCGTCACCTCTCTGACGACGTTGAAGGATTACAACGACAGATGTCAGAGGAGTTCAGAGACGTACCCTTGAACCAGAGTCAATTGGGGGAATCTATAGTCCAGTTTGGGACTAAAGTCTATTTGAAAGGTTTAAGGATACGTTAGCCATATTTAAGGCTAAGATCAACTTAAACGGGATCGTTTAGATCCAACAAAAGAGTGTTTGGGCTTTATCATTCCAGTTTAGGGACATAGTGGTCCATCACTAGTTTAAGGACATTGCGGTCCATGGGTAGTTTAAGGACATTACGGTCCATTGTTAGTTTTAAGACATCTCGGTCAAGGTTAAGGACGTCGTGGTCCATGGGTTTAAGGACCCCACAGTCCATTGTTAGTTTTAAGACATCTCGGTCAAGGTTAAGGACGTCGTAGTCCATGGGTTTAAGTACCCCACAGTCCATTGTTAGTTTTAAGACATCTCGGTCAAGGTTAAGGACGTCGTAGTCCATGGGTTTAAGGACGCCACAGTCCATTGTTAGTTTTAAGACATCTCGGTCAAGGTTAAGGACGTCGCAGTCCATTGGTTTAAGGACCCCACAGTCCATTGTTAGTTTTAAGACATCTCGGTCAAGGTTAAGGACGTCGTAGTCCATGGGTTTAAGGACCCCACTGTCCATATCAATGTGTGGTCATCGGGACCCATCACCTCTTTGAAGACGTTGAGGGATTACAACGCCAAGTATCAAAGGAATGAAGAGATGTACCCTGGAACCGGAGTGGATTAAATAGTCTTTGGCCCAATTTGGGATCAAGACCAATTAATTATGTTATGAGCCCATTAGCCCAGTTAATTACGAATTGAGGACTTATAGCCAGCTTGGGCTAAGTCCAATCATGTCTGGGACATCGGCCCTCCTGTTGGTCCCTTGAAGGAGAGGCTTTGCCTCTGGCCATTTAGCCAATTGGGCCAATACCTAGTGTTAAACACTAAAGACCAATCAGTGTTGAACACTGAGAAGATTGATAAGTCAGTGTTTAACACTAGAAGATAGTTGGTGTCAACACCAGCAACAAGGCCTTCAAATTAGTGTTAAACACTAAAACAGACCAGTGTTAAACACTGGTAACAGAAATCCCAAATTAGTGTTGAACACTAAGGTAATCAGTGTTGAACACTGCAAATAAAGTTCTTTGCTTAGTGTTGAACGCTAAGGCCAAACAACGTTTTAACACTGAATTCAGGGGTTCCAATTTAGCATTAGACGCTGAGGAAAGAGGGGTCACGTGGTAGCACGTGAGGGCGCCCTCCCTTCGTTTGTTCTGCTGAGAAGATCGCATCTTTTGGAGCATCACGTGTCATCACGTGACGGGTGTTTGAATGGAGTATGTTAAAGCTTCTGCCAAGGGTCACATGGGTTACGTGAGGTACTGCCTCAAAGGGCTTTCTGTAGATCTTTTGGGGGGGTCACGTGGTGACACGTGACCCTGCTTTTCTGTAGTTGTTTAGAAGATCTGTTAATCCCTTTCAGGAATTAAATCCCTCGTAGGGTTGAACTCTAACAATAATTTCAGAGGAATTAAATTCCTAATTCCTTTTGAAGAGTTGAACTCTGAATTTTCTGTAGGAATTAAATTCCTCATATATGTGAAGAACTGAATAGGGTTAAACCCTAATAAAAGCTTTAAGGAATTAAACCCCCACTCTCTGTTAGAGAATTATTCTGGGGAATAAGATTAAGGGAATTAAATTCTTATTGTTTTAACAGAACTAAGTCCTTAACTAGGGTTAAACCCTGATTCTTTTCATTCTGAAGGAATTAAATTCCCGTAACACAGGGTCAAACCCTAATTTTATTTTGAAGGAATTAAATTCCTATAGTTCTGTGAGAATTAAATTCTCATGCTTCCATTCCCTCTCTATGCTTTAGATCTGCATGGCAGGATCTCAACCCATTGAGAATTAAATTCTCAACTCAAGGGGAGATGTGCACTTTACAGATCCTCCATCAAAGAGAGAAGAAATATGTCCTTCTGTTTTATATCGGAGTTAAACTCTGTTGAGAATTAAATTCTCTTTTCTTTCAATGAAACCTTCCATTTCTTACCTAGGGTTTTCTTTTGCAGAAGATCCAAATTCCTCTAAAGTATCAAGGCTCTCTCTCTTTTCTTCCCTCTGCCTGTATATCTCTTTTTTGTGTGTCTCTTGGTTCCTATTTATAGGAGAAGCAGCCGAGTCAATTAGTTTTTGATGAATCTTTCATTGAGAGATTTGATTTGTATCCATCATTCGTTTTGGACCTTTGGATTATTAGGTGAATTTTATTCACCATTGGATTTTAAATCCAGAGATTCTCCTTTGTTATTTCGGTTAGATTTTACGGGGAAATCTTCCCAAATTCGAGATTTTCCCATAGATAGATGATATTTAATCACCTTTAAATCTTTAATGCGATCGGTTGCTTTTGGAAAGATTTGAGAGGTCTTTTCTCAGAATTTAATTCTGTTAACAAATGGGCTTTGAAGTCGGTCACGTGTGGCCACGTGACCCTTGGTCACGTATGGGCACGTGAGCCCCTTGGAACGAGCCCTCTTCTTTCTTTTTGCGCTCTGCTTTCTGGTCCCTGCTTAACCGTCACGTGCCACCACGTGACCCCTGGTCACGTGTGAGCACATGACCCTCGTCTGGAGCCTTTTTCTTGATTTAATCAGAGAATGAATCCGCTGCTTTTAAATGTCACGTGCCAACACGTGACCCCTGGTCACGTGTGAGCACGTGACCCTCATCTGGAGCCTTTTTCTTGATTTAATCAGAGAATGAGTTCGCTGCTTTTTAATGTCACGTGCCAACACGTGACCCCTGGTCACGTGTGAGCACGTGACCTCTTCTGAAGCGTTTTCCTTGATTTGATCAGGGAACTGATGTGTCTTTGAAGCCGCTTTTAAATGTCACGTGCCAACACGTGACTGCTGGTCATGTGTTAGCACGTGATGCCTCTTCTGTAGGCTTTCCTGATTTTAAATCAGGAAACAAATGCCCCCACAGCGTTGTTCTCACGTGTCTGCACGTGAGTGCAACGCTGTCACCTTTCGCGACCGTTGGATTCCTCTAGGGATTTAGGGAGACGAAGCGTTTCCATCACCTCCTATAAATATTAGGGTCATTTCAGAAGAGCCTCCACTTTGCTTATCTTCCTCCTTGCAAACTTTTTCTGAGAATTTAATTCTCTTCTTCCAGAGCTTAGTTCTCTGCCTTGAAACAATTTTCAGAGTTTAACTCAGCCCGAAAAGACTTTTCTCTTTAGGTAATGCTCTCGAATGAACGATGAACTCTCACATTCCTCTGGATTTTAAATCCAAAACAAGGGTTTTTACCCTTTAAACATGAACCCATGAAACCAATTAATCTTCAGCAGTAAATCTCTTTTAGGGCTCATCTGATCCTCCAAGGAGATGATGATGACAGTTCAAATCCATGGATTTTAACCCCGTTCACAGAAAAAGGTTTCTGGGGATTTAATTCCCCTTTCCAAAAGGAATTCAATTCCTGTGGAGAACTAAGTTCTTCCCCATAGAGGCTTCTTGAGGTTTCCTTCGCCCCAGGTTGTCCTTCTGTAATCAATGCAGCAGAAGCTTTGTAACAATTCTCATGACCTTTATTTCAGGTATTATGGATGCACATATGTATGGCCTTAACGAAATCATTTCCTACGGGAACATTCGCGCACTGGGCCGCAGTCAGAACCAGGAGTTCACCAATGCTCAGTGTGCTGAGATTATGAGCCGCTTTGATGAGTACAACCATCGGCTACTCCCCCGTCGCTCTCCTCTTTTGAGACTCATCGTGTTGGCAATTTGGGAAGCGCTTCCTCTCTTCTACGCCGGTGTACCGCTCAGGGCATTGGACGCTGCCGAGGACAAGATACATTCGGTGTATCTGATGAGTCTAATCTCGAAGAGAAGGCGCGGCAACCTCATTGATCTCTTGCACCAGGCATTTCAGCAGTCGGTCATACTTGCCGCCTATCGGAGGGTGGAGGACATTCGCGAGGACCCCGACGCTTGTGATCGTGAGAGAAAACATACTCGGGAGGTTCGAAATGCTTGGAGAATCTTGGACAAAGTTAAGCTTGAGTTTCTCAATCCGTGCCCCGCGTCTGAAGTCTTACCATTGTAAACGTGTTCTCTTTATTTTGTATGACCTTCTTGAAGTACGACTGATAAGTTCTATTATGTCTTTGTATGTTTGCATGCCTTTCTGTGGGATTTTATCATTTCACTATTGTTGTTGCTGATGCTTTTAATATGCATGGTGCTATTCCATTTCTAGTGCACGTCAAGTTTGGGGCTCACGTGTTCTGCACATGGGATCCTTTGATGGGACTATTCAAAATTTTTCCATGCCACATGTTTAGTGCACAATATCAGATGCAGAAAAGGAGCCTTGGAAATAGTTCCATCCCCCTGATTTTCGATGCCTTTCCTTTTTTGGGCCTTGGAAATAGCTTCATCATGCAAGATTTTCCGCGCTCAACACTTAAAGCACTTCTTTATATCCGAGGCTATAGCCTTCCTTTCCCTTCACAGAGATTTATATTTTTTCTTTATTATTTTGGTGTAATTTGTCTTGAGAAACAAACGAGCGCCATGGCCTGCAATCGCCCTCATGCTTGTCGACAGCCATGGGAAGTTCCTATCGAGGAGATGATCCCCCGCTTTGCTGCTCGGTTGGTGGATCCACTCCTTACCGACGACGAATGTGACTCGGCAATGTATGAACTCTCGATCCGTAGGGGGTCCCCCTTCCCGATGGGGTCCCTTTGGCTCCGGATGATTCTCGCGGCCGTGCTTGCCGACATCCCTCCTCACCCGGCGGAGATGACCCTGGTGATGCTTGACGCGGCTGAAGAAAAGCTCGAGGGCTTTCACGAAGCGTGCCTGATTACTCAGGCTTTGAAGGATTGCTCAATTCATCTGCTGAGCCAGATAAAGGCCCGGCGAGCTATTATGTCTGCTTTCGCGGACGAACACGGCGCCAATCGATGGGGAGCGACTCCTCGCGAGAACCGTCGCTTTGATGTGCTGGAGAAAGCAGAGAGAGAGATGGAGAATTTCGTCCTCTGCTTTGTTAACCCTTGTGCCATTGATCCCGTGTTTGGTGACCTTTTCCCATTAGCGTAGCATTTTTAAATTAGTCCTTCTTTTTGTATGCTTTATGTTGAACTTCCATATAGGCTCGGTACTCGTATGTATGTTTTCGCTTGCATGAATAAACTTTGTGTTCTTTTTACGAAAACTTCCTCTAATTATCAACATTGTCATCATGTCACATGCACATTAAAGCCTCGAATTTTATTTCTTTTTCGGATGTTCATATGATTGCGAACACATGCTCGATAGGATAAACATCGGAAATTTTCTGGTTGCTTTTCATACCAGGTGATGTGAGCGCGTTTTAGATCGATTATTGCTGTCGACCGGAAGCCCATTTATGTGATCTTGAGCGTGTATGTCCCGTTTCCAAGGTTGCGGTCGCGAAAGTGAGCTTACATGGCCTGATAGGGCGACACGTGGCGAACATATTGTTGTGCGAGAATAATGGGCTCGGTCGTAAATTCTCGGAGAGAGAGCTGGCTTCTAAAGCGCTGAGCGAGCTTCAGGCGAGTCTTACTGCCAAGGCCAACAAAGCATATGAGCTCTGGCGGGTGCTTCAAGAGTCTATCAGGGAGGTGGTGACTCTTGATAAAGCTGCTACGTTCACTCGTGAAAGGGTCGAGGCTCATAAGGCCACCGAGAAAGAGCTTGAGGACCGGCTCGCTTCGTATCAGGCCCAGCAAGCTCAGGCGGAGGCTCGTCTTCTGGAGATCTTGCGTCATGAAGCCGTGGCTCAGCAACAGAACGATGAGCTGGTAAAATTACTGCATCGCCCGCCGGCTTGAGGACTTGTATCTTTTCCCCTTTTTTGTACATACTCATGAATGAGAGTATCTTTCTTTTTTGTTTCTTTCATGAATTGTACTTTGTATCCATTTTGGTTTATGAATAAAAGGTACATTTTTCTTCTCAATGGTGTGTCCCCTTTTTATTGAATGTATTCTGTGGATATTCTATCTTGATCTCCTTGCAGGACAGCGATGGCTTAGGATTCAGGGTTAAGATCTGCTTCCTAAGACTTTTGCATTTTATGAGCCACAAGGGTCTCATAAAGAGTTTTTCTCCCTACAGGTCGAGAGGATCCCATAGGTGTAAGTTTTTCTTAAGAATCGTGAGGATTCTTAAGCGGGTTTTCCCTTGAGAGTCGTAAGGATCTCACAAGAGAGTTTTCTTCCTTACAGGTCGTGAGGGCCTACAAGTGCTGGATGTGGTCGCCCTTGCCCGTGTTTCACGGGGCCAGGGGGCTGCTCTAGGTATCGTAGTTTAAAGACGTCGCGGTCAAGATTAAAGACCTCATAGTCCGTGGATTTAAGGACTCCACAGTCCGATGTTAGTTTTAAGACATCACGGTCAAGGTTAAGGACCTCATAGTCCGTGGATTTAGGGACTCCACAGTCCGATGTTAGTTTTAAGACATCCCGGTCAAGGTTAAGGACCTCATAGTCCGTGGATTTAGGGACACCACAGTCCGATGTTTGGTTGCAGGGACCCGTCACCTCTTTGAAGACGTTGAGGAATTACAACGCCAAGTATCAAAGGAGTGAAGAGATGTACCCTTAAACCAAGGCAGAATTCGTAAGGAATCGGGGTAGTTGATCGTTAGTTTTAGGACATCGCGGTCGAGGTTAAGGACATCATAGTCCGTGGATTTTAAAGACTCCACGGTCCGGTAATTGCTCTGGATGCTTCACACGGGTTCACTGCCGTGCTTGGCGAGGACCAGGCTCCACTCTGGGCGTTTTCCGCGGGGTCAAAGAGTGACGTTATCCGCGTTCCACGTAACCAGGAATTTTGCTCTAGATGCTTCACACGGGTTCACTGCCGTGTTAGGCGAGGACTAGGCTCCGCTCTGGATGCTTCACACGGGTTCACTGCCGTGCTCTGCGAGGACCAGGATCCACTCTGGACGTTTTCCGCGGGGTCAAAGAGTGACGTTATCTGCGTTCTACGTAACCAGGAATTTTGCACTAAATGCTTCACACGGGTTCACTGCCGTGCTCGGCGAGGACTAGGCTCTGCTCTGGGCGTTTTCCGCGGGGTCAAAGAGTGACGTTATCCGCGTTCCACGTAACCAGGAATTTTGCACTAGACGCTTCACACGGGTTCACTGCCGTGCTCGGCGAGGACTAGGCTCCGCTCTGGATGCTTCACACGGGTTCACTGCCGTGCTCTGCGAGGATCAGGATCCGCTCTGGACGTTTTCCGCGGGGTCAAAGAGTGACGTTATCCACGTTCCACGTAACCAGGAATTTTGCACTAGATGCTTCACACGGGTTCACTGCCGTGCTCGGTGAGGACTAGGCTCCGCTCTGGATGCTTCACACGGGTTCACTGCCGTGCTTTGCGAGGACCAGGATCCGCTCTGGACGTTTTCCACAGGGTCAAAGAGTGACGTTATCCGCGTTCCACGTAACCAGGAATTTTTCACTAGATGCTTCATACGGGTTCACTGCCGTGCTCGGCGAGGACTAGGCTCCGCTCTGGATGCTTCACACGGGTTCACTGCCGTGCTTTGCGAGGACCAGGATCCGCTCTGGACGTTTTCCACGGGGTCAAAGAGTGACGTTATCCGCGTTCCACGTAACCAGGAATTTTGCACTAGATGCTTCACACGGGTTCACTGCCGTGCTCGGCGAGGACTAGGCTCCGCTCTGGATGCTTCACACGGGTTCACTGCCGTGCTTTGCGAGGACCAGGATCCGCTCTGGACGTTTTCCACGGGGTCAAAGAGTGACGTTATCCGCGTTCCACGTAACCAGGAATTTCGCTGATTGTATCCGCATTTCACGGGATGGAGGTTTGACTGCTGGCGATATGTATACCACCGAGCCATGGAACTGGGAGTTGCCGCTGTTCCGCTTAGCTTGAAGTTGTGTCTGTCGTTACGAGACGAGTGTTGGGATGATCTCTAGGTCGCTTGTGACCCGTCGAGATTTAGCTTCTTTCTTTGGTGAAACCTGGGGGGGAGGTATGTTCCCTTTTGTTTACGCCCTTGGATTGTGTACAGGGTGTGATAGAACATCACCTGTAGGGCATAAATTTTATTTTTATTTTATTTCTTTTTCCGCGATGCTCTATCGTTTCAGCTTTTATATCGCGAAGGTCGCGATTGCCCCATCATTTCAGCTATTTTTCGCGGTGCCCAATCATTTCGGCTATTTATTTATTTTCTACTCGCTGCTTTTTATTGCGAGTTGCCCCATCATTTCGGCTATTTTTCATGCATACATTTTTACTTGCCGCTTTTATTGCAAGTTTCCCCATCATTTCGGCTATTTCGTAAGCATGTGTGGCTTGCTAGCTTTTTCGCCGCAAGCTTGGATTTTGGACACCGATTTCAGCATCAGCACCGCTACAAATAGAATATTGCCAGGAGCGAATCATCATTTACCTCTGTCGATGTTGAACAAAGGTGGCTTAGCAAACAGGGTTAAGGGTCCTGTCGACCAAGGCTTTTGACTTCATGAGCCGTAAGGGTCTCACAAAGGTATTTCTCCCTACGAGTCGTGAGGATCTCGCAGGTGCGTTTTCTCCTTAGGCATCGTGAGGACTCCTAAGTGTATGTTCCCCTGTAAGTCGTAAGGATCTTACAAGAGGGTTTTCTCCTTATGGGTCGAGAGGACCTACAAGGGTTGCCAATTATATGGACATATCCCTAGTCACAGGTGTGACTTTGCTGGGGAAATTTTTATTCGCGCCCGTGGATTGTATACAAGGGTCAGTATTGAGCCTCTTGTAGGGCAGTATCGAAGGTTGTGGGGGATTTGCTTAAGAACGGATTTAAGTTTCTGTAACTTAAGACTTTCAAATCTCATGAGCCGTGAGGGTCCCATAAGAGAATTCTCCTTACGAGTCGTAAGGATCTCGCAAGTGTATTTTCTCCTTAGGAATCGTGAGGGTCCCTAAGTGTGTTGCTCCTTTGTGAGTCGTAAGGATTTCACGCGGGTGGTTTCTCCATACAAGGTCGAGAGGACCCTGTACGTGTCTTTCAGCGAGGTTGCGCCCTTTCGGGTTTTCACAAACACTCGCCGGTAGTCCTGCTGTTTTTACTCACGGAGCCCTTTCGGGTTTTCATCCGTGTCCATTTTGCTTATGGACATACCGTTTTTTTATTCTTTTTTCTCTTTTTTTTTACAGGGTCGCGCCCTTTCGGGTTTTCACGAACACTCGCCGGTAGCCCTGCTGTTTTTACTCACGGAGCCCTTTCGGGTTTTCATCCGTGCCCATTTTGCTTATGGACATACCGTTTCTTTTTTATCTATTTTTCTTTTTCTCCCCTTTTTTTTGTCAGCCTAAGGATGCTGCGGTAGTAGTTTAGAGACGTTTCGGTCCGTCGTTAGTTTAAGGACGTCTCGATCCGTCGTTAGTTTAAGGACGTCTCGGTCCGTTGATAGTTTAAGGACGTTTCGGTCCGTCGTTAGTTTAAGGACATTTCGGTCCGTTATTAGTTTAAGGACATTTCGGTCCGACATGGAGAAGGCCGGCTACTGCTTATAAAGCTCGAGCTTAGGAAGATAGCGAGCGGACATAGTCGTCGTCATCTATCATTGACCTAGGCCGTGGCTCATCAAGCATAGTATCTCTTTAGGAAGCAACCGTTTATTGGCCTGAAACTCCTTTCACCATGCATGTCCATGAGTAGATAGGCCTCACCCTGGTAGACCTTATCTATGATGTACGGGCCTTCATAGTTTGGCTCGAATTTTCCCCACTTGGCTCGATTGGGGATCATAGGCCTTTTGACCACTAACACGAGTTCGCCTTGGCGGAATGTCCTCGGTCGGGTCAATCATTCATATGAGCGCGTCATCTTTGCTTTATAAGCTTCTAGATTTTGTTGCGCTATGAGCCGGGTTTCGTCGAGGGTATCGAGCTCCTCAAGCCGAAGGTGAGCATTTTCTTCGTCCGTCAGCTCGTAGTGGATTGCCACTCGTAGAGAGGGTAACTCTATCTCGAGGGGGAGCACTGCTTCCGTCCCAAATACCGACGCGTACGGCGTTGTGTTCGTGGCCGTCTTGAATGTAGTTCGATAGGCCCAAAGGGCCTCTTGCAGCCTCTCGTGCCAGTCTTTCTTATTTCGGGACACCATCTTTTTTATGATCTTCGTCAAGGTCTTATTGAAGGCCTCGGCCAGACCGTTAGCTCGTGGATCGTAAACTGAAGAATATCTCCAGTCTATATTGTGCTGCTGCGCGAAGCGGCTAATCTTATGGCTTCTATAGGCTGGCCCATTATCGGAGATAATCCGCCGTGGGGTTCCAAACCGATAGATGACGTGCGTCTTGAAGAAGTGGAGGATATTCTCCTTCTTCACTTCCCTCAGCGGTACTGCTTCTGCCCATTTGGAGAAGTAATTAGTTGTCGCCAGGATGAAACGATGTCCTCGGGACGATGCTGGCTCGATGGGGCCGACTATGTCAGTCCCCCACATTTCGAATGGCCAGCTAGCCACCGTTGGGTGTAGTGGATTCGGATGTTGGTGGATAAAGTCTCCATGAATCTGGCACGAGTGGAATTGCTCCGCATACTCGAGGCAGTCTTGGACCATCGTGGGCCAATAATAACCCATCCGTTTGATCTTCAATTTCATTTTCGGGCCTGCTTGGTGAAAACCGCAGAGTCCGTCGTGAACTTCCTGAACGACTCTTTCTGCTTCGTCAGGTCCTAAGCATCTCAGCCACAGAGAATCAAATGATCTTTTGTATAGAGTGTCGTTGACAAAAGTGAAAAATAGAGCTCGTTTCATGAGCTGATGTCTTGAGGACGCTTCTTCGGACATTCGGTGGGACTTAAAGTAGTCTATGAAGACTTCCCTCCAGTCCTCGGCCGTCTCATGGTCTTTTATTTGTAGAGTCTTCTGCTCAGTCGCCCCCTTTTCTTCGTATAATTCCGGAGATATTTCTGCTGGGGCGAGCACTCGACGGCTTTGTACCACGATTCTGACGTCATCGAGGTTCTCATCAGCCAGTTCTTTAGCGAGCTTAGCTAACGCGTCTGCTTTGCTATTTTCTGCACGTGGTATACTTTCCAAAGTGTAGGAGGTGTAGGGTTCCTAGGCACACTATAGAGGTCTCACAAGGAATCAACCATGCCAATTTCAAATTTTATGGGTGCCGAGAAACCCTAATACGGATCGTTAACTAGAAATTTAGGCGATAAACGAAACTAGTTAACAACTTAACTAAAGGAGAGAGGCTACAACCTTTGTAGATCCGGTTCTCCACTTCCTTAGCTCCACGTAGGCGTCCTCTCGCTGTCCATCTCGAATCCCGAACTCAAACGTCGGCTTCATCGGAGAATTGGGCGGACTAGGTCGTCGGCTTCGTGCCGAAGATGATCTACGTCGAGGTTTCACAAGTTCAAGCTCCGACTTCACCAAGTTGTGAAACTTGTGAAGAAAACACCCAAAACAACTTGGCAAGAGGTAGAGGGTGAAGAAATAGGAGGTGGGTTCACTTTAGAATTGGATTTCTCACTTTAGAGCTCAAGTTGCCATTGATGGCATCAAGCTTTCTCTCTTGAAGATGAAGAAGAAGATGAAGCTAGAATTATGATAAGTGTTGTTAAAAGAATAATAAAAATCAATACTTATCATCTTCTAACCTTGGTTAAGTGTAGAGAATAGACCATGGTCAAGTGAGAATGGTTAGGGTTAAGGATGATGACAAAATGGTCACTTTAGTCAAAGCTTCATGAAGCTTCATCAAGCTTCATGAAAGAAACCATTTTGTTATCTTTTTATTTATTTATCAAAAAAGAATAGATAAATAAATAAGTAAATAAATCAAAACCCTAACTATTATCATAACCATGGTTTAAGTCTTAACACAAAACCAATTTACATGCATCATCAAACATGACACATTGTAGTGCACAAAAGTATATCACATATACAACTTGTGAACTACAAGTGAGAAAATCCTATTAAAGTGAACCAATACTAGTTAATGCAAACTAATATATCAAATATATAATTATACATTAAATCATTAAATCAACACTTGATTCAATGATCCGGTCATGTCGCACATAACCGACTAGTATCCAATGTATCGACTTATTGAATCAATCTACGATTCGATAACTAGGTTATATCGCATATAACCAATCGAAACATTCATCGCGAGAATAAAATACGGTATCACATACACGCATCATTCTCGGTCCTGCACATATCTCATATGCACTCCTATTTCGTTTTGCTTGAGCCAGGAAACCTCTGTGTAGGACTCTAAAGACTCGTCAATACGCCGGTAGCAGATGATGATCATATCAAGCACCCACAAGCCGCAAGCGGTCTGCTAAACGTAACGGCCATCCGGGTATTGAGCGATCAGAAGATCGACGAGCTAGCCCGCTCACACTCCTGTGAATCCAACCAGTAACACCTACCGTACAGTCCGGTCAGTTCGTCTGATATGTCGCATATCAAGTCTAGGGGTGGTATACGTCAGACCCCAATAACCGATAAGTCGTGCCGATGTGAGGCTCATAACGGGTCGAGAAACTACTGGTAACACTTACCAGCAAATCTCTGATCAGCCCTGGCCAGGGACTTCCCTGTTACGGCCAATCAAGCACAGCGCAACATCAACCCCCAATACCGGGAGAGACGAAACCCCTCCTATCGCTCATTGCCTCCACGTGACTCGGGACTGTACCCAAAGACCACCGTTTTGCACGCCCTCATAGACGTGGTAAGGTGGAGATCAAAGCACAGTGGGAATCACACAAGACTCTATGACGATCTCTGGTCTACAGACTAACCTGTACAAGTGTCACCTGAGAACTGCCATCTGACGTGAGGTATAATACCATCTGGGAGTTCTCGGCGAGTCCGTCCAGTGTACCCAGTCTCCACTGAGCACCCGTATACCATCTCTGATGTCAAACACCAATGGATATAGGATCATCCATCGCCCATCTCATGGGTCGAGAAGCGTATACGCTAGTCTACACTGGTATATCGATGCCCCGTCTCGATACACCCACGACTAGGGACCTTGAAGGATGTACTTATGGACTACCATGTCCCCACTAGTATGATCTGCATCATAGTCCAGGTAGTCAAGTACACATCCTAAGGGCTTTATCAACATGTAACTATAAGACAGTTTAAAGAGACAAGTGTACATGTTAAGATAAAGAGTAACCACATAGCATACTATCATATCGAGCAAGAAAGTCATCTCTATATATGTCCAAGCATCCAATATAATATACATCATCTGTACAATACTGGCCTCTAGGGCATACATACAACTAACAATCTCCCACTTGCACTAGGGCCAGCTGCTGTAGTATCGCATACCGAGCATCCCGAAGAGTCTCTCAAACTGTATCTGGGGAATGGCCTTCGTGAGTGGATCCGCCGTGTTGTTCTTCGTGTCAACTCTCCTGACCTCGATCTCCCGGCGATCAACTATCTCCCGGATCAGGTGATACCGCCTCAGGATATGCCTGGATCGCTGATGGGACCTGGGTTCCTTAGCCAAAGCCACCGCTCCATTGTTATCGCAATACAAAGGTATTGGATGCTCAATGGATGGAACCACTCCAAGTTCAGTAATGAACTTCTTGATCCAAACAGCCTCTTTGGCAGCATTGTTGGCAGCGATGTATTCAGCCTCCATCGTCGAGTCTGCCACGGTTTCCTGCTTGGAACTCTTCCAGCTAACCGCCCCTCCGTAAAGGGTAAAGACAAATCCCGACTGCGACTTAGAGTCGTCCTTATCACTCTGGAAGCTCGAATCGGTAAAGGACTCCACTTGGAGTTCTCCATTACCATACACCAAGAGCATCTCTTTAGTCCTTCGCAAGTACTTGAGAATGCTCTTCACAGCTGTCCAGTGACTCTCTCCAGGATCAGCTTGATACCTGCTCACTATACTTAGTGAGTATGCTACATCGGGTCTGGTACATAGCATCGCATACATGATAGAGCCTACAGCCGAAGCATAGGGTATCCCTTGCATGCGAGCTCTCTCCAAATCAGTCTTGGGAGACATCACTTTGGAGAGAGTGACTCCAGAGATCGTGGGCAAGTTCCCACGCTTGGAATCTTCCATACTAAACCTTTTTAGTATGGTCTCAATGTACCTGGATTGGGACAATCCCAATATCCATTTGGATCTATCTCTATAGATCCTAATTCCCAATATGCAGGAGGCATCACCAAGATCTTTCATCGAGAATCTTTGTGATAAGAAGAGCTTGACCGATTGCAGCATAGGAATATCATTTCCTATCAAGAGTATGTCGTCCACGTACAATACGAGGAAGACAACCTTACTCTCTGCCACCTTCTTGTAGATACAAGGTTCATCTGGATTTTTGACGAAATCAAACTCTTTGATAACGACGTCAAAGCAGATGTTCCAACTCCGCGATGCTTGTTTTAATCCATAAATGGATTTAAGCAGCTTGCACACTTTCCCGCTGCTCCCACTGTCTATGAAGCCCTCTGGCTGAGTCATGTACACGCACTCTTCTAAATCACCATTTAGAAAGGCGGTCTTAACATCCATTTGCCAGATTTCGTAATCATGATATGCAGCGATGGCAAGCATGATCCGGATGGATTTAAGCATAGCTACTGGAGAAAAGGTTTCGTCATAGTCCACACCTGGTCTTTGACGAAAACCTTTTGCAACAAGTCTAGCTTTGAAAGTCTCCACTTTCCCATCTACACCAAGTTTCTTCTTGAAGATCCACTTGCTCCCAATGGGTTTTACCCCTTCAGAAGCAACTTCCAAAGTCCATACTTTGTTGGTGTACATGGATTCCATCTCGGACCGCATAGCATCCAGCCATTTCACTGAGTCCCCACTCGTGATGGCCTGCTCGAAGCTAGTTGGGTCATCATCATCCATGATGCAATCCTCACTGCCACCATCAATGAGAAAACCATAGTATCTCTCAGGTGGTCGAGAAACCCTACTAGATTGGCGGAGAGGCTGGGGTACGTCGGGCACCACTGAATCCTCTGGTTCTACTAAATCATTAGTTGCAGTTTGTGGTGCTGGAACCTCTTCCAGCTCTACCTCTTTGCCATTAATTTCTTTTGCAAGAAATTCCCTTTCCAAAAAGGTGGCATGTTAAGCAACAAACACTCTTTGTTCCTCTGCTTGGTAGAAAAAATATCCTTGAGAATTCTTAGGATATCCCACAAACTTGCAAAGGACTGATCGTGCCTCGAGTTTGTCCGGATTTTGGTTTTTGACATAGGCCGGACAACCCCATATCTTAATTCGTTTAAAATATGGTCTCTTCCCACTCCATATCTCATATGGTGTGGTAGGTACAGATTTAGACGGAACCAGATTCAATAGGTATATGGTTGTCTCAAGCGCATACCCCCAAAAGAAAATAGGTAACTCAGCATTGCTCATCATTGAACGCACCATATCTAATAGGGTGCGATTCCTTCGCTCCGATACACCGTTGTGCTGTGGTGTATAAGGAGGAGTAAGCTGAGAGAGAATCCCATTCTCTTTTAGATAATCCAGGAATTCACTGCTTAAGTATTCACCTCCTCGATCAGATCGAAGAATCTTAATACTTTTGCCCGTTTGGTTCTCTACCTCGTGCTTATATTCTTTGAATTTCTCAAAAGCTTCAGACTTGTGTTTTAACAGGAACACATGCCCGTATCTAGAGAGATCGTCAGTGAATGTAATGAAGTAGGAAGAACCATTTCTGGCGTGTGTAGACATAGGACCGCATACATCACTATGCACCAGTCCCAAGAGTTCAGTAACTCTTTCTCCGTGTCCCGTAAACGGAGTTTTGGTCATTTTTCCTTTGAGACATGAATGGCAAGTGTCATAAGATGTTAATTCGAATGAATTCAAATATCCATTCTTATGCAACTTAGCCAGTCGTGTCTCATTGATATGGCCAAGTCTACAGTGCCACAAGAAGGATTCGTTCATTTCTGAGCTTTTCCTTTTGTGTGTGTTTTGTATATTGAAGACTGTATTTTGATTGAGAATGAATATGCCATTATGTAGCGAGCCTGATGCAATCAACTTTTGATCTAGGAATATGTTCATAACATTATCCTTTACTACAAAATTATATCCTTCTTTACTTAATAAAGAAACTGATATAATGTTGCACATCATGTTCGGTATATAATAGCACTCATTCAGGACTAGTGTATCACCATTTGGTAATACCAGGTGATATATGCCAACTGCTTTGGCTGCAACATTTGCCCCATTCTCTACTTGAACGGAATGATCACCTTTTTCCAGTTCTCTACCTTTTCATAGCCCATGTAACTGCTTACATATATGGGATCCTGATCCGGTATCTAATACGCAGGACGTAGGGTGAACTGAGAAACAGTTCTCAATAACAACACACCCGAAGAAGGTGCATCATCATGCACGTTCTCCGTTTGGGCGGCGTGAGAATCTAGATAATCTCATGTTTCCTGTTCAGTCTTATAACATTTATAAGACAGAATGGGTCCAACGTTCCCCTGCACAGTATAACATGCGGGTTCGGTCAATACATCCATATTATTATCTTGTTTAGGGCATGACATGGTCGCTACCTGGAGAGAGAGAGAGAAGAAAACACTTTAGCGTAAGCTCGTGCAAGATCAGATTGGTTATTATCTTATCTAATCAGGATGGCTCCCACTGGTTTTTATCAAATCTTCCTTCAAACCCTAAAAGGAAAGACTAGCCGGGATTAATTACACACTACAAGTTCGCCAATCTTTCAGCCAGGCCAGTGTCGGTACTTTGAGGGAGGTCCCCCGTGCTTTCGCACGAACCTAATTAATGTAAACCTCGTTTTCCCATAGGCGTAACCTCGTTAACACCTTTCTAGACACCTACTTGATCGGCTAATTGTAATGTGTAAAACTCTCCCAGGAGTAACTCTTACTCGCAGTGGGTATCGGGATCCAACTATCTCATAGAAGGTATGCAATCTCATTGCAAATTTCAACACTTGAAATTCCCGATAATGCTTTTGCCCCTAGCGATCTATGACCTTGACTAAGTCAACAAACCATAAATCGCAAGTCAAGTTCAACCCGTACATTTCCCGATTGAATTAAACCCACCCGTACGACCCTTGACTGAGTCAACAAGGCCGTGCGAATGCTCTAATCCAATCACATCTCATGTTGTTACAGATAAACATAATTTAGCTACCATACACTATGCCTTGACTAAGTCAACAAACATAGCACGAATACTAAATAATATCTATCTGAAATGACGGAGGGCTACGCGGGTTCTTTCAGAAAAAACCATGAGCGTAATGAACTTGATATCGTTGTAGAATCAAATGAAGTTTTGAAATGGAGTGATTTTGAGGCTTTTCTAGTTTTTCTAAAGGGGTCACTCCCGGTGAAGGGATCGTCGGCCCTTTCCTCGTCGAATGAGGTGCAGGATATATCATATATATCACTATGCAAAGCAGAAACTATAGAAGCAGTCAAAAGAAAACCGAGTGTGTAGCATCTGCCAGTTATTGCTAAAGGAGTCACTCCCGGTGAAGGGATCTCGGTCCTTTCCTCATCGAATAAGGTGCAGGATATATCACATATACCGCTATGCAAAGCAAGAACTGTAGCTACCTGTTTTGTTAAAAATTTGATTCTACAACATCTTAGGTTTCTTTTCTTTCATTAATCACATTAATGAAGTCCCATCATTTAAATACCTAAACATCACAGATAAATACGACGTACACTTATGCCATCCGCATTCGCCTCGATGTCCCCTCGTGCACCGTTAGGTTAGGTAACTAACGACAGAGCAGGGCAGGGCTAGTGCGGGTGCAAAACATAAGTAACGTCTATATAATATATCATATATACTATATACTGTATCTATCACAGAACATCATATGATCATATCACAGATATCGCAGCAGAAGAAACATATGAAATATTGGATATACTAGGACGTCCGTGTTTTCAATACGAGCCAGTATAAAACACGGATTCCACGGTCGTGATGAATAGCCAATCCCACACCCCTAGACCCGTACGAGAGCGGCAAGCAACCCTACCAATTCTAGGGTTAGGAGACCCGAACTCGACTCCTCGAGTTGGTCTCCCACTGGACCCCAGAACCCGGTTACTTATGCTCCCCTCCTTGGGTCTATCCTAATGCGGAAAAGTAAATAATATACAAAAGGTGACAACTTCCGCAACCTGGAAGTGCCCTAAATAAAAGAATATTACATACAAGTTTTTACATGAATGAAAATGAAAAACACTGATCTCACATAAAAACCCCCGGCTATTCAAACACGACAATCCAATATAACATATCAAGCAACGCATAACATCACATGTCATCAACGTAAGTAAATATGCGCATCCCGATTGTCGTTGACATATAGCAACGAAACCGGCGATATCACATATTACACTTACGGTCACAGAAAAGAAAGTGTAAAACTACAACAATTGGAATCCGCAACCCTTTTAGACATCACATGCCTAATCAAATGAAATACTTAGACATCACATGCCTAACAGTTATAAACCCCGCATTTTAGTCCCATTATCGAAAACTCTTTTCATTATCAAATGAGACTAAACCGCTAGATTTATAGCATTCATTCAGTTATCTCATAACTGTTTGTGAATTCCAATTATTGTATCACATTCCAGATAAACAGAAAATGTTAAACTTTCCGATCGAACAGTCGAATACCCAAGTTTTCCCGATACAGCTCAACACATGAAATAAGTCTAACAACATTCAGTTCGTGCCTCAGTACCAACGGTCCAGCCGTAGAAGGGTCAAGCCAACGCCTCACATGTGGCACGCCGTACTGCCCCAAACCCGAAGGTTCAAAGGGCAGTTCAAGACGGTCACATAATCGAGTTAAGGTTTGTTGTCTTCTAGAGGGTCCATCGCATTACTTGCACTACTTAGAACGTCGTTAAACTACGGAAAAATCCAACACTTGGAAATTTCCCGACAGGGGAAAAGTTGGGTATTTATAGCCGGTCGAACTTTTTAACAAATTCAAAAATTATCCGGAATCCACATAGACAAAATCTGATAATCCGATCGAATTATCGAATCCCCAAAACAACCTGGAATATTCAACTCTTGAATAAATATTAAAAATACCCAGAGAACTCAGCACTGTTAAAGAGGAATTACTGTGCAAATTGGTAGGGCTGACGTCATGCTTTAGCCGCGGAACCGCCGCATAAGCTAGGCTTATGCCGCGGTTCCGCCGCGCATGTGAAGGATCATGAAATAAATTTTGCGCCGTAATTCTTAGAATTCCCTGCTGAGTTTTCTGCATATTTTTAATCTGGAAAAAACCCATTTTTTTAAAAATGTACAGAGAGCCGTTTTCGGGTTAGGGTTTTGGTTCGATCGGACTTCAAACGTCGTCTAGACTTCGCCTTAGGCTCTAGCTAGGCTCTGATACCACTGTAGGGTTCCTAGGCACACTATAGAGGTCTCACAAGGCATCAACCATGCCAATTTCAAATTTTATGGGTGCCGAGAAACCCTAATACGGATCGTTAACTAGAAATTTAGGCGATAAACGAAACTAGTTAACAACTTAACTAAAGGAGAGAGGCTACAACCTTTGTAGATCCGGTTCTCCACTTCCTAGCTCCACGTAGGCGTCGTCTCGCTGTCCATCTCGAATCCCGAACTCAAACGTCGGCTTCATCGGAGAATTGGGCGGACTAGGTCGTCGGCTTCGTGCCGAAGATGATCTACGTCGAGGTTTCACAAGTTCAAGCTCCGACTTCACCAAGTTGTGAAACTTGTGAAGAAAATACCCAAAACAACTTGGCAAGAGATAGAGGGTGAAGAAATAGGAGGTGGGTTCACTTTAGAATTGGATTTCTCACTTTAGAGCTCAAGTTGCCATTGATGGCATCAAGCTTTCTCTCTTGAAGATGAAGAAGAAGATGAAGCTAGAATTATGATAAGTGTTGTTAAAAGAATAATAAAAATCAATACTTATCATCTTCTAACCTTGGTTAAGTGTAGAGAATAGACCATGGTCAAGTGAGAATGGTTAGGGTTAAGGATGATGACAAAATGGTCACTTTAGTCAAAGCTTCATGAAGCTTCATCAAGCTTCATGAAAGAAACCATTTTGTTATCTTTTTATTTATTTATCAAAAAAGAATAGATAAATAAATAAGTAAATAAATCAAAACCCTAACTATTATCATAACCATGGTTTAAGTCTTAACACAAAACCAATTTACATGCATCATCAAACATGACATATTGTAGTGCACAAAAGTATATCACATATACAACTTGTGAACTACAAGTGAGAAAATCCTATTAAAGTGAACCAATACTAGTTAATGCAAAGTAATATATCAAATATATAATTATATATTAAATCATTAAATCAACACTTGATTCAATGATCCGGTCATGTCGCACATAACCGACTAGCATCCAATGTATCGACTTATCGAATCAATCTACGATTCGATAACTAGGTTATATCGCATATAACCAATCGAAACATTCATCGCGAGAATGAAATACGGTATCACATACACGCATCATTCTTGGTCTTGCACATATCTCATATGCACTCCTATTTCGTTTCGCTTGAGCCAGGAAACCGCTGTGTAGGACTCTAAAGACTCGTCAATACACCGGTAGCAGATGATGATCATATCAAGCACCCACAAGCCGCAAGCGGTCTGCTAAACGTAACGGCCATCCGGGTATCGAGCGATCAGAAGATCGACGAGCTAGCCCGCTCACACTCCTGTGAATCCAACCAGTAACACCTACCGTACAGTCCGGTCTGTTCGTCTGATATGTCGCATATCAAGTCTAGGGGTGGTATACGTCAGACCCCAATAACCGATAAGTCGTGCCGATGTGAGCCTCATAACGGGTCGAGAAACTACTGGTAACACTTACCAGCAAATCTCTGATCAGCCCTGGCCAGGGACTTCCCTGTTACGGCCAATCAAGCACAGCGCAACATCAACCCCCAATACCGGGAGAGACGAAACCCCTCCTATCGCTCATTGCCTCTACGTGACTCGGGACTGTACCCAAAGACCACCGTTTTGCACGCCCTCATGGACGTGGTAAGGTGGAGATCAAAGCACAGTGGGAATCACACAAGACTCTATGACGATCTCGGGTCTACAGACTAACCTGTACAAGTGTCACCTGAGAACTGCCATCTGACGTGAGGTATAATACCATCTGGGAGTTCTCGGCGAGTCCGTCCAGTGTACCCAGTCTCCACTGAGCACCCGTATACCATCTCTGATGTCAAACACTAATGGATATGGGATCATCCATCGCCCATCTCATGGGTCGAGAAGCGTATACGCTAGTCTACACTGGTATATCGATGCCCCGTCTCGATACACCCACGACTAGGGACCTTGAAGGATGTACTTATGGACTACCATGTCCCCACTAGTATGATCTGCATCATAGTCCAGGTAGTCAAGTACACATCCTAAGGGCTTTATCAACATGTAACTATAAGACAGTTTAAAGAGACAAGTGTACATGTTAAGATAAAGAGTAACCAGATAGCATACTATCATATCGAGCAAGAAAGTCATCTCTATATATGTCCAAGCATCCAATATAATATACATCATCTGTACAATACTGGCCTCTAGGGCATACATACAACTAACAGGAGGGAATTTGGGTCAATAGTTGTTGCACCTTTTCGCCGTATTTCACCAACTCCGGTTTGCACGTTTGGTAGTCACCACTTACTTGACTAACAACCAATTGAGAATCCCCGTATATAGAGAGGTCTTCAATTCCCATGTTAATGGCGATCTTGAGGCCCGCTATCAAAGCTTCGTATTCGGCTTCATTGTTCGTCCTCGATTCCGTTAAGGAGAAAGCAAAGCGCATTATCCCTCCTTGTGGGGTTACGAAGATGAGGCCTACTCCCGATTTGATTATGGGGGTACATTGTTTGCGCTTCTTCATGGAAGATGCCCCGTCAAAATAGAGTTCCCATCGGGTATCACCGCCGCCGATCGCGTCGAATGCATGTTCGTCCGGCAAATCGCAGTTCAGAGGAGAACCGGCAGGTACTGGATGCTCAGCGAGGAAGTCGGCAATGGCCTGGCCTTTCACTGCCTTAAGAGGTCGATACGTTATTGAGAACTCCATCACGAGTAGAGCCCATTTAGCGAGTCGACCCGTCAGTATATCCTTTGACATCAAATATTTAAGAGGGTCCACCTTCGAGATGAGACGGACTTCGTGCGCCAACGCATAGTGCCTGAGTTTTGTTATCGCGATGATTAACGCCAAGCAGTGTTTTTCAATGGGCGAGTAGTTGTTTTCTGCCCCCAGCAGAACTCGACTTAAGTAGTAGAGTGATCTCTCTTTCCCTTGATCGTTCTCTTGTGCCCATAATGCGCCTAAGGAACCTTCGAGGGCGGTTGTATAAAGAATGAGGGGTTTTCCCTTGACCGGCGCAGCCAACACCGGAGGGTTCTGCAGATACTGCTTGATCTCGTCTAGTGCACCTTGGCATTTGTGATCCCAAACGAATGGAGTTCCCTTCTTCATCAGGTGGCTGTAAGGACGGCATTTGCCAGAAAGATTGGCGATAAATCGCCGGATGTATGCGAGCTTCCCTTGGAGAGACCGCAACTGTTTGAGGGTTCTTGGCGGAGGCATTTCCATGATCGCCTTGATCTTAGATGGATCTATTTCGATACCTCGATGTCGGATGATGAATCCCAGGAATTTACCCGAGGAGACTCCAAACGCGCATTTGAGGGGATTCATCTTCAAATTATATTGCCGAAGGCGTTGAAATACAGTCTCCAGATGCTTTAAATGCTCTTCGTATGACATGCTCTTTACTACAAGGTCATCGATATAGCACTCGACGATGTCATGTATGAAGTCGTCGAAGATTTTTGTCATGGCCCTTTGATAGGTAGCGCCGGCGTTCTTTAGACCAAAGGGCATAACCCTGTAGCAGAATATACCCAAAGGGGTTCGGAAAGCGGTATGCTTCTGGTCTTCGGGATGCATCTTTATCTGATTGTATCCTGACGAACCGTCCATAAAGGAGAAAACCTCGTGAGTGGACGTGTTATCTATCATTAGCTCGGTTACTGGTACTGGGAAATCGTCCTTTGGACAGGCTTTATTGAGATCCCTGAAATCCACGCATATGCGTACCGTCCCATTCTTCTTCATTACCGGGACGATATTGGCGATCCAGTCGGGATACTGGACTTCTTAGATAAATCCAGAATCGATCAGCTTCTTGACTTCGGCGTTGATACTCATTTCAAGCTCGAGTCGCATCCTTCTTGGCGCCTGCTTGACTGGCTTGATATCTGGGGATATTGATAATTTATGCACAGCAATCTCCGGATCTAATCCTGGCATCTCGGAGTAGTTCCACGCGAAGCAGTCTTTATGCCGTAGAAGCACGTTCTTTAACGCAGTCACCCTTTCTTCAGATAGCAGCTCGCTGACAAATGTCGATCGCGGGTCATCTGCCGATCCCAACTCAATCTTCTTGAGGTTATCTGCAGTAGTATGTATGCCGTCTTCCAGTTCTTTTGGAGCTGGCGGAAATTCTGAGACCACCTCATCATCGCTGTTCTCAAAGCACCAGGGAAGGTCATCCATGTTCTCGGGCTCTTCTTTTAATATCGTAATCGTATAACAGGTGCGAATCCGCTTCCAGGACTGAGGTGGATCTGGTTCTGCTTTTGCGGCTTTGGGTTCGTGCTTTTGTGGCGGCGTTACCCTCCAGCCGTCGGATAAAGCGAATCGCCCTGTTGGTACTGGTCCTCGACCCAGTTCTTGAAGGTGAAGCAGTCTTCGGTAGGATGTCCTATGGCTCGGTGATAAGAGCAATAGCTCCGATGAGAAGCCCTGTTAGCTTACTCAGGGTGCTTAGACTCTGGAAGCGCGATCATTTGATGTTTTATAGCGAGCTCGAGTAACTTCTCCGTCTTGTCTCGGGGGAAGGAGTACGCTCGACTCATCTTCTTCATGAGGGACAAATCCGAGCCGCGCAATACCCGATCACGTAACTCTCTAATCCTGCGTCGTTGTTGTCGGCTCCTCTTTCCGCTTCTTGATTTATTTCCGTCTCTGCGTTGGGCCTTTCGTACAATGGGTTGACAAGGATGAGCATCTTTGTCTTTTGCAGCCTGCTGAAATGGACGTTGCGTCCTGGCCTTCTCGTAGATGGCCATCTCGCGGTTGTGGTCTTCCCGAGCTTTTTGACCCACTTTCCTGATAGGCTTGTCCATTCGTTCTTCAAACGACGGACTCGGCATTTCAATCGCGGGATCTAGTTTTGATGAGGGGTTGGCATTTCCTGACGGAGCGTCCTCTTCTTCATCAAAAGTATATATGGCGTAGCTACTGTGGGCCCGTTCCCGTTTTTCGGTTCTCGCGTATCCAAGCCCAAGTGTTTCCATTTTCCCGTTGGGAAATTTGCGTTGGGTCCCAGGGACATCCCAAATCCTGTTGTAGAACCGAGCTTGTCGAACAGTCTGTTTTAAAGGTACTCCTTAGCGCTTCAATAACCTCTTTAGTCCATTTGTGTAGTATCTGGGCAAACGGATAGGTTGGAGCCTGTCGAGTGTAACATCCGTGCCATGCCAGATCTCTTTCTCTATTTTCGACTCTGAGGATCGGTAGAATAGGATTAACTTCTCACCCCTTTGCCTGGGAGGGACGTAAAATGTTTGCAGGTCCTGCACATTGTGAGCTTGAAGTGTGTCGAGATCCTTGTAGTGTTCCTGCGGCACCATGGTGATTTGCAAACTCTGATCATCGCTAGGGGATGCTTATATTGACAGCCGATTGGAGAACACGGCATTAACCTCATCTTCCGAATCACTTCCGAAGACCAACATGGGGGCGGACGTCCCCGGGTTGTTGCGTTGAGATGGCCCGGCATAAACTATCTCTTCTTCTTCTTCGGTATCGCTCCCGAAAACAGGGATGGTGGCGGCGGCTTTGTTCTCCGGATTGCGACACCTTTCTGTATCCTCGAAATCTAGCAAAAAGTACTTCGCATTTTCGTATTTGCTTACTTCATTCACGGAAAATGGGTTCAGCTCACCTGTTACGGTATACTCGAAACCATCCTTAAAGTACTTCATACACTGATGTTGTGTAGAAGGGATGATGTTGTACTCGTGTAGCCAAGGACGATCGAGCAAGGCGTTGTAGCAGGTCTTGGCGTCAATGACATGGAATTTGATGTCTGTGACGAGGAGACCAAAGCGTAGTGTTAGTATCATGGATCCGAGAGTCCGTGACGATTGTGAATCGAAACCGGAGATAGTAATTTTGTCACGAGCGAGGTGTTGCACACTCATGCAGATTTCCTTCAACACCCGAACATTAAGGAGATTGACGAAGGATCCATTATCCACCAGGATCTTGTCTATCTTGATATCATGGCAGTATCCAGAGACATATAGGGGACGGTTGTAGTCGCACGTCCTGAGAAGGAGGTCTTCGTCACCAAAAGTGATGTCGGCCGTATGCACTTCCTCCAATTCATCCTTCATCCTTTCAGTGGCGAGGAAGGCTTGGAATTGCTCAGGTTCTTGTAACGCCTTAATTAGTGAGTCTCGCACTTCTTTTGATAATAAGAGGGCATCGAGAATGCTAAGCTGAGAAGGTAGCTTCCTTAGGGTGCGCTAGGATGTTATAGTCCACCTTACCCTTCCTGGGAGGGTCTTTGGCAGCCAGCTCTTTCATGACTTGGTCATCTAAAGTGATATCTTCAGTGACCTTTTCCTTTCCCTTATCTTTTCTACTCGTGGGCCCGAGATTCTTTTCTGGGAGTGTGCGATTGCGCAGCTGAATGTTCTCGCAGGCCTCCGATTTCTCCTCTTTCCCTAAAACGGATTCTTTAAAGAGAGGGCCCAGAGCCATTTCTTCATCGGAGTCGCTCCCAAAGGTGAGAACTTATGACCCTCCGGCGTTAACCATGTAACAGTTGCCAGTGGTCCTGTTGTGCTCGTCGGCAGTACTTCTTCGTTCTCGACGAGTCTTGCGTTTCATGCGCTTAAAATGTTGCCGATGAGCAACATATCCTTGCCACCATATCCTAAAGGCGTCGCACTCCTCCGTGGGGTGTGAAATTTTCCGATGATATGCGCTATAATCAGGGTGTCTCTCCACCCCATTGAGCGTGTTTTCTTCCGAGGGTGGTAACTTCATTCCCATTGACATGGCTTTGGCAAACCGTTTCCTCGTCTTGAACATCTTCTTGTCTGCCTCGGATGTCTTTCGATCTGGCGGGAGTACTTCAACTCTTTCGTTTAGTCTCCTGCGTTCAGCTCCTTCCGATGCGGCCATCTCACGCTCCTGATCTGCTTTACTCTTTAGACGGATCTCGTCTAGAAAGGCGTCGATCATTTCATCTGTTGGCCACACAAGTCCTGGCTCAGGGTGTGCCCCCAGTTTCTCGGTGCCAGGAGTTTTCTCATCTTCCGAGTGGGAAATCACATGACAACTCGCCACATATCCCTCGGATTCATCCGATGAGCTCTCTTCCTCATCTTCCTTCTGAAAGACGTGGTTGAGGAACTCTTGCAGTGTGACGGGAGTCCGTGCCTTTTGATTGTACTCCTCCAGCGCGTCAATCTGTTTCTGCAAATCCGTGCGCTTGCTTCCAGGCTTCACGGGCTTTTTGGATTTCCTCTTCTTTTTCTTCGAAGATTTTGACGGTTGGGTGTGAGTACCTGGGCCATCACCACGAATCTTTGTAGTTGGGCGCGGCTTCAACATCCCTTCGATGATTTGAGGTTCAAGCGGGTTCTTCCATTCAACCGCTGGGCACGCATGAAGGTCACTCAGCATCCTTTTGGTTTTAGCTGATAGCACGATTTCCCATGGAGCTTCTTCAATAAAGGAACAAGTCGCCCCCGGTGCGTCCGTCTTCTTAGGAGTATGCGGCTGTGGCGGGTTCACCTTCCACTTTTCGGACAACGCAAACTTTCCCTGGAGGTATTGATCTTCAATCCATCCTTTGAAGACGAAGCAATCCTCAATCGGATGGCTTACCGTTTGATGGTAAGGGCAGTAGTTGGGGTTGTTCATCTCAGTGGGTTGTGGCGGTCGCCTTGGATTCGGCAGGTTTATAAGTCTGTTGCGTACTGCCAGCTCGAATAGCCGTTTCGTCTTGTCCCGTGGGAACGAGTAGGGACGCTCATCTTCTCATTATAATACCGGCGTCTTTCTTCCAGTTGATCCGTCAGCTTTGGGGCATTGGGTTGCTGCTGGGCATTCGCGACGAAGGTGGCCTTTCATTTACCCTTGTCATTCCGACGTTCTGGCTTCAGGGGAGACGGTCTATGACCCATTTGGTCCATCTGAGACAACTTGTCGATTAAATCCTGGAATGTGGTTGGCTTAAAGAGCGTTTGGGCTCTATCATTCCAGTTTAGGGACATAGTGGTCCATCGTTAGTTTAAGGACATTGCGGTCCATGGGTAGTTTAAGGACATTACGGTCCATTGTTAGTTTTAAGACATCTCGGTCAAGGTTAAGGACGTCGTAGTCCATGGGTTTAAGGACCCCACAGTCCATTGTTAGTTTTAAGACATCTCGGTCAAGGTTAAGGACGTCGTAGTCCATGGGTTTAAGGACCCCACAGTCCATTGTTAGTTTTAAGACATCTCGGTCAAGGTTAAGGACGTCGTAGTCCATGGGTTTAAGGACCCCACAGTCCATTGTTAGTTTTAAGACATCTCGGTCAAGGTTAAGGACGTCGTAGTCCATGGGTTTAAGGACCCCATAGTCCATTGTTAGTTTTAAGACATCTCGGTCAAGGTTAAGGACGTCGTAGTCCATGGGTTTAAGGACCCCACAGTCCATATCAATGTGTGGTCATCGGGACCCGTCACCTCTTTGAAGACGTTGAGGGATTACAACGCCAAGTATCAAAGGAATGAAGAGATGTACCCTGGAACCGGAGTGGATTAAATAGTCTTTGGCCCAATTTGGGATCAAGACCAATTAATTATGTTATGAGCCCATTAGCCCAGTTAATTACGAATTGAGGACTTATGGCCAGCTTGGGCTAAGTCCAATCATGTCTGGGACATCGGCCCTCCTGTTGGTCCCTTGAAGGAGAGGCTTTGCCTCTGGCTATTTAGCCAATTGGGCCAATGCCTAGTGTTAAACACTAAAGACCAATCAGTGTTGAACACTGAGAATGAGATTGATAAGTCAGTGTTTAACACTAGAAGATAGTTGGTGTCAACACCAGCAACAAGGCCTTCAAATTAGTGTTAAACACTAAAACAGACCAGTGTTAAACACTGGTAACAGAAATCCCAAATTAGTGTTGAACACTAAGGTAATCAGTGTTGAACACTGCAAATAAAGTTCTTTGCTTAGTGTTGAACACTAAGGCCAAACAACGTTTTAACACTGAATTCAGGGGTTCCAATTTAGCGTTAGACGCTGAGGCAAGAGGGGTCACGTGGTAGCACGTGAGGGCGCCCTCCCTTCGTTTGTTCTGCTGAGAAGATCGCATCTTTTGGAGCATCACGTGTCATCACGTGACGGGTGTTTGAATAGAGTATGTTAAAGCCTCTGCCAAGGGTCACGTGGGTCACGTGAGGCACTGCCTCAAAGGGCTTTCTGTAGATCTTTTGGGGGGGTCACGTGGTGACACGTGACCCTGCTTTTCTGTAGTTGTTTAGAAGATCTGTTAATCCCTTTCAGGAATTAAATCCCTCGTAGGGTTGAACCCTAACAATAATTTCAGAGGAATTAAATTCCTAATTCCTTTTGAAGAGTTGAACTCTGAATTTTCTGTAGGAATTAAATTCCTCATATATGTGAAGAACTGAATAGGGTTAAACCCTAATAAAAGCTTTAAGGATTTAAATCCCCACTCTCTGTTAGAGAATTATTCTGGGGAATAAGATTAAGGGAATTAAATTCTTGTTGTTTTAACAGAACTAAGTCCTTAACTAGGGTTAAACCCTGATTCTTTTCATTCTGAAGGAATTAAATTCCCATAACACAGGGTCAAACCCTAATTTTATTTTGAAGGAATTAAATTCCTATAGTTCTGTGAGAATTAAATTCTCGTGCTTCCATTCCCTCTCTATGCTTTGGATCTGCATGGCAGGATCTCAACCTATTGAGAATTAAATTCTCAACTCAAGGGGAGATGTGCACTTTACAGATCCTCCATCAAAGAGAGAAGAAATATGTCCTTCTGTTTTATATCAGAGTTAAACTCTGTTGAGAATTAAATTCTCTTTTCTTTCAATGAAACCTTCCCTTTCTTACCTAGGGTTTTCTTTTGCAGAAGATCCAAATTCCTCTAAAGTATCAAGGCTCTCTCTCTTTTCTTCCCTCTGCCTATATATCTCTTTTTTGTGTATCTCTTGGCTCTTATTTATAGGAGAAGCAGCCGAGTCAATTAGTTTTTGATGAATCTTTCATTGAGAGATTTGATTTGTATCCATCATTCGTTTTGGACCTTTGGATTATTAGGTGAATTTTATTCACCATTGGATTTTAAATCCAGAGATTCTCCTTTGTAATTTCGGTTAGATTTTACGGGGAAATCTTCCCAAATTCGAGATTTTCCCATAGATAGATGATATTTAATCACCTTTAAATATTTAATGCGATCGATTGCTTTTGGAAAGATTTGAGAGGTCTTTTCTCAGAATTTAATTCTGTTAACAAATGGGCTTTGAAGTCGGTCACGTGTGGCCACGTGACCCTTGGTCATGTGTGGGCACGTGACCCCCCTTGGAACGAGCCCTCTTCTTTCTTTTTGCGCTCTACTTTCTGGTCGCTGATTAACCGTCACGTGCCACCACGTGACCCCTGGTCACGTGTGAGCACATGACCCTCATCTGGAGCCTTTTTCTTGATTTAATCAGAGAATGAGTCCGCTGCTTTTAAATGTTACGTGCCAACACGTGACCCCTGGTCACGTGTGAGCACGTGACCCTCGTCTGGAGCCTTTTTCTTGATTTAATCAGAGAATGAGTCCGCTGCTTTTTAATGTCACGTGCCAGCACGTGACCCCTGGTCACGTGTGAGCACGTGACCTCTTCTGAAGCCTTTTCCTTGATTTGATCAGGGAACTGATGTGCCTTTGAAGCCGCTTTTAAATGTCACGTGCCAACACGTGACTGCTGGTCACGTGTTAGCACGTGATGCCTCTTCTGTAGTCTTTCCTGATTTTAAATCAGGAAACAGACATGTTTCATTTTGTTAAATGTTTCATTTTATTTGGGTTATGTATTATGGTTTATTAGTGGAGAGAAAAGAAAAAGAAAAAAGAGAAGTCAAAAGGGGACATGATGATTAGGGTATGTGTACCTTATGAGAGAGAGAGTGAGAACATTTGATTGTGAGAGAGAGGGGGCTGCTGCAATGATCCCTTTCCTCCACCATTTTCATCTTCTTCTTCATTTTACACACCCTCATCTCCCTCCAACTTCAAACCCCAAATCCATCTCCAAACTCCATCCAAACCATATACCCCTTTCACAAAAATTGATCACCTCATCACCCTCATCGCTATGAACCAAGAAAAGTCAAATTTTGACAACTTGAGGATTTCTAGGGTTTTGTTTGGGAGTAACCATGAGCTATATCTCTTTTCTTTTAGAGTAGTTGTGATTTCCTAGCTTTTGTTTAAGTTTAGATGTCGTTTAGTGATGGATGTGTGAACTTTGAAATCCCAAGAGAAGGGTTTGGGAAATTGGTGATGTTTGTGGCTGTCAATAAGACTTTTGAGATGATTCATGACCTGGACCAGAGCTTAGAAACCCCAAAACACGGATTTAGAAAACCCCGACATCGGATAAATGTGTGATTTGTGACGGTATTTTGGAATCTGGAGTAACCCGGAGGCACTAGAAATTAAATTGCAAACACAGGGAGTCGTGCAGGCACCTAGGAAGCTACCACAGAGACCCGAGACCCCAACTCCAACTTTTAGCTGCAGATTAATCCATTCTGGCCGCAATTTGCGGCCAGAGCAGGGAATTAGGCCCCCAGGCTTGGTCCATGGCTCCTTTTTCAATAAATTTGACCCCTCCTGTATGAAGAATTGACCAATTTGGCTTAGGGTAAAATCTGGGACCATTTCTATGAGTTGTTGCATTGTTTTACGACTTCGTTTTGACTTGATTTTGGTATTTGGTATTGTGTTTCCGTCGTGTGGCATTTGGACGTCCACGACCAGAGTTTTTGGTCGTATTTTGTACACAAAGTTATAGGTTTGGACCTATGAGCGAAACGTATACCGTTTTGGTTTTCCGCCTTGATTTTAATACGTATTGCGATTGTTTATCATTGTAGGTACCTTCGCGTGGATTCCGAGGCGACGGAGCGTGGCGTCATCGATTTCGGCGAGCGAAGAACAGGTGAGTGGATCTCTATCTACGGGGAAAGTCGGGTGGATGGCGTATAGCACCCCCACAATGCATTGATGGAAAACTGATTATAGAATATGGTTAGGAAAACCTAGATTAGGAAACTAGGGTTAGAATGAAGATAGCTATGAAACCATATCAGAAGCTAGAGGTGATATGTTACGACTATCATAGGATTGCGTTTAGCGATATTGCCGTTTAGGGTACTGTAGGATTAGACAGTTGATGTAGATGCGTCATCCGAACCATACCTTTTTCTAAACCGAAGAATCGTATGTATCTTTTAAATATGTACCTTGAAGGATGTTACAGATTTTCAAATGATATCTTTTTCCTTAAAACACCGTAACCCCTATTTTCAAAACTACGATTCGTTTCTTTTAAAATCTGCTTGTAGAGATAGAAGGTTTAGGTAAACTCGGCTTGATATGAGTTATAAATGCGATGAAAAGAATATAAGACGGATATGATGATATGATGATATGTTGGTATACGGATGCGAGTCGATCGAGATGATTTATACCCTGCCGGTCCCCTGATATGAGATTATTGCGGATGTGAACAGGGACATAGGTACATAGATATATATCCATATATAGGATATTATGAATCATGGATGATAGGCCGTATGTGATATTAGGCCGTACCCTCATTTGTCGTATAGGATGTTAGGATCCCTATTAGCTTAATGCCGCCGCACGATGATTTTCCGTGCGTGATGAGTTTAACTTGATGTTGATCCATACCCTTGACTAGAGGATGCCGTACGATGGATTATTCCGTGCGTGATGCTGTGAGGCTAGGTGCCGATTGATAGATTCACCGACTCAGACATATGATAGTTACGTATACCTTATAGCTATTAGCTGATGTTTTACCTTATGCTGCATTCATGATATTATTATTGCATTGCATATACCTGTGATAGTACACCTGCACCATTATCGATGATGCGTATGTTACACGTACAATGATTATAGGCTCACACACTTCATCATCGATAATTGCCATGTCACTACACAGTAGGATTGTTGCATCATGATATGACTCTTCGCATAACCTGCTTGTACATATACATTGATATATTCATACTTGCGCATATATATATATATATATTTGTATATCCATATTGGTGCACATATATATTGGTACATCTATACTTGCGCATATTCATATTGTACCTATATAGATAACTGATTTTATTGGGAAATTGGGAACCGCGAGTTATATTTTAAAAACTGGAATCATTTTAAAAGAGTGGTTTCTCTTATTATGTCATATCACTATTCCATGTTGCATGATACACGGATATGCTCTCATTTCTTTTATATGTCGCATACATCATGCTCTATTAGTTTACGCATTGAGATATATTGTTTTCATGAGATTTCTGGATTTGAGAAGCGTGGTCATTTTAAAAGAAAGCATGTACTATTTTAAAAACCCGGTTTCTCTTGATATGATATTTCAGTGTGTCCACCATGCGTTTTCTCGGTTCTGAGACGTGTGACATGTGGAACCCGATTCAAGGAGTGGACGAGGCCGATTGCGGATACATGGTGGACCCGGTATGGTACCCCGGGACGAGAACGGATCTGTCGCGCAGTAGGTGATGAGCCTGGCACAGGGACCACTACCTACCGGTGATAGTATTTGGGCTCGGCGGATATCCGGAGTCGAGAGATGATATGGGCCGATCCGGACTGATGGAGCCCGATATATGAGGATTTACGTGCCGATGCTGGGCACGGTTTTCATGATGTTTTCGAGTGTCGATGCTAGGCACTAAGGTTCCATGATTTTGATGTGTCGGGAGGAACACCGTTGATATATATATATATATATATATATATATATATATATTCTCATACTTTCATGCACACTCCTTTATGATATTTACGTGCTTACAGACACTGATTGTGGGTGGACGAGATCCACATGCATGCATATCTTGATTATGGTTGGACGAGATCCATATACATGCATTGATTATACTGTTGGATGTTATCCTCATGCATATAGGTATTGACTACCTTGTTGGCACATACAGACCCGGTCACCCTAGATATCATAGTATTACCTTTATGATATAGTTGACTTAGGAGTCGTTGTTTATTCGATTTCTATCTGTTGATATTTTTTTACTCACGAGTTGGCAACTCACCCCATTGTGCCACAGTTCTTGAAGGTTGACCGCTTGGATATGTAGCGGCTTCGCTGGCACACAGTTACATTCGGGTGTTTTGCTTTGATAGGTGGGACATTTGTATCTTTCCCACTCTTGTATCTTTATTTCATTAATGTATCTAGTTAACTCCATCAATCAAAAGTTTGTAAATTGTATAAGTGATGAGACTTAGTGAGACTTGTAGTTGCGAGATTTGAGCGATGGCTTTTATATTCACTTTTGGGGTTATATCTTGCTCATTTCTTTATCTTTTTGTGGTGAACTTCGCCGTTGGGCGTCGTATACTTATTTTTACTGTATTGCATGGTTGTGATCCGTCGTTTGGCGAAGAGCTAGCTCCCGCTTGGGGATACCATTATCATTATTATGTATTTGTGGTTTTGGATCAAAATATACAAAGAAGGTGCTGCCAAAATTTTTAAAAGACGAAACATGTTTTCAAACTAGTAAATTTCACTTGCATCATTCATGTTTCTTTTCTATGCATTAAGAAAACTTGATTTCATTATACCTTTATTTCAAAACCTCACCTCCTTTATTTTCTTAAAAAGGTTTAGATTTCTGGGTTTTCAGCTTACTTGAATTCCGTTACGCCTTTAGACGTTGCGTGATTCAAGTGCTGGTCACGAGCTAATATTTCGGGTCGTGACAAAGTTGGTATCAGAGCGCTAGGTTTAACCTTGGTTCGAGTCTAGGTTTGACTATGCGGAGTCTAGGGCGGGTATGTATTTCGGAACCGAGGCTTGACCTTACGGAACATAGACTTGAACGGGGGGGTATTAGACCCGAACTTTCGTTTCATAGGATGACCCTGATTGATGGAGTAGGTAGCTTGAGTAGAGTGACGTACCGTACGTATGTTCCGTGGCATATTTACGATATGATACTCCACTTAAGAAACCTTAGGATGTACATATTTTTGAGACCAGTGATTCTCTTCGTATCCATGATTATACGTCCATTGAGATCCTCGATGCTATTAGTTTCGTGATGATACTTTCATTGATGATGTTCCTTCTTATGATCATATATCCATTCTGGATCTGTCGTTTCCTCTCATGCCGTTGATCTGCTTTCTTCGATACTTGATTGAAGTTCATGTCACCATAGTTTGAGCGCAGTGTGAGCTACTGCTAGTGTTCGGTCAGGGCGAGCTCGTCTGGTACGAGGGCCGACCATTGTGTTTTCTGGTGACATGAGAACGTCTCGATATAGTGTTGTGTTGTGACCTCCTGATGAGGTGAGTGTTTGGTTTTGCACCGGAGAATTGGGCCATCGATAGAGCCGCCAGTTGCGAGAGGACTGTTGATGTATAGCCTACCTCAGAGATTTTGATGTCGCCTACCGTGCAGACAAGTGACCCAGCTGTTGCGGAGATGATGGGATGTCGCTTCCAGAGCTTACGAGCTAAGATCGCCGGAGCTTCCACGCAGAAATGCGACAGATGATAGCTTGTCTACCCCGATTTGAGAGCCAAAAGCTATTCGTCAGATTGATGCGCCGACGCAGGCCCAGTTGAGTTGAAGATTTCCAGTGTGGAGAGAATCTTACTCAGATCTAGAGCAGACTGATCCAGAGATGATCGCCGATGTATCGCCTTTCCTGGAGGATTGAGGCATTGTTTAGCGTGCGGGCGAAGGATATTCACATGTTGTACAGGCGAAGTTAAAAAGTTTGAACGAGTGTCAGAAACCCATTTTTCCCAAGTTTAAAGTATTCGGAGGAACTTACAGGTAATTCTGTAGACCCTCTAGAAGAATGAAACCCTAACTCGACATGATGACCATGGAACCGCTTTGAACCTTAGGGTTTGTGGTAGTTTAGCAGTGCCATCAGTGAGGCTTGGGTTTGCCCTTCTACGGCTGGTCCAGAGGTGCTGTAGTATGTACCAGATATTTTTAGACTGTGCTCAGGTGCTGAGCCTTCGGGAAATTTTGGGACCTAGATGACTCGATCGAAAAGTTTGATGCCGTCCGGATACCATGTGATAAGGGATCCGTAAGCTGACCAGCTTCGTATAGAGGACCTCACCCAGATGCGTTGTGAGCTGATCGAGAATGGACGAGTATTGAGTATTCCTCCGATGGTTAGGACGAGTTCCTGAGGACGTGTTCGGCCAGACATCTTCTACAGAGTGATGAAGATACCGAGTCGTGACTTCGAGTCCGTGTGAGAGACTTCGGATTAACTGTGGCCGAGAACAGTTGCAGTGCGTAGATAGCATGGCGCGACGTCATAGTAGACGACGATAAGGACGAGTGGAACCAGAAGTTCGAGCGAGACGCTGACGAGCTGTTATTATTCCCCGTCGAGATCAGAGACCTGATATGCTTACAGAGGCGCTGGGTTACGGCCAGTTTCTGAGAAACGGTGTGCGGAACACGCAGATGTCCAGAAAATGAGAAAGGATTATGTATGAGTACCAGCCTCCGTACAGTTCGGTATAAGCAAGATTGGAAGAGACCTTGAGCAGCATTCCTTCCGGGACACTGCTGCAATGAGATTTCTA
Organism: Agapanthus africanus; assembly: GCA_030015575.1. Classification (NCBI taxonomy): domain Eukaryota; kingdom Viridiplantae; phylum Streptophyta; class Magnoliopsida; order Asparagales; family Amaryllidaceae; genus Agapanthus; species Agapanthus africanus. The sequence continues at coordinate 390,182,454 of JASDDO010000016.1, forward strand.
CCCAGGATCATATGTGTCACGTGTATTCAGAGGACCAGAGGCCGACGCTAGAAAAGTGCTGCTTTATGAGTGGTCGTGATGATTGATCGAGGGATGATCAGAGAAGTGATAGAGCGGAATCATCCCCGTTAGCATACCTGACTGGGCCGATGAGCCGATGGATTGCAAGATTGGTAAATCTGTAGAGAAGATAAGGACCCGGAGACAGAGGACGCCAGGCCTTGAGCAGGAGACGAGCGGATGTTCTTGCCCTGCCAGTTTTAGGCGCCCGATATTTTTTTTCCGATATTGTAGGAGGTGTACCTTGATGTCATTTTTTTTGCGATTTGCGTTTGTGATCTGAGTATCACGCTTATATCGATTGGATTTGAGTTTTGATGACGAGTTTCCTGATATTGATTTCGTACACCATGGTTGCACCTACTGAGTATTTACATTTTGCGCATAGTGTTAGTGTTTATGCCCTAGAAGGCCATTACTGTATCATACTAGTTTGTATATTACTTAATGGAAGCTTGGGATATTCACATGTATATAACAGTCTTGCTAAACATGGTAGTATGCTACTTAGTTTTTCTATCTTAATATGTGAGTATACGTATTGATAGAGCTCTTAGGATCTTGCTTGACTACCAGCGTTATGATGGCAGTCACACTAGTGGGGGCTGGGTAGTCTACAAGCACATCCTTATTCAGGTCCCTGGTCGTTGGATTATCGAGACAGAGCATCGATACTCCGGAGTAGACTAGTGTGTACGCTTCTCATCCCAGTTGGGGAGATGGTCTGTCCCACAGCCGTCAGTACGTCGTACTGGAGATAGTATGCAGATGCTCGTTAGGTTATGGGTACACCGAACAGGACTCACAGGGGACTGTTGGTTGGTTTTATACCAGTCGTCAGTGAACAGTTCCCAGGTGACATGAGTATAGCATAGTCCGCAGACTTGACACTGCTACTTCGCCTCGAGTGTGTCCCACTGTTCTTAGATTGCTACCCTACCACGGCTCAAAGGAGTCATGAAAACAGGTAGCAGTTGGGTGCAGTCCCGAGCACTTGGAGGCAGTGGCGGTTAGACAGGATTCGTCTCAACCGGTATTGGGAGTTGATATCGCGCTGTGTCAGAGAGCCATTACGCAAAGTCCCTGGCCAGGGCAAGCGAGATTTGCTGGTAGGTTCCAGTAGTTTCTCATGGTGTAATGGGCTTCGCTCCGACACGACTTATACCGCTATTAGGGGACTGACGCTTGCCGCCCCCTAGGCCCGATATGCGATAGTCTAAGACGAACGGACCGGACTGTACGGAGATTGTCACATCAGACTCAGTAGGAGTTCGGATGGGTTCCCTCATCGGCCTTCTTATCGACATCTACCTGGGGACCGTTACATACAGCTAGCGCCGCTTGCGGTCTGTGGTTAAACCCACTGCCAGCGTAGTAGTCGAGTCTCTAGAGTCCCACACAGAGAGTTTCCCTACTCCAGGTGAAACGATATAGAGGTCGTATGGTTTTACGACAAGGGTTCGGACGCATACGTGTGTTTTCGCACGTACGACTTTCGGACAGTTTTTACCAGTCGGCTTTGGTTTAAGCCAGTTACTGGTATCCGATTATTGGATTTATACAGTCTAAAGTTTTTCCGTATTTTTGCGGAAAGGAGGGGCGTTTTCGTAATTGCGCGAGAAGCTTCTAGAAGATGGTGACTAAGGAGGTTTAGGTGGCATATACAATGAATGTGATTAGTGAGTCATATGGATGATTCATCCATGTCATTAATACATCATAAATGCTTAATGACTCATGGATGTGAATCATCACTAGATATTATCAAGCATGGTTGTTAAATTCATTTTTTTTCTTTTCTTGATTAAAAGAAATGCTTGATATATATTATCATAACTCATTCTTCTCACTTCATTATTTATCCTCACCTTCTCTCTCCTCAAGCTCTCCCTCTTCAAACCCTAATCCTCCCCTCTCATGTGTTGAGTACAAGGATTAGTTAGACTACTTAATCCATAACCCTCTCTATATTTCACCTAGCTTCTTTGATTAGCACTTAGAGAAGTTTAGTTGCCTCAAGTTTAGAGGCTAAGCTTGGAGTAAAGCTCTCGGGTGGATCGTCTACTACTTCGAGAAGGCCGAGGAGGAGGTGGAGTTCGCAAAGACGAAGGACACGATTCGTTAGGTATAATCCCTAAACATAGTAGCATAGAAACTCTATGTTTTAAGTTAGTTATCGTTTAGCTTCGATTCAAGCGGTTAGTCGATGTTTGTTCACTAAACAAGCTCGTTTTTGAAAATTCCGCCTCCCCACAAGTATTGGGGTATTGTACATCGACTTACAGTGGTATCAGAGCCTCGCTAAATAATAAATAACTTACTTGAAAATTTGTATGAATTTCGAACGGAAAAAACGAAACCGGAAATACCCGAAATCACAAGTTTCTGTCGTTTTTTAAATGAAGTCCAAAAATTTTTCAGGGAGGTTCAGAAAGCTTAAAAAGACAGTAGGAGAACACCCAAGAAATTTGGGCCCCTGAATCGCTTAAAGCGCCGCGGAACCGCGGCGGATCGCACCGATCCGCTGCGCTTCCGCCGCCGAGTTGGCGATTCAGGAACCCAAATTTCCTGTGTTGCTTCTCTGTGATATTTGGTATTTTCTGGAAGTTTTTATTTTTGCTCAGGTTTCAGATTTACAGAGAAGTATTGGAGAAAAATTAAAAGTGTTTAATCGATCGAAATTATACAGTATTTGCTTGTTGGATTATATCTGTGTTTGTATAATGTGTTCGTAAACCTCCCCTAACTGCTAGTATGTCGGTTGGCAGGGGGTTGCACATTTCTGTAATGGTTTTTACTGTTTGTGGATATGAACTGTGTTGGACTGTTGTGATGATTAGCCGGGGTTATGTGATTGGTTATTATTTAATTCATTTGATGTAAATGTAATTTATTGTAATATTATTTTGCGGGGCACATCCAGGTTGCGGTTGTAGCCACCGTTGTATTATTTCATTTTACTGTTTTTGCTCCTAGGACAGACCCAAGGTGGGGTGCACAAACTACCGGGCGGATAGTTTGCCGTACCCGTTGGGGTCTTGGGTGGGGTAATGGCTATTCATCACAACTGTGTAATCCGTCTTTTGTTGCAGGCTCAAAACAAACACGGATTGCTTGCAAATCCAATAAAGTTCATCTGTGATCTGGAATGCCTATTATTGCGTCTGACGAATGTACAATATCTATATATGATAGCTATTTAGACGTCACTTATGTTTTACACCCGCGTTAGCCCAGCCCCCGCTCTGTCGTTAGTTAAGTAACCTAACGGGTGATGACGGGACCCCGTGGCGAATGCGGATGGCATAAGAGAACGTTGTATTTTCGTTTTTTTCTGCAATGATAGGTTAATGATGGGACGCATTATCTATAATGCAAAGAAAAACAAACCAAAGTTTAAATCGTTGGAACAATTTAAAAGAAACCACTCGGTTAATTTTAAAACAGATATTTTTAAATGCGGAGACTTAACCACTCCTTTTAAAAGTTATCAGGTTCCTTCGGTTATATCAAGTTCACTACGTTCACGGTTTCGCTAAAACCAGTCGTAGCCCTCCGTCATTTCTTATGGATGGTCAGTAGTATTCAAGCTATGCTTGTTGGCTTACGTCAAGGCATAGTGTTTGGTAGCTGCTGGGGTATTCATTTGTTGCATAGATAGATGTGTTGGTTTGGGACAGTCGCATTACCTTGTTGGCTTACATCAAGGGTATATACGGCTGGGTTCAAATTAACAAGATAATGATGGGCAGAACTTGACATGTGACTTATAATTTGTTGGCATACGTCAAGGTCATAAGAGCATGGGGCAAAAACTTATATCGGGAATTTCTAAAGAAACTGAAATTTGCAAAGAGATGCATACCATTTGGAGTTTGATGAATGTTGGTAGGATTCCTTCAACATTATTATACGATGATATTTGGATCCCGATCCTACTGTGAGTATATGCTACTTATCAGGATATTCGTCACTTAACGATCAATGCTATAAACCAAGTAGGTGTCCAGAAAAGTGTCAGCGGGGTTACGCCCCCAGAGAAAAGAGGTTATTTAATTAAGGAACTTCGCGAAAACGTTGGAAAACCTCCCTCGAAGTATCGACACTAGCCTGGCTGAACGGTTAAGCAAGAATTGTACGGTGAAAATAGTCCTGGCTAATTCTTCTTTTATGGTTTGAGAAAGGATTTGAGAAACAGTGGGAGCCATCCAGTTTAGATAAACTAAAAACCACTCTAAACTTGCAAGAGCATCATGCTAAAGAGTTTTCTTCTCTCTCTCCTAATTGCAGCGACCCTGAAAATGACCGGACTTAAGTTACTTTTACAGAAAAATATACTGACAGGGCCAAACTATAAAGATTGGCTGCGGAATGTCAAAATGGCTTTGACCTATGACAAATTAGGGTACGTCCTCACCGCTACGGCACCTGCTGTCCCTGGTCCCAAATCCAGCAATGCGGATAAGGAAATCCGCAAAACCTGGGATTTAGATTGCGCGAAAGCCAAGTGCATCGTGCTTGCCTCAATGAACAATGAACATCAGAGGAGGCACGAGGATATGACCCTAGATGGCATATTTCTCCATACAAAGGAACTTTATGGAGAGCAATCTCGTATAGCAAGATACGAGACCTCTAAGAACTTGTTTCGAGCGAGGTTGGCTGTCGGGTCATCAGTAGGAGAACATGTCCTAAAGATGATCGGCTATATTGAAGAGCTCGCAGACCTTGGGACGACTTTGGATAATGAGCTCTATACAGACCTTATTCTCCAGTCCCTTCCTCACACCTACGCCCAGTTTATCCTGAACTTCAACCTTCCAAGAAAAGAAGTTGAACTTCCGGAACTCCTGAACATGTTAAGGAGTGCAGAGGGCACCTTGCAGAAAGCAAGGGAAACACCCGCTATGTTTGTTAGCGGTGCATCTTCTTCCGGGTCCAAGGCTAGGGCCAAAGGAAGGAAGAAGAAGGCCGCCAACAAACCTAGAGGAGGTGTTAGTAAGGTGGGAGGGAAGGGAAAGAAAAAGTTTGCGGTACCGGTAGTTGGCCAGGATGAGTGCTTCCATTGTCACAGGAAAGGGCACTGGAAGAAGGATTGCAAGGCGTGGAACGCCAAGAACCAGGAACCGAAGCAAGCTGTGGCTTCGACTTCAGGTGTGTTTGTAATTGAGAATTGTCTGTCAATCAACTCTACTTCCTGGGTATTGGATACCGGATCAGGATCTCATATTTGCAATTCTTTGCAGGCACTGAGAAACCGTAGAGTGCCGAAGGAAGGTGATATGACCCTAAAGGTTGCTAACGGAGCTAGCGTGGGAGCTGCGTCCGTCGGGGATTATCACCTAGGATTGACGAGTGGACACATTTTGGTTTTACATAACTGTTATTTTGTATCAAGCTTAACGTGTAATATCATATCAGTTTCCTTGTTATCAAATAAAGGTTATGATTTCACGTTTGTAAGAGATGTTGTTAACATCCACCTTAATCATGGTTTGATTGGGTCCGGTACACTAAATAACGGTATATATATTTTAAACCAACTCCAAATTTTCAATATCCAGAACACACTAAAAAGAAAGTCTCCAGGTTTAAATAAAGCTTTCTTATGGCATTGTAGACTGGGTCACATCAATGAGAGAAGGTTGACTAAGTTGCATAGAGAAGGATATTTGGACTCGTTCGAATATCAAACTTATGATACTTGTCAATCTTGTCTCAAAGGAAAGATGACAAAGACTCCATTTACTGGACAAGGAGTAAGAGCGAGCGAGCTCTTAGGACTCATACACAGCGATGTATGTGGTCCAATGTCTACACATGCGAGAGGTGGTTATTCCTACTTCATTACTTTTACAGATGATTTCTCTAGGTTTGGACATGTCTTCTTAATGAAGCATAAATCCGAGGCCTTTGAGAAATTCCAGGAATACAAGAGTGAAGCGGAAAACCAAACAGGCAAAAGTATTAAGACACTGAGATCTGATCGAGGTGGAGAATACTTAAGTGCCGAGTTCCTAGGTTACCTAAAAGAGAAAGGAATTCTCTCTCAGCTTACTCCTCCATACACTCCACAGCACAACGGTGTATCGGAGAGACGGAATCGAACCCTATTGGATATGGTACGATCCATGATGAGTAATGCTGAGTTACCGCGATCTTTCTGGGGTTATGCGCTAGAATCAGCGACATATCTTTTGAACAGAGTTCCAACCAAAACTGTGCCTACCACACCATATCAGATATGGAGTGGGAAGAAACCCTATCTTCAGTACCTGAAGACATGGGGATGTCCAGCTTCTGTAAAAAAGCAGCATCCGGACAAGCTCGAGGCACGCTCAGTAGAGTGTAAGTTTGTGGGATATCCAAAGAACTCTATGGGATATTTTTTCTATTACGCAGAGGAACAAAAGGTTTTTGTTTCTCGTCATGCCCGCTTCTTAGAAACTGAATTTTTAGAAAATCAGAAGAGTGGGAGCGTAGTAGAACTGGAAGAAATTCCAGAACGACAAACTGCTACTGAAAGTTTGGTAGAACCGGAAGTTCAAGAAGTACAGGACATTCCCGCACCCCTCCGCAGGAGTAGTAGGCCGTTTCATCCGCCTGAGAGATACTACGGTTTTCTCATAGATGGGGATAGAGAGGATTGCATCATAGATGATGATGAACCTACTGACTTCCAGCAGGCCATCCAGAGCGGCGACTCGGTACGATGGCTAGATGCAATGCGGACCGAAATGGAGTCCATGTACACCAACAAAGTATGGACTTTGGACTTTGCTCCAGATGGGGTAAAACCCATAGGATGCAAATGGATCTTCAAGAAAAAGATTGGTCTAGATGGACAGGTGGAAACCTATAAGGCTAGACTTGTTGCAAAGGGTTTTCGTCAAAGACCTGGTTTGGACTATGACGAAACTTTTTCTCCAGTGGCTATGCTCAAATCCATTCGGGTCCTTCTTGCTATTGCTGCCTTCCATGATTATGAAATCTGGCAGATGGACGTAAAGACGGCTTTTCTGAATGGAAATTTAGAAGAGAGCGTCTATATGGATCAGCCAGAGGGTTTCAATCAGAGTGGGAGCAGCGGGAAAGTATGCAAGCTGCTTAAGTCCATTTATGGACTAAAGCAGGCATCGCGGAGTTGGAACATCTGTTTTGATGAGACAGTCAAAGAATATGACTTTATCAAAAATCCAGATGAACCGTGCATATATAGTAAAGTTGTAGCCAGAAGTGTCGTATTCCTCGTCTTGTACGTGGATGACATTCTATTGATAGGAAATGACATTCCTATGCTACAATCTGTCAAAGGATTCTTGTCACACAGGTTCTCCATGAAAGACCTGGGTGATGCCTCTTACATTCTGGGGATCCGGATCTATCGTGATAGATCCAAGAGGATGTTGGGGCTTTCGCAGTCCAGGTATATCGACACTGTACTGAAAAGATTCAGTATGGAAGATTCTAAGCGCGGTAATCTACCGGCTTGTCACGGAATCACCCTCTCCAAAGAGATGTCTCCCAAGACTGATTTGGAAAGGGAACGCATGTCTATTATACCCTACGCTTCTGCGGTAGGCTCTATAATGTATGCGATGTTGTGCACCAGACCAGATGTAGCTTACGCACTGAGCGTGGTAAGCCGGTATCAGTCAGACCCAGGGGAGAAGCACTGGATAGCAGTAAAGAACATTCTCAAGTACCTGAGAAGGACTAAGGAGATGTTCTTGGTTTACGGCGGAAAAGACCTCAGGTTGGAGGCCTTTGCTGATTCCGGCTTCCAAAGTGATAAGGACGATTCCAAGTCCATGTCAGGTTATGTCTTTACCCTCAATGGAGGGGCGGTGTGCTGGAAGAGCTCCAAGCAGGACACCGTTGCTGACTCGACGATGGAAGCGGAGTATATAGCTGCTTGCGATGCCGCAAAAGAAGCAGTCTGGATGAAGAAGTTCCTAACAGAACTTCAAGTGGTTCCTACCATAGTTGATCCAATACCTCTGTATTGCGATAACAACGGAGCTATAGCTTTAGCGAAGGAACCTAGGTCCCATCAGAAGTCCAGACACATCTTGAGACGGTATCACCTGATCAGGGAGATCATTGATCGTCAGGAGATCGAGGTTCGGAGAGTTGCTTCTGAAGAGAACATTGCTGATCCATTCACGAAGGCCCTACCTCAGATTCAGTTCGAGAGGCTACTCGAGATCATTGGTCTTCGATATGCCAGTACATGGCCCTAGTGCAAGTGGGAGATTGTTAGTGTTTATGCCCTAGAAGGCCATTACTGTATCATACTAGTTTGTATATTACTTAATGGAAGCTTGGGATATTCACATGTATATAACAGTCTTGCTAAACATGGTAGTATGCTACTTGGTTTTTCTATCTTAATATGTGAGTATACGTATTGATAGAGCTCTTAGGATCTTGCTTGACTACCAGCGTTGTGATGGCAGTCACACTAGTGGGGGCTGGGTAGTCTACAAGCACATCCTTAGTCAGGTCCCTGGTCGTTGGATTATCGAGACAGAGCATCGATACTCCGGAGTAGACTAGTGTGTACGCTTCTCATCCCAGTTAGGGAGATGGTCTGTCCCACAGCCGTCAGTACGTCGTACTGGAGATAGTATGCAGGTGCTCGTTAGGTTACGGGTACACCGGACAGGACTCACAGGGGACTGTTGGTTGGTTTTATACCAGTCGTGAGTGAACAGTTCCCAGGTGACATGAGTACAGCATAGTCCGCAGACTTGACACTGCTACTTCGCCTCGAGTGTGTCCCACTGTTCTTAGATTTCTACCCTACCACGGCTCAAAGGAGTCGTGCAAACAGGTAGCAGTTGGGTGCAGTCCCGAGCACTTGGAGGCAGTGGCGGTTAGACAGGATTCGTCTCTCCCGGTATTGGGAGTTGATATCGCGCTGTGTCAGAGAGCCATTACGCAAAGTCCCTGGCCAGGGCAAGCGAGATTTGCTGGTAGGTTCCAGTAGTTTCTCAGGGTGTAATGGGCTTCGCTCCGACACGACTTATACCGCTATTAGGGGACTGACGCTTGCCGCCTCCCTAGGCCCGATATGCGATAGTCTAAGACGAACGGACCGGACTGTACGGAGATTGTCACATCAGACTCAGTAGGAGTTCGGATGGGTTCCCTCATCGGCCTTCTTATCGACATCTACCTGGGGACCGTTACGTACAGCTAGTGCCGCTTGCGGTCTGTGGTTAAACCCACTGCCAGCGTAGTAGTCGAGTCTCTAGAGTCCCACACAGAGAGTTTCCCTACTCCAGGCGAAACGATATAGAGGTCTTATGGTTTTACGACAAGGGTTCGGACGCATACGTGTGTTTTCGCACGTACGACTTTCGGACAGTTTTTACCAGTCGGCTTTGGTTTAAGCCAGTTACTGGTATCCGGTTATTGGATTTATACAGTCTAAAGTTTTTCCGTATTTTTGCGGAAAGGAAGGGCGTTCTCGTAATTGCGCGAGAAGCTTCTAGAAGATGGTGACTAAGGAGGTTTAGGTGGCATATACAATGAATGTGATTAGTGAGTCATATGGATGATTCATCCATGTCATTAATGCATCATAAATGCTTAATGACTCATGGATGTGAATCATCACTAGATATTATCAAGCATGGTTGTTAAATTCATTTCTTTTCTTTTCTTGATAAAAAGAAATGCTTGATATATATTATCATAACTCATTCTTCTCACTTCATTATTTATCCTCACCTTCTCTCTCCTCAAGCTCTCCCTCTTCAAACCCTAATCCTCCCCTCTCATGTGTTGAGTACAAGGATTAGTTAGACTACTTAATCCATAACCCTCTCTATATTTCACCTAGCTTCTTTGATTAGCACTTAGAGAAGTTTAGTTGCCTCAAGTTTAGAGGCTAAGCTTGGAGTAAAGCTCTCGGGTGGATCGTCTACTACTTCGAGAAGGCCGAGGAGGAGGTGGAGTTCGCAAAGATGAAGGACACGATTCGTTAGGTATAATCCCTAAACATAGTAGCATAGAAACTCTATGTTTTAAGTTAGTTATCGTTTAGCTTCGATTCAAGCGGTTAGTCGATGTTTGTTCACTAAACAAGCTCGTTTTTGAAAATTCCGCCTGCCCACAAGTATTGGGGTGTTGTACATCGACTTACACATAGTTATCGCACCTGATATATATTTTATACACCGTTGTGTTGATTTGCGATTTGTGCATGCCTATTGCGTTTGATGTCGATTTTGTGCCTTGGCCGCACTTGTTTATGATTTCATGGATTTCATACGGATGATTTGATTTTTGCACTCGGTATAGCTTATATGTGCTTGTAGTGCATTGATACGTATTTTGTGCACCACAGTTGCACCTGACTTCATTTTGATGTCATTCGAGATATTTATTATGATTTCATGTCTAGGGCATGCATATGATTTGATTTATGCTTTTGGCATAGTTTTCATGCACTTTATTATTCAATTTGCTTTTGTGCACGTTGATGCACATGGTTGTGCGATTATATACCATGGTATACCCGATTTGGATTTGGATTGAAATGTGTTGTATACCGATACTCGATATTGTTTTGTGCACCTTGTGCACCTGATTGGATTCTTGTGCATATCAAATGCACCCGATATCGTTGTCATGCACACCCGTTGCAGTGGACAGATACTTTCGTGCACACCCGTTGCACATAGTTTTGGGCTTTTGTGCATATTGTGGAACCTGTATTTGGATTTAATTTCCATGCGCACAAGACACATGTGATTATTGGATACGCCTTTCGAGGCTGATCTTGCTCTTGAGCACTTTGTTTTCATGTTGGGCACTATATTGTGTAGTAGCCAAACATGACTGATCTGAAGACAGTACCTGAGTACTCTGCATGCATTGAAAGATTACCAAAAGGGTTTTCAAGAGGAGCTATAGTCTCGCTATTTTCCTACGTGTCCGTGAGTGACACGAACATTTTTAAAAGAAAACCTTTTGGGATATTTTGAAAACGATGGAACGCGTATTTAAGAAAACGTATATGGACATATATTACTATTTTAAAATGAGCGTCCGTCAGTTATGCCGTGAGTTACGCATTCCCGCGACGATTTAGAAAATATTTTGCATGTATTTTATTCATATTTTGGAGTTTTCAAAGATGCGTACTATACCCGTATTATAGTATTTGACTAGTGTATATTAGATTTCAGTAGTGGATTTCGAAATCTATATCTCTGTTGTAACTCCGAGGATATGCGTGCAAATCCGAAGATTTGGATGACGCTTGACGGAGTTCGATTTTGAGTTTTGTACTCGTTTTCATGCGCACTTGGCGCATTATGTTATTTCTGCGTTTTCCATGATTTCGGAGCCTCGTTGTTTTGAGTCGATTATTGAAATGTTTTAGATTTTGGGGGTTTAAATTTAAATTCGGGGACCGAATTTATTTAAGGGGGAAGACTGTAACATTTCAGAAAATATAAAATATTATTTTTGGAATTTAATATTAAAATAATATTTTTCCCGAAAACTGACCGATTTGCGAAATTGGGGTTTTCGAGAAAGGGTATAAATATATACCAATAATTGTTAAATAAATGGAAATTAAAATGATTTATTCATTTAATAATATAATTAAAGAATTTGGAAATTTTAAAATTTATTATATGCAGTTTTGATAAAAACCCGATTAGTGCACTACTAATCGCGATTAAGCCAAATCCGCGTTTTTACAATTTCCATTGTTAGTGCACCATGATATGTTTCATTTTGTTACATGTTTCATTTCATTTGGGTTATGTATTATGGTTTATTGGTGGAGAGAAAAGAAAAAGGAAAAAGAGAAGTCAAAAGGGGACATGATGATTAGAGTAGGTGTACCTTGTGAGAGAGTGAGTGAGAACATTTGAGTGTGAGAGAGAGGGGGCTGCTGCAATGATCCCTTTCCTCCACCATTTTCATCTTCTTCTTCATTTTACTCACCCTCATCTCCTTCCAACTTCAAACCCCCAATCCATCTCCAAAACTCCATCCAAACCATATACCCCTTTCACAAAAATTGATCACCTCATCACCCTTATCGCTATGAACTAAGAAAAAACGAATTTTGACAACTTAAGGATTTCTAGGGTTTTTTTTGGGAGTAACCATGAGGTTTATCTCTTTTCTTTTAGAGTAGTTGTGATTTCCTAGCTTTTGTTTAAGTTTAGATGTCGTTTAGTGATGGATGTGTGAACTTTGAAATCCCAAGAGAAGGGTTTGGGAAATTGGTGATATTTGAGGCTGTCAATAAGACTTTTGAGATGATTCATGACCTGGACCAGAGCTTAGAAACCCCAAAACACGGATTTAGAAAACCCCGACATCGGATAAATGTGTGATTTGTGAGGGTATTTTAGAATCTGGAGTAACCCGGGGTACTAGAAATTAAATTGCAAACATAGGAAGTCGTGCAGGCACCTAGGAAGCTACCACAGAGACCCGAGACCCCAACTCCAACTTTTTGCTGCAGATTAATCCATTCTGTCTGCAATTTGCGGCCAGAGCAGGGAATTAGGCCCCCAGGCTTGGTCCATGGCTCCTTTTTCATTAAATTTGACCCCTCCTGTATGCAGAATTGACCAATTTGGCTTAGGGTAAAATATGGGACCATTTCCATGAGTTGGTACATTGTTTTACGACTTCGTTTTGACTTGATTTTGGTATTTAGTATTGTGTTTCCGTCGTGTGGCGTTTGGACATCCACGACCAGGGTTATTGGTCGTATTTTGCACGCAAAGCTATAGGTTTGGACCTATGAGCGAAACGTGTACCGTTTTGGTTTTCCGCCTTGATTTTAATACGTATTGCGATTGTTTATCATTGTAGGTACCTTCACGTGGATTCCGAGGCGACGGAGCGTGGCGTCATCGATTTTGGCGAGCGAAGACCAGGTGAGTGGATCTATATCAACAGGGGAAGTCGGGTGGATGGCGTATAGCACCCCTGCAATGCATTGATAGAAAACTGATTATACAATATGGTTAGGAAAACCTAGATTAGGAAACTAGGGTTAGAATGAAGATAGCTATGAAACCATATTAGAGACAAGAGGATAGTTAGAAGTGATATGTTACGACTATCATAGGATTGCGTTTAGCGATATTGCCGTTTAGGGTACTGTAGGATTAGATAGTCGATGTAGATGCGTCATCCGAACCATACCTTTTTTCTAAACCGAAGAATCGTATGTATCTTTTAAATATGTACCTTGAGGGATGTTACGGATTTTCAAATGATATCTTTTTCCTTAAAACACCGTAACCCCTATTTTCAAAACTACGATTCACTTCTTTTAAAATCTGCTTGTATGGTTCGGGTGTGTATGCTAGATTAGATACCTATACTTATAGTAGAGATAGAAGGTTTAGGTAAACTAGGATTGATATGAGTTATAAATGCGAAGAAAAGAATATAAGACAGATATGATGATATGATGATATGTTGGTATACGGATGCGAGTCGATCGAGATGATTTATACTCTGCCGGTCCCTTGATATGAGATTATTGCGGATGTGAATCGGGACATAGGTACATAGATATATATCCATATATAGGATATTATGAATCATGAATGATAGGCCGTATGTGATATTAGGCCGTACCCTCACTTGTCGTATAAGATGTTAGGATCCGTATTAGCTTAATGCCGCCGCACGATGATTTTCCATGCGTGATGAGTTTAACTTGATGTTGATCCATACCCTTGACTAGAGGATTCCGTACGATGGATTATACCGTGCGTGATGCTGTGAGGCTAGGTGCCGATTGATAGATTCACCGACTCAGACATATGATAGTTACGTATACCTTATAGCTATTAGCTTATGTTTTACCTTGTGCTGCATTCATGATATTATTATTGCATTTCATATACCTGTGATAGTACACCTACGCCATTATCGATGATGCGTATGTTACACGTACACTGATTGTAGGCTCACACACTTCATCATCGATAATTGCCATGTCACTACACAGTAGGATTGTTGTATCATGATATGACTCTTCGCATAACCTGCTTGTACATATACATTGATATATTCATACTTGCACATATATATATATATATATATATATATATATATATTTGTATATCCATATTGGTGCACATATACATTGGTACATCTATACTTGCGCATATTCATATTGTACCTATATAGATAACTGGTTTTATTGGGAAATTGGGAACCGCGAGTTATATTTTAAAAACTGGAATCATTTTAAAAGAGCGGTTTCCCTTATTATGTCATATCACTATTCCATGTTGCATGATACACGGATATGCTCTCATTTCTTTTATATGTCGCATACATCATGCTCTATTACTTTACGCATTGAGATATGCTGTTTTCATGAGATTTCTGGATTTGAGAACCGTGGTCATTTTAAAAGGAAGCATGTACTGTTTTAAAAACCCGGTTTCTCTTGATATGATATTTCAATGCGTCCACCATGCGTTTTCTCGGTTCTGAGACGTGTGACATGTGGAACCCGATTCGAGGAATGGACAATGCCGATTGCGGGTACATGGTGGACCCGGTATGGTACCCGGGACGAGAACGGATCTGTCGCGCAGTAAGCGATGAGCCTGGCAGAGGGACCACCACCTACCGGTGATAGTATTTAGGCTCGGCGGATATCCGAAGGATACCGACTGGAGTCGAGAGATGATATGGGCCAATCCGGACTGACGGAGCCCGATATATGAGGATTTACGTGCCGATGCTGGGCACGGTTTTCATGATGTTTTCGAATGTCGATGCTAGGCACTCAGGTTCCATGATTTTAATGTGTCGGGAGGGACACCGTTGATATATATATCCTCATACTTTCATGCACACTCCTTTATGATATTTACGTGCTTACAGACACTGATTGTGGGTGGACGAGATCCACATGCATGCATATCTTGATTATGGTTGGACAAGATCCATATACATGCATTGATTATACTGTTGGATGTTATCCTCTTGCATATAGGTATTGACTACCTTGTTGGCACATACAGACCCGGTCACCCTAGATATCATAGTATTACCTTTATGATATAGTTGACCTAGGAGTCTTTGTTTATTCGATTTCTATCTGTTGATATTTTTCTACTCACGAGTTGGCTACTCACCCCCGTTGTGCCACAGTTCTTGCAGGTTGACCGCTTGGATCAGTACCGGCTTTGCTGGCACACAGTTACATTCGGGTGTTTTGCTTTGGTAGGTGGGACATTTGTATCTTTCCCACTCTTGTATCTTTATTTCATTATTGTATCTAGTTAACTCCATCAATCAAAAGTTTGTAAATTGTATAAGTGATGAGACTTAGTGAGACTTGTAGTTGCGAGATTTTTTGCGATGGGTTTTATATTCACTTTTGGGATTATATCTTGCTCATTTCTTTATCTTTTTGTGGTGAACTTCGCCGTTGGGCGTCGTATACTTATTTTTACTGTATTGCGTGGTTGTGATCCGCCGTTTGGCGAAGAGCTAGCTCCCGCTTGGGGATGCCATTATCATTATTATGTATTTGTGGTTTTGGATCAAAATATACAAAGATGGTTCTGCCAAAATTTTTAAAAGACGAAACATGTTTTCAAACTAGTAAATTTCACTTGCATCATTCATGTTTTTTTTCTATGCATTAAGAAAACTTGATTTCATTATACTTTTATTTCAAAACCTTACCTCCTTTATTTTCTTAAAAAGGTTTAGATTTCTGGGTTTTCAGCTTACTTGAATTCCGTTACGCCTTTAGACGTTGCGTGATTCAAGTGCTGGTCACGAGCTAATATTTCGGGTCGTGACAATGATAGTATGCTATCTGGTTGCACTTTATCTTAACATGTAGACTAATTGTCTCTCTATTACATGTTGATAAAGCCCTTAGGATGAGTACTTGACTACCAGGATTATGATGCAGATCATACTAGTGGGGACAGGGTAGTCGGTAAGTACATCCTTCGAACGTTCCTAGTCGTGGGAGTATCGAGACAGGGCATCGATACTCCAGAGTAGATTAGCATATACGCTTCTCGACCCATATGATGGGAGATGGATGATCCCATATCCATTAATGTTTGAAATCAGAGAAGGTATACGGGTGCTCAGTGGAGACTGGGTACACTGAACGGACTCGCCGAGAACTCCTGGATGGTATTATACCTATCGTCGGATAGCAGTTCTCTGGTGACACTAGTACAGGTTAGTCTGTAGACCCGATATCGTCATAGAGTCTTGTGTGATTCCCACCGTGCTTTAATTTCTACCATACCATGGTCAAGAGATCGTGCAAAAAGGTGGTTTTTGGGTACAGTCCCGAGTCACATGGAGGCAATGAGCGATAGGAGGGGTTTCGTCTCTCCCGGTATTGGGAGTTGATGTTGCGCTATGCTCGATTGGCCATAACAGGAAATCCCTGGCCTGGGTTGCTGAGATTTACTGTTATGGACCTTGCATCGGCATGACTTATTAGGCTATTGGGGTCTGACGTTTTACCACCCCCAGGCTGTGATATGTGACATATCTGATGAAAAGACCGGACTGTACGGTAGTGTTACTGATTGGATTCGTAGGAGTACGAGCAGGTTTGCTTATTGATCTTCTGATTGCTCAATACCCGGGTGGCCATTACGTTTAGCAGACCGCTTGCGGCTTGTGGGTGTTTGATATGATCATCACCTACAGCCGGCGTATTGACGAGTTTTTAGAGTCCTACACACAAGTTTCCTGGTTCATGCGAAATGGAGTAGGAGCACATCTATGATATGTGCGGGACCGAGATTAATGCGTGTATGTGATACCGCATTCTATTCTCGTGATATGTGATATCGGTCGGTTATATATGATATAGCCGGGTTATCGGATCAAGTGTTGATTCGATAAGTTGATTCATATGATATTAGTCGGTTGTATATAATATAACCGGATTATTAAATCAAGAGTTGATTTAATAATTTAATGTATAATTATATATTTGATATATTACATTACATTAACTAATATTAGCTCACTTAAGTAGTTCTTTTTAACACATTTGATACACTTTATATATATGTGATATATGTATTGTTTTCTTTTTACACATAAATATATGTGTGATATATATTCATGTGTCATGCTAGGTTATATATGCAACAAGGGTGTATGAGACTTATACCATACTAGGGTTTATGTTATGGTTAATATTTATCATTAAGTTATTACGAATTAGTGGATAATGTTTCAAGCTTGGATGAAGCTTGTAGAACATTGACCAAGTCCACTTGTTTGTCTTGCTTAAGATATTTGTTAACCCAACCTTAACCACAAGCCATGGTTTATTCTCTACATGAGTTAGTCAAGACATTAACTCACCATGGTTGCATTTCTAACCTCATGAGAGTTTCATTCTCTTCATCTTTTCATCACTTGAGATTCATCTTCTTCATGAGCTCAAAAAGCTTTCTAGGGTTTTGAGATGTGATGAAATATTGTGAGAAAAATAAAACTAAAGTGAGCCCACTTCCTACTTCATCATCCTCTACTATTAGCCATTTAGTTTAGGGTATTTTCTTCACTAATTTCACCATGTGAAGAGGTAGCATGAGCTCGAGTCTCCTCGACGTAGATCATCTTTGGCCTCGAAGACATTGAGCAAGCTTGTTCGTTTCTTCATATGAACCCTTACTTGGGTCTTCACAACTTGCAGCGAAGGGACTACGACATGGAGCTTTAGAAGTGAAGGACCGGTCTACAAAGGTTATATTCCCTCATTTACTTAGATGTAAAGTTGTTTACATATCGAATCGTCGGATTTTCTAGTTACGATTCTAGGGTTAGGGTTAGCTAGCAAGGCAAATTTTTTAAATTGGCATGAACGATGCCTCCCGAAAGCTTGCTGTCGTGCTAGGCAACCCTACATGAGTTACATTGGACTGTTCAACATATTCGAACGAGTCGGAGAAGTAGCATATCGCTTGGCACTTCCACCCTTATTGGAAGGAGTGCACAACGTGTTCCACATATCCAAGCTCCGAAAGTATGTGAGTGACCCTAGCCATATCCTTGATCACTCCGAGATCATTGTATAGACGGATCTATCTTGTGAGCAACAACCCGTTAAAATCCTGGACAGAAAGGTAAAGTCACTTAAGAACAAGGAAGTAAACTTAGTCCGAGTGATGTGGAGTAAAGACTCACCAGGAGAATCAACGTGGGAAAGAGAAGACGATATGCGTGCAAGATACCCTTACTTGTTTGTAAGTTGGTCCTTAAATATTTGTAAATTTTGAGGACGAAATTTTTATAAGGAGGGTAGAATGTAACGACTCTGTTTTTAATGTACAGAAATTTGTTTAAAGTTAAAGTACTAAATGGAGTATTTGCAACTCTGAGTATGCTATAAGTATTTAATTTGTTTAAGAACAGCAAGAAACAACTTGTAGCTCATTGGTAAATTCTTGCACTACTGTGACATAGCCCATGTGTTCGAATCCCATCAGCCGCATATTATTTTTAATAATTTTTCTTTTAAACTTTTTGGAAGCCCAAAAGTTTACACGTGCAACATACGTAAAAATGAAAAGTCATTGAAATCAAACATGTGGGAATTGTTATATGAACAGACACCAATACATGGCTCCAATCCCAAGCCCCACCTCTACTTGATGGCCGGCGAGATCTCGCATTGGGCCGGCGCCGCTGGGTCAAACCGTAGGTGATGCCTTTTTTCTTCACACCAGTCTCTTGGCCTCCCCCCTTAACCCCAGTACTGTTTGTTTTCTCTGCAATTATCCAGAGAATTAAAATGATGCATTAATCCAAAATTTTAATGCATTTTTATTCCATTCTTCAATTCCCTAAACCCTAATTATATCCTATAAATACCACCCCATACCTAGCCCTCTCCATTCTGAAATCTATCATCAAAACTTTCAAATTTTTCCAAGTCAAATTAGTTGTACAAGTGGAGTTAGCCCAAGGCCATCTTCCGGAGACGAATCGGGACAAATCCAGCGACACTGCGACTCCACAAAGCTCTCAAACCCTTTCTCTACCTCCCCTCTCTCATCTAATCCAGTAAGTCCCCTCTCATCTCCTCTCTTCCCTATTAAAAGAATTCCTTTCTTAAAACTCATCGGAAGCGGAGTTATTCCGACTTCCGATTCTAGTTTTGTTAAAAACACAACTTTTTTTAATAACCAAAAATCTATATTGTTACATCTTGTTTAGTAATCTTAAAACAAACATTTAGAACAAGTTTCAATTCAAAATACAATGTTATACATCTTTTATTTCAATTTTACAGTTAAATACCACAAAGTTTACTTACGGCATCATTTCATCATATTTGCTCATATTACCTTTAGAAAACTCATGAGATAATGACCTGCCTCATCACAACACTCATCATGACATGGCACGATGGCTTTTGGAACAATATTTTGTGGGATAAAAACAATTTTACAATAAAATACCTGATGGATCTCTGGATCTCGTTCAGATGTTACCTTCCGTTGATCTGCAGCAAGTGGAGACGAGCGGCTGAGATTGAGTTGGGAGGTTGCCTCCTGAAGCGGTGGATCTCAATGGGCTTGAAGTGCTTGAAGACGAGCTACCTGCAAGGAAGTCCCGTGGTGGTTGTGCCACCGAGGACCCTCCGACGATCAAGTTAGATGGGCTAAATGGGCAGAGTAGCGGCCTATTGGGGTAAAATTTCCTTCCCTGAGTCGTCTGAGAGAGGGGTTTATATAGTGGAAGCCATAGGCTAGCGGGCACGAGATTCACGCCGGCCATTACGACCCTGGCGTTACGCCCGCGTGAAAGGCGGAATTCCCCGCTGATGACGAGATACGCTCGTTAATCGAGGAACACGATGGCGTGGAACGCGGGATCATGGGCAGCAGGTATCTCACGTCTAGCGCGATTCACGGAGCCGTAGCGGAGACGCCTGCGATCGGTGTTGTGGGACGGTCGGTGAGATCGAGGAAGCTAAGCTCGGCGGGAGGCTTGGGAATGAGCGGGAGACCGAGCGAGCTTGGTTCGGTGATAGCTCGGAAGCGAACTAGAGGACCGAGGGAACTCAGCGTGTAGGAAGGCTAGGAGGAAAGATGGTGGTTGTTTGTAAGGCGAGCATGGGAGTGGTCTAGAAGGCCACCGAAGGTCGGGAACATCCTCGGACGAGGGCCCTGGGTATGGTTCCAATGTACCGTTCTTGATCCTTTCTCGTAGGCTCTGGGACACGTCACTTGCCACGTGTCATGATCTGGGGAAACCCGGTATCGAGTATCATCATTATCCCCCCACTCTCGTCTCGGCCAATTAATGGGACGGGTTGAGAGTGGTCTAACCGATCACCCGGGGTAAGCTCTTATTTGAAGATGTCGTCGGTGCGTATTCCCGGGCAATTGATTGTATTTTCTTGGTGATATCAGCAGATCAGGGAACAGATCTCGCGTTAAAGAGGATGCGCCGATTCGGGCGTACGTTCATTGGAGTGCCAGGTCACGTGACCGACGCTGGTTGGCTGACGTGACGGACCGCTGATGTTCTCACGCCCGATGGGACGCGCCCAATACGCGTGCGACAGGTGGAGCGTCAATGGCCATTGACTGCGAAGTGTCATTTTGGTGGGAGACGATCGGCGCCGCTGGATGTGTTTGTCGATTGCTATAAATAGAGGTGGGATTCCCCCGAGTGTCCACACTTCATTATAATTTCCTCTTCCCTCCGTGTGTTAGCTCGGCGCTCCTCCCTCTAGGTCGGATTTCCTGCATTCTTCTCTCGGACGTCCCTTTCCTTTGCTCAGGTTAGATGTCTTCCTCTGAGGAGTTTGTCGAGGTAGTTCGGGTAGAGTCTACGGAGTCTTCTGCAGCTTCCTCCTCTTCGTCCAGGTCTGAATCTTCCAGGGAGGTTAGGGTTAGTCGTGCTTCCTGGGGTCGTGCGGCGGGGACGGTCCCCAAAAGCGCAGGTTAGGGGCATCCATGACGCGTCATCCATATTGAGGTATGCGGACGAGCTTGCCACCCGGGCTCGCTTCCATATTCCTCTCGGCTACTCGCTTCGTCTGGCCGAGGAGGGAGAGAGGGCGGATCAGGTACAGGTTAAGGAGATTACCTTGTACTTGGAGGCCTTTTGGGCCGGAATGTGCCTGCCCTTCTCTCCCGAGGTGAGTGCGGCGCTGCGTTGTTTCCAGTTATCCCCGGGCCAGTTAGTGCCGAACTCCTGGAGGATTCTCCTCGGGTTCCTGGTCCGGTTGAAATTGCGGTCAGTCTGAACCTTCTCCTTTCCTCCCTACAAAAACCACTCCGGCACTCGTAAGGACGAGCCGAGCTGGGTATACATTTCTTTTAGAAAGCACCGGGAAGGTGCTGCCGGGTCGGGGGTCGTCGTAGTACCTTCTTCCATCCACGAATGGAAGAAAAAGTTTTTGTTTGTCGGACCACCCGAGGATGAGGATTGGCCTATGCCCATCCTGTGGCACAGGGCCAACTGCCCGTGGGTGAGGCGGTCGAATGATCCCGACACGGTGGCGGTGTCGGAGTGGGAGCCCCTCCCTTGGTTCGATGTGTTGCTGTCTGAGCAGGCCCTCAGTTGGGCCGGGCTCAGCCCCGCTCAGTTTGCGGGTAAGTTAGGAGTTTTTAGACGACCTGTTTAGACTTGTGTATATTTTCACTTTTTCTGGCATTGCTAAGTCCTTCTTTGTATTTTCGTCTTATACAGAACCCATGGACCTAGCTGAATTTTGGCCAGCCCTGGTGTCACGCCCCGCTTCCCAGTATACGGCGAAGGGGACGCGACTGGTCCGCTACGTATTTACTCAGAATCAAATACGCTAAGCGTAACTAAGCAATATAAAAGTAAATGCACAAGAGACAAGATATAATAAAGACAGCTACTTTATTTATTAACATTCTTTTGTACAATACATGAAAAGGAAATACAACTGAAATAAAAACAATGCCTAAACAATGGCATGACAGGAAATTAAAGGTACTGAATAGAAAATGTACAATGTCTAGAGCTCAGGGTCTTCGCTGTACTGATCCAAGTCTTCTGCAGTTGGCTCGATCTCTGACGGATCCAAATCACCTGACGACATTCAAAGAAGAAAGAAATAGAATGTCGTCAGCGAACAGGTCGCTCGGTAAGTCCCAAAGATAAGAGGAAAGTAGAATAGACAGAATAAGAAAGTATCTTTTAAAGTTGTATTATATTGCTGTAATGTTGTGTTAATGCTGTTGTTTGTAGCTTGGTACAGAAGGATGCCAGTGTATACGAGAGGGGTCTCCATATGCTAGAGACCAGGGCAAACGGAATGTACAAGAAACCGTTAAGCCATGGTACACCAGCAACAAAATATAGGTTAGGTGTCTTAATCTTGCCGTCTCGTGCCACCTTTAATACCTTCCGTACCAATCTACCCCTTAAACCCCGTAGTGTTTTGATTGTATTATTTGTCTTGTAAATTGTATTGATTGTATAATTGGTTGACTGACCGAAACCATGATATCAGTAAACGGATGTAACCGTAGAATCATGTAAATGGAATAACTGGAGAACCATGTAAATGGAATATATATCCATGGCTCGGTTCAGTCAAGTTGTATAGATTGATAATTGGATTCATGGATTCATGTTAAATTGTAATATTGAAGATTGTAGATTGTACTTGAATCATATTCAAGTCAGATTATATTGAGACTCGAACCGAGTCAAACAATTAGCAAAGTAAATTGAAGTCCTGATTGTTTTTATTAATTTGTCTACCTAAGTTAGGCAAGCACCCACTTCTTCGGCTCCCTGAAGCTCAAGAGATTGGTCCCGCTTAAACCTATATTTACTAGGGTCCTTAGGGTAATTTATAGAACTTGAGGGGGTTTTATGTAAAAATACTTTTATATACTTTTCAAAATATACCCCAAGCATTTATTATTCGTCTTTAGGGTTGTAATGAATGTGGATTTTATATTATGATATTTCTAATGAAAATATCTTAAATTCAGAAATAAAGGTATCTATTTGTAATATTGATTTATATGAAATTCATGGTATTTTAGTGTAAAATTGATTCTTGTGATTTTTAGAAAAAGGTGGAATATTTATATCATAACAAAATAGGTATTTTAATGATAAATATACATATATTTATACAAAAATAATTTTAATATATTTTTTATATTCTAAAAATCTCATTTTCTTAAGATGTCGTATTTTAAATCTTTCGAGACCAAATACTCCTTGCGGAGCTCTGAATCTCGCACTACTAAGCCCGAGGATGTGCGATAATCCGCACCATCCCGAACAGATTCCCCAAATGGGTTGTAGCGGCGCTTTGCAAAGATTGTATAAATACTAAATCTTTTAGAAAACGGTTTTATGAAGTAAATGGTATTTATTTGTAAAGATGTCAATTTTCCGTATTCTATGTTCTAGGGTCTTCTATGTCAACTAGACTATTCCTAACTGGTCCAAAACGACAAGTTGTGAGGTACCTCAAATCGCCTCTTCACCGCCAATTGTGGCCAGGTAAGTACAAGTGAAGAAAGGAGGGATCCGCTCACGAATCACCGTGAGACGGCCCTTTTAAAGTTACCTTTCTCACTTGTCTAGCCTAGACACCACAAAGTCAGGTTTAGATAAACGACAGATGTCCACAACTTATCCTAGTTTCATAATAAGTGGTATTTATTTAAAAAGTGTATCAATACTAAATCTTTTAGAAATGGCTTTATTTAGTAAAGGGTATTTAAATGAAAATGTTTATTTTCCGTATTCTGAGTTCTCGAGGGTATTGTGTTAGGTTGTATGCGAGTGTGTGAGGAGGTAGGTCGTTACCTCGTGATCTACTTTAAATGCATAGCAAGTTTGATGGAGTTAAATGTAGGATTGAAACAATGTGGTATTTAAGTGAAAAATACGATGAATGGAAATGGCTATCATTTTATGTAATGAAACTTGATCAATTTGTTTGATTAGTGTTTAATAGTCAACATGAGGAAGTTTAAGTATGATTGTATTAGTGAGAAGTGGAATTTTATAGGAAACCGAATCGAAAATCGGATTTGTTCCGATTCCGTCGGGTTTTGTAAATCCGTATTTTTATATAGAAGAGATAGGTAAAAATTGGGACTTACGGGTTTTAGGTCACACAAGAGAGTGAAATAGAAGTAGGGGAAACGCCGATGTGTTGCGTCGTCGCCGGTAGTTCCTAACACGATCGCCGGAAGTTCCGCCGGGAATTCTTCGGAATTTCGCCTCGAGCTCGTTTTCAAAGTGCACAAGATTCTTGAAATTTTGTGTGAGTGGGCTCAGAATTTTGGGGTGAGAGGGTAGAGGGTAGAGGTGGTATTTATAGGGTTAGGGTAGATGAAAGGTTAAAATGAAAAATGTGATAAAATGTATTAAAAATGTATTAAAAGTGGAGTAATTGGGGTTTTAAAAGAGCTCTGGAAATGGTTTGAGGCTAAAATTTTGCAGGTGCATAGGGAATGTGAAAAGACACAACTTTCATGTTGGGGTCGTCGCCGAAATCGGTCTCGACTCGGCCGTGAACCTGTCGCGCCCCGCTTCCCAGTATACGGCGAAGGGGACGCGACTGGTCCGCTACGTATTTACTCAGAAGAAAATACGCTAAGCGTAACTAAGCAATATAAAAGTAAATGCACAAGAGACAAGATAATTACTTATATCTTGTGCTCAGGCTAAAATACCCCTTAAGGATTAATAAAAAATATTTAAAAAATTTGTATAGGAAAATTAGGGTTGTTACATTCTACCCTCCTTATAAAAATTTCGTCCTCGAAATTTATAAAAGGAAAGTGTAACAGATTCAAGGAATGTTTGGTGACTAAATTACTAACAGTGTATGAAAAATAACAAGATAGTGCAAGTGTTTAAAAATGTGAAAGAGTCTTACTAGTGTTACCTTGGTCAACTGTCTTGGCTTCTATGGCTGCTAATGTGTAAGCCTATCGCCGTGGCACGTTCCTCCTAGCTGGAGGCATATTCCCCTGTACTCGAGGCATGTTTCTCTGTGCCTGATGGAATTGGCGATTTGGCTGAGCAGGAAATCCACGTGGAGGTGGTGCTGGGAGTGCAGGATGAGTTGCAGGAGCCTGGATAGCAGGCTGCTGCGGGTAGTTGACGGGTGTGTGAGATGGGTTGCGTCTATAAAGACAGTTTCCAATTCCGTGATTGGACGCGCCACAAACCAAGCATGGGCCTTTTTCGCGCCTATAGTCCTTCCACAAGTGTCCTTCCCTCTTGCAATAAAAGAAAAAATCGGGTCTTGGCTGATCATTGGCTTCTTTCAGTCTTCTGAGTTCAACAGCTGGCCTTGAAGAGGCCCCTCCTACCATTTGAGTGGCAGAGCGTTTCACTCCTGCAGACTGAGGTCTGCCCCTTGCCTTTATCACTACCTCATAACTGCGGGCAGCTTCCAGAGCATCTTCATAAGTCGGAAATTTCCCTGTGGCTAGTGCAGCCTGGATTTCCGTGTCCAAATCTTGTTGAAATCGACGGGCTCTGATCTCATCCATCGGTATCAGGTGTGCCGCAAATCTTTTACGGTCTTGTGTTAGCTGTGTAGTATATGATATTAAAAATTTGAAATATTGTAACTATCTTACCGACTGAGCATGGTGAACTCAGCGTCATACTCATCTACTGACTTGACCCACATAGAACCTTGTTGTAGATGAATGAACTGCTGTTCCATGGCAAACCTGGTAGTCACAGGGAAGTACTTCGCGTCGAACCTATCGCGAAAAGTCTTCCATTCAATGGGCTGATCAAGACGGCTTTCTTCCGCCTTCCACCAGTTCCGTGCATTGTCCGTGAGCTGTAAT
Source organism: Agapanthus africanus (assembly GCA_030015575.1). NCBI lineage: Eukaryota > Viridiplantae > Streptophyta > Magnoliopsida > Asparagales > Amaryllidaceae > Agapanthus > Agapanthus africanus. Next base: position 390,208,367 of record JASDDO010000016.1, read on the forward strand.
TTTGCCACACGAACCCAAGCTATATCTGGCACTTGTGCCGCTGCCAGATCATCTTCTATGCTCTGAGCCCATACCTCAGCTTCTAGTGGGCTCCCCTTTCCTGAGAACTGTTTTAGATGTAAAGCTCTGAATTGCTTCACCCCAGGTGATTCAGCCTCGGGACGGTTCAAGAGCTGCTGCTGTCCCTCTAGGAGGCTGCGGATTGCCTCAAGCAGAACCGTTTGCTCGTTGAGTGGAGCAGGAACGACAGGTGTGAGTGGTAGTGGAGGTGTGTTATTGATGTTGGTGCTGGTGTTGTTTGGGGAATCCATAACCTTGAATGAAAATTTTAGGTTAGGATAGATTCAAAGTATATGATTCAAGGAATATGAAATTGATAAGTTTCAAGGAACATGGATTGTAAAGAATGTTTGAGTTGCTGGTTCTTGTGTTATATTGCTTAGGTTGTTCATGCAGAACAGAACTGCATGATAGAGTTTCATACAGCTCTGACCTGCATGGGCCGCCAACAAAACCTGTCACGCCCCGCTTCCCAGTATACGGCGAAGGGGACATGACTGGTCCGCTACGTATTTACTCAGAAGCAAATACGCTAAGCGTAACTAAGCAATATAAAAGTAAATGCACAAGCGACAAGATAATTACTTATATCTTGTGCTCAGGCTAAAATACCCCTTAAGTATTAATAAAAAAATATTTGAAAAATTTGTATAGGAAAATTAGGGTTGTTACACCTGGTCGAACAGATGAAGGGGAGGAAGGCCGGAGGGCCGGCCCCTCCCGCCCGTCGTCGAGTCCGGCTCCACCGGCGGCCACTCCGGCCAGGCACTCGAGCACGCCCCGGGCCCCAGAGTCCAGCCATATCCGAGCCGAAAACACGCTCGGGAGCAGGAGCCCCGGGTTTTGGAGGTGGGAGGTGAGACCAGTTCTCCTGCGTCTCTCCTCAAGAGGTACCATAGGACGGTGCCCCGTACCCCAGCTTCCCCTATCATCATGGATGAAGGGGAGCTTCTCTTCGAGGTGCCCTCAGGGCTTTCCGTCGCCGACAGCCTGCTCTAGGAGATGGAAAGGTCGGTCGGGGGCAGAATCCCTCGGGGGACCCTCAGGGACCAAATGGCGGCCATAGCCCAGGAGGCCGTGCAGGTCAGTGTTCGCACCTTGCTCGGGTTTTTATTCAGTACTTTTTGTTCGCAAGATTGGGTGCCCCCTTTCTCTTTTTAACCCCTCCCTTGTTTTCTTTAGGTCCTCCTGCACTGCGCCCTCGTTGTCAACATATGGAACGAGGAAATTGCCCCGGCGATGCAGATCGCGGGCGAGTCCTCCTCGTGGGAAGAGAGCTCGAAGCTGAAGATGCAAGCAGCGATAAAGAGGGTCGCCGCCTTCGAAGATTGGGTGGGGGACGGGGATCGGGAGATCGCCAATTGCCAAGAGGCCGTCCGAGTCACCGAGGCTAAGTTGGAAGATTCCAGGGTGCTTGTCGCCACCCTGAAGAAGACGGCGAACACCCTCTAGAGGGAGAACGAGGTGGCGAAGGAAGGAGTGAGGCGTTCCGACCTTTGAGCGTTGAAGGTGGTGGAAAGCTACAAGAAGTCAGACCAGTACTACGTCAACCTCGCTGAAGCCGCTGCCCTCGTTTGGCATGAGGCCCTCGATGTTGTCAAGGCCCTGATGCCGGAGTTTCCTGACGGCAAGCTCCGGGGTTAGTACCCCCTCGGGGGTGAGGCGCAGAGGAATGCCCCTGGAAGCGCTGCAGGGGGAAAGGCCCCTGGTGGGAGCGTTGGGGAGAAGTCGGTCGCCCCGGCTCCTGCGGTGGGCGCCGACCTTCAAGACGCCACCCTGGTTGTGGTGGTGGAAGCAGGGCTCATCGAGGTTCTCCCCGGCCCCGAGGCCTGAATCACCTTGCCTCCTTATTTTCTTTTCCGCTGTATTTTTGTAAGCCTCCAGGCGTTTTTGTAAGGCTGGGGAGCCCATAATAACCCTGTAAAGACTTCCAACTTTTTTGAATGAAATCTTTTTGCAGTGTTCTTTGCGTACATATTTTCCCGTTTATTTGTGGTAAAATCTCTATTTTCGCTGTACCGCTTTCATGATGCGTTAGGTCGGAGATCGGTTTTTCATCTAGCGATCGCACGTCGAGTTGAACTCAACCATTTACCAAGTGTGCAAAGACCTGTGCAAGGTCGGTATCTCTATGGCCCCGAATTTGAGGTGGGGATCGCTTAGTAAAGACATGTAGGAAGTCACCCTATAAGGATGGATTGAACAATGAAGCTGCCCGATGGCCTCTTGATGAGGGCTTTGATCCTTGGTGTCGCTGGGTAGGAGATTACCAGCCAAGGATAGACCGAGTAGGGTTGCTGCTCAGTTGCCTCTTGATGAGGACTTTGATACTTGGCGTCGTTGGGTAAGAGATTACCAGCCAAGGATGGACCGAGTAGGGAAGCTTCTCGGTGGCCTCTTGATGAGGGCCTCGATCCTTAGCGCGGGAAGGCAAGGAGTTGCCTACTAAGGATGGACCGAGCAGGGTTGCTTCTTGGTTGCCTCTTGATGAGGGCTTTGATCCTTAGCGTGGGAGGGCAAGGAGTTGCCTGCTAAGGATGGACCGAGCAGGGTTAATGCTCAGTTGCCTCTTGATGAGGGCTTTGATCCTTGGCATCGTTGGGTAAGAGATTACCAGCCATGGATAGACTGAGCAGGGATGCTGCTTGGTGGCCTCTTAATGAGGGCTTCGATCCTTAGCGTGGGAGGGCAAGAAGTTTCCTGCTAAGGATGGACCGAGCAAGGTTGCTGCTCTGTTGCCTCTTGATGAGGGCTTTGATCCTTAGCGCGGGAGGGTAAGGAGTTGCCTGCTAAGGATGAACCGAGCATGGTTGCTACTCAGTTGCCTCTTGATGAGGGCTTTGATCCTTGGTGTTATTGGGTAAGAGATTACCAGCCATGGATAGACCGAGCAGGGAAGCTGTTCGGTGGCCTCTTGATGAGGGCTTCGATCCTTAGCGCGAGAGGGCAAGGAGTTGCTTGCTAAGGATGGACCTAGCAGGGTTACTGCTCGGATGCCTCTTGCCGAGGGCTTTGATCCTTGGCATCGTTGGGTAAGAGATTACCAGCCATGGATAGACCGAGCAAGGAAGCTGCTCGGTGGCTTCTTGATGAGGGGTTCGATCCTTAGCGCGGGAGGGCAAGGAGTTTCCTGCTAAGGATGGACCGAGCAGGGTTGCTGCTCGGTTGCCTCTTGATGAGGGCTTTGATCCTTGGCATCATTAGGTAAGAGATTAACAGACATGGATAGATCGAGCAGGGAAGCTGCTCGGTGGCCTCTTGATGAGGGCTTCGATCCTTAGCGCGGGAGGGCAAGGAGTTTCCTGCTGAGGATGGACCGAGCAGGGTTGCTGCTCGGTTGCCTCTTGATGAGGGATTTGATCCTCGGCGTCGTTGGGTAAGAGATTACCAGCCATGGATAGACCAAGCTGGGAAGCTGCTCTGTCACACCCCGCTTCCCAGTATACGGGCAGAGGACGCGACAAGGCCGCTACGTATTTATTCTAAAGTAAATACGCTAAGCGTATCTAAGCAATATAAATATAAATGCACAAGAGACAAGATATAATAAAACAGCAACTTTATTTATTAACATTCTTTTGTACAATGCATGAAAAGATAAATACATGGAATAATGCGATGCCTAAACAGTGGCATAACAGAAAAGAAAAGTACTGAAATAAAAGTGTACAATATAGCTAGAGCTCTAGATCGTATGCAAGCTGGTCCAAGTTCTCGCTGGTAGGCTCGATCTCCTGAGTGTCCAGATCACCTGACAACATTCTAAAGAAGAAAGAAAAGGAATGTCGTCAGCGAAAAATCGCTCGGTAAGTCCCAAAGATAAGGGAGAAATAGAATAGACAGAGAGAGAGAGTAGCTTTTAAAGTTGTATTATATTGTATTAGTGTTAACGCTGTTGTTTGTAGCTTGGTACAGAAGGATGCCAGTGTATACGAGAGGAGTCTCTATATGCCAGAGACTAGAGCAAACGGAAGTACATGGAACCGTTATGCGGCGGTACAACAGCAACAGAATATAGGTTAGGTGTCTTAATCTTGCAGTCTCGTGCCACTTCTAACACCTTCCGTACCAATCTACCCCTTAAACCCCGCGATGTCTTGTTTGTATTGTTTATATTGTATTGCAACTTGTATTGTCTTATAATATAGATTGTATAATTGGATGACTTGCCGAAACCATGATATCAGTAAATGGATGTAACTGGAGAATCATGTAAATGGAAGTATATCCATAGTTCGGTTCAGTCAATACAGATTGAATAGATTGAATATATGTATTCATGGATTTATATTGAATTGTAGATTGTAGATTGTACTCAAGTCGGATTATTAATGAGACTCAGTCTGAGTCAGACAATTAGAAAAGAAATTGAAGTCCTGATTGTTTTGATGTTATCGGTAACCGCTGGACATGGGCGGCAGGATTTGTGTCTTTTTCAAAGACGATTACCGTGTTGATAACACCGTTGTTAAGTTTTCTACCTTAAATAGGCAAGCACCCACTTCTCCGGCTCCCAGAGGCTCAAGAGATTGTGTTAGGTCCACGTTACCCACCCCGGTTCTTTCGGGGAGGCGGAATAGGTAAAAATTAAATATTTCTCACAAAGTGACATGGACCATCCATGATGGATCTTTGCTAGACAAAAACTAACATACTAAACAAAAAGTTGTAGATACTATGTTGAGTGGTTATACCTCACAAACCAAGTCCTTCGGGTCTTCTCTCCGCTTTCCTCCTCGTCCACGCAAGCTCTAAGGGTCGATCCGGATCTTGGTCACCTCCGCGGCCTCCTTGAGTCGAAGACGATCCACCCGAGAGTTTGTAATCCGAGCTCCACCTCAAGCCGAGATAACTAGGGCAACAAGTATGCTACTCTTGATATCCTAGGTGATGTAGAAGATGGTGGTGGATTTGTTTGTCTATTTAGAACCTTATTTCCTCAACACATGAGAGCTAGGGAAAAATCTAGAGAGGAAGAAGAAGGAGGAACCATAGGAGCTTCTCACTTGAAGAGAGAGAATGAGAAGAGAATAATGAATCCATAAAAATTATCATTACTAATCTCTTATCATGATAAAGGTGATGGCTACATTGATTTGACCATTATCATCTCAAAATAAAACCAAAACAAAAAGAAGACTCTAGATCTCACATGAAAGATCCTAGTCAACAATGGACAAATTGTCAACAAGGTCAAGTAAGGTCAAATGGCCAAAGCAATTAGCCATAACAGAATTATCATTAAAAAGATTAGTAAATAATGTCCCCGCCTCATAATGGTTTTGACCGAACCAACTGTCAAAACCCTAATGAGGCACCTCCTTCTTCTTCGCTCCTCACAACTGTGCATACACACCCGCATCCGCATTCCGTAGAATGCGAATGCACAGAAGACAAAACTTATCCATCCATACAATACTAGGATCCGGCTTAAACCAAAGCCCACTAGTATTGTCTGCCCGAACAGCATACGCGCACAAGTGTACGTAAGTGATCGTAGCCTTGCCGTAAAACCATACGGCCTCTACACGTTTTGCCCAGTGCAGGAAAACTCTCTATGTGGGACTCTAAAGACTCGACACTACGCTGGCTGTGGGTTTAACCACAGACCGCAAGCGGCACTAGCTGTACGTAACGGTCCCCAGGTAAATGTCGATAAGAAGGCCGATGAGGTAAACCCATCCGAACTCCTACTGAGCCTGAATGTGACAATCTCCGTACAGTCCGGTTTATTCGTCTGAGAGTATCGCATGGCGGGCCTAGGGAGAGGCAAACGTCAGTCCCCTAATAGCGATACAAGTCGTGTCGGAGTGTAGCCCAAAACACCCTGAGAATCTACTGGAAAACCTACCAGTAATTCTCGCTTGCCCTGGCCAGGGACGACTATGTATAATGGCTCTCCTAGACACAGCGCGATATCAACTCCCAATACCGGGAGAGATGAATCCTGTCTAACCGTCACTGCCTCCAAGTGCTTCGGGACTGCACCCAACTACTACCTGTTTGCACGACTCAGTAGAGCCGTGGTAGGGTAGTAATCTAAGAACAGTGGGAACACACTCGAGGCGAAGTGACAGTGTCAAGTCAGCGGACTAAGCTGTTAGTTATGTATATGCCCTAGAGGCCATTGTTGTACATATGATGTATATTATAATGGATGCTTGGATATATACAGAGAGGACTTTCTTGCTCGTCATGATAGTATGCTATTTGGTTTCACTTTATCTTAACATGTTGACTTGTATTGGTTTATTGTCTTTCTCTCACATGTTGATAAAGCCCTTAGGATCTGTACTCGACTACTGGGACTATGATGAGATCATACTAGTGGGGCCATGGTAGTCGATGAGTACATCCTATAACTGTTCCTAGTCGAGGGTATATCGAGACAGAGCATCGATACACCAGAGTAGACTAGCGTATATGCATCTTCACCCATATGAAGGGCGATGGATGATCCCATATCCATCGGTGTTTGACATCAGAGATGGTGTACGGGTGCTCAGTGGAGACTGGGTACACTGGACGGACTAGCCGAGAACTCCCAGATGGTGATATACCACACGTCAGATGACAGTTCTCCGGTGACACTGGTACAGGGTAGTCTGTAGACCCGAGATCGTCATAGTGTCTTGTGTGATTCCCACTATGCTTTGATTTCCACCTTACCACGTCCAAGAGAGCGTGCAAAACGGTGGCTTTTGGGTACAGTCCCGAATCATATGGAGGCAATGAGCGATAGGAGGGGATTCGTCTCTCCCGGTATAGGGAGTTGATGTTGTGCTGTGTTCGATTGGCTATAACTGGAAGTCCCTGGCCAGGGCTGATATAGAGATTTACTGGTAAGTGTTACTAGTAGTTTCTCGACCCATTATGAGCCACATATCGACACGACTTATCGGTTACTAGGGTCTGACGTTTACCACCCCTAGACTTGATATGCGACATATCAGACGAACAGACCGGACTGTACGGGAGTGTTACTGATTGGATTCACAGGAGAACGCACAGGCTAGCTTGTTGATTTTCTGATCGCTCAATACCTGGGTGGCTGTTACGTTTAGCTGACCACTTGCAGCTTGTGGGTGTTTGATATGATCATCACCTGCTACCGGCGTATTGACGATTCTTTAGAGTCCTACACAGAGATTTCTTGGCTCAGGCGAAACGGAGTAGAGGCACATATGTGATATGTGCAGGACCGAGGATAATGCGATATGAGATACCGTATTATATTCTCACGATATTTAGATATGAACCGGGACATCGGATCAAGTGTTGATTCGATGAATCGGTACATGAAATATTAGTCGGTTATATTCGATATAGCCGGATCGTCGGATCAAGTGTTGATTCGATGATTTAATATATAATAATATATATGATATATTATTACATTATCTAATATTGGCTTGCTTTATTATTTCATTTTCTCACTGGACGATACATTGATATATATGCGATATATGTTAATTGTATTATTTTCTTTTGTTGCAAATATATAATATATATGTGATATATAATATTGTGACATGATATGATTTATTATTAAACATGTTTAAGGATGATTAAATGAGGTTAGGGTTTGATTAGGGTTAGTTGCTTCTTGCACTTTCTAGAAGCTTTTTCTTTTGTCATGGTTAAGATATTTGTTGATGACTCATTGCTAACCCAACCAAACCCTAACTCTAGTTTATTCTTTACAAACTATTAGCCACTCATCCTTGACCATGGTTTATATATCAATCATATAGATTTCTTTCTATTCATCACAAAAGGATTATCATTTCCATTATCATCTTCTTCTCTCTTGATTTTGAGCTCACTAGAAATTCATTTTGTGATGATAAATTATGAGAAAATGATTTAAAAAGAAAGCATAAATACTACTCTCTCATCCTCATCTCATCTAGCCCATGAGATTAGTGTATTCATCTCTTTAGAGTGAAAAAGCTTGAGTCTTTGCAACTTCGAAGTAGATCATCGGAGATTTGGAATACTTCAAGCTAGCATGGATCGTTCGAGTCGTGGAGCCTCTCATGAGTCCGGGATATCGTGGATCGCGGCAAAGGGACTTCTACTCGGAGCTTGTGAAGCGAAGGAGCGGACTACAAAGGTTGTAATCCCTCACACTTAGATAAAAGTTGTTATCTTGTTTGCTTAACCCTAATTATCTAGCAAAGATCCTGTCTTTGGGTTGTTCGGCACATGTAAAATTTTATTCGTGCATGTTTGATGCGTTATGAACCTTCACAAGTGTGCCTAGGAACCCTACAGTGGTATCAGAGCCTAGCTAGAGCATTAGGCGACGTGTTTACGAAGTTAAAACTCCGATCGAACCCGAACCGACAAAATTTACCCCCTCTCTGGAAATTTTTCAAAATCTGGGATTTTTCTGAATTAAAAATACCTAAAAAAATCAGCAGGGAATTCTAAGAATTACCATGAAACACGGGCCCACAACTCCACTAAACCGCGGCGGAACCGCGGCGAAAACATGGTTTTCGTGGCAGTTCCGCGGCGGAATTATGAAATTGGGACACGTGGCTTCATGGTAATATCTGTAGGTGCTTGTTTATGCTTCTGGGTATTTTTAATGTGACTCAAGTGTTGAATATTCTGGGGTTTGTTTTGTAATAGTAGATTCGATCGGAATATTTAAATTCATATTTCTTTCCGGATATTTAGAAATTGTTAAACTATTTGAACGGATATCATTAACCCACTTTATCCCGGCACGGCAAACTTTCAAGTGTTGAATTTTTATCGGGTTTAAATCTTTCGGAAAAATTGTACAAGTTAAGCGGTGGACCCTCTAGAAGACAACAAACCTTAACTCGATTATGTGACCGTCTTGAACTGCCTTTTGAACCTTCGGGTTTGGGGCAGTACGGCGTGCCACATGTGAGGCGTTGGCTTGACCCTTCTACGGCTGGATCACTGGTACTATGACATATTCTGGGATTATTTGAACTCCGCTCAAGTGTTGATTATCTGTTCGAAAAGTTTAATACTATCTATTTATCTGGAATGTGATACAATATGTGGAATTCATAGAGTTAGGCATGAAATGCGGAGTATGTGATATTTCGGATTTACGATGTCTAAAGTGATTGTGGATTCCAAATGTTGTAGTTTTACACTTTCTTTTCTGTGACCGTAAGTGTAATATGTGATATCGCCGGTTTCGTTGCTATATGTCAACGACAATTGGGATGCGCATATTTACTTACGTTGATGATATGTGATATTATGTGTTGCTGTGATATGTTATATTGGATCGTCGCGTTCTGAATAGCCGGGGATTTTATATGAGATGAGGGTTTTTATTTTCATTCATGTAAAATTCATTTGTAATGTAATATTCTTTTATTTGGGGCACTTCCAGGTTGAGATTGATGTCACCAGTGTATATTATTTACTTTTCCGCATTAGGTAGACCCAAGGAGGGGAGCATAAGTAACCGGGTTCTAGGGTCCAGTGGGAGGCCATCTTGAGGAGTCGAGACCGGGTCTCCTAACCCTAGAATTGGCAATGTTACTTGCCGCTCTCATAGGGGTCTTGGGATGTGGGTTTTGCTATTCGTCGCGACCGTGGAATCCGTGTTTTATACAGGCTCGTATTGAAAACACGGGCGTCCTAGTATATCCAATATTTTATATATGTTCTTCTGCTGCAATGTTCTGTGATGAGATCATATTACTGCCTGAGATGAATGCTTATACTATATATATATGTTGATATATAAATATTACTGCTTTCGTTTCTTCTGTGATGCTTAGGAAGCATAAGCTGATGGGATTTTATTAATGAGATTAATAAAAAGAAAAGAAACCTAAAGATGTTGTAGAATCAAAACTTTATAAAAAGGGTAGCTACAGTTTTGCTTTGCACAGCGGTATATATGATATGCCCTGCACCTTATTCGATGAGGAAAGAGCCGAGATCCCTTCACCGGGAGTGACCTCTTTAGCGAAACTGGCAGATGCTACAAAATGCGGTTTGTCTTTTGATTGCTTTTAGAGTTTTGCTTTGCACAGCGGTATATATGATATATCCTGCACCTTATTCGATGAGGAAAGGGTCGACGATCCCTTCACCGGGAGTGACCCCTTTAGCGAAACTAAGAAAAGCCTCAAAAACACTCCTTTTCAAAAACCACATGATTCTGCGACGATATCATGTTCATTACGCTCAGGGTTTTCAGAAAAACCTGACGTAGCCCTCCGTTATTTCAGATAAGTCCTATTTAGTATTCGTGCTACGTTTGTTGACCTCCGTCAAGGCGTAGTGTACGGTAGCTGGCTAGCTTTTTTTTATCTGCTTATGCATATGATGCAGATTGGATTAGGGTAGTCGTACGGCCTTGTTGACCTCCGTCAAGGGTCGTGCGGGTGGGTTTAATTCAATCAAGAAATGACAGGTTGAACTTGACTAGTAGCCTATGGTTTGTTGACCTCCGTCAAGGTCATAGGACACTAGGGGCAACATATTATCGGGAATTTCAAGTGTTGAAATTTGCAATGAGATTGCATACCTCCTATGAGATAGTTGGATCCCGATACCCACTTCGAGTAAGAGTTACTCCTGAGAGAGTTTTACACAGGACAATTAGCCGATCAAGTAGGTGTCTAGAAAAGTGTTAACGGGGTTACGCCTCAGGGAAAACGAGGTTTACTTTAATTAGGTCCGTGCGAAAGCACGGGGAACCTCCCTCAAAGTACCGACACTGATCTGGCTGAAAGATTGACGAAATTGTAGGGTGTAATTAATCCCGGTTAATTTTACCATTTTGGGTTTGAAGGTAGATTTGATACAAACAGTGGGAGACATCCTGATTAGATAAGATAATAACCAATCTAATCTTGCAAGAGCATACGCTAAAGTGTTTTCTTCTCTCTCTCTCCAGGTAGAGACCATATCAGGCCATAATCTAGATAATAATATGGATGTATTGACTGAACCCGATTATTGTACTGAGCAAGGGAACGTTGGACCCGTTCTTTCTTATAAGAGTTATAAGACTGAACAGGAAACAGGAGAATATCTGGATTCTCAAGCCGCCCAAAAGAACATGCATGTTGATGCATCTTCTTCGGGTGTGTTAGTTATTGAGAACTGTTTCTCAGTTCACCCTACGTCCTGGGTATTGGATACCGGATCAGGATCCCATATATGTAAATTGTTACATGGGCTACGAAAAGGTAGAGGACTGGGAAAAGGTGATCATTCCGTTCAAGTAGGGAACGGTGCAAGTATTGTAGCCAAAGCAGTTGGCGAATATCACCTTGTATTACCAAGTCATAATACACTGATTCTAAATGAGTGCTATTATATACCGAACATGATGTGCAATATTATATCAGTTTCTTTATTAAGTAAAGAAGGATATAATTTTGTAGTAAAGGATAATGTTATGAACATATTCCTAGATCAAAAGTTGATTGCATCAGGCTCGTTACATAATGGCATATTCATTTTGAATCAGAATACAGTCCTGAATATACAAAACACACACAAGAGGTAAAGTTCAGATATGAACGAATCCTACTTGTGGCATTGTAGACTTGGTCATATCAATGCGACACGACTGGCTAAGTTACATAAGGATGGTTATTTGAATCCGTTCGAATTATCATCTTATGATACTTGCCATTCATGTCTCAAAGGAAAAATGACCAAAGCTTCGTTTAGTAGACACGGAGAAAAAGTTACTGAACTCTTAGGACTAATACATAGTGATGTATGTGGTCCCATGTCTACGTATGCCAGGAACGGTTCTTCCTACTTCATTACATTCACTGACGATCTCTCTAGATACGGACATGTGTTTTTAATGAAACACAAGTCTGAAGCTTTTGCGAAATTCAGAGAATATAAGCACGAAGTAGAGAACCAAACGGGCAAAAGTATTAAGATTCTTCGATCTGATCGAGGAGGTGAATACTTAAGCAGTGAGTTTCTAGATTATCTAAAAGAGAATGGGATTCTCTCTCAGCTTACTCCTGCTTATACACCACAGCACAACGGTGTATCGGAATGAAGGAATCGGACCCTATTAGATATGGTGCGATCTATGATGAGCGATGCTGAGTTACCTATTTCCTTCTGGGGGTATGCGCTTGAGACAGCGGCATACATACTGAATAAAGTTCCTACCAAATCAGTGCCTACCACCCCATATGAGATATGGGAAGGAAAGAGACCATATCTTAATTTTGTTAAGATATGGGGTTGCCCGGCATATGTCAAAAGACGAAACCCGGACAAACTCGAGGCAAGATCTATTTTATGTAAGTTTATTGGATATCCCAAGCATTCGGGAGGGTATATTTTCTACCACAGTGAGGAACAAAGGGTGTTTGTTGCTCAACATGCCACCTTTTTAGAAAAGGAATTTCTTGCAAAAGAGATTAGTGGCTCTGAGGTAGAACTGGAAGAAGTTCCAGCAGAACAAACTACGACAGATGATTTAGTGGAACCAGAAGATTCAGTAGTACCCGACGAACCCCAGCCTCTCCGCCGATCTAGTAGGGTTTCTCATCCACCTGAGAGATACTACGGTTTTCTCATTGATGGTGGAAGCGAGGATTGCATCATGGATGATGATGAACCGACTAGTTTCGAGCAGGCCATCACGAGTGGTGACTCTGTGAAATGGCTGGATGCAATGCGATCTGAGATGGAATCCATGTACACCAACAAAGTATGGACTTTGGAAAATGCTCCTGAAGGGGTAAAACCCATAGGGAGCAAGTGGATCTTTAAAAAGAAATTTGGTGTAGATGGAAAAGTTGAGACTTTCAAAGCTAGACTTGTAGCAAAGGGTTTTCATCAACGACCAGGTGTGGATTATGACGAAACCTTTTCTCCAGTGGCTATGCTTAAGTCCATCCGGATCTTACTTGTCATTGCTGCATACCATGACTACGAAATCTGGCAAATGGATGTTAAGACCGCCTTTCTAAACGGTGATTTAGAAGAGAGCGTGTATATGACTCAGCCAGAGGGCTTCGTAGATAGTGGGAGCAGCGGAAAGGTGTGCAAGCTGCTTAAATCCATTTATGGGTTAAAGCAAGCATCGTGGAGTTGGAACATCTGTTTTGATGTTGTAGTCAAAGAGTTTGACTTCATCAAAAACATAGATGAACCTTGTATCTATAAGAAGGTAGCAGAGAGTAATGTTGTCTTCCTCGTATTGTACGTGGATGACATACTCTTGATGGGAAATGATATTCCTATGCTGCAATCAGTCAAGCTCTTCTTATCACAGAGATTCTCAATGAAAGATCTAGGTGATGCCTCCTGTATATTGGGGATTAGGATCTATAGAGATAGATCCAAACGGATACTGGGATTGTCCCAATCCAGGTACATTGACACCATACTAAAGAGGTTTAGTATGGAAGAATCCAAGCGTGGGAACCAACCCACGATCTCTGGACTCGCTCTCTCCAAAAAGATGTCTCCCAAGACTGATTTGGAGAGAGCTCGCATGCAAGGGATACCCTATGCTTCGGCAGTAGGCTCTATCATGTATGCGATGCTATGTACCAGACCTGATGTAGCATACTCACTAAGCGTAGTGAGTCGGTATCAAGCAGATCCTGGAGAGAGTCACTGGACAGCTGTGAAGAACATTCTCAAGTACTTACGAAGGACTAAGGAGATGTTCTTGGTGTATGGTAACGGAGAACTCCACGTCGAGTCCTTTATTTAGGGATCCTGGGCACACTAATGAGGTCTCACAAGGCATCAACCATGCCAATTTCAAATTTTACGGGTGCCGAGAAACCCTAATACGGATCGTTAACTAGAATTTTAGGCGACAAAAAGCGACTAGTTAACAACTTAACTACAAGAACGGAAATACAACCTTTGTAGATCCGGTCCCCCACCTCCATAGCTCCGCAATGAAGTCTCCTCGCTGTCCAAATCGAATCCCGGGCTCTAGCGTCGGCTTCATCGGAAAAATGGGCGGGCTAGGTCATCGACTACGATGCCGAAGATGATCTACGTCGAGGCATCACAAGATCAAGCTCCCACTTCACCAAGTCATGAAACTTGTGAAGAAAACACCCTATACTACTTGGCAAGAGGTAGAGGATGAAGAAATAGGAGGTGGGTTCACTTTAGAATTGGATTTTTCACTCAATTGCTCAAGTTGCCATTGATGAAGCAAGCTTTCTTCATCTTTGAAGAAGAAGAAGATGAAGATGATTATGATAAGAATAATTCAAAAAGAAAATAAAAATCAATACTTATCATAATCAAACCATGGTCAAGTGTAGAGAATGAACTAGGGTTAAGTGGAATGGTTAGGGTTAAGCATGAGACAAAATGGTCACTTAGTCAAAACTTCATGAAGCTTCAATATACAAACAAACAAAACCACCATTTTCCCTTTTTCTTTTCCAAAATAAAATAAATGAAATAAATAAATAAATGAATAAGAAAATGAAAACCCTAACCATTACACAACCATGGTTTAATCTTTACACAAACCCTAGTGAGCATGTATCATCAAACATGATACAAACTTGTGTACAAATGTATATCACATATACAATGTGCACAATCCAAGTGAGAAAATCGATTTAAAGTGAACTAACACTAGTTAATGCAAAGAAATATATCAAATATATAATTATGCATTAAATTATTAAATCAACTCTTGATTTAACGATCCGGTCATATCGCATATAACCGACTAATATTCAATGTATCGGCTTATCGAATCAATCCTTGATTCGATAACTAGGTTATATCGCATACAACCATTCGATACATTCGTCGTGAGAATGAAATACTGTATCACATACACGCATTATTCTCGGTCCCGCACATATCTCATACGCGCTCCTATTTCGTTTCGCTTGAGCCAGGAAACCTCTGTGTAGGACTCTAAAGACTCGTCAATACGCCGGCAACAGATGATGATCATATCAATCACCCACAAGCCGCAAGCGGTCTGCTAAACGTAACGGCCACCCGGGTATTGAGCGATCAGAAGATCGACGAGCAAGCCCGCTCACACTCTAGTGAATCCAACCAGTAACACTTACCGTACAGTCCGGTCTCGTCGTCTGATATGTCGCATATCTTGCCTAGGGGTGGTAAACGTCAGACCCCAATAGCTCGATAAGTCGTGTCGATATGAGGTCTATAACAGTTCGAGAAACTACTGGTAACACTTACCAGTAAATCTCAGCAACCCTGGCCAGGGATTTCCGGTTATAGCCAATCGAACACAGCGCAACATCAACTCCCTATACCGGGAGAGACGAATCCCCTCCTATCGCTCATTGCCTCCATGTGATTCGGGACTGTACCCAAAAACCACCGTTTTGCACGCCCTCTTGGACGTGGTAAGGTGGAAATCAAAGCACAGTGGGAACCACACAAGACTCTATGACGATCTCGGGTCAACAGACTACTCTGTACCAGTGTCACCAGAGAACTGCCATCTGACGTAAGGTATAATTCCATCTGGGAGTTCTCGGCGAGTCCGTCCAGTGTACCCAGTCTCCACTGAGCACCCGTATATCATCTCTGATGTCAAACACCAATGGATATGGGATCATCCATCGCCCATCTGTATGGGTCGAGAAGGTATACGCTAGTCTACTCTGGTATATCGATGCCCCGTCTCGATACACCCACGACTAGGGACATTGAAGGATGTACTTATGGACTACCATGTCCCCACTAGTATGATCCGCATCATAGTCCAGATAGTCAAGTACACATCCTAAGGGCTTTACCAACATGTAACAGAGAGACAATCAATGTACACGTTAAGGTAAAGAGTAACCAGATAGCATACTATCATGTCGAGCAAGAAAGTCCTCCCTATATATATCCCAGCATCCACTACAATATACATCCAATGTACAGTAATGGCCTCTAGGGCATACATATAACTAACAATCTCCCACTTGCACTAGGGCCATCTGATAGCAGTGGTTGTAGTATCTCATACTCAACCATCCCATAAAAGTCTCTCTCTGGGGAAAGGCCTTTGTGAGTGGATCCGCCGTGTTGTCCTCTGAGTCTACTCTCCTAACCTCGATCACCCTGGAGATCAACCATCTCCATGATCAAGTGATACTGCCTTAGAATATGTCTGGATCACTGATGGGACCGGCGTTCCTTGGCATAAGCCACAACTCGATTGTCTCACAATGGTTGGAACGTAGTTCATCTCATGAACCATTATACACCCAAACAGCCTCTTTGGTAGCATCTTAAGTAGCGATGTATCCAGCCTTTATCGTCTAGTATGCCACGGTATCTAGCTTGGAACTCTTTCAGCATACCGTCCCTTCACTGAGGGTAAAGACAATGCCTGTGACTGATATTCAGTCGTCTTTATCACCCTGGAACCCTTCCAGTGATTCTCCCCAGGATCGATTGATACCATCTCACTACATCTAGTGAGAGTCCTAACATCCATTTAGATCTATCTCATAGATCCAAAATCCAAGATTTAGGAGGTATCACTTTGATCCCTTTATGGAGAATCATTGTGATAAGCGGAGATTGATCGAGCGTAGCATAGGAAACTCCTTTCCTATCAAGAGTATGTCATCCACGTACTCTACGAGGATCATTACCATACTCCCTACTACCTTTTTGTATATACAAGGTTCATCTACCATTTTGATGATGTCAAACTGTTTGACTACTACATCAAAACAGATGTTCCATCTCCGCGATGCCTGTTTTATCACATAAAACATCTTGTACACGTTACCGCTGCTCCCACTGTCTACGAAGCCCTCTGGCTGTGTACTTATAGATGTTCTCTTCTAAAACTTCATTTAGAAAAGCAGTCATGGCACCCAACCGCCAGATATCGTAGTCTTGGAATGTAGCCGTGGCAAGTAGGATCTGGATGGACTTAAGCATAGCCACTTGAAAAGGTTTCATCATGATCTACACCTGGTCAATGATGCAAGCCTTTAACAAGTCTAGCTTTGAAAGTCTCAACTTTTCCATATACACCAAGCAATCTTCTCAAGATATACTTGCTCCTGATGGGGATTTAACCTTCAGATATAGCAGCCAAAGTCCATACTTTGTTGGTGTATAAGGATTCCATCTCAAATCGCTAAGCATCCAGCCATTCTTACAGAGTCTTACTCCTGATAGCCTGCTCGAAACTAGTTGGGTCATCATCTCATGATGCAATCCTCGCTCCCACTGTCATCGAGAAACCGAAGTATCTCTCAGGTGGGTGAGGAACCCTACTAGATCGGCGGAGAGGCTGAGGTTCGTTGGTATCTACTGAATCCTTTGGTTCTACCAAATCATCTGCTGTAATTTGTATAGCTGGAACTTTTCCAGTACTACATAACAGATCTTGCCTCGAGCTTGTCCGGATTTTGCTTTTAGACATAGGCCGGACAACCCCAAATCTTAACCAACTTAAGACATGGGCTCTTCCCATTCCATATCTCATATGGAGTGGTAGGCAGTGATCTGATTCGAACCCTATTCAATAGGTATGCAGCTTCTCAAGTGCATAACTCCCAAAAGGAAATAGGTAACTCAGTAGTACTCATCATAGAGCACACCTTATCATATAGGGTGTGATTGCTCCGCCCCGATATACCATCGTGCTATGGTGTATACGGAGGAGTAATGCTGAGAGGGAATCTCATTCTCCTTTAGAATAGTCCAGGAATTCCGTGCTCAAGTATTCTCCTCCCTGATCACATCAAAGGACATAATACTTATACCCGTATTGGTTCTCTACTTCTAACTTATATTCTGTGAATATCTCAAAAGGTTCGGACTTGTGTTTCAACAGGAACACATGTCTGAATCTAAAGAGATCATCAGAGAATGCAATGAAGTACTAAGAACCGGTCCTGGCATGTGTAGACAGGGGACCTTACATACATCAACATGTATCATCCCAAGAGTTTACCAACTCTTTTTCTGTTACCAATAAACAGAGCTGTGGTCATCTTATCTCTGTGACATGACTGGCAAGTTTCATAAGATGTAAATTCAAACTGATTTAAATATGCATCTATATGTAACTTCAGCTAGTCGGGTCGCATTGATATGACCTAGTCTACAATACCTCAAGAAAAATTCGTTCATTTCTGAACTTTTCCTCTTGTGTGTGTTCCGTATACTTAAGAACTGTAGTTTGATTTAGAACATCAATGCTTTTAGATAACGTGCCTGAACCGATCAACTTTTGATATAGGAAATGTTCAAAACATTATCTAACTATACAAAATTTTATCATTTCTTTACTAATAAAGAGATTGATATGATTTTGTATATCAGGTTCGGTATCTAATAACATTCATTCAGAATCAATGTATTTGGAATACAGGGTGACAGTGACCAACAGACTTGGCTGCAATACTTGCTCCGTTTTCTGCCTCATGAAACTTATCACCCATTCTCAGTTCTCTACCTATCTGTAGCCCTATGTAACAGATTACATATCTGGGATCCTGATCCGGTATCACATACCCAGGACGTAGAGGATACAGAGAAACAGTTCTTTGTAACGAACACACCCGAAGATGATGCATCAGCATGCACTCTCTTCGTTTGGGCGGCACGGGAATTCTGGTAATCCCCAATTTCCTACTCTGTCTTATAACAATTATAAGTTGGAGCGGGACCAACGTTCCCCAGCTCAGTATAACAAGCGGGTTCGGTCAATATTCCGTATTTTTTTATCTTGATTAAGGCGTGATATGGTCGCTACCTGGAGGGAGAGAGAAGAAAACACTCAGCGTGCGCTCTTGCAAGAATAGATTGGTTATTATTTTATCTAATCAGGATGGCTCCCACTGTTTTTATCAAATCTTCCTTCAAACCCTAAAAGGAAAGACTAGCCGGGATTAATTACACACTACAAGTTCGCCAATCTTTCAGCCAGGCCAGTGTCGGTACTTTGAGGGAGGTCCCCCGTACTTTCGCACGAACCTAATTAATGTAAACCTCGTTTTCCCAGAGGCGTAACCTCGTTTACACCTTTCTAGACACCTACTTGATCGGCTAATTGTAATGTATAAAACTCTCCAAGGAGTAACTCTTACTCGCAGTGGGTATCGGGATCCAACTATCTTATAGAAGGTATGCAATCTCATTGCAAATTTCAACACTTGAAATTCCCGATAATTTTGCCCCTAGCGTCCTATGACCTTGACGGAAGCCAAACTACCCATAGTCCGCTAGTCAAGTTCAACCCGTCATTTCCTGATTGAATTAAACCCACCCGCACGACCCTTGACGGAGGCCAAACAACGCCATACGAATACCCTAATCCAATCGCATCATATGCTAGGAGATAAGCACTAGTTAGCTACCGTACACTACGCCTTGACGGAGGCCAAACCACCGCAGCACGAATACTAACTAGTACTTATCTGAAATGACGGAGGGCTACGACAGGTTTTTCTGAAAACCTATTGCGTAATGAACTTGATATCGTTGTAGAATCAAATGATTTTAAAAATGGAGTGTTTTTGAGGCTTTTCTGGTTTTGCTAAAGGGGTTACTCCCGGTGAAAGGATCGTCAGCCTTTTCCTCGTCGAATGAGGTGCGGGATATATCATATATATCTCTGTGCAAAGCAAAAACTCTTAAAAGAGATCAAAAGACAAAACGAGTGTGTAGCATCAGCCAGTTATTGCTAAAGGAGTCACTCCCGGTGAAGGGATCTCGGTCCTTTCCTCATCGAATAAGGTGCAGGATATATCATATATACCGCTGTGCAAAGCAAGAACTGTAGCAACATGTTTTATTTTTGAAATTCGATTCCACAACATCTTAGGTTTCTTTTATTTCATTAATCTCATTAATGAAGTCCCATCATTTAAGTTACCTAAACATCACCGATAAATACGACGTACACTTATGCCATCCGCATTCGCCTCGATGTCCCCTCGTGCACCGTTAGGTTAGGTAACTATCGGCAGAGCGGGGCAGGGCTAGCGCGGTGTAAAACATAAGTAACGTCTATATAATATATCATATATACTATATACTGTATCTATCACAGAACATCATATGATCACATCACAGATATCGCAGCAGAAGAATCATATGAAATATTGGATATACTAGGACGTCCGTGTTTTCAATACGAGCCAGTATAAAACACGGATTCCACAGTCGCGATGAATAACCAAACCCACACCCCTAGACCCCGAGAGCGGCAAGCAACCCTACCAATTCTAGAGTTAGGAGACCCGGACTCGACTCCTCGAGTTGGTCTCCCACTGGATTCCAGAACCCGGTTACTTGTGCTCCCCTCCTTGGGTCTATCATAGTGCGGAAAAGTAAATAATATACAAACGGTGACATCTTCCGCTACCTGGAAGTGTCCCAATAAAAGAATATTACATATAAGTTTTTACATGAATGAAAATGAAAAACACTCATCTCACATAAAAACCCCCGGCTATTCAAACACGACGATCCAATACAACATATCCAGCAACACATAACATCACATGTCATCAACGTAAGTATATATGCGCATCCCAATTGTCGTTGACATATAGCAACGAAACCGGAGATATCACATATTACACTTACGGTCACAGAAAAGAAAGTGTAAAACTACAACAGTTGGAATCCGCAACCTGCATAGACATCGCATGCCTAATCAAATGAATTCCTTAGACATCGCATGCCTAACAATTATAAACCCCGCATTTTAGTCTCATTATTGAAAACTCTTTTCAATATCAAGTCGGGCAATTCAACAAGATTCCCGACATCCTGATCGAATGCTCGTCGCAAACTTTAGTAGACGGCCGCACCCCTGACGCCGTCGACGAAGTGCACCAAGGCGGAACATCGCTGCCGCGAGCACCCGAACGGATGCTTTCGGCGACGGGGTTCTCCTACAGTCACTTGGTCGGGGCTATGGGACGAGGCTGTCTATTAAGTTTACCCGGCGAGTATCCGCGTACGCTACGTGATTGCGACGGACTTTTGATCACATCAAAATTCCGTGGCAACCAATCAAGTGAGACTAAACTGCTATGTTTATAACATTCATTCAGTAATCTTATAACTATTTGTGAATTCCAATTATTTTATCACATTCCGGATAAATAGAAAATGTTAAACTTTCCGATCGAATATTCGAACACCCTAGTTTTCCCGATACAGATCAACACATGAAACAAGTCTAAAAACATTCAGTTCGTGCCTCAGTACCAACGGTCCAGCCGTAGAAGGGTCAAGCCAACGCCTCACATGTGGCACGCCGTACTGCCCCAAACCCTAAGGTTCAAAGGGCAGTTCAAGACGGTCACATAATCGAGTTAAGCTTTGTTGTCTTCTAGAGGGTCCATCGAGTTACTTGCACTACTTAGAACGTCTTTAAACCACGGAAAAATCCAACACTTGGAAATTTCCCAACAGGGGAAAAATTGGGTATTTTTATCCGGTCGAACTTTTTAACATATTCAAAAATTATCCGGAAAACACATAGACAAAATTAGACAATCCGATCGAATCTACGAATTCCCTAAACAACCCCAGAAAACTCAACTGTAGAGTGCAGATTAAAACTTCTCAGAGAACATAGGAAACAGATACAGGCATTACTGTATCAAAACGACTCCCTAATCAGTACAGACGACCGCGGAACCGCCGCAAAAGGAGGCTATTGCCGCGGTTCCGCGGCGCTTTATTGGAGTTAGGGGTTCGTTTTCTACAGTAACTCTTAGAATTTCCTGCTCTATTTTCTGAGAATTTTTAATTCACAAAAATCCCTGTTTTTGAAAATTGTACAGAGAGCATGGAAAATATGGGGTTTCGGGTTCGATCGGGTTTCTAACATCGTCTACGCATCGCCTAAGGCTCTAGCTAGGCTCTGATACCACTTTAGGGATCCTGGGCACACTAATGAGGTCTCACAAGGCATCAACCATGCCAATTTCAAATTTTACGGGTGCCGAGAAACCCTAATACGGATCGTTAACTAGAATTTTAGGCGACAAAAAGCGACTAGTTAACAACTTAACTACAAGAACGGAAATACAACCTTTGTAAATCCGGTCCTCCACCTCCATAGCTCCGCAATGAAGTCTCCTCACTGTCCAAATCGAATCCCGGGCTCTAGCGTCGGCTTCATCGGAAAAATGGGCGGGCTAGGTCATCGACTACGATGCCGAAGATGATCTACGTCGAGGCATCACAAGATCAAGCTCCCACTTCACCAAGTCATGAAACTTGTGAAGAAAACACCCTATACTACTTGGCAAGAGGTAGAGGATGAAGAAATAGGAGGTGGGTTCACTTTAGAATTGGATTTCTCACTCAATTGCTCAAGTTGCCATTGATGAAGCAAGCTTTCTTCATCTTTGAAGAAGAAGAAGATGAAGATGATTATGATAAGAATAATTCAAAAAGAAAATAAAAATCAATACTTATCATAATCAAACCATGGTCAAGTGTAGAGAATGAACTAGGGTTAAGTGGAATGGTTAGGGTTAAGCATGAGACAAAATGGTCACTTAGTCAAAACTTCATGAAGCTTCAATATACAAACAAACAAAACCACCATTTTCCCTTTTTCTTTTCCAAAATAAAATAAATGAAATAAATAAATAAATGAATAAGAAAATGAAAACCCTAACCATTACACAACCATGGTTTAATCTTTACACAAACCCTAGTGAGCATGTATCATCAAACATGATACAAACTTGTGTACAAATGTATATCACATATACAATGTGCACAATCCAAGTGAGAAAATCGATTTAAAGTGAACTAACACTAGTTAATGCAAAGAAATATATCAAATATATAATTATGCATTAAATTATTAAATCAACTCTTGATTTAACGATCCGGTCATATCGCATATAACCGACTAATATTCAATGTATCGGCTTATCGAATCAATCCTTGATTCGATAACTAGGTTATATCGCATACAACCATTCGATACATTCGTCGTGAGAATGAAATACTGTATCACATACACGCATTATTCTCGGTCCCGCACATATCTCATACGCGCTCCTATTTCGTTTCGCTTGAGCCAGGAAACCTCTGTGTAGGACTCTAAAGACTCGTCAATACGCCGGCAGCAGATGATGATCATATCAATCACCCACAAGCCGCAAGCGGTCTGCTAAACGTAACGGCCACCCGGGTATTGAGCGATCAGAAGATCGACGAGCAAGCCCGCTCACACTCCTGTGAATCCAACCAGTAACACTTACCGTACAGTCCGGTCTCGTCGTCTGATATGTCGCATATCTTGCCTAGGGGTGGTAAACGTCAGACCCCAATAGCTCGATAAGTCGTGTCGATATGAGGTCTATAACAGTTCGAGAAACTACTGGTAACACTTACCAGTAAATCTCAGCAACCCTGGCCAGGGATTTCCGGTTATAGCCAATCGAACACAGCGCAACATCAACTCCCTATACCGGGAGTGACGAATCCCCTCCTATCGCTCATTGCCTCCATGTGATTCGGGACTGTACCCAAAAACCACCGTTTTGCACGCCCTCTTGGACGTGGTAAGGTGGAAATCAAAGCACAGTGGGAACCACACAAGACTCTATGACGATCTCGGGTCAACAGACTACTCTGTACCAGTGTCACCAGAGAACTGCCATCTGACGTAAGGTATAATACCATCTGGGAGTTCTCGGCGAGTCCGTCCAGTGTACCCAGTCTCCACTGAGCACCCGTATATCATCTCTGATGTCAAACACCAATGGATATGGGATCATCCATCGCCCATCTGTATGGGTCGAGAAGGTATACGCTAGTCTACTCTGGTATATCGATGCCCCGTCTCGATACACCCACGACTAGGGACATTGAAGGATGTACTTATGGACTACCATGTCCCCACTAGTATGATCCGCATCATAGTCCAGATAGTCAAGTACACATCCTAAGGGCTTTACCAACATGTAACAGAGAGACAATCAATGTACACGTTAAGGTAAAGAGTAACCAGATAGCATACTATCATATCGAGCAAGAAAGTCCTCCCTATATATGTCCCAGCATCTACTACAATATACATCCAATGTACAGTAATGGCCTCTAGGGCACACATATAACTAATACTTTACCGATTCCAGCTTCCAAAGTGATAAGGACGACTCTAAGTCGCATTCGGGTTTTGTCTTTACCCTCAATGGAGGAGCGGTATGTTGGAAGAGTTCCAAATAGGATACCGTTGCAGACTCGACAATGGAAGCTGAATACATCGCTGCCAACGATGCTGTCAAAGAGGCTGTCTGGATCAAGAAGTTCATTAGTGAACTTGGTGTGGTTCCATCCATTGAGCATCCAATACCTCTGTATTGCGATAACAATAGAGCTGTGGCTTTGGCCAAGGAACCCAGATCCCATCAGAAGTCCAGACATATTCTGAGGCGGTATCACCTGATCAGGGAGATAGTTGATCGCCGGGAGATCGAGGTCAGGAGAGTAGATACGAAGGACAACACTGCGGATCCATTCACGAAGGCTATTCCCCAAATACAGTTTGAGAGATTATTCGGGATGCTAGGTATGAGATACTACAGCAGCTGGCCTTAGTGCAAGTGGGAGATTGTTAGTTATGTATATGCCCTAGAGGCCATTGTTGTACATATGATGTATATTATAATGGATGCTTGGATATATACAGAGAGGACTTTCTTGCTCGTCATGATAGTATGCTATTCGGTTTCACTTTATCTTAACATGTTGACTTGTATTGGTTTATTGTCTTTCTCTCACATGTTGATAAAGCCCTTAGGATCTGTACTCGAATACTGGGACTATGATGAGATCATACTAGTGGGGCCATGGTAGTCGATGAGTACATCCTATAACTGTTCCTAGTCGAGGGTATATCGAGACAGGGCATCGATACACCAGAGTAGACTAGAGTATATGCATCTTGACCCATATGATGGGCGATGGATGATCCCATATCCATCGGTGTTTGACATCAGAGTTGGTGTACGGGTGCTCAGTGGAGACTGGGTACACTGGACGGACTCGCCGAGAACTCCCAGATGGTGATATACCACACGTCAGATGGCAGTTCTCCGGTGACACTGGTACAGGGTAGTCTGTAGACCCGAGATCGTCATAGTGTCTTGTGTGATTCCCACTGTGCTTTGATTTCCACCTTACCACGTCCAAGAGGGCGTGCAAAACGGTGGCTTTTGGGTACAGTCCCGAATCATATGGAGGCAATGAACGATAGGAGGGGATTCGTCTCTCCCGGTATAGGGAGTTGATGTTGTGCTGTGTTCGATTGGCTATAACTGGAAGTCCCTGGCCAGGGCTGATATAGAGATTTACTGGTAAGTGTTACTAGTAGTTTCTCGACCCGTTATGAGCCACACATCGACACGACTTATCGGTTACTGGGGTCTGACGTTTACCACCCCTAGACTTGATATGCGACATATCAGACGAACAGACCGGACTGTACGGGAGTGTTACTGATTGGATTCACAGGAGAACGCACAGGCTAGCTTGTTGATCTTCTGATCGCTCAATACCTGGGTGGCTGTTACGTTTAGCTGACCGCTTGCAGCTTGTGGGTGTTTGATATGATCATCACCTGCTACCGGCGTATTGACGATTCTTTAGAGCCCTACACAGAGGTTTCTTGGCTCAGGCGAAACGGAGTAGAGGCACATATGTGATATGTGCAGGACCGAGGATAATGCGATATGAGATACCGTATTATATCTCGCGATATTTAGATATGAACCGGGACATCGGATCAAGTGTTGATTCGATGAATCGGTACATGAAATATTAGTCGGTTATATTCGATATAGCCGGATCGTCGGATCAAGTGTTGATTCGATGATTTAATATATAATAATATATATGATATATTATTACATTATCTAATATTGGCTTGCTTTATTATTTCATTTTCTCACTGGACGATACATTGATATATATGCGATATATGTTAATTGTATTATTTTCTTTTGTTGCAAATATATAATATATATGTGATATATATTATTGTGACATGATATGATTTATTATTAAACATGTTTAAGGATGATTAAATGAGGTTAGGGTTTGATTAGGGTTAGTTGCTTCTTGCACTTTCTAGAAGCTTTTTCTTTTGTCATGGTTAAGATATTTGTTGATGACTCATTGCTAACCCCAAACCCTAACTCTAGTTTATTCTCTACAAACTATTAGCTACTCATCCTTGACCATGGTTTATATATCAATCATATAGATTTCTTTCTATTCATCACAAAAGGATTATCATTTCCATTATCATCTTCTTCTCTCTTGATTTTGAGCTCACTAGAAATTCATTTTGTGATGATAAATTATGAGAAAATGATTTAAAAAGAAAGCATAAATACTACTCTCTCATCCTCATCTCATCTAGCCCATGAGATTAGTGTGTTCATCTCTTTAGAGTGAAAAAGCTTGAGTCTTTGCAACTTCGAAGTAGATCATCGGAGATTTGGAATACTTCAAGCTAGCATGGATCGTTCGAGCCGTGGAGCCTCTCATGAGTCCGGGAGATCGTGGATCGCGGCAAAGGGACTTCTACTCGGAGCTTGTGAAGCGAAGGAGCAGACTACAAAGGTTGTAATCCCTCACACTTAGATAAAAGTTGTTATCTTGTTTGCTTAACCCTAATTATCTAGCAAAGATCCTGTCTTTGGGTTGTTCGGCACATGTAAAATTTTATTCGTGCATGTTTGATGCGTTATGAACCTTCACAAGTGTGCCTAGGAACCCTACATAAGCTGTACTCGTGTCACCTGGAAACTGTTAACTGACGATAGGTATAATACCAACCAACAGTTCCCGACGAGTCCTGTCCAGTGTACTCATAACCTAACGAGCACCTGCATACTATCTCTAGTACGACGTACTGATGGCTGTGGGACAGACCATCTCCCCTGCTGGGAAGAGAAGCGTATGAACCAGTCTACTCTGGAGTATCGATGCCCTGTCTCGATAATCCTACGACTATGGACCAAAATAAGGATGTGCTTATAGACTACCCATCCCCCACTAGTGTGATCGCCATCACAACGCCGGTAGTCAAGCAAAGATCCTAAGGGCTCCATCAATATGTATTAGCGATATGTTAAAAGAAACATATACACATATTAAGATAGAAACAAACCAAGTAGCATACTACTATATCGAGCAAGACTGTCATAAACCCGTATATATATCCCAAGCCTCCAAAATGTATTATACAAACTAGTACTATACAATAATGGCCTCTATGGCATACATATCCAACAATCTCCCACTTGCACTAAAGACCAGTAATTGGTGTACCGCATACCCAACGTCTGCACTAAGGCCAGCTGCTGGCGTACCGCATACCCAATTGTACTGAGCAAGGGAACGTTGGACCCGTTCTTTCTTATAAGAGTTATAAGACTGAACAGGAAACAGGAGAATATCTGGATTCTCAAGCCGCCCAAAAGAACATGCATGTTGATGCATCTTCTTCGGGTGTGTTAGTTATTGAGAACTGTTTCTCAGTTCACCCTACGTCCTGGGTATTGGATACCGGATCAGGATCCCATATATGTAAATTGTTACATGGGCTATGAAAAGGTAGAGAACTGGGAAAAGGTGATCATTCCGTTCAAGTAGGGAACGGTGCAAGTATTGTAGCCAAAGCAGTTGGCGAATATCACATTGTATTACCAAGTCATAATACACTGATTCTAAATGAGTGCTATTATATACCGAACATGATGTGCAATATTATATCAGTTTCTTTATTAAGTAAAGAAGGATATAATTTTGTAGTAAAGGATAATGTTATGAACATATTCCTAGATCAAAAGTTGATTGCATCAGGCTCGTTACATAATGGCATATTCATTTTGAATCAGAATACAGTCCTGAATATACAAAACACACACAAGAGGTAAAGTTCAGATATGAACGAATCCTACTTGTGGCATTGTAGACTTGGTCATATCAATGCGACACGACTGGCTAAGTTACATAAGGATGGTTATTTGAATCCGTTCGAATTATCATCTTATGATACTTGCCATTCATGTCTCAAAGGAAAAATGACCAAAGCTTCGTTTAGTTGACACGGAGAAAGAGTTACTGAACTCTTAGGACTAATACATAGTGATGTATGTGGTCCCATGTCTACGTATGCCAGGAACGGTTCTTCCTACTTCATTACATTCACTGACGATCTCTCTAGATACGGACATGTGTTTTTAATGAAACACAAGTCTGAAGCTTTTGCGAAATTCAGAGAATATAAGCACGAAGTAGAGAACCAAACGGGCAAAAGTATTAAGATTCTTCGATCTGATCGAGGAGGTGAATACTTAAGCAGTGAGTTCCTAGATTATCTAAAAGAGAATGGGATTCTCTCTCAGCTTACTCCTCCTTATACACCACAGCACAACGGTGTATCGGAATGAAGGAATCGGACCCTATTAGATATGGTGCGATCTATGATGAGCGATGCTGAGTTACCTATTTCCTTCTGGGGGTATGCGCTTGAGACAGCGGCATACATACTGAATAAAGTTCCTACCAAATCAGTGCCTACCACCCCATATGAGATATGGGAAGGAAAGAGACCATATCTTAATTTTGTTAAGATATGGGGTTGCGCGGCATATGTCAAAAGACGAAACCCGGACAAACTCGAGGCAAGATCTATTTTATGTAAGTTTATTGGATATCCCAAGCATTCGCGAGGGTATATTTTCTACCACAGTGAGGAACAAAGGGTGTTTGTTGCTCAACATGCCACCTTTTTAGAAAAGGAATTTCTTGCAAAAGAGATTAGTGGCTCTGAGGTAGAACTGGAAGAAGTTCCAGCAGAACAAACTACGACAGATGATTTAGTGGAACCAGAAGATTCAGTAGTACCCGACGAACCCCAGCCTCTCCGCAGATCTAGTAGGGTTTCTCATCCACCTGAGAGATACTACGATTTTCTCATTGATGGTGGAAGCGAGGATTGCATCATGGATGATGATGAACCGACTAGTTTCGAGCAGGCCATCACGAGTGGTGACTCTGTGAAATGGCTGGATGCAATGCGATCTGAGATGGAATCCATGTACACCAACAAAGTATGGACTTTGGAAAATGCTCCTGAAGGGGTAAAACCCATAGGGAGCAAGTGGATCTTTAAAAAGAAATTTGGTGTAGATGGAAAAGTTGAGACTTTCAAAGCTAGACTTGTAGCAAAGGGTTTTCATCAACGACCAGGTGTGGATTATGACGAAACCTTTTCTCCAGTGGCTATGCTTAAGTCCATCCGGATCTTACTTGCCATTGCTGCATACCATGACTACGAAATCTGGCAAATGGATGTTAAGACCGCCTTTCTAAACGGTGATTTAGAAGAGAGCGTGTATATGACTCAGCCAGAGGGCTTCGTAGATAGTGGGAGCAGCGGAAAGGTGTGCAAGCTGCTTAAATCCATTTATGGGTTAAAGCAAGCATCGTGGAGTTGGAACATCTGTTTTGATGTTGTAGTCAAAGAGTTTGACTTCATCAAAAACATAGATGAACCTTGTATCTATAAGAAGGTAGCAGAGAGTAATGCTGTCTTCCTCGTATTGTACGTGGATGACATACTCTTGATGGGAAATGATATTCCTATGCTGCAATCAGTCAAGCTCTTCTTATCACAGAGATTCTCAATGAAAGATCTAGGTGATGCCTCCTGTATATTGGGGATTAGGATCTATAGAGATAGATCCAAACGGATACTGGGATTGTCCCAATCCAGGTACATTGACACCATACTAAAGAGGTTTAGTATGGAAGAATCCAAGCATGGGAACCAACCCACGATCTCTGGACTCGCTCTCTCCAAACAGATGTCTCCCAAGACTGATTTGGAGAGAGCTCGCATGCAAGGGATACCCTATGCTTCGGAAGTAGGCTCTATCATGTATGCGATGCTATGTACCAGACCCGATGTAGCATACTCACTAAGCGTAGTGAGTCGGTATCAAGC
The DNA here is from genome assembly GCA_030015575.1 of Agapanthus africanus. Taxonomy (NCBI): domain Eukaryota; kingdom Viridiplantae; phylum Streptophyta; class Magnoliopsida; order Asparagales; family Amaryllidaceae; genus Agapanthus; species Agapanthus africanus. Next base: position 390,238,419 of record JASDDO010000016.1, read on the forward strand.
AGATCCTGGAGAGAGTCACTGGACAGCTGTGAAGAACATTCTCAAGTACTTACGAAGGACTAAGGAGATGTTCTTGGTGTATGGTAACGGAAAACTCCAGGTCGAGTCCTTTATTTAGGGATCCTGGGCACACTAATGAGGTCTCACAAGGCATCAACCATGCCAATTTCAAATTTTACGGGTGCCGAGAAACCCTAATACGGATCGTTAACTAGAATTTTAGGCGACAAAAAGCGACTAGTTAACAACTTAACTGCAAGAACGGAAATACAACCTTTGTAGATCCGGTCCTCCACCTCCATAGCTCCGCAATGAAGTCTCCTCGCTGTCCAAATCGAATCCCGGGCTCTAGCGTCGGCTTCATCGGAAAAATGGGCGGGCTAGGTCATCGACTACGATGCCGAAGATGATCTACGTCGAGGCATCACAAGATCAAGCTCCCACTTCACCAAGTCATGAAACTTGTGAAGAAAACACCCTATACTACTTGGCAAGAGGTAGAGGATGAAGAAATAGGAGGTGGGTTCACTTTAGAATTGGATTTTTCACTCAATTGCTCAAGTTGCCATTGATGAAGCAAGCTTTCTTCATCTTTGAAGAAGAAGAAGATGAAGATGATTATGATAAGAATAATTCAAAAAGAAAATAAAAATCAATACTTATCATAATCAAACCATGGTCAAGTGTAGAGAATGAACTAGAGTTAAGTGGAATGGTTAGGGTTAAGCATGAGACAAAATGGTCACTTAGTCAAAGCTTCATGAAGCTTCAATATACAAACAAACAAAGCCACCATTTCCCCTTTTTCTTTTCCAAAATAAAATAAATGAAATAAATAAATAAATGAATAAGAAAATGAAAACCCTAACCATTACACAACCATGGTTTAATCTTTACACAAACCCTAGTGAGCATGTATCATCAAACATGATACAAACTTGTGTACAAATGTATATCACATATACAATGTGCACAATCCAAGTGAGAAAATCCATTTAAAGTGAACCAACACTAGTTAATGCAAAGAAATATATCAAATATATAATTATGCATTAAATCATTAAATCAACACTTGATTTAACGATCCGGTCATATCGCATATAACCGACTAATATTCAATGTATCGGCTTATCGAATCAATCCTTGATTCGATAACTAGGTTATATCGCATACAACCATTCGATACATTCGTCGCGAGAATGAAATACTGTATCACATACACGCATTATTCTCGGTCCCGCATATATCTCATACGCGCTCCTATTTCGTTTCGCTTGAGCCAGGAAACCTCTGTGTAGGACTCTAAAGACTCGTCAATACGCCGGCAACAGATGATGATCATATCAATCACCCACAAGCCGCAAGCGGTCTGCTAAACGTAACGGCCACCCGGGTATTGAGCGATCAGAAGATCGACGAGCAAGCCCGCTCACACTCCAGTGAATCCAACCAGTAACACTTACCGTACAGTCCGGTCTCGTCGTCTGATATGTCGCATATCTTGCCTAGGGGTGGTAAACGTCAGACCCCAATAGCTCGATAAGTCGTGTCGATATGAGGTCTATAACAGTTCGAGAAACTACTGGTAACACTTACCAGTAAATCTCAGCAACCCTGGCCAGGGATTTCCGGTTATAGCCAATCGAACACAGCGCAACATCAACTCCCTATACCGGGAGAGACGAATCCCCTCCTATCGCTCATTGCCTCCATGTGATTCGGGACTGTACCCAAAAACCACCGTTTTGCACGCCCTCTTGGACGTGGTAAGGTGGAAATCAAAGCACAGTGGGAACCACACAAGACTCTATGACGATCTCGGGTCAACAGACTACTCTGTACCAGTGTCACCAGAGAACTGCCATCTGACGTAAGGTATAATACCATCTGGGAGTTCTCGGCGAGTCCGTCCAGTGTACCCAGTCTCCACTGAGCACCCGTATATCATCTCTGATGTCAAACACCAATGGATATGGGATCATCCATCGCCCATCTGTATGGGTCGAGAAGGTATACGCTAGTCTACTCTGGTATATCGATGCCCCGTCTCGATACACCCACGACTAGGGACATTGAAGGATGTACTTATGGATTACCATGTCCCCACTAGTATGATCCGCATCATAGTCCAGATAGTCAAGTACACATCCTAAGGGCTTTACCAACATGTAACAGAGAGACAATCAATGTACACGTTAAGGTAAAGAGTAACCAGATAGCATACTATCATGTCGAGCAAGAAAGTCCTCCCTATATATATCCCAGCATCCACTACAATATACATCCAATGTACAGTAATGGCCTCTAGGGCATACATATAACTAACAATCTCCCACTTGTACTAGGGCCATCTGATAGCAGTGGTTGTAGTATCTCATACTCAACCATCCCATAAAAGTCTCTCTCTGGGAAAAGGCCTTTGTGAGTGGATCCGCCGTGTTGTCCTCTGAGTCTACTCTCCTAACCTCGATCACCCTGGAGATCAACCATCTCCATGATCAAGTGATACTGCCTTAGAATATGTCTGGATCACTGATGGGACCGGCGTTCCTTGGCATAAGCCACAACTCCATTGTCTCACAATGGTTGGAACGTAGTTCATCTCATGAACCATTATACACCCAAACAGCCTCTTTGGTAGCATCTTAAGTAGCGATGTATCCAGCCTTTATCGTCTAGTATGCCACGGTATCTAGCTTGGAACTCTTTCAACATACCGTCCCTTCACTGAGGGTAAAGACAATGCCTGTGACTGATATTCAGTCGTCTTTATCACCCTGGAACCCTTCCAGTGATTCTCCCCAGGATCGATTGATACCATCTCACTACATCTAGTGAGAGTCCTAACATCCATTTAGATCTATCTCATAGATCCAAAATCCAAGATTTAGGAGGTATCACTTTGATCCCTTTATGGAGAATCATTGTGATAAGCGGAGATTGATCGAGCGTAGCATAGGAAACTCCTTTCCTATCAAGAGTATGTCATCCACGTACTCTACGAGGATCATTACCATACTCCCTACTACCTTTTTGTATATACAAGGTTCACCTACCATTTTGATGATGTCAAACTGTTTGACTACTACATCAAAACAGATGTTCCATCTCCGCGATGCCTGTTTTATCACATAAAACATCTTGTACACGTTACCGCTGCTCCCACTGTCTACGAAGCCCTCTGGCTGTGTACTTATAGATGTTCTCTTCTAAAACTTCATTTAGAAAAGCAGTCATGGCACCCAACCGCCAGATATCGTAGTCTTGGAATGTAGCCATGGCAAGTAGGATCTGGATGGACTTAAGCATAGCCACTTGAAAAGGTTTCATCATGATCTACACCTGGTCAATGATGCAAGCCTTTAACAAGTCTAGCTTTGAAAGTCTCAACTTTTCCATATACACCAAGCAATCTTCTCAAGATATACTTGCTCCTGATGGGGATTTAACCCTTCAGATATAGCAGCCAAAGTCCATACTTTGTTGGTGTATAAGGATTCCATCTCAAATCGCTAAGCATCCAGCCATTCTTACAGAGTCTTACTCCTGATAGCCAGCTCGAAGCTAGTTGGGTCATCATCTCATGATGCAATCCTCGCTCCCACTGTCATCGAGAAACCGAAGTATCTCTCAGGTGGGTGAGGAACCCTACTAGATCGGCGGAGAGGCTGAGGTTCGTTGGTATCTACTGAATCCTTTGGTTCTACCAAATCATCTGCTGTAATTTGTATAGCTGGAACTTTTCCAGTACTACATAACAGATCTTGCCTCGAGCTTGTCCGGATTTTTCTTTTAGACATAGGCCGGACAACCCCAAATCTTAACCAACTTAAGACATGGGCTCTTCCCATTCCATATCTCATATGGAGTGGTAGGCAGTGATCTGATTCGAACCCTATTCAATAGGTATGCAGCTTCTCAAGTGCATAACTCCCAAAAGGAAATAGGTAACTCAGTAGTACTCATCATAGAGCACACCTTATCATATAGGGTGTGATTGCTCCGCCCCGATATACCATCGTGCTATGGTGTATACGGAGGAGTAATGCTGAGAGGGAATCTCATTCTCCTTTAGAATAGTCCAGGAATTCCGTGCTCAAGTATTCTCCTCCCTGATCACATCAAAGGACATAATACTTATACCCGTATTGGTTCTCTACTTCTAACTTATATTCTGTGAATATCTCAAAAGGTTCGGACTTGTGTTTCAACAGGAACACATGTCTGAATCTAAAGAGATCATCAGAGAATGCAATGAAGTACTAAGAACCGGTCCTGGCATGTGTAGACAGGGGACCTTACATACATCAACATGTATCATCCCAAGAGTTTACCAACTCTTTTTCTGTTACCAATAAACAGAGCTGTGGTCATCTTATCTCTGTGACATGACTGGCAAGTTTCATAAGATGTAAATTCAAACTGATTTAAATATGCATCTATATGTAACTTCAGCTAGTCGGGTCGCATTGATATGACCTAGTCTACAATACCTCAAGAAAAATTCGTTCATTTCTGAACTTTTCCTCTTGTGTGTGTTCCGTATACTTAAGAACTGTAGTTTGATTTAGAACATCAATGCTTTTAGATAACGTGCCTGAACCGATCAACTTTTGATATAGGAAATGTTCAAAACATTATCTAACTATACAAAATTTTATCATTTCTTTACTAATAAAGAGATTGATATGATTTTGTATATCAGGTTCGGTATCTAATAACATTCATTCAGAATCAATGTATTTGGAATACAGGGTGACAGTGACCAACAGACTTGGCTGCAATACTTGCTCCGTTTTCTGCCTCATGAAACTTATCACCCGTTCTCAGTTCTCTACCTATCTGTAGCCCTATGTAACAGATTACATATCTGGGATCCTGATCCGGTATCACATACCCAGGACGTAGAGGATACAGAGAAACAGTTCTTTATAACGAACACACCCGAAGATGATGCATCAGCATGCACTCTCTTCGTTTGGGCGGCACGGGAATTCTGGTAATCCCCAATTTCCTACTCTGTCTTATAACAATTATAAGTTGGAGCGGGACCAACGTTCCCCAGCTCAGTATAACAAGCGGGTTCGGTCAATATTCCGTATTTTTTTATCTTGATTAAGGCGTGATATGGTCGCTACCTGGAGGGAGAGAGAAGAAAACACTCAGCGTGCGCTCTTGCAAGAATAGATTGGTTATTATTTTATCTAATCAGGATGGCTCCCACTGTTTTTATCAAATCTTCCTTCAAACCCTAAAAGGAAAGACTAGCCGGGATTAATTACACACTACAAGTTCGCCAATCTTTCAGCCAGGCCAGTGTCGGTACTTTGAGGGAGGTCCCCCGTGCTTTCGCACGAACCTAATTAATGTAAACCTCGTTTTTCCAGAGGCATAACCTCGTTTACACCTTTCTAGACACCTACTTGATCGGCTAATTGTAATGTATAAAACTCTCCAAGGAGTAACTCTTACTCGCAGTGGGTATCGGGATCCAACTATCTCATAGAAGGTATGCAATCTCATTGCAAATTTCAACACTTGAAATTCCCGATAATTTTGCCCCTAGCGTCCTATGACCTTGACGGAAGCCAAACTACCCATAGTCCGCTAGTCAAGTTCAACCCGTCATTTCCTGATTGAATTAAACCCACCCGCACGACCCTTGACGGAGGCCAAACAACGCCATACGAATACCCTAATCCAATCGCATCATATGCTCGGAGATAAGCACTAGTTAGCTACCGTACACTACGCCTTGACGGAGGCCAAACTACCGCAGCACGAATACTAACTAGTACTTATCTGAAATGACGGAGGGCTACGACAGGTTTTTCTGAAAACCTATTGCGTAATGAACTTGATATCGTTGTAGAATCAAATGATTTTAAAAATGGAGTGTTTTTGAGGCTTTTCTGGTTTTGCTAAAGGGGTTACTCCCGGTGAAAGGATCGTCAGCCTTTTCCTCGTCGAATGAGGTGCGGGATACATCATATATATCTCTGTGCAAAGCAAAAACTCTTAAAAGCGATCAAAAGACAAAACGAGTGTGTAGCATCAGCCAGTTATTGCTAAAGGAGTCACTCCCGGTGAAGGGATCTCGGTCCTTTCCTCATCGAATAAGGTGCAGGATATATCATATATACCGCTGTGCAAAGCAAGAACTGTAGCTACATGTTTTATTTTTGAAATTCGATTCCACAACATCTTAGGTTTCTTTTATTTCATTAATCTCATTAATGAAGTCCCATCATTTAAGTTACCTAAACATCACAGATAAATACGACGTACACTTATGCCATCCGCATTCGCCTCGATGTCCCCTCGTGCACCGTTAGGTTAGGTAACTATCGGCAGAGCGGGGCAGGGCTAGCGCGGTGTAAAACATAAGTAACGTCTATATAATATATCATATATACTATATACTGTATCTATCACAGAACATCACATGATCACATCACAGATATCGCAGCAGAAGAATCATATGAAATATTGGATATACTAGGACGTCCGTGTTTTCAATACGAGCCAGTATAAAACACGGATTCCACAGTCGCGATGAATAGCCAAACCCACACCCCTAGACCCCGAGAGCGGCAAGCAACCCTACCAATTCTAGAGTTAGGAGACCCAGACTCGACTCCTCGAGTTGGTCTCCCACTGGACTCCAGAACCCGGTTACTTGTGCTCCCCTCCTTGGGTCTATCCTAGTGCGGAAAAGTAAATAATATACAAACGGTGACATCTTCCGCTACCTGGAAGTGTCCCAATAAAAGAATATTACATATAAGTTTTTACATGAATGAAAATGAAAAACACTCATCTCACATAAAAACCCCCGGCTATTCAAACACGACGATCCAATACAACATATCCAGCAACACATAACATCACATGTCATCAACGTAAGTAAATATGCGCATCCCAATTGTCGTTGACATATAGCAACGAAACCGGCGATATCACATATTACACTTACGGTCACAGAAAAGAAAGTGTAAAACTACAACAGTTGGAATCCGCAACCTGCATAGACACCGCATGCCTAATCAAATGAATTCCTTAGACATCACATGCCTAACAATTATAAACCCCGCATTTTAGTCTCATTATTGAAAACTCTTTTCAATATCAAGTCGGGCAATTCAACAAGATTCCCGACATCCTGATCGAATGCTCGTTGCAAACTTTAGTAGACGGCCGCACCCCTGACGCCGTCGACGAAGTGCACCAAGGCGGAACATCGCTGCCGCGAGCACCCGAACGGATGCTTTCGGCGACGGGGTTCTCCTACAGTCACTTGGTCGGGGCTATGGGACGAGGCTCTCTATTAAGTTTACCCGGCGAGTATCCGCGTACGCTACGTGATTGCGACGGACTTTTGATCACATCAAAATTCCGTGGCAACCAATCAAGTGAGACTAAACTGCTATGTTTATAACATTCATTCAGTTATCTTATAACTATTTGTGAATTCCAATTATTTTATCACATTCCGGATAAATAGAAAATGTTAAACTTTCCGATCGAATATTCGAACACCCTAGTTTTCCCGATACAGATCAACACATGAAACAAGTCTAAAAACATTCAGTTCGTGCCTCAGTACCAACGGTCCAGCCGTAGAAGGGTCAAGCCAACGCCTCACATGTGGCACGCCGTACTGCCCCAAACCCTAAGGTTCAAAGGGTAGTTCAAGACGGTCACATAATCGAGTTAAGCTTTGTTGTCTTCTAGAGGGTCCATCGAGTTACTTGCACTACTTAGAACGTCTTTAAACCACGGAAAAATCCAACACTTGGAAATTTCCCAACAGGGGAAAAATTGGGTATTTTTATCCGGTCGAACTTTTTAACATATTCAAAAATTATCCGGAAAACACATAGACAAAATTAGACAATCCGATCGAATCTACGAATTCCCTAAACAACCCCAGAAAACTCAACTGTAGAGTGCAGATTAAAACTTCTCAGAGAACATAGGAAACAGATACGGGCATTATTGTATCAAAACGACTCCCTAATCAGTACAGACGACCGCGGAACCGCCGCAAAAGGAGGCTATGGCCGCGGTTCCGCGGCGCTTTAGTGGAGTTAGGGGTTCGTTTTCTACAGTAACTCTTAGAATTTCCTGCTCTATTTTCTGAGAATTTTTAATTCACAAAAATCCCTGTTTTTGAAAATTGTACAGAGAGCATGGAAAATATGGGGTTTCGGGTTCGATCGGGTTTCTAACATCGTCTACGCATCGCCTAAGGCTCTAGCTAGGCTCTGATACCACTTTAGGGATCCTGGGCACACTAATGAGGTCTCACAAGGCATCAACCATGCCAATTTCAAATTTTACGGGTGCCGAGAAACCCTAATACGGATCGTTAACTAGAATTTTAGGCGACAAAAAGCGACTAGTTAACAACTTAACTACAAGAACGGAAATACAACCTTTGTAAATCCGGTCCTCCACCTCCATAGCTCCGCAATGAAGTCTCCTCGCTGTCCAAATCGAATCCCGGGCTCTAGCGTCGGCTTCATCGGAAAAATGGGCGGGCTAGGTCATCGACTACGATGCCGAAGATGATCTACGTCGAGGCATCACAAGATCAAGCTCCCACTTCACCAAGTCATGAAACTTGTGAAGAAAACACCCTATACTACTTGGCAAGAGGTAGAGGATGAAGAAATAGGAGGTGGGTTCACTTTAGAATTGGATTTCTCACTCAATTGCTCAAGTTGCCATTGATGAAGCAAGCTTTCTTCATCTTTGAAGAAGAAGAAGATGAAGATGATTATGATAAGAATAATTCAAAAAGAAAATAAAAATCAATACTTATCATAATCAAACCATGGTCAAGTGTAGAGAATGAACTAGGGTTAAGTGGAATGGTTAGGGTTAAGCATGAGACAAAATGGTCACTTAGTCAAAACTTCATGAAGCTTCAATATACAAACAAACAAAACCACCATTTTCCCTTTTTCTTTTCCAAAATAAAATAAATGAAATAAATAAATGAATGAATAAGAAAATGAAAACCCTAACCATTACACAACCATGGTTTAATCTTTACACAAACCCTAGTGAGCATGTATCATCAAACATGATACAAACTTGTGTACAAATGTATATCACATATACAATGTGCACAATCCAAGTGAGAAAATCGATTTAAAGTGAACTAACACTAGTTAATGCAAAGAAATATATCAAATATATAATTATGCATTAAATTATTAAATCAACTCTTGATTTAACGATCCGGTCATATCGCATATAACCGACTAATATTCAATGTATCGGCTTATCGAATCAATCCTTGATTCGATAACTAGGTTATATCGCATACAACCATTTGATACATTCGTCGTGAGAATGAAATACTGTATCACATACACGCATTATTCTCGGTCCCGCACATATCTCATACGCGCTCCTATTTCGTTTCGCTTGAGCCAGGAAACCTCTGTGTAGGACTCTAAAGACTCGTCAATACGCCGGCAGCAGATGATGATCATATCAATCACCCACAAGCCGCAAGCGGTCTGCTAAACGTAACGGCCACCCGGGTATTGAGCGATCAGAAGATCGACGAGCAAGCCCGCTCACACTCCTGTGAATCCAACCAGTAACACTTACCGTACAGTCCGGTCTCGTCGTCTGATATGTCGCATATCTTGCCTAGTGGTGGTAAACGTCAGACCCCAATAGCTCGATAAGTCGTGTCGATATGAGGTCTATAACAGTTCGAGAAACTACTGGTAATACTTACCAGTAAATCTCAGCAACCCTGGCCAGGGATTTCCGGTTATAGCCAATCGAACACAGCGCAACATCAACTCCCTATACTGGGAGAGACGAATCCCCTCCTATCGCTCATTGCCTCCATGTGATTCGGGACTGTACCCAAAAACTACCGTTTTGCACGCCCTCTTGGACGTGGTAAGGTGGAAATCAAAGCACAGTGGGAACCACACAAGACTCTATGACGATCTCGGGTCAACAGACTACTCTGTACCAGTGTCACCAGAGAACTGCCATCTGACGTAAGGTATAATACCATCTGGGAGTTCTCGGCGAGTCCGTCCAGTGTACCCAGTCTCCACTGAGCACCCGTATATCATCTCTGATGTCAAACACCAATGGATATGGGATCATCCATCGCCCATCTGTATGGGTCGAGAAGGTATACGCTAGTCTACTCTGGTATATCGATGCCCCGTCTCGATACACCCACGACTAGGGACATTGAAGGATGTACTTATGGACTACCATGTCCCCACTAGTATGATCCGCATCATAGTCCAGATAGTCAAGTACACATCCTAAGGGCTTTACCAACATGTAACAGAGAGACAATCAATGTACACGTTAAGGTAAAGAGTAACCAGATAGCATACTATCATATCGAGCAAGAAAGTCCTCCCTATATATGTCCCAGCATCCACTACAATATACATCCAATGTACAGTAATGGCCTCTAGGGCACACATATAACTAATACTTTACCGATTCCAGCTTCCAAAGTGATAAGGACGACTCTAAGTCGCATTCGGGTTTTGTCTTTACCCTCAATGGAGGAGCGGTATGTTGGAAGAGTTGCAAATAGGATACCGTTGCAGACTCGACAATGGAAGCTGAATACATCGCTGCCAACGATGCTGTCAAAGAGGCTGTCTGGATCAAGAAGTTCATTAGTGAACTTGGTGTGGTTCCATCCATTGAGCATCCAATACCTCTGTATTGCGATAACAATAGAGCTGTGGCTTTGGCCAAGGAACCCAGATCCCATCAGAAGTCCAGACATATTCTGAGGCGGTATCACCTGATCAGGGAGATAGTTGATCGCCGGGAGATCGAGGTCAGGAGAGTAGATACGAAGGACAACACTGCGGATCCATTCACGAAGGCTATTCCCCAAATACAGTTTGAGAGATTATTCGGGATGCTAGGTATGAGATACTACAGCAGCTGGCCTTAGTGCAAGTGGGAGATTGTTAGTTATGTATATGCCCTAGAGGCCATTGTTGTACATATGATGTATATTATAATGGATGCTTGGATATATACAGAGAGGACTTTCTTGCTCGTCATGATAGTATGCTATTTGGTTTCACTTTATCTTAACATGTTGACTTGTATTGGTTTATTGTCTTTCTCTCACATGTTGATAAAGCCCTTAGGATCTGTACTCGAATACTGGGACTATGATGAGATCATACTAGTGGGGCCATGGTAGTCGATGAGTACATCCTATAACTGTTCCTAGTCGAGGGTATATCGAGACAGGGCATCGATACACCAGAGTAGACTAGAGTATATGCATCTTGACCCATATGATGGGCGATGGATGATCCCATATCCATCGGTGTTTGACATCAGAGTTGGTGTACGGGTGCTCAGTGGAGACTGGGTACACTGGACGGACTCGCCGAGAACTCCCAGATGGTGATATACCACACGTCAGATGGCAGTTCTCCGGTGACACTGGTACAGGGTAGTCTGTAGACCCGAGATCGTCATAGTGTCTTGTGTGATTCCCACTGTGCTTTGATTTCCACCTTACCACGTCCAAGAGGGCGTGCAAAACGGTGGCTTTTGGGTACAGTCCCGAATCATATGGAGGCAATGAACGATAGGAGGGGATTCGTCTCTCCCGGTATAGGGAGTTGATGTTGTGCTGTGTTCGATTGGCTATAACTGGAAGTCCCTGGCCAGGGCTGATATAGAGATTTACTGGTAAGTGTTACTAGTAGTTTCTCGACCCGTTATGAGCCACACATCGACACGACTTATCGGTTACTGGGGTCTGACGTTTACCACCCCTAGACTTGATATGCGACATATCAGACGAACAGACCGGACTGTACGGGAGTGTTACTGATTGGATTCACAGGAGAACGCACAGGCTAGCTTGTTGATCTTCTGATCGCTCAATACCTGGGTGGCTGTTACGTTTAGCTGACCGCTTGCAGCTTGTGGGTGTTTGATATGATCATCACCTGCTACCGGCGTATTGACGATTCTTTAGAGCCCTACACAGAGGTTTCTTGGCTCAGGCGAAACGGAGTAGAGGCACATATGTGATATGTGCAGGACCGAGGATAATGCGATATGAGATACCGTATTATATCTCGCGATATTTAGATATGAACCGGGACATCGGATCAAGTGTTGATTCGATGAATCGGTACATGAAATATTAGTCGGTTATATTCGATATAGCCGGATCGTCGGATCAAGTGTTGATTCGATGATTTAATATATAATAATATATATGATATATTATTACATTATCTAATATTGGCTTGCTTTATTATTTCATTTTCTCACTGGACGATACATTGATATATATGCGATATATGTTAATTGTATTATTTTCTTTTGTTGCAAATATATAATATATATGTGATATATATTATTGTGACATGATATGATTTATTATTAAACATGTTTAAGGATGATTAAATGAGGTTAGGGTTTGATTAGGGTTAGTTGCTTCTTGCACTTTCTAGAAGCTTTTTCTTTTGTCATGGTTAAGATATTTGTTGATGACTCATTGCTAACCCAACCAAACCCTAACTCTAGTTTATTCTTTACAAACTATTAGCTACTCATCCTTGACCATGGTTTATATATCAATCATATAGATTTCTTTCTATTCATCACAAAAGGATTATCATTTCCATTATCATCTTCTTCTCTCTTGATTTTGAGCTCACTAGAAATTCATTTTGTGATGATAAATTATGAGAAAATGATTTAAAAAGAAAGCATAAATACTACTCTCTCATCCTCATCTCATCTAGCCCATGAGATTAGTGTGTTCATCTCTTTAGAGTGAAAAAGCTTGAGTCTTTGCAACTTCGAAGTAGATCATCGGAGATTTGGAATACTTCAAGATAGCATGGATCGTTCGAGTCGTGGAGCCTCTCATGAGTCCGGGAGATCGTGGATCGCGGCAAAGGGACTTCTACTCGGAGCTTGTGAAGCGAAGGAGTGGACTACAATGGTTGTAATCCCTCACACTTAGATAAAAGTTGTTATCTTGTTTGCTTAACCCTAATTATCTAGCAAAGATCCTGTCTTTGGGTTGTTCGGCACATGTAAAATTTTATTCGTGCATGTTTGATGCGTTATGAACCTTCACAAGTGTGCCTAGGAACCCTACATAAGCTGTACTCGTGTCACCTGGAAACTGTTAACTGACGATAGGTATAATACCAACCAACAGTTCCCGACGAGTCCTGTCCAGTGTACTCGTAACCTAACGAGCACCTGCATACTATCTCTAGTACGACGTACTGATGGCTGTGGGACAGACCATCTCCCCTGCTAGGAAGAGAAGCGTATGCACCAGTCTACTCTGGAGTATCGATGCCCTGTCTCGATAATCCTACGACTAGGGACCAAAATAAGGATGTGCTTATAGACTACCCAGCCCCCACTAGTGTGATCGCCATCACAACGCCGGTAGTCAAGCAAAGATCCTAAGGGCTCCATCAATATGTATTAGCGATATGTTAAAAGAAACATATACACATATTAAGATAGAAACAAACCAAGTAGCATACTACTATATCGAGCAAGACTGTCATAAACCCGTATATATATCCCAAGCCTTCAAAATGTATTATACAAACTAGTACTATACAATAATGGCCTCTATGGCATACATATCCAACAATCTCCCACTTGCACTAAAGACCAGTAATTGGTGTACCGCATACCCAACGTCTGCACTAAGGCCAGCTGCTGGCGTACCGCATACCCAATAGCTCAAAAAGTCGCTCGAACTGTGTTTGAGGGAGGGCCTTTATGAATGGATCCGCCGTGTTGTCTTTTGTGTCCACTCTCCGTACCTCGATCTCCTGGCGATCAATGATCTCCCTGATCAGGTGATACCGCCTTAAGATGTGTCTGGATTTCTGATGGGACCTTGGTTCCTTCGCTAAAGCTATAGCCCCATTGTTATCGCAATACAAAGGTATTGGGTCAATAATGGACGGAACCACCTGAAGTTCACTAATGAACTTCTTCATCCAGACCGCCTCTTTTGCGGCATCGCTTGCAGCAATGTATTCAGCCTCCATCGTCGAGTCTGCGATGGTATCCTGTTTGGAACTCCTCCAACACACCGCCCCTCCGTTGAGGGTAAACACAAAACCCGAGACAGACTTGTTGTCATCTTTGTCACTCTGGAAGCTTGAATCGGTAAAGGACCCGACCCTGAGGTCTCCATTACCGTAAACCAGGAACATCTCCTTAGTCCTTCTCAGGTACTTAAGAATGTTCTTCACTGCCGTCCAGTGGTCCTCACCTGGGTCTGACTGATACCGGCTCACCACGCTCAGCGCGTAAGTTACATAGCATCGCATACATTATAGATCCTACCGCCGAAGCGTAAGGTATAGTGCTCATGTGAACCCTCTCCTCGTCAGTCTTATGAGACATCTTCTTGGAGAGGGTGATTCCGTGCAATGCGGGTATATTACCGTGCTTGGAATCTTCCATACTAAATCTCTTTAGTACGGTCTCTGTGTACCTGGACTGTGAAAGTCCCAGTAGTCTCTTGGATCTATCTCTGTAGATCTTGATCCCCAGAATGTACGAGGCATCACCCAGGTCTTTTATGGAGAACCGTTGTGACAAGAATAGCTTGACCGAATGTAGCATAAGAATGTCATTTCCTATCAAAAGAATGTCGTCCACGTACAAGACTAGGAACACGACATTTTGTCCTACAATCTTCTTATAGACACAAGGTTCATCTTCATTATTGATGAAATCAAATTCCTTGATTGCCTCATCAAAACAAATGTTCCAGCTCCGCGATACCTGCTTCAATCTATAAATGGATTTAAGTAACTTGCGCACCTTCCCGCTGCTCCCACTGTCTACGAAACCTTCTGGCTGATCCATGTAAACGCACTCTTCCAAACAGCCGTTTAGAAAAGCCGTTTTAACGTCCATCTGCCAGATTTCATAGTCATGGAAGACAGCAATGGCAAGTAGGATCCGAATGGATTTGAGCATAGCCACTGGAGAAAAAGTTTCGTCATAGTCCACACCAGGTCTTTGACGAAAACCTTTTGCAATGAGTCTAGCCTTAATAGGTTTCCACCTGCCCATCTACACCAAGTTTCCTTTTGTAGATCCATTTGCAACCAACGGGTTTTACCCCAGGTGGAGCAATATCCAAGGTCCACACTTTATTGGTGTACATGGACTCCATTTCGGATTTCATAGCATCCAGCCACTTATCAGAGTCCCTACTGATAATGGCCTGCCTGAAACTGGTAGGGTCATCTTCTTCCAAGATGCAATCCTTTCGATCCCCGTCTATAAGAAAACCGTAGTATCTCTCGAGCGGATGAGAAATCCTACCAGATCTGCGGAATGGCTGAGGTTCGTATTGTAGGTGTCCTAGGCACACCCATGTGGTTCTATAACTGATCAACCATGCCAAAATCAAATTTTTCTATATGCCTAAGAACCCTATGCTAGATTGTTAACTAGAGGTAAGGCGAAACTAAGCAAGCAAACCACTTTGCTACTAAGTGAAAGAGACTACAACCTTTGTAGATCTGGTCCTCCGCTTCTCTAGCTCCGTGTTGACGTCCCTCCGCTGCGATCATCGGAATCCCGGACTCTAGCGTCGGTTTCATCGGAGAAATGGGCAGGCTAGGTCGTTGACTTCGATGCCGAAGATGATTTACGTCGAGGCGACTCAAACTCAAGCTCCATCTTCACTAGGTCATGAAACTTGTGAAGATAACACACTCTACTACATGGCAAGTGGTAGAGGATGAAGAAATAGGAAGTGGGTTCACTTTGGATTTGGATTTCTCACTTGGATTCATCACTTGGAATTTTTCTAGCAAGGTTTTCTTCTCTTCATGAAGAAGAAGAAGAAAGAAAAGAATGAATGAATAATCAAAATAGAAAATCAAGTGATGCTTATCATTTAGCAACCATGGGTGAGGTAACTAATGTAGAGAATAAACTAAGGTTTAGGTAAAATGGTTAGGTTAAGGAAAAAACAAAATGGTTGAAGCTTCATGAAACTTCAAGAATAAAACAAAGAAAGCCACCACCATTTTGTTTCTTGCCAAAAATAAATAAAGAAAATAAATAAAACAAATAAAACCTAACCATTAACCTAAACATGGTTTAAAGCATACACACACCTAAGTTTGTATGTATCATCAAACATGATACAAACTAGTGCACAAACATATATCATATATACAATGTGCACATTCAAGTGAGAAAATCATCTTAAGTGAACCAATACTAGTTAATGTAAAATAATATATCAAATATATAATTATACATTAAATCATTAAATCAACACTTGATTTAATGATCCGGTCATATTGCATATAACCGACTAATATCAAGTGTATCAATATATCGAATCAACATTTGATTCGGTAACCCGGCTATATCTTATATAACCGTCCGATGATACAAATCACGAGAATAGAATTCAGTATCACATACTGGTATTATTCTCGGTCCCGCACATATCTCATATGCGCTCCTATTTCGTTTCGCTTGAGCCAGGAAACCTCTGTGTAGGACTCTAAAGACTCGTCAATACGCCGGCAGTAGGTGATGATCATATCAAATACCCACAAGCCGCAAGCAGTCTGCTAAACGTAACGGCCAGCCGGGTATTGAGCGATCAGAAGATCAATGAGCAAGCCCGCTCACACTCCTGTGAATCCAACCAGTAACACTTACCGTACAGTCCGGTCTGTTCGTCTGATATGTCGCATATCTCGCCTAGGGGTGGTGAACGTCAGACCCCAGTAGCTTGATAAGTCGTGTCGATATGTGGTCTATAATAGTTCGAGATACTACTGGTAACACTTACCAGTAAATCTCAGCAACCCTGGCCAGGGATTTCCGGTTATAGCCAATCGAACACAGCGCAACATCAACTCCCTATACTGGGAGAGACGAATCCCCTCCTATCGCTCATTGCCTCCATGTGATTCGGGACTGTACCCAAAAACCACCGTTTTGCACGCCCTCTTGGACGTGGTAAGGTGGAAATCAAAGCATAGTGGGAATCACACAAGACTCTATGACGATCTCGGGTCTACAGACTAACCTGTACCAGTGTCACCAGAGAACTGCCATCTGACGTAAGGTATAATACCATCTGGGAGTTCTCGGCGAGTCCGTCCAGTGTACCCAGTCTCCACTGAGCACTCGTATATCATCTCTGATGTCAAACACCAATGGATATGGGATCATCCATTGCCCATCTGTATGGGTCGAGAAGGTATACGCTAGTCTAATCTGGTATATCGATGCCCCGTCTCGATACACCCACGACTAGTGACCTTGAAGGATGTACTTATGGACTACCATGTCCCCACTAGTATGATCTGCATCATAGTCCAGGTAGTCAAGTACACATCCTAAGGGCTTTATCAACATGTAACAGAGAGACAGAAAGTATACATGTTAAGATAAAGAGTAACCAGATAGCGTACTATCATGTCGAGCAAGAAAGTCCTACCTATATATGTCCCAGCATCCACTACAATATACATCCTATGTCAGTAATGGCCTCTAGGGCATACATATAACTAACACGTCTGGGGTTATTGAATCCAGTGGTTCCTCCAAATTTTCAGTTACATTTTGTGGCTCATAGATTTCTCCCAGTTCTACCGAACTCCCACTAGTTTTTTTTGCAAGAAACTCCCTTTCTAAAAAGGTAGCATGGCGAGATACAAACACCTTCTGTTCCTCAGTGTGGTAGAACAGATATCCTAGTGAATCTTTAGAATATCCTACAAATTTACATAGAACTGACCGTTCCTCTAACTTGTCCGGTTTCTGTGTTTTCACATAGGCCGGACAACCCCATATCTTAAATCGCTTAAGATACGGATTTCTTCCACTCCATACTTCATATGGAGTCTCAGGCACAGATTTGGATGGAACGTAGTTCAGTAGGTATGCCGCTGTCTGAAGCGCATGTCCCCAAAATGAAAGAGGCAACTCGGTACTACTCATCATAGAGCGAACCATATCCAATAGGGTAAGATTCCTCCGCTCCGATACACCGTTGTGCTGTGGTGTATAAGGAGGAGTAAGCTGAGAGAGAATTCCATTCTCTTTTAAGTAATCTAGGAATTCCGTGCTTAAGTACTCCCCTCCTCTATCCGATCGGAGGATCTTGATACTTTTGCCAGTCTGGTTCTCTACTTCGTTTCTAAATTCTTTGAATTTCTCAAAAGCTTCAGATTTTTGTTTCATCAGATACACATATCCGAACCTAGAGAGATCGTCAGTGAATGTGATGAAGTACGAGAACCCTCCCCTTGCATGTATAGACATTGGACCACATACATCACTGTGTATAAGTCCCAAGAGCTCTGCTGCCCTTTCTCCATGTCCGGTGAATGGAGATTTGGTCATCTTTCTTTTGAGACAAGACTGACAAGTTTCATAAGATGAAAACTCGAACGTATTCAAGAGTCCATCTTTATGCAACTTACTTAGTCTTTTCTCTCCGATATGACCAAGTCTAAAATGCCACAAGTAGGATTCATTTGTATCTGAATTCTTCCTCTTGCGTGTGTTTTGTATATTGAGAACTGTATTCTGATTTAGAACGTAGATACCATTACACAGTGTACCTTCTGCAACCAGTACCTTATGAAGGTAAATGTTCATGATATTTCTATCAAGAACAAAATTATATCCATCTTTATTGAGTAAAGAAACTGATATGATGTTGCAAACCATGGAAGGTACATAGTAGCATTCGTTCAAAATCATAGTATTGCCATTTGGCAATACTAGGTGATATTCACCGACGGCTGCAGCATTAACTTGTGCTCCGTTCGCTACCCTGAGTGACATATCACCAGGTACAACTTTCCTACTTTTTCTCAGTCCCTGCAATAGATTACAAATCTGGGATCCTGATCTGGTATCAAGTACCCAGAAGGTAGGGCTGACCGTAAAGCAGTTCTCAATTATAAGAACACCTGAAGTAGATGCAAAACTATGCTTCTTCTTCAACAGGGTATCCTTGGAACCCATACAATCCTCTTTCCCTTGCTCATACTTATGACTGTTGTCGTAAGTTAGAGCCGAACCAACGTTCCCCATGTAGGGTTCCTAGGCACACTAAAGTGGTCTTACAAGGCATCAACCATGCCAATTTCAAATTTTACAAGTGCCGAGAAACCCTAATACGGATTCGTTGACTAGAGTTTAGGAGAAAAGTAAAACTAGTTAACGACTAAAATAAAAGTGAGAAGCTACAACCTTTGTAGATCCGGTTCTCCACTTCCTTAGCTCCACGTAGACGTCCTCTTGCTCAAGTCGGATCTCGGACTCTAGCATCGGCTTCATCGGAGAAATGAGCGGACTAGTCGTCGGGTACGATGCCGAAGATGATCTACGTCGAGGTTACACAAGATCAAGCTCCAACTTCACCAAGTCGTGAAACTTGTGAAGAAAACACCCTATACTACTTGGCAAGAGGTAGAGGGTGAAGAAATAGGAGGTGGGTTCACTTTAGAATTGGATTTCTCACACTTTTACTCAAGATGCCATTGATGGTGGCAAGTTTTCTTTCTTGAAGATGAAGAAGAAGAAGAAGATAGAATATGATAAGTATTGTTTTAAATAGAAAAATAAAATGAATACTTATCATCTTCTAACTATGGTTATGTGTAGAGATTAGACCATGGTTATTTGGAATGGTTAGGGTTAAGCATGAAGACAAAATGGTCACATTAGTCAAACCTTCATGAAGCTTCAACAAGCTTCATGTTAGAATGAAACCATTTTGTTTTCTTTTATTTATTTCTCAAAAAAGAATGGATAAATAAATAAGTGAATAAATCAAAACCCTAACCATTATCATAACCATGGTATAAGTCTTAACACAAAGCCAAAATACATGCATCATCAAACATGATACAATCATGTGCACAAAAGTATATCACATATACAACTTGTGAACATCAAGTGAGAAAATCCTTTTAAAGTGAACCAATACTAGTTAATGCAAAGTAATATATTTTATATATAATTATACATTAAATCATTAAATCAACACTTGATTCAATGATCCGATCATGTCGCACATAACCGACTAGTATCCAATGTATCGACTTTTCGAATCAATCTTCGATTTGATAACTAGGTTATATCGCATATAACCAATCGAAACATTCATCACGAGAATGAAATACGGTATCATATATGCATCATTCTCGGTCCCGCACATATCTCATATGCTCCCCTATTTCGTTTCGCTTGAGCCAGGAAACCTCTGTGTAGGACTCTAAAGACTCGTCAATACGCCGGCAGCAGATGATAATCATATCAATCACCCATAAGCCGCAAGCGGTCTGCTAAACGTAACGGCCACCCGGGTATTGAGCGATCAGAAGATCGACGAGCTAGCCCGCTCACACTCCTGTGAATCCAACCAGTAACACTTACCGTACAGTCCGGTCTGTTCGTCTGATATGTCGCATATCAAGTCTAGGGGTGGTAAACGTCAGACCCCAATAACCGATAAGTCGTGCCGATGTGAGGCTCATAACGGGTCGAGAAACTACTGGTAACACTTACCAGCAAACCTCTGATCAGCCCTGGCCAGGGACTTCCCTGTTACGGCCAATCGAGCACAGCGCAACATCAACCCCCAATACCGGGAGAGACGAAACCCCTCCTATCGCTCATTGCCTCCATGTGATTCGGGACTGCACCCAAAAACCACCGTTTTGCACGCCCTCATGGACGTAGTAAGGTGGAGATCAAAGCACAGTGGGAATCACACAAGACTCTATGAAGATCTTGGGTCTACAGACTAACCTGCACAAGTGTCACCTGAGAACTGCCATCTGACGTGAGGTATAATACCATCTGGGAGTTCTCGACGAGTCCGTCCAGTGTACCCAGTCTCCACTGAGCACCCGTATACCATCTCTGATGTCAAACACCAATGGATATGGGATCATCCATCGCCCATCTCATGGGTCGAGAGGCGTATATGCTAGTTTACACTGGTATATCGATGCCCCGTCTTGATACTCCCACGACTAGGGACCTTGAAGGATGTACTTATGGACTACCATGTCCCCACTAGTATGATCTGCATCATAGTCCAGGTAGTCAAGTACACATCCTAAGGGCTTTATCAACATGTAACTATAAGACAGTTTAAAGAGATTAGTAAACATGTTAAGATAAAGAGCAACCAGATAGCATACTATCATATCGAGCAAGAAAGTCATCTCTATATATGTCCAAGCATCCAATATAATATACATCATCTGTACAATACTGGCCTCTAGGGCATACATACAACTAACAATCTCCCACTTGCACTAGGGCCAGCTGCTGTAGTATCGCATACCGAGCATCCCGAAGAGTCTCTCAAACTGTATCTGGGGAATGGCCTTTGTGAGTGGATCCGTCGTGTTGTTCTTCGTGTCAACCCTCCTGACCTCGATCTCCCGGTGATCATCTATCTCCCGGATCAGGTGATACCGCCTCAGAATATTCCTGGATCACTGATGGGACCTGGGTTCCTTGGCCAAAGCCACTGCTCTATTGTTATCGCAATACAAAGGTATTGGATGCTCATTGGATGGAACCACACCAAGTTCAGTAATGAACTTCTTGATCCAGACAGCCTCTTTAGCAGCATCGTTGGCAGCGATGTATTCAGCCTCCATCATCGAGTCTGCCACGGTTTCCTGCTTGGAACTCTTCCAGCTAACTGCCCCTCCGTAAAGGGTAAAGACAAATCCCGACTGCGACTTAGAGTCGTCCTTATCACTCTGGAAGCTCGAATCGGTAAAGGACTCCACTTGGAGTTCTCCGTTACCATACACCAAGAGCATCTCTTTAGTCCTTCGTAAGTACTTGAGAATGCTCTTCACAGCTGTCCAGTGACTCTCTCCAGGATCAGCTTGATACCTGCTCACTACACTTAGTGAGTATGCAACATCGGGTCTGGTACATAGCATCGCGTACATGATAGAGCCTACAGCCGAAGCATGGGCTCGCTCCGGGCAAGTTCGGATCACTTACAATACACTGTATCCCTTGCATGCGAGCTCTCTCCAAATCAGTCTTGGGAGACATCTCTTTAGAAAGAGTGATTCCAGAGATCGTGGGTAAGTTCCCACGCTTGGATTCTTCCATACTAAACCTCTTTAGTATGGTGTCAATGTACTTGGATTGGGACAATCCCAATATCCGTTTGGATCTATCTCTATAGATCCTGATTCCCAATATGCAGGAGGCATCACCAAGATCTTTCATTGAGAATCTTTGTGATAAGAAGAGCTTGACTGATTGCAGTATAGGAATATCGTTTCTTATCAAGAGTATGTCGTCCACGTACAATACGAGGAAGACAACCTTACTCTCTTCCACCTTCTTGTAGATACAAGGTTCATCTGGGTTTTTGACGAAATCAAACTCTTTGATAACGACGTCAAAGCAGATGTTCCAACTCCGCGATGCTTGCTTTAATCCATAAATGGATTTAAGCAGCTTGCACACCTTCCCGCTGCTCCCACTGTCTACGAAGCCCTCTGGCTGAGTCATGTACAGGCACTCTTCTAAATCACCATTTAGAAAGGCGGTCTTAACATCCATTTGCCAGATTTCGTAGTCATGATATGCAGCAATGGCAAGCATGATCCGGATGGATTTAAGCATAGCCACTGGAGAAAAGGTTTCGTCATAGTCCACACCTGGTCTTTGACGAAAACCCTTTGCAACAAGTCTAGCTTTGAAAGTCTCCACTTTCCTATCTACACCAAGTTTTTTCTTGAAGATCCACTTGCTCCCAATGGGTTTTACCCCTTCAGGAGCAATTTCCAAAGTCCATACTTTGTTGGTGTATATGGATTCCATCTCAGACCGCATAGCATCCAGCCATTTCACTGAGTCCCTACTCGTGATGGCCTGCTCGAAGCTAGTTGGGTCATCATCCTCCATGATGCAATCCTCGCTCCCACCATCCATGAGAAAACCGTAGTATCTCTCAGGTTGGCGAGGAACCCTACTAGATCGGCGGAGTGGCTGGGGTTCATTGGGAACTATTGAATCCTCTGGTTCCACCAGATCTTCTGTTGTAGCTTCTGTAGCTGGAACCTCTTCCAGTTCTACCTCATGACCACTAATCTCTTTTTCAAGAAATTCCTTTTCTAAAAAGGTGGCATGCCGAGAAACAAACACTCTTTGTTCCTCAGGGTGGTAGAAGATATACCCTTGTGAATTCTTGGGATATCCTATAAATTTGCATGGAACAGACCGTGCCTCGAGTTTGTCCGGATTTTGTTGTTTGACATAGGCTGGACAACCCCATATCTTAACATAGTTAAGACATGGTCTCTTCCCTTTCCATATCTCATATGGAGTGGTAGGCACAGATTTGGTGGGGACCATATTCAATAGATGTATGGCTGTCTCAAGCGCATACCCCCAGAAGGAAATAGGTAACTCAGCTGTGCTCATCATAGAGCGCACCATATCTAATAGGGTGCGGTTCCTCCGTTCTGATACACCGTTGTGCTGTGGTGTATATGGAGGAGTCAGCTGAGAGAGAATCCCATTCTCTTTTAGGAAGTCCAGAAATTCATTGCTTAAGTATTCACCTCCTCGATTAGATCGAAGGATTTTAATACTTTTTCCGGTTTGGTTTTCGACTTCTTGTTTATATTCTCTAAATTTCTCAAAAGCTTCATGTTAGTTATATGTATGCCCTAGAGGCCATTACTGTACATTGGATGTATATTGTAGTGGATGCTGGGACATATATAGGTAGGACTTTCTTGCTCGACATGATAGTACGCTATCTGGTTGCACTTTATCTTAACATGTATACTTTCTGTCTCTCTGATTACATGTTGATAAAGCCCTTAGGATGTGTACTCGACTTCCAGGACTATGATGTAGATCATACTAGTGGGGCCTGGGTAGTCCATGAGTACATCCTTGAAATGTTCCTAGTCGAGGGAATATCGAGACGGGGCATCGATATTCCAGAGTAGACTAGCGCATATCTTCTCGACCCATCCGATGGGCGATGGATGATCCCATATCCATTGGTGTTTGACATCGAAGATGGTATGCGGGTGCTCAGTGGAGACTGGGTACACTGAACGGACTCGCCGAGAACTCCCAGATGGTATTATACCTCACGTCAGATGGCAGTTCTCTGGTGACACTGGTACAGCTTAGTCTGTTGACCCGAGATCGTCATAGATTCTTATGTGTCTCCCATTGTGCTTTGATTTCCACCCTACCACGGCTCTACTGAGTCGTGCAAACAGGTGGTTTTTGGGTACAGTCCCGATTCACATGGAGGCAATGAGCGATAGGAGGGGATTCGTCTCTCCCGGTATTGGGAGTTGATGTTGTGCTATGCTCGACTGGCCATAACAGGAAATCCCTGGCCAGGGTTGCTGTGATATACTGGTAAGAGTTATCAGTAGTTTCACGAATGTTATGGACCTTATGTCAGCATGACTTATCGAGCTATTGGGGTCTGACGTTTACCACCCCTAGGCGAGATATGCGACATATCAGACGAACAGACCGGACTATACGGTAAGTATTACTGGTTGGATTCGCCCGAGTATGAGCGGGTTTGCTCGTCGATCTTCTGATCGCTCAATACCCGGGTGGCCGTTACGTTTAGCAGACCGCTTGCGGCTTGTGGGTGTTTGATATGATCATCATCCGCTGCCGGCGTATTGACGAGTCTTTAGAGTCCTACACAGAGGTTTCCTGGCTCAAGCAAAACGAAATAGGAGCGCATATGAGATATGTGCGGGACCGAGAATAATACATGTATGTGATACCGTATTCTATTCTCGCGATGAATGTATCGATTGGTTATATGCGATATAACCTAGTTGTCGAATCAAGGATTGATTCGATAAGCCGATACATATGATACTAGTCGGTTATATGCGATATGACCGGATCGTTAAATCAAGTGTTGATTTAATGATTTAATGTATAATTATATATTTGATATATTACTTTGCATTAACTAGTATTGGTTCACTTTAAATGGATTTACTCACTTGTATTGCACATTGTATATGTGATATATTTTTGTGCACATCATTGTATCATGTTTGATGATACATTCTTTCTTGATTTTGTGTAAAGTATTGAACCATGGTTAGTTAGTGGTTAGGGTATCTTTTCATTTGCTTATTCATTTATCTTTTTATTTATTTCATTTAGAAAAGATAAAGAGAAAGATAAATGGTGGACTTATTTTGTTTTTAGTTGAAACTTCTTGAAACCTTGACTAAGTCCACCATTCTTGTCTTTTCTCTAACCCTAACCACTTATGTAACCTTGGTTAAATCTCTACACTAAACCATGGTTGTTGACATGATAAGTATCATATTGTTTTTATTTTTAAAAAAGACTTATCATATCATCTTCTTCTTCTTCATCTTCTTCTTCAATGAAGAAAGCTTGCTACTCCAATGGCAAGTCATGAAATCTAGTGAGAAATCCAAAACTAAAGTTTACCCACTTCCTATTTCTTCATCCTCTACCTCTTGCCAAGTAGTATAGGGTGTTTCCTTCACATGTTTTTCCGACTTGGTGAAGTTGGAACTTGTTCTAGCGATGCCTCGACGTAGATCATCTTCGGCATCGAACCGACGATCAAGCCCGCTCATTCTTCGATGATGCCGACGCTAGAGCCCAAGACATGATTTGGACAGCGAGGGGACTTCATTGCAGAGCCGTGGAGGTGGTGGACCGGATCTACAAAGGTTGTATGTCCGTTCCCTTAGTTAAAATGTTAACTAGTTTGCTTGTTTCGCCTAAATATCTAGTAAACGATCCGTAGTCGGGTTTGTAGGCACCCGTAAAATTTGATTTGTGCATGTTTGATCACTTATGAGACTTCACTAGAGTGCCTAGGAACCCTACAGTGGTATCAGAGCCAGGTTAGAGCCTTAGGCGAAGTCCCGACGGAGTTAGAAGTCCGATTGACCCAAAACCCGACTTTGAAAATTGCTCTCTGGACTTTTCTGTAAAATGTGGATTTTTCGAAATTAAAAATATCCAGAAAATTCAGCAGGAAAATGTAAGGGTTACTGCAAAATTCGGTGTACTGATTCCTTAAAGTCACCGCGGATCCACGGCATGAGCATGCTCATGCGGCGGTTCCGCGGCTAGTTTGTCGTTTTGTGCATCGACGTTTGCACAGTAACTCTTAGTAAGTAGTGCTGGGTTTCCTGGGATTATTTTAATATTTATTCCAGAGTTTTATTTTCTGGCTTGTATTGGGAACTCTGTATATTCGATCGGACTGTCTAACTTTGTCGGTGTGGCTTTCCGGGTAATTTTAGAATATGTTAAAAAGTTCGACCGGATATAAATACCCAATTTTTCCCCTGTCGGGAAATTTCCAAGTGTTGGATTTTTCCGTAGTTTAACGACGTTCTAAGTAGTGCAAGTAACGCGATGGACCCTCTAGAAGACAACAAACCGTAACTCGATTATGTGACCGTCTTGAACTGCCCTTTGAACCTTCGGGTTTGGGGCAGTACGGCGTGCCACATGTGAGGCGTTGGCTTGACCCTTCTACGGCTGGACCGTTGGTACTGAGGCACGAACTGAATGTTGTTAGACTTATTTCATGTGTTGATCTGTATCGGGAAAACTTGGGTGTTCGATTGTTCGATCGGAAAGTTTAACATTTTCTATTTATCCGGAATGTGATACAATAATTGGAATTCACAATAAGTTATAAGATAACTGAATGAATGTTATAAACATAGCAGTTTAGTCTCACTTGATCGGTTGCCACGGAATTTTGATGTGATCAAAAGTCCGTCGCAATCACGTAGCGTACGCGAATACTCGCCGGGTAAACTTAATAGACAGCTTCATTCCATAACCCCGACCAAGTGACTGTAGGAGAACCCCGTCGCCGAAAGCATCCGTTCGGGTGCTCGCGGTAGCGGTGTTCCGCCTTGGTGCACTTCGTCGACGGTATCGGGGGTGTGGCCGCCTACTGAAGTTTGCAACGAGTATTCGATCAAAGAGTCGGGAATTTTGTTGAATTGCCCTACTTGATATTGAAAAGAGTTTTCGATTTTGAGACTAAAATGCGGGGTTTATAATTGTTAGGCATGCGATGTCTAAGTAATTCATTTGGTCAGGCATGCGATGTCTGAGGTGGTTGCGGATTCCAACTGTTGTAGTTTTACACTTTCTTTTCTGTGACCGTAAGTGTAATATGTGATATCTCCGGTTTCGTTGCTATATGTCAACGACAATTGGGATGGACATATTTACTTACGTTGATGACATGTGATGTTATGTGTTGCTGGATATGTTATATTGGATCGTCGTGTTTGAATAGCCGGGGGTTTTTATGTGAGATGAGTGTTTTTCATTTTCATTCATGTAAAAACTTGTATGTAATATTCTTTTATTGGGGCACTTCCAGGTTGCGGAAGTAGTCACCGTTTGTATATTATTTACTTTTCTGCACTAGGATAGACCCAAGGAGGGGAGCACAAGTAACCGGGTTCTGGGGTCCAGTGGGAGACCAACTCGAGGAGTCGAGTCCGGGTCTCCTAACCCTAGAATTGGTAGGGTTGCTTGCCGCTCTCGTAGGGGTCTAGGGGTGTGGGATTGGCTATTCATCACGACCGTGGAATCCGTGTTTTATACTGGCTCGTATTGAAAACACGGACGTCCTAGTATATCCAATATTTCATATGATTCTTCTGCTGTGCTTTATCTGTGATGTGATCATGCGATGTTCTGTGACAGGTATTATATATAGTATATATGATATATTATATTGACGTTGCTTATGTTTTACACCCGCGCTAGCCCTGCCCCGCTCTGCCGTTAGTTACCTAACCTAACGGTGCACGAGGGGACATCGAGGCGAATGCGGATGGCATAAGTGTACGTCATATTTATCTGTGATGTTTAGGTAATTTAAATGATGGGATATTCATTAATGAGATTAATGAAAGAAAATAAACCTAATTGATGTTGTGGAATCGAATTTCAAAATAAAACAGGTAGCTACAGTTCTTGCTTTGCATCGCGGTGTTCCTTGTAGAACATCCTGCACCTTATTCGATAGGGAAAGGACCGAGATCCCTTCACCGGGAGTGACTCCTTTAGCAATAACTGGCAGATGCTACACACTCGGTTTGTCTTTGATCGCTTCTATAGTTTCTGCTTTGCACAGTGATATATATGATATATCCCGCACCTCATTCGACGAGGAAAGGGCCGACGATCCCTTCACCGGGAGTGACCCCTTTAGCAAAACTAGAAAAGCCTCGAAAACATTCCATTTAAAAACCATTTGATTCCGCAACGAGATCAAGTTCAAAGCGTTAAAGGTTTTCACAAAAACCAGCCGCAACCCTCCGTCATTTTAGGAAGTAGAGTACTTAGTATTCGTGCTGTGTTTGTTGACCATAGTCAAGGTACAGTGTACGATAGCTAAGTGATGTCTTCCTACACCGCATATGATGCGATTAGTTAGGACAGTCATGTGACTTTGTTGATCTTAGTTAAGGGTCATGTGGGTGGGTCTAATTAATCACGAAATGACGGGTAGAACTTGACTAGTACTTATGATTTGTTGACCATAGTTAAGGTCATAGGTGCTAGGGGTAAAAACCTTTATCGGGAGTTTCAAGTGTTGAAATTTGCAATGAGATTGCATACCTTCTATGTGATAGTTGGATCCCGATACCCACTGCGAGTAATTGTTACTCCTGGGAAAGTTTTGCACTTTACAATTAGCCGATCAAGTAGGTGTCTAGAAAGGTGTCAACGGGGTTACGCCTCTGGGAAAACGAGGTTTACTGTAATTAGGTCCGTGCGAAAGCACGGGGAACCTCCCTCAAAGTACCGACACTGGCCTGGCTGAAAGATTGGCGAACTTGTAGAGTGTAATTAATCCCGGCTAGTCTTTCCTTTTAGGGTTTGAAGGAAGATTTGATAAAAACAGTGGGAGCCATCCTGATTAGATAAAATATATAACCAATCTGATCTTGCAAGAGCGCACGCAGAGTGTTTTCTTCTCTCTCTCTCCTGGTAGCGACCATATCACGCCTTAATCAAGATAATAAAATGGATGTATTGACCGAACCCGCTTGTTATACTAAGCTGGGGAACGTTGGTCCCGCTCCAACTTATAATTGTTATAAGACAGAGCAGGAAATTGGGGAATACCAGAATTCCTATGCCGCCCAAACGAAGAAAGTGCATATGATGCATCTCCTTCGGGTGTGTTCATTACAAAGAACTGTTTCTCAGTATCCTCTGCATCCTGGGTATATGATACCGGATCAGGAACCCAGATATGTAAACTGTTATATAGGGCTATAAAAAGGTAGAAAAACTGAGAACGGGTGATAAGTTTCATGAGACAGAAACCAGGGCAAGTGTTGCAGCCAAGTCTGTTGGTCACTGTCACCCTGTATTACCAGTACATTGATTCTGAACAAATGCTATTAGATACCGAACCTGATATACAAAATCATATCAGTCTCTTTATTAGTAAAGAAAGGATATAATTTTGTATTGATGGATAATGTTTTGAACATTTCCTATATCAAAAGTTGATCGGTTCAGGCACGTTATCTAAAAGCATTGACGTTCTAAATCAAACTACAGTTCCTCGTATACAGAACACACACAAGAGGAAGAGTTCAGAAATGAACGAATCATTCTTGAGGCATTGTAGACTAGGTCACATCAATGCGACCCGACTGGCTGAAGTTACATTTTAGATGCATATTTAAATCAGTTTGAATTTACATCAAACTTGCCAGTCATGTCACAAAGATTAGATGACCATAGCTCTGTTTATTAGAAACAGAGAAAGAGTTAGTAAACTCTTGGGACTGATACATGATGATGTATGTAAAGTCTCCTGTCTACACATGCCAGGACTGGTTCTTCATACTTCATTATATTCTCTGATAATCTCTCAAGATTCTGTCCTATGTTCCTGTTGAAACATAAGTCCGAGCCTTTTCAGATATTCACAGAATATAAGTTAGAAGTAGAGAACCAAAATACGGGTATAAGTATTATGTCCTATGATGAGATCAGGGAGGAGAATACTTGTGCATAGAATTCCTGGACTATTCTAAAGGAGAATGAGATTCTCTCTCAGTGTTACTCCTCTGAATACACCACAGCACAACGGTGTATCAGGGAAGAGCAATTGCACAACATTAGATATGGTGTGCTCTATGATGAGTATTACTGAGTTACCTATTTCCTTTTGGGGTTATGCACTTGAGAAGCTGCATACCTATTGAATTAGGTTTGAATCAAATCACTGCCTACCACTCCATATAAGATATGGTATGGGAAGAACCCATCTCTTAAGCGAGTTAAGATTTGGGGTTGTCCGGCCTATGTTTAAAGCAAAATCCGGACAAACTCGAGGCAAGGTCAGTTATGTAGAACTGGAAATGTTCCAGCTATACAAACTGAAGCTGATGATTTGACAGAACCAAAGGATTCAGTAGATTCCAACGAACCTCAGCCTCTCCGCCGATCTAGTAGGGTTCCTCACCCACCTGAGAGATACCTCGGTTTCTCGATGACAGTGGGAGCAAGGATTGCATCATGAGATGATGACCCAACTAGTTTCGAGCAGGCCATCGAGAGTAGGGACTCTGTAAGAATGGCTGGATGCTTAGCGATCTGAGATGGAATCCATGTACACCAGCAAAGTATGGACTTTAGCTGCTATATCTGAAGGGTTGAATCCCCATCAGGAGCAAGTATATCTTGAGAAGATTACTTGGTTTAGATGGAAAAGTTGAGACTTTCAAAGCTAGACTTGTTAAAGGTTTTCGTCATCGACCAGGCGTGGATAATGATGAAACCTTTTTCCAGTAGCTATGCTTAAGTCTGTCCAGATCCTACTTACCACGGCTACATACCATGACTACGATATCTGGCGGTTGGGTGCCATGACTGCTTTTCTAAATACTGATTTAGAAGAGAACGTCTATAAGAACACAACCAGAGGTCTTCGTAAACAGTGGGAGCAGCGGAAACGTGTGCAAGTTTCTTTACATAATGAAGCAGGCATCGCGGAGTTGGAACGTCTGTTTTGATGTGATAGTCAAAGTGTTTGACTTCATCAAAATGGTAGACAAACCTTGTATATACAAAAGGGTAGTAGAGAGTAAGGTGGTCATCTTCGTATTGTACGTAGACAACATACTCTTGATAGGAAAAGAGTTTCCTATACTACGATCGATCAATCTCCTATTATCACTAGGATTCCCCAAATAGGATCAAAGCGATACCTCCTAAATCCTGAATTTTCATCTATGACATAGATGTAATTGGATGTTATGATTCTCACTAGATGTAGTGAGATGGTATCAATCGATCATGGGGGGAATCACTGGAAGATTTCCAGGGTGATAAAAACGACTGAATGTCAGTCACGGGCATTGTCTTTACCCTCAATAGAGGGACGGTATGATGGAAGAGTTCCAAGCTAGATACCGTGGCAAACTAGACGATAAAGGCTGGTAACATCGCTATTGTAGATACTACCAAAGAGGAAGTTTGGGTGTATATTGGTTCATAAGATGAACTAGGTTCCTGCCATTGTATGACAATGGAAGTATGGCTTTGGCCCTGGAACCCTGGTCCCATCAGTGACCCAGACATATTCTGAGGAAGCATCACCTGATCATGGAGATAGTTGATCTCCGGGGTGATCGAGGTTAGGAGAGTAGACTCAGAGGACAACACGGCGGATCCACACACGAAGACCTTTTCCCAAAGAGAGACAATTTATGGGATGGTTGAGTATGTGATACTGCAACCACTGCTACAGATGGCCCTAGTGCAAGTGGGAGATTGTTAGTTATATGTATGCCCTAGAGGCCATTACTGTACATTGGATGTATATTGTAGTGGATGCTGGGACATATATAGGTAGGACTTTCTTGCTCGACATGATAGTACGCTATCTGGTTGCACTTTATCTTAACATGTATACTTTCTGTCTCTCTGATTACATGTTGATAAAGCCCTTAGGATGTGTACTCGACTTCCAGGACTATGATGTAGATCATACTAGTGGGGCCTGGGTAGTCCATGAGTACATCCTTGAAATGTTCCTAGTCGAGGGAATATCGAGACGGGGCATCGATATTCCAGAGTAGACTAGCGCATATCTTCTCGACTCATGCGATGGGCGATGGATGATCCCATATCCATTGGTGTTTGACATCGAAGATGGTATGCGGGTGCTCAGTGGAGACTGGGTACACTGAACGGACTCGCCGAGAACTCCCAGATGGTATTATACCTCACGTCAGATGGCAGTTCTCTGGTGACACTGGTACAGCTTAGTCTGTTGACCCGAGATCGTCATAGAGTCTTGTGTGTCTCCCACTGTGCTTTGATTTCCACCCTACCACGGCTCTACTGAGTCGTGCAAACAGGTGGTTTTTGGGTACAGTCCCGATTCACATGGAGGCAATGAGCGATAGGAGGGGATTCGTCTCTCCCGGTATTGGGAGTTGATGTTGTGCTATGCTCGACTGGCCATAACAGGAAATCCCTGGCCAGGGTTGCTGTGATATACTGGTAAGAGTTATCAGTAGTTTCACGAATGTTATGGACCTTACGTCGGCATGACTTATCGAGCTATTGGGGTCTGACGTTTACCACCCCTAGGCGAGATATGCGACATATCAGACGAACAGACCGGACTATACGGTAAGTGTTACTGGTTGGATTCGCAGGAGTATGAGCGGGCTTGCTCGTCGATCTTCTGATCGCTCAATACCCGGGTGGCCGTTACATTTAGCAGACCGCTTGCGGCTTGTGGGTGTTTGATATGATCATCATCCGCTGCCGGCGTATTGACGAGTCTTTAGAGTCCTACACAGAGGTTTCCTGGCTCAAGCAAAACGAAATAGGAGCGCATATGAGATATGTGCGGGACCGAGAATAATACATGTATGTGATACCGTATTCTATTCTCGCGATGAATGTATCGATTGGTTATATGCGATATAACCTAGTTGTCGAATCAAGGATTGATTCGATAAGCCGATACATATGATACTAGTCGGTTATATGCGATATGACCGGATCGTTAAATCAAGTGTTGATTTAATGATTTAATGTATAATTATATATTTGATATATTACTTTGCATTAACTAGTATTGGTTCACTTTAAATGGATTTACTCACTTGTATTGCACATTGTATATGTGATATATTTTTGTGCACATCATTGTATCATGTTTGATGATACATTCTTTCTTGATTTTGTGTAAAGTATTGAACCATGGTTAGTTAGTGGTTAGGGTATCTTTTCATTTGCTTATTCATTTATCTTTTTATTTATTTCATTTAGAAAAGATAAAGAGAAAGATAAATGGTGGACTTATTTTGTTTTTAGTTGAAACTTCTTGAAACCTTGACTAAGTCCACCATTCTTGTCTTTTCTCTAACCCTAACCACTTATGTAACCTTGGTTAAATCTCTACACTAAACCATGGTTGTTGACATGATAAGTATCATATTGTTTTTATTTTTAAAAAAGACTTATCATATCATCTTCTTCTTCTTCATCTTCTTCTTCAATGAAGAAAGCTTGCTACTCCAATGGCAAGTCATGAAATCTAGTGAGAAATCCAAAACTAAAGTTTACCCACTTCCTATTTCTTCATCCTCTACCTCTTGCCAAGTAGTATAGGGTGTTTCCTTCACATGTTTTTCCGACTTGGTGAAGTTGGAGCTTGTTCTAGCGATGCCTCGACGTAGATCATCTTCGGCATCGAACCGACGATCAAGCCCGCTCATTCTTCGATGATGCCGACGCTAGAGCCCAAGACATGATTTGGACAGCGAGGGGACTTCATTGCGGAGCCGTGGAGGTGGTGGACCGGATCTACAAAGGTTGTATGTCCGTTCCCTTAGTTAAAATGTTAACTAGTTTGCTTGTTTCGCCTAAATATCTAGTAAACGATCCGTAGTCGGGTTTGTAGGCACCCGTAAAATTTGATTTGTGCATGTTTGATCACTTATGAGACTTCACTAGAGTGCCTAGGAACCCTACACTTCAGACTTGTGTCTTATCAAGTACACATGTCCGTATCTTGAGAGATCGTCAGTGAATGTAATGAAGTACGAAGAACCATCCCTAGCATGTGTAGACATGGGACCGCATACATCACTATGTATCAGTCTTAAGAGTTCGGTAACTCTTTCTCCGTGTCCCGTAAACGGAGTTTTGGTCATCTTGCCTTTGAGACATGACTGGCAAGTGTCATAAGATGAAAATTCGAATGGTTTCAAATATCCATCCTTATGCAACTTAGCTAGTCGTGTCGCATTGATGTGACCCAGTCTACAAAGCCATAAGAAGGATTCGTTCAGTTCTGAACTTTTCCTCTTGTGTGTGTTCGTTATGCTCAGAACTGTTGATTGATTTAGAACATAAATGCCATTGCACAACGTGCCTGATCCAACCAACTTTTGGTTACGGAAAATGTTCATAACATTATCCTGTAATACAAAATTATATCTCTTGTTAGTTATATGTATGCCCTAGAGGCCATTACTGTACATTGGATGTATATTGTAGTGGATGCTGGGATATATATAGGGAGGACTTTCTTGATCGACATGATAGTATGCTATCTGGTTGATCTTTACCTTAACGTGTACACTAATTGTCTCTCTGTTACATGTTGGTAAAGCCCTTAGGATGTGTACTTGACTACCTGGACTATGATGCGGATCATACTAGTGTGGACATGGTAGTCTATAAGTACATCCTTCAAAGTCCCTAGTCGTGGGTGTATCGAGACAGGGCATCGATATACCAGAGTAGACTAGCGTGTACCTTTTCGACCCATACAGATGGGCGATGGATGATCCCATATCCATTGGTGTTTGACATCAGAGGAGATATACGGGTGCTCAGTAGAGACTGGGTACACTGGACGGACTCGCCGAGAACTCCCAGATGGTATTATACCATACGTCAGATGGCAGTTCTCTGGTGACACTGGTACAGAGTAGTCTGTTGACCCGAGATCGTCATAGAGTCTTGTGTGGTTCCCATTGTGCTTTGATTTCCATCTTACCACGTCCAAGAGGGCGTGCAAAACGGTGGTTTTTGGGTACAGTCCCGAGTCACATGGAGGCAATGAGCGATAGGAGGGGATTCTTCTCTCCCGGTATAGGGAGTTGATGTTGCACTGTGTTCGATTGGCTATAACAGGAAATCCCTGGCCAGGGTTGCTGAAATTTACTGGTAAGTGTTACCAGTAGTTTCTCGAATAGTTATAGACCTCATATCGACACGACTTATCGAGCTATTGGGGTCTGACGTTTACCACCCCTAGGCGAGATATGCGACATATCAGACGATCAGACCGGACTGTACGGTAGTGTTACTGGTTGGATTCACTGGAGTGTGAGCGGGCTTGCTCGTCGATCTTCAGATCGCTCAATACCCGGGTGGCCGTTACGTTTAGCAGACCGCTTGCGGCTTGTGGATGTTTGATATGATCATCATCCGCTGCCGGCGTATTGACGAGTCTTTAGAGTCCTACACAGAGGTTTCCTAGCTCAAGCGAAACGAAATAGGAGCGCATATGAGATATGTGCGGGACCGAGAATGATACCAGTATGTGATACTGTATTCGATTCTCGCGATTTGTGACATTGATCGGTTATATGCGATATAGCCGGGTTATCGGATCAAGTGTTGATTCGATAAGTTGTTACTGTTGATATTAGTCGGTTATATGCGATATGACCGGATCATTAAATCAAGTGTTGATTTAATGATTTAATGAATAATTATATATTTGATATATTACTTTGCATTAACTAGTATCGGTTCACTTTAAATGGATTTTCTCACTTCACCCCGACCAAGTGACTGTAGGAGAACCCCGTCGCCAAAAGCATCCGTTCGGGTGCTCCTGGCAGCGGTGTTCCGCCTTGGTGCACTTCGTCGACGGTATCGGGGGTGCAGCCGTCTACTGAAGTTTGCGACGAGCATTCGATCAGGATGTCGGGAATCTTGTTGAATTGCCCGACTTGATATTGAAAAGTGTTTTCGATTTTGAGACTAAAATGCGGGGTTTATAATGATTAGGCATGCGATGTCTATGCAGGTTGCGGATTCCAACTGTTGTAGTTTTACACTTTCTTTTCTGTGACCGTAAGTGTAATATGTGATATCGCC
This sequence comes from Agapanthus africanus, assembly GCA_030015575.1. Taxonomy (NCBI): domain Eukaryota; kingdom Viridiplantae; phylum Streptophyta; class Magnoliopsida; order Asparagales; family Amaryllidaceae; genus Agapanthus; species Agapanthus africanus. The sequence goes on from JASDDO010000016.1 coordinate 390,274,701, forward strand.
GGTTTCGTTGCTATATGTCAACGACAATTGGGATGGACATATTTACTTACGTTGATGACATGTGATGTTATGTGTTGCTGGATATGTTATATTGGATCGTCGTGTTTGAATAGCCGGGGGTTTTTATGTGAGATGAGTGTTTTTCATTTTCATTCATGTAAAAAACTTGTATGTAATATTCTTTTATTGGGGCACTTCCAGGTTGCGGAAGATGTCACCGTTTGTATATTATTTACTTTTCTGCACTAGGATAGACCCAAGGAGGAGGGCACAAGTAACCGGGTTCTGGAGTCCAGTGGGAGACCAACTCGAGGAGTCGAGTCCGGGTCTCCTAACTCTAGAATTGGCAGGGTTGCTTGCCGCTCTCGTAGGGGTCTAGGGGTGTGGGTTTGGCTATTCATCACGACCGTGGAATCCGTGTTTTATACTGCTCGTATTGAAAACACGGACGTCCTAGTATATCCAATATTTCATATGATTCTTCTGCTGCGATATCTGTGATGTGATCATGTGATGTTCTGTGATAGATACAGCATATAGTATATATGATATATTATATAGACGTTACTTATGTTTTACACCCGCGCTAGCCCTGCCCCGCTCTGCCGTTAGTTACCTAACCTAACGGTGCACGAGGGGACATCGAGGCGAATGCGGATGGCATAAGTGTACGTCGTATTTATCTGTGATGTTTAGGTACTTAAATGATGGGACTTCATTAATGTGATTAATGAAATAAAAGAAACCTAAGATGTTGTAGAATCGAATTTCAAAATAAAACAGGTAGCTACAGTTTTTGCTTTGCACAGCGGTATATGTGATATATCCTGCACCTTATTCGATAAGGAAAGGACCGAGATCCCTTCACCGGGAGTGACTCCTTTAGTAATAACTGGCAGATGCTACACACTCGGTTTGTCTTTTGATAGCTTTTAAGTGTTTTTGCTTTGCACAGTGATATATATGATATATCCCGCACCTCATTCGACGAGGAAAGGACCGACGATCCCTTCACCGGGAATGACTCCTTTAGCAAAACTAGAAAAGCCTCAAAAACTCTCCATTTTAAAATCATTTGATTCTACAACGATATCAAGTTCATTACGCAATAGGTTTTCAGAAAAACCCGTCGTAGCCCTCCGTCATTTCAGATAAGTACTGGTTAGTATTCGTGCTACGTTTGTTGACTATGTTAAGGCGTAGTGTGCGGTAGCTAATTAGTGCTTATCTGCATAAGCATATGATGTGATTGGATTAGGGTAGTCGTGCGACTTTGTTGACTATGTTAAGGGTCGTGCGGGTGGGTTTAATTCAATCGGGAAATGACGGGTTGAACTTGACTAGCACTTATGATTTGTTGACTATGTTAAGGTCATATAGCTGCTAGGGGCAAAATATTATCGGGAATTTCAAGTGTTGAAATTTGTAATGAGATTGCATACCTTCTATGAGATAGTTGGATCCTGATACCCGCTGCGAGTAAGAGTTACTCCTGGGAGAGTTTTATACATTACAATTAGCCGATCAAGTAGGTGTCTAGAAAGGTGTTAACGAGGTTACGCCTCTGGGAAAACGAGGTTTACATTAATTAGGTTCGTGCGAAAGCACGGGGGACCTCCCTCAAAGTACCGACACTGGCCTGGCTGAAAGATTGGCGAACTTGTAGTGTGTAATTAATCCCGGCTAGTCTTTCCTTTTAGGGTTTGAAGGAAGATTTGATAAAAAGCAGTGGGAGCCATCCTGATTAGATAAAATAATAACCAATCTATTCTTGCAAGAGCGCACGCTGAGTGTTTTCTTCTCTCTCTCTCCAGGTAGCGACCATATCACGCCTTAATCAAGATAATAATACGGATTATTGACCGAACCCGCTTGTTATACTGAGCTGGGGAACGTTGGTCCCGCTCCAACTTATAATTGTTATAAGACAGAGCAGGAAATTGGGGATTACCAGAATTCCCGTGCCGCCCAAACGAGGAGAGTGCATGATGATGCATCATCTTCGGGTGTGTTCATTATATAGAACTGTTTCTCAGTGTCCTTTACGTCCTGGGTATGTGATACCAGATCAGGATCCCAGATATGTAATCTGTTACATAGGGCTACAGAAAGGTAGAGAACTGAGAACGGGTGATAAGTTTCATAAGGCAGAAAACGGGGCAAGTGTTGCAGCCAAGTCTGTTGGTCACTGTCACCCTGTATTACCAATACATTGATTCTGAACGAATGTTATTAGATACCGAACCTGATATACAAAATCATATCAGTCTCTTTATTAGTAAAGAAAGGATATAATTTTGTATTGTTGGATAATGTTTTGAACATTTCCTATATCAAAAGTTGATCGGTTCAGGCACGTTATCTAAAAGCATTGACGTTCTAAATCAAAATACAGTTCCTCGTATACAGAACACACACAAGAGGAAGAGTTCAGATATGAACGAATCATTCTTGAGGCATTGTAGACTAGGTCATATCAATGCGACCCGACTGGCTGAAGTTACATTTTAGATGCATATTTAAATCAGTTTGAATTTACATCTTGTGAAACTTGCCAGTCATGTCACAGAGATAAGATGACCATAGCCCTGTTTATTGGAAACAGAGAAAGAGTTAGTAAACTCTTGGGATGATACATGTTGATGTATGTAAGGTTCCTTTGTCTACACATGCCAGGACTGGTTCTTTATACTTCATTACATTCTCTGATGATCTCCCAAGATTCAGACATATGTTCCTGTTGAAACACAAGTCAGAACCTTTTGAGATATTCACAGAATATAAGTTAGAAGTAGAGAACCAAAATACGGGTAAAAGTATTATGTCCTTTGATGTGATCAAGGAGGAGAATACTTGAGCACGGAATTCCTGGATTATTCTAAAGGAGAATGGGATTCTCTCTCAGCATTACTCCTCCTATACACCATAGCACGATGGAATATCGGGGCAGAGCAATCACACCCTATATGATAAGGTGCGCTCTATGATGAGTACTACTGAGTTACCTGTTTCCTTTTGGGAGTTATGCACTTGAGAAGCTGCATACCTATTGAATAGGGTTCTAATCAAATCAGTTGCCTACCGCTTCATATGTGATATGGAATGGGAAGAACCCATGTCTTAAGTTAGTTAAGATTTGGAGTTGTCCGGCCTATGTCTGAAAGCAAAATCCGGACAAGCTCGAGGCAAGGTCTGTAATGTAGAACTGGAAATGTTCCAGCTATACAAACTGCGGCTGATGATTTGACAGAACCAAAGGATTCAATAGTTACCAACGAACCTCAGCCTTTCCGCCGATCTAGTAGGGTTCCTCACCCACCTGAGAGATATTTCGATTTCTCTATGACAGTGGGAGCGAGGATTGCATCATGAGATGATGACCCAACTAGTTTCGAGCTGGCCATCAGGAGTGTGACTCTGTAAGAATGGCTGGATGCTTAGAGATCTGAGATGGAATCCATGTACACCAACAAAGTATGGACTTTGGTTGCTATATCTGAAGGGTTAAATCCCCATCAGGAGCAAGTATATCTTGAGAAGATTACTTGGTGTAGATGGAAAAGTTGAGACTTTCAAAGCTAGACTTGTTAAAGCTTTTCGTCATCGACCAGGCGTGGATAATGATGAAACCTTTTCCAGTGGCTATGCTTAAGTCCATTCAGATCCTACTTACCACGGCTACATACCATGACTACGATATCTGGTGGTTGGGTGTCATGACTGCTTTTCTAAATGATATTTTGGAAGAGAGCGTCTATAAGTACACAGCCAGAGGGCTTCGTAGACAGTGGGAGCAGCGGAAACGTGTGCAAGATGCTTTATAGGATAAAGCAGGCATCGCGGAGTTGGAACATCTGTTTTGATGAAGCGGTCAAAGAAGTTGACATCATCAAAATGGTAGATGAACCTTGTATAAACAAGAAGGTAGTAGGGAGTATGGTGACGATCCTCGTAGAGTACGTGGATGACATACTCTTGATAGGGAAGGAGTTTCCTATGCTACGCTCGATCAATCTCCGCTTATCACAATGATTCTCCATATAGGATCAAAGTGATACCTCCTAAATCGTGGGTTTTTGGATCTATGAGATAGATCTAAATGGATGTTAGGACTCTCACTAGTTGTAGTGAGACGGTATCAACCGATCCTGGGGAGAATCACTGGAAGGGTTCCAGGGTGATAAAGACGACTGAATGTCAGTCACAGGCATTATCTTTACCCTCAGTGGAGGGACGGTATGTTGGAAGAGTTCCAAGCTAGATACCGTGACATACTAGACGATAAAGGCTGGATACATCGCTACTTAAGATGCTACCAAAGAGGCTGTTTGGGTGTATATTGTCCCATTGTGTGACAATGGAGTTGTGGCTTATGCCAAGGAACGCAGGTCCCATCAGTGATCCAGACATATTCTAAGGCAGTATCACCTGATCATGGAGATAGTTGATCTCCAGGGAGATCGAGGTTAGGAGAGTAGACTCAGAGGACAACACAGCGGATCCACTCACGAAGGCCTATTCCCAGAGAGAGACTTTTATGGGATGGTTGAGTATGAGATACTACAACCACTGCTACAGATGGCCCTAGTGCAAGTGGGAGATTGTTAGTTATATGTATGCCCTAGAGGCCATTACTGTACATTGGATGTATATTGTAGTGGATGCTGGGACATATATAGGGAGGACTTTCTTGCTCGACATGATAGTATGCTATCTGGTTGATCTTTACCTTAACGTGTACACTAATTGTCTCTCTGTTACATGTTGGTAAAGCCCTTAGGATGTGTACTTGACTACCTGGACTATGATGCGGATCATACTAGTGTGGACATGGTAGTCTATAAGTACATCCTTCAAAGTCCCTAGTCGTGGGTGTATCGAGACAGGGCATCGATATACCAGAGTAAACTAGCGTGTACCTTCTCGACCCATACAGATGGGCGATGGATGATCCCATATCCATTGGTGTTTGACATCAGAGGAGATATACGGGTGCTCAGTAGAGACTGGGTACACTGGACGGACTCGCCGAGAACTCCCAGATGGTATTATACCATAGGTCAGATGGCAGTTCTCTGGTGACACTGGTACAGAGTAGTCTGTTGACCCGAGATCGTCATAGAGTCTTGTGTGGTTCCCACTGTGCTTTGATTTCCATCTTACCACGTCCAAGAGGGCGTGCAAAACGGTGGTTTTTTGGTACAGTCCCGAGTCACATGGAGGCAATGAGCGATAGGAGGGGATTCGTCTCTCCCGGTATAGGGAGTTGATGTTGCACTGTGTTCGATTGGCTATAACAGGAAATCCCTGGCCAGGGTTGCTGAGATTTACTGGTAAGTGTTACCAGTAGTTTCTCGAATAGTTATAGACCTCATATCGACACGACTTATCGAGCTATTGGGGTCTGACGTTTACCACCCCTAGGCGAGATATGCGACATATCAGACGATCAGACCGGACTGTACGGTAGTGTTACTGGTTGGATTCACTGGAGTGTGAGCGGGCTTGCTCGTCGATCTTCAGATCGCTCAATACCCGGGTGGCCGTTACGTTTAGCAGACCGCTTGCGGCTTGTGGATGTTTGATATGATCATCATCCGCTGCCGGCGTATTGACGAGTCTTTAGAGTCCTACACAGAGGTTTTCTGGCTCAAGCAAAACGAAATAGGAGCGCATATGAGATATGTGCGGGACCAAGAATGATACCAGTATGTGATACTGTATTCGATTCTCGCGATTTGTGACATTGATCGGTTATATGCGATATAGCCGGGTTATCGGATCAAGTGTTGATTCGATAAGTTGTTACTGTTGATATTAGTCGGTTATATGCGATATGACCGGATCATTAAATCAAGTGTTGATTTAATGATTTAATGCATAATTATATATTTGATATATTACTTTGCATTAACTAGTATCGGTTCACTTTAAATGGATTTTCTCACTTCGTTGTACAAGTTGTATATGTGATATACTTTTTGTACAAATGTTTGTATCATGTTTGATGATACATGCTTCTTTGGTTAAGTGTATAGAATTGAACCATGGTTACCTTAATGATTAGGGTTTTGCTTTTTCATTTTATTATTTGTTTATTCATTTTGGATATTAATAAAAGCATAAAAAGAAAAAGCAAAATGGTTTTCTTTCTTTTCTTTCATGAAGCTTTTTGAAGCTTCATGAAGCTTTGACCAAGTCACCATTTTGTCTTGTTCTTTTAACCCTAACCATTCACATAACCTTAGTTAGTTCTCTACACTTGACCATGGTTTATAATATGATAAGTATTATTTTCTTTTAACTTATCATATGATAATCTTCTTCTTCTTCATCTTCTTCCTTGAAGAAAACCTTACTTCATCAATGGTGGATTGATGAAACAAGTGAGAAATCCAATTCTAAAGTCTACCCACTTCCTATTTCTTCATCCTCTACCTCTTGCCAAGTAGTAGAGTGTGTTTTCTTCACAAGTTTCTTGACTTTGTGAAGTGAGAGCTCGATCTAGCGATGCCTCGACGTAGATCATCTTCGGCATGGACATCGACGACCTAGCTCGCCATTTCTCCGACGAAGCCGACGTTAGAGCCCGGGAATACATTTGGACAGCGAGGGGACTTCGTTGCGGAGCTATGGAGGTGGAGCACCGGATCTACAAAGGTTGTATTTCCGTATTCTCTTAGTTAAGTGTTAACTTGTTATCGTTTCGCCTAGACATCTAGCTAACGATCCGTAGTCAAGGGTTTCTCGGCACCGTTTAAATTTGAAATTGGCATGGTTGATGCCTTGTGAGACCTCATTAGGGTGCCCAGGAACCCTACACCTCTTTACTCAATAAAGAAACTGATATAATGTTGCATATCAGGTTCGGCATGTAATAGCATTCGTTCAGAACTAATGTATTACCAGTTGGTAATGCAAGGTGATATTCCCCGACAGTCTTAGCTGCAACAATTGCACCATTTCCAACTCTAATGTCTTTATCACCTTCTCCAAGTTCTCTACCTTTCCTGAGCCCATGTAACTGATTACATATATGGGATCCTGACCTGGTATCTAATACCCAGGACGTAGAGCAAATGGAGAAACAGTTCTCTGTAACGAACACACCCGAAGAAAATGCATCATCATGTACTTTCTTCATTCGGGTGGCTTGGGAATCCTGGTATTCCCCTATGTCTTGTTCATTCCTATAACTCTTATAAGAAAGAACGGAACCAACGTTCCCCAGCACAGTAAAACATGCAGGTTCAGTCAATACATCCATATTATTATCTTTATTAGGGCATGACATGGTCGCTACCTGGAGAGAGAGAGAAGAAAACACTTTAGCGTATGCTCTTGCAAGATCAGATTGGTTATCTAATCAGGATGGCTCCCACTGGTTTTTATCAAATCTTCCTTCAAATCCTAAAAGGAAAGACTAGCCGGGATTAATTACATCCTACAACTTCGCCAATCTTTCAGCCAGGCCAGTGTCGGTACTTTGAGGGAGGTTCCCCGTGCTTTCGCACGAACCTAATTAATGTAAACCTCGTTTTCCCAGAGGCGTAACCTCGTTGACACCTTTCTAGACACCTATTTGATCGGCTAATTATAATGTGTAAAACTCTCCCAGGAGTAACAATTACTCGCAGTGGGTATCGGGATCCAACTATCTCATAGAAGGTATGCGATTAATCTCATTGCAAATTTCAACACTTGAAATTCCCGATAAGATTTTGCCCCTAACGTGCTATGACCTTGACGAAAGCCAACAAACCATAGCCCGCTAGTCAAGTTCAACCCGTACATTTCTTGATTGAATTAAACCCACCCGCACGACCCTTGACGAAAGCCAACAAAGCCGCACGACTACCCTAATCCAATCGCATCGTATGCAGCAGATAAGCAGCATATAGCTACCGCACACTGCACCTTGACGAAAGCCAACAAATGCAGCACGAATACTATATACAACTTATCTGAAATGACGGAGGGCTACGACAGGTTTTTCTGAAAACCTATTGCGTAATGAACTTGATATCTTTGTAGAATCAAATGATTTTAAAATGGAGTGTTTTTGAAGCTTTTCTAGTTTTGCTAAAGGAGTCACTCCCGGTGAAGGGATCGTCGGTCCTTTCCTCATCGAATAAGGTGCAGGATATATCATATATACCACTGTGCAAAGCAAAAACTCTTAAAAGCAATCAAAAGACAAACCGAGTGTGTAGCATCTGCCAGTTATTGCTAAAGGAGTCACTCCCGGTGAAGGGATCTCGGTCCTTTCCTCATCGAATAAGGTGCAGGATATATCATATATACCGCTGTGCAAAGCAAGAACTGTAGCTACCTGTTTTATTTTGAAATTCGATTCTACAACATCTTTAGGTTTCTTTTATTTCATTAATCACATTAATGAAGTCCCATCATTTAAATACCTAAACATCACAGATAAATACGACGTACACTTATGCCATCCGCATTCGCCTCGATGTCCCCTCGTGCACCGTTAGGTTAGGTAACTAACGGCAGAGCGGGGCAGGGCTAGTGCGGGTGTAAAACATAAGTAACGCCTATATAATACATCATATATACCATATACTGTATCTATCACATAACATCACATGATCACATCACAGATATCGCAGCAGAAAATATCATATGAAATATTGGATATACTAAGACGTCCGTGTTTTTAATACGAGCCAGTATAAAACACGGATTCCACGGTCGTGATGAATAGCCAATCCCACACCCCTAGACCCCTACGAGAGCGGCAAGCAACCCTACCAATTCTAGGGTTAGAAGACTCGGACTCGACTCCTCGAGATGGTCTCCCACTGAACCCTAGAACCCGGTTACTTGTGCTCCCCTCCTTGGGTCTATCCTAATGTGGAAAAGTAAATAATATACAAAAGGTGACAACTTCCGCAACCTAGAAGTGCCCCAATAAAAGAATATTACATACAAGTTTTTACATGAATGAAAATGAAAAACACTCATCTCACATAAAAAAAACCCCGGCTATTCAAACACGACGATCCAATATAACATATCCAGCAACACATAACAGCACATGTCATCAACGTAAGTAAATATGCGCATCCCAATTGTCGTTGGCATATAGCAACGAAACCGGCGATATCACATATTACACTTACGGTCACAGAAAAGAAAGTGCAAAACTACAACAGTTGGAATCCGCAACCTCTTTAGACATCGCATGCCTAATCAAATGAAATACTTAGACATCACATGCCTAACAATTATAAACCCCGCATTTTAGTCCCATTATCGAAAACTCTTTTTAATATCCAGTGAGACTAAATCGCTAGATTTATAACATTCATCCAGTTATCTCATAACTGTTTGTGAATTCCAATTATTGTATCCCATTCCGGATAAGATAGAAAATGTTAAACTTTCCGATCGAACAATCGAATACCCAAGTTTTCCCGAAACCATTCAACACATGAAATAAGTTCAAAGATATTCATTTCATGCCTCAGTACCAACGGTCCAGCCGTAGAAGGGTCAAGCCAACGCCTCACATGTGGCACGCCGTACTGCCCCAAACCCTAAGGTTCAAAGGGCAGTTCAAGACGGTCACATAATCGAGTTAAGGTTTGTTGTCTTCTAGAGGGACCATCACGTTACTTGCACTACTCAGAACGTCCTTAAACCACAGAAAAATCCAACACTTGGAAATTTTCCGGCAGGGGAAAAGGCGGGTATTTATGTCCGGTCGAACTTTTTAACATATTCTAAAATTATCTGGAAAAACACACAGACAAAATTTGATAATCCGATCGAAACATCGATTTCCAATGCAACCCCAGAACACTCAACTCTTGAGTCAAATTAAAAATTCCCAGAAAACTCAGCATCATAAAATAGGAATTACTGTGCAAAAAGGGAAGGATGACGTCATCATATGGCCGCGGAACCGCCGCAGAAGCCAGGCTTCTGCCGCGGTTCCGCCGCGCTATTGACTTATCTTTTTGAAAAATTTGCATCGTAATTCTTAGAATTCCCTGCTGAATTTTTTAAGCATTTTTAATATGGAAAAAACCCAGTTTTTGAAAAAAGTCCAGAGAGCATATTTAAATTAGGGTTTCGGTTCGATCGGACTTCAAACTCCGTCTACGCATCGCCTAAGTCTCTAGCTAGGCTCTGATACCACTGTAGGGTTCCTAGGCATACTAAAGAGGTCTTACAAGGCATCAACCATGCCAATTTCAAATTTTACAAGTGCCGAGAAACCCTAATACGGATTCGTTGACTAGAGTTTAGGCGAAAAGTAAAACTAGTTAACGACTAAACTAAAAGTGAGAAGCTACAACCTTTGTAGATCCGGTTCTCCACTTCCTTAGCTCCACGTAGACGTCCTCTTGCTGTCCAAGTCGGATCTCGGACTCTAGCATCGGCTTCATCGGAGAAATGAGCGGACTAGTCGTCGGGTACGATGCCGAAGATGATCTACGTCGAGGTTACACAAGATCAAGCTCCAACTTCACCAAGTCGTGAAACATGTGAAGAAAACACCCTATACTACTTGGCAAGACGTAAAGGGTGAAGAAATAGGAGGTGGGTTCACTTTAGAATTGGATTTCTCACACTTTTACTCAAGATGCCATTGATGGTGGCAAGTTTTCTTTCTTGAAGATGAAGAAGAAGAAGAAGATAGAATATGATAAGTATTGTTTTAAATAGAAAAATAAAATGAATACTTATCATCTTCTAACTATGGTTATGTGTAGAGATTAGACCATGGTTATTTGGAATGGTTAGGGTTAAGCATGAAGACAAAATGGTCACATTAGTCAAACCTTCATGAAGCTTCAACAAGCTTCATGTTAGAATGAAACCATTTTGTTTTCTTTTATTTATTTCTCAAAAAAGAATGGATAAATAAATAAGTGAATAAATCAAAACCCTAACCATTATCATAACCATGGTATAAGTCTTAACACAAAGCCAAAATACATGCATCATCAAACATGATACAATCATGTGCACAAAAGTATATCACATATACAACTTGTGAACATCAAGTGAGAAAATCCTTTTAAAGTGAACCAATACTAGTTAATGCAAAGTAATATATTTTATATATAATTATACATTAAATCATTAAATCAACACTTGATTCAATGATCCGGTCATGTCGCACATAACCGACTAGTATCCAATGTATCGACTTATCGAATCAATCTTCGATTCGATAACTAGGTTATATCGCATATAACCAATCGAAACATTCATCGCGAGAATGAAATACGGTATCACATACACGCATCATTCTCGGTCCCGCACATATCTCATATGCGCCCCTATTTCGTTTCGCTTGAGCCAGGAAACCTCTGTGTATGACTCTAAAGACTCGTCAATACGCCGGCAGCAGATGATGATCATATCAATCACCCACAAGCCGCAAGCGGTCTGCTAAACGTAATGGCCACCCGGGTATTGAGCGATCATAAGATCGACGAGCTAGCCCGCTCACACTCCTGTGAATCCAACCAGTAACACTTACCGTACAGTCCGGTCTGTTCGTCTGATATGTCGCATATCAAGTCTAGGGGTGGTAAACGTCAGACCCCAATAACCGATAAGTCATGCCGATGTGAGGCTCATAACGGGTTGAGAAACTACTGGTAACACTTACCAGCAAATCTCTGATCAGCCCTGGCCAGGGACTTCCCTGTTACGGCCAATCGAGCACAGCGCAACATCAACCCCCAATACCGGGAGAGACGAAACCCCTCCTATCGCTCATTGCCTCCATGTGACTCGGGACTGCACCCAAAAACCACCGTTTTGCACGCCCTCATGGACGTGGTAAGGTGGAGATCAAAGCACAGTGGGAATCACACAAGACTCTATGACGATCTCGGGTCTACAGACTAACCTGCACAAGTGTCACCTGAGAACTGCCATCTGACGTGAGGTATAATACCATCTGGGAGTTCTCGGCGAGTCCGTCCAGTGTACCCAGTCTCCACTGAGCACCCGTATACCATCTCTGATGTCAAACACCAATGGATATGGGATCATCCATCTCCCATCTCATGGGTCGAGAGGCGTATACGCTAGTCTACACTGGTATATCGATGCCCCGTCTCGATACACCCACGACTAGGGACCTTGAAGGATGTACTTATGGACTACCATGTCCCCACTAGTATGATCTGCATTATAGTCCAGGTAGTCAAGTACACATCCTAAGGGCTTTATCAACATGTAACTATAAGACAGTTTAAAGAGACTAGTAAACATGTTAAGATAAAGAGCAACCAGATAGCATACTATCATATCGAGCAAGAAAGTCATCTCTATATATGTCCAAGCATCCAATATAATATACATCATCTGTACAATACTGGCCTCTAGGGCATACATACAACTAACACCCCAGCCCCGAATAAGAATTCGGATCGGTCAAGAAATACATTTTATTATCTTGATTAGGGCGTGAAATGGTTGCTACCTGGAGAGAGAGAAAAGAAACACTCAGCGTGCGCTCTTGCAAAATTATATTGGTTTATTAATTTATCTAATCAGGATGGCTCCCACTGTTTCCTCAAATTCTTCTTCAAGCCATAAAAAAAGAACCAGTCAGGATTAATCGCACGTCACAATACTTGCTTAACCTTTCAGCCAGGCTAGTGTTGGTACTTCGAGGGAGGTTTTCCAACGCTTTCGCGAAGTTCCTTAATTAAATAACCTCTTTTCCATGGAGGCGTAGCCCCGCTAACACCGTTCTAGACACCTACTTGGTTTATAGCATTGATTATTAAGTGAAATAATCTCCCGAGAGTAATCCAACTCATCGGTAGGGTCGGGATCCAACTATCATTGTGCGATGACCTAGATGGAATCCACTCTAGTCACCACACTCCAGAAGGTATGCTAAATCTACAAGTTTCAGTTTCTTTAGAAACTCCCGATGTGGATTTTTGCCCCTAGGACCCAAGTGACCTTGACGGAGTCAACAAATCAAGGAGTCCTAGTCAAGTTCAACCCGTCATTATCTGGATTGCATTAAACCCACCCGCATAACCCTTGATGGAGTCAACAAGGTTATACGACTGTCCTAACCAATCCCATATACTGGTACAAACAAGCACCACTCAGCTACCATACACTACGCCTTGACGGAGTCAACAAACGCAACACGAATACTAAGTGTTACTTGTAAGAAATGACGGAGGGCTACGACTGGGTTTTTGGCGAAAAACCCGTTAACGTAATGAACTTGATATCGTTGAAGGAACATGATTACCTTTTTTTTTTTAAATATATTGGCGAATACTTTTGCTAAAGAGGTCACTCCCTGTGAAGGGATCTCGGCTCTTTCCTCGTCGAATGAGGTGCAGGATATTCCAAACTGAATACCTCGATGCAAAGCAAGAATAATCGACTATAGTGAAGTTATTACCCTGACGCAAACTTTTGTCCAAGGGGTCACTCCCGATGAAGGGATCTCGGCCCTTGCCTCGTCGAATGAGGTGCTGGGCATTCATAACCGAATACCTCTATGCAAAACAAAAGAGAACGTCCTTACAATAACAGCTTTTTGAAAATTGTTCTAACAACGTCTTTTAGGTTTGTTTTTTTTCTTTGCATTAATATAATGTGTCCCATCAATTAATCCTACCATTGCAGAAAACAACGAAAATATGACGTACGCTTATGCCATCCGCATTCGCCATGGGGCCCGTCATCACCCATTAGGTTATTTAACTAACGACAGAGCGGGGGCTGGACTAGCGCGGATGCAAAACATAAGCAACGCCTACTAGATATCATATATAGATATATACATTCGTCAGATGCAATGATAGCCATTCCAGATCACAGATGAACACATTGGATATGCTAGGAATCTGTGTTTCGTTCGAGCCTGCAACGAAAGACGGATTACACGGTCGCGATGAATAGCCAAACCCCATCCTAGACCCCTACGGGTGCGGCAAACTACCCGCCAAATACCCGAAGTGAAGCAGCCTCCCTCAACAACATGAGTAGGCCACTCAGCACTTCAACGCACCAGGTAGTTTGTGCACCCCACCTTGGGTCTATCCTAGGAGCAAAAACAGTAAAAGAAATAATATACAATGGCGGCTACAACCTCATCCCGGATGTGCGGCCATAAAAATAATATTACATCAATTTACATATTACATCAAATGAAAGATAAAGAAACTCTCATCTCATAAAACCCCGGCTATTCATCCACAACAATCTAACAAGTTCATATACACAATCCAACAACATTACAGATCACAGATATGCACAACCCCCACTAATCGACGTATAGCGATTAGTCGACGTTCAGTGCATATATCACATTACAGATATAACCATTTAGCAAGAGTTTGTAGAACTTCGATCAAAATACCAATTTGTAACTACCCCCAAACACAACATTGTTCTCTGGAAAAACTGGGCATAAACAAAACATCTCAAAAATCCCAAAACACCAAACTGAGCAATCTGCAAGAAATCGGAGTCGCGGCCGAGTCAACTCGGCCGCGGATCCGCTGCGAAACGCGTGGTTTCGCCGTGCTTCCGCGGCGAGTTGACCGAGTCGTAGGCTCATTTTTCTTGCCTGTTCCTAGAAAACCCTGCACTGATTTTTAAGGTATGTGGAATAATTTTTAGAGCAGTTTTAAAAATCGGCAGAAAGTATGGTTTTTTGACATGTTTTCGGGATTTTTTCCGGATCGAAGTTCTAAACACTTTGCTAACAGTTAGTTGTTGTTTAGCTAGGCTCTGATACCACTGTTAGGTCCACGTTACCCATCCCGGTTCTTTCGGGGAAGCGGAATAGGTAAAAATCAAAATTTTCTCATAAGGTGACATGGACTATCCATGATGGATCTTTGCTAAACAAAAACTAACATACTAAACAATAAGTTCTAGCTACTATGTTGAGTGGTTATACCTCACAAACCAAGTCCTTCGGGTCTTCTCTCCGCTTTCCTCCTCGTGCATGCAAGCTCCAAGGATCGATCCGGATCTTGGTCACCTCCGTGGCCTCCTTGAGTCGAAGACGATCCACTCGAGAGTTTGTAATCCGAGCTCCACCTCAAGCCGAGATAACTAGGGAAACAAGTATGCTACTCTTGATGTCCTAGGTGATGTAGAAGATGGTGGTGGATTTGTTTGTCTATTTAGAACCCTATTTTCTCAACACATGAGAGCTAAGGGAAAATCTAGAAAGGAAGAAGAAGGAGGAACCATGGGAGCTTCTCACTTGAAGAGAGAGAATAATGAATCCATAAACATTATCATTAATAACCTCTTATCATGATAAAGGTGATGGCTACATTGATTTGACCATTATCATCTCAAAATAAAACCAAAACAAAAAGAAGACTCTAGATCTCACATGAAAGATCCTAGTCAACAATGGTCAAATTGTCAACAAGGTCAAGTAGGGTCAAATGGTCAAAGCAATTAGCCATAACATAATTATCATTAAAAAGATTAGTAAATAATGTCCCCACCTCATAATGGTTTTGACTGAACCAACTGTCAAAACCCTAATGAGGCACCTCCTTCTTCTTCGCTCCTCACAACTGTGCATACACACCCGCATCCGCATTCCGTAGAATGCGAATGCACAGAAGACAAAACTTATCCATCCATACAATACTAAGATCCGGCTTAAACCAAACCCGACTAGTATTGTCTGCCCGAACAGTATACGCGCACAAGTGTACGTAAGTGATCGTAGGCTTGCCGTAAAACCATACAGCCTTTACACCTTTTGCCCAGTGTACAGAAACTCTCTGTGTGGGACTCTAAACACTCGACACTACGCTGGCAATGGGTTTAACCACAGACCACAAGCGGCACTAGCTGTACGTAACGGTCCCCAGGTAGATGTCGATAAAAAGGCCGATGAGGTAAACCTATCCGAACTCCTACTGAGCCTGAATGTGACAATCTCCGTACAGTCCGGTCTGTTCGTCTGAGAGTATCGCATGGTGAGCCTAGGGGGAGGTAAACGTCAGTCCCCTAATAGCGGTACAAGTCGTGTCGGAGTGTAGCCCAAACACCCTGAGAATCTACTGGAAAACCTACCAGTAATTCTCGCTTGCCCTGGCCAGGGACGACTATGTATAACGGCTCTCCTAGACACAGCGCGATATCAACTCCCAATACCGGGAGAGACGAATCATGTCTAACCGTCACTGCCTCCAAGTGCTTCGGGACTGCACCCAACTACTACCTGTTTGCACGACTCAGTACAGCCATGGTAGGGTAGTAATCTAAGAACAGTGGGAACACACTCGAGGCGAAGTGACAGTGTCAAGTCAGCGGACTAAGCTGTACTCATGTCACCTAGGAACTGTTAACTGACGATAGGTATAATACCAACCAACAGTTCCCGACGAGTCCTGTCCAGTGTACTCGTAACCTAACGAGCACCTGCATACTATCTCCAGTATGACGTACTGATGGCTGTGGGACAGACCATCTCCCCTGCTGGGAAGAGAAGCGTATGCACCAGTCTACTCTGGAGTATCGATGCCCTGTCTCGATAATCCTACGACTAGAGACCAAAATAAGGATGTGCTTATAGACTACCCAGCCCCCACTAGTGTGATCGCCATCACAATGCCGGTAGTCAAGAAAAGATCCTAAGGGCTCTATCAATATGTATTACCGATATGTTAAAAGAAACATATACACATATTAAGATAGAAACAAACCAAGTAGCATACTACTATATCGAGCAAGATTGTCGTAAACCCGTATATATATCCCAAGCTTCCAAAATGTATTATACAAACTAGTACTATACAATAATGGCCTCTAGGGCATACATATCCAACAGATTGGTCCCGCTTAAACCTATATTTACTAGGGTCCTTTGGGTAATTTATAGAACTTGAAGGGGTTTTATGTAAAAATGCTTTTGTATAATTTACAAAATACACTTCAAGTATTTAATTATCGTCTTTAGAGTTTTCATAGATGTAGATTTTATATATGTGACATTTTTAGTGTAAACAACCTATTTTTCATAATATAGGGTATTTAATTGTAATATTGAACTTGTATGGAATTCATGGTATTTTAATGTAAAATGATTCTTGTGATTTTTAGAAAAAAGTTGGAATATTTATATTATCACAAAATAGATATTTTAATGATACATATATATATATATATATATATATAAATAATTTTAATATATATTATATTTCTAGAAATCTCATTTTCTTAAGATATTAGTATTTTAAATCTTCAAGACCGAATGCTCCTTGCGGAGGTTTGAATCTCGCACTACTAAGCCCAGGAATGTGCGATAATCCGCACCATCCCAGTCGGGTTCCCCAAAGTGGGTTGTTACGGCGCTTTGCAAAGATTTTTAAAAAATACGATTTCTTATAGAAAACGGTTTTTAATAGTTATTGGTATTTATATGTAAAGTTTCGTTTTCCCGTATTCTCTTTTTCCGAAAGGTATTATGCTATATTACATATGAGTGTTGTGAGGAGGTAGATCATTACCTCGTGATCTACTTAAAGGTATAGCAAGATTGTGATGTTTTAATGTCGAAATGAAACTACATGGTATTTTACTGAAAAAGAGCAGGAAAAGTTACAAAATGAAATAGATTGTCATGAGACTTGTTCAACATGTTTATTAATGTTTAATAGTCAACATGTAATGGTTTGGTATGATTGTATTTAAGAAAAGGTTAAATTTTTAGAAAGAACCGAATCGGATATCGGATTAATTCTGATTCCGTCGGGTTTTGGAATTTCGTAGTTTTAGAAAAGAAAAGAAAAGGGGAAGGTGGGAATTATGGGTTTAGAGCTTAGTAAAGAGAGAGAGGAAGCGGTAGGAGGCACCGGTGCGTCGTTTCGTCGCCATGAGCTCCTAGGGTTGTCGTCGGAAAATCGCCGAAGCTTTCGCCTTTTGCTAACTCCAAAAGTACACTAAAATTTCTAGAGATTTCTTGAGAGTTTTGATCAGAATTTTGGAGTGAGGGGGTGTGTCTAGGGAGTATATTTATAGGGTAAGGCTAGGGTTTAGGGTAGGTGAAAGGTTGAATTGAAAAAATTTAATAAAATATATTAAAATAGAGTAATTAGGGTTTTAAAGGAGTTCTGGTACTGGTCTGCACATTTAAAGTGTACAGGGGTGCAAGGGAGTCCAAGAGGCCCAACTTTTATGTTGGTGACTCGGCGGTCCAGCCAAGTCCGGCCGGCGGCGGCGGCGGCCCGAGTCGGCCGAGTCGCCAGCCGAGTCCGGCTGGCGGCGGCAGCCCGAGTCGGTCACGTCGCCGGCCGAGTCAGGTAGCCGGAGTGATCCTCGTCGCTTCAATAACCCCCTGGGACAGTTTGTTTATTTAGTGTAGTCGGGTTTTACGGGTTTAGCACGTGTAGACTTTTGAACTTCTAAAATTTTAAAAAGAAAATAATATTAAAAATAATGTGGGGTATGGGATTTGAACTCTGGTGGCTTGGTTCAGCAGTGCAAGGTATTACCAATGAGCTACAAACTCTTTCTTTCTATTAAAAAGCAAATTAATTACTTATAGCAATCTCAGTAAATGCAAATACCCCAAGTATACATTAATTTTTAAACAAATTTTTGTACACCAAAATTGGAGTCGTTACAGTCTATCCCCCTTACAAAAATTTCGTCCTCGAAATTTACAACTTTTATTTTAAGGACTAGTTTACAAAGAGGTGAGGATATCTTGCACGCATCTCATCTTCCCTTTCCCAAGTTGATTCTCTTGGAATGTCTTTTCTCCATATCACTCGAACCAAATTGACTTCCTTGTTCCGAAGTGACTTCACTTTTCTATCCAGGATCTCCACAGGTTGTTGCTCACAGGATAAGTCGGGCTATATAGTGAGCTCGGAATGATCAAGAATATGGCTAGGGTCACTCACATACCTTCTGAGTTGGGATATGTGGAACACATTATGCACTCCTTCCAATGAAAGTGGAAGTGCCAAGCGGTATGCCACTTCACTGACTCGTTCGAGTATGTCGAACGGTCCAATGTATCTCAGACTTAGCTTACCCCGTCTTCCAAATCGGATCACTCCCCGGTTCGGAGATATCTTTAAGAATACGTGATCTCCTGGCTGGAACTCCAAATGACGTCGCTTTGCATCAGCCCAGTACTTCTGTCGATCTTGGGCTATGTGCATTCTTTCTCTAATAGTACGAACCACATCAACAGTTGCTACTATCATCTCAGGTCCAAGAAGTTCCTTATCTCCGATGTCGTCCTAACTTAATGGCGATCGATACTTCCTTCCATATAGTGCAGCAAAAGGTGCCATTCCTATGCTTGCTTAGTAGCTGTTGTTGTATGAAAACTCCATAAGATGTAGGTGATCTTCCCACGATCCTTTGAAGTCTAACATACAAGCTCTGAGCATATCCTCCATGATCTGAATAGTTCACTCAGACTGACCATCTGTTTGTGGATGATAAGCCGTGCTGAAGTTCAGACTTGCTCCCAAGCTTGCTTGCAAACTCTGCCAAAATTGTGATCGGGACCTGGTGTCACGATCGGAGACAATGCAGACCGGTACTCCATGAAGTCGCACAATTTCCTGTATGAGTTCATGGGTATCAGAGATAGTAAATATTTGAAGAGTTTTAAATCATAAGAAGATTCTTACCTCCATGTACTTCTTTACTAGTGTCTTAGTTGATTGGCCAACTCAAAATGGGATAAAGTGAGCCGACTTTGTGAGTCGATCCACAATGACCCATACCGCATCGTTACCCTTTGTGTTGCGAGGAAGAGCAGTCACAAAATCTATCGTGATGTATTGCCACTTCCATTCTGGGATTGGTAACGGTTGAAGTAATCCAGCAGTCCTGTGATGTTCAGACTTTACTTGCTGACACACCAAGCATTTAGCGACGCTTCTGGCTACTTCATGCTTCATTCCATGCCACCAGTAATTATGACTTAGATCTTTGTACATCTTTGTACCTCCAGGGTGTACTGAGTAGGGAGAGCTGTGAGCTTCTTTCATTAACTCTTCCCGAACAGAACCTTTTGGTACACATAACCTGCTGCCGTATCTCAAAGATCTGTCTTCATGGATGATGAAGTCTGTTCTGAGTCCATTCTCCACTTGTTCTCTGATCTTTTGCAACTTAGCACACTTTCTTGAGCTGTTTTGATCTGATTGACAATTGTTGATTGAACTTGTAAATTCATCAAACTTGAAGCATTACCTGGCATGACTACTTCAATCTCCATCTGATGCAAGTCCTGTTGTAGCTTCCACTGAGCGGTGAGATGCATTGCTAATGGTTGACGACTAAGAGCATTTGGAACCACATTCACCTTCCCTGGGTGATATTGCAGGTTGATGTCAAAGTCCGCCATGAGTTCTAACTATCGTCTCTGCCGCATATTCAACTCCTTTTGAGTAAACACATATTTCAGGCTCTTATGATCTGTGTATATGTTCACTCATTCACCAAGAAGATAATGGCGCCAAATCTTGAGAGCAAACATGATGGCTGCCAATTCCAAATCATGCGTCGGATAATTGCGCTCATGAGTCTTCAGCTGTCTTGAAGTATAAGCCACAACATTACCGTGCTGATGTAGAACACATCCTAATCCCTTACCGGATGCATTACAGTGCACTTCGAAACCTCCAGACTGGTCCGATATAACGAGAATAGACGCTGATGTCAATCTTGACATGAGTTCTATGAAAGCTTGTTCACATGCCTCTGACCACCCAAATTCTTCATCTTTACGTGTGAGCTTGGTCAGGGGTGTTGCTATCTTTGAAAAGCCTTCAATGAACCTTCTGTAATATCCAGCTAAACCCAAGAAACTCCGAATGTCCTTCACTGACTTTGGTGTCAGTCATTCGCTTACT
This sequence comes from Agapanthus africanus, assembly GCA_030015575.1. Lineage (NCBI taxonomy): Eukaryota > Viridiplantae > Streptophyta > Magnoliopsida > Asparagales > Amaryllidaceae > Agapanthus > Agapanthus africanus. The sequence continues at coordinate 390,295,586 of JASDDO010000016.1, forward strand.
GCTGAAACTTTTGCTGGATCCACAGAGATTCCTTCTCCTGATACGATATGTCCAAGAAAACCAACTTGATTTAGCCAAAACTCGCATTTGCTGTACTTGGCATATAATTGATGTTGTCGTAGAGTTTGCAGGACAATTTGTAGGTGCTCGGCATGCTCTTTCCGACTTTTAAAATACACCAGGATGCCATCGATGAAGATGACAACAAACCTGTCTAAGTACTCCCGGAAAACTTGATTCATCAGGTTCATGAATATTGCTGGTGCGTTGGTCACCCCAAATGGCATCACTAGAAATTCGTAATGACAATAGCGAGTTCTAAAAGCTGTTTTATAAATATTAGCTTCCTTGATCTTCACCTGATGATAACCTGAACGAAAATCTAATTTAGATAAAACACAAGATCCACTTAGCTGATCGAATAAATTGTCGATGCGCGGGAGTGGATACTGGTTCTTTATCGTGACTTTGTTTAAGGCTCTGTAATCAATGCACATTCTGTATGAACCTTCCTTCTTCTTCACAAGCAGTACTGGTAATCCCCAACTTGAAGTGCTAGGACGAATCCATCCTTTCGCCAATAATTCGTCCAACTGTGTTCAGACTTCCTTCAAACCTTCCAGACTTAATCGATAAGGTGCTTTGATCACCGGTTGTGCTCCTGGTACTAAATCAATGCTGAATTCAAGAGCTCGATCGGGAGGCAAACCTAATATATCGTCATGAAACACGTCGTCGAACTCTCGAACCACTTCTGGCCTTGATTCTTCCTCTGCTTGAGTTGCTGCAATCACTGCGTCCCTTGGCTTCGCTTTGTATGTACTCTGCTCCAGGGTACGATCTTCACTTTTGAAATAGAAGACTGGATGGTCTGGAATCTCGAATGCTACCCTCCTTTGACGACAGTCGACGGTAGCATAAAAGGTTCCTAGCCAATCCATACCTAGAACCAGATCGAAGTTTGGTATGTCCAGCACTTTGAAGTCAGCATAAAATTCTCTGCTGCAGACGACTACTGGACACAAGCTGTATCCCATTGTTGCCTTTAGAACAACATTCCCTGAACTGACATTCCAGCTGGATACATGCGGTGTGACTGGAATCGCATGAGTTCGAACGAACCGTTGCGACATAAAGCAGTGAGATGCTCCAGTATCAAAGAGTGCTAGTGCAGGGAGTGAGGCTCCTAAGATTGTACCTAAGGTATGTGGGATATGTTTTAGGTGTAAGTAAAAGTATGTAAGTAGGTAGTAAGACTGAAAGAAAATTTGAGAAAGAAAGCTTACCAGTGATAACTTAGCCAGTGGCCTCAGCTTCTTCCACGGTCATCGTGAAAGCCTGGCGCCGTGGTACATTCCTCCTGGCCTGAGGAGCATTCCTCGGAACGTTCCTTTGAGCTTGATGGAACTGACAAGGAGGAGATGCAGCTTGTGGTCCTCTAGGTGGTGGATCAGGTAGTGCAAGTCTTGGAGCAGGTGCCTGAAGGATTGGTCGCTGCGGGTAAGTGATTGCTGGCCTGGGTGCAGCAACTGGGTTTTGTCTTTGGGGACAAGACCCAATATTGTGAGCAGCTGAGCCGCAGACTAAGCAAAGACGGTTGGCTCGCCGGCAGTCTTTCATCATATGTCCAGTTCTCTTGCAGTAGGTACGAAAGGCTGGGTTAGGACGGTTGTTCGGTACTCCCGGTCTCCTTGGCACAAAAGGTGGCCTTGACGAGGCTCCTCCTGCCATCTGGTTGACAGGGCGCTTAACTCCTGCAGACTGAAGTCTGCCCCTCGCCTTTACTACTGCCTCATAACGGCGGGCAGCTTTCAGAGCCGATTCATGAGTCGGAAAATCTCCTGTGGCCAGTGCAGCCTGGATCTCCGAATCCAAACCTTGTTGAAATCGACGGGCTCTGATCTCATCCGTCGGTATCAGGTGTGCCGCAAATATGTTAAAGGATTATATTAGCTGTGTAGTATGTGATATATTGAACAATTCGAATTATTGAGACATATCTTACCGACTAAGCATGGTGAACTCAGCGTCATATTCATCTACCGACTTGGTCCATATCGAACCTTGTTGCAAATGAATGAACTGTTGTTCCATGTCGAACCCAGCAGTCTCAGGGAAGTACTTAGCGTCGAACATGTCGCGAAAAGTCTTCCATTCGATGGGTTGTTCAAGACGGCTTTCTTCCGCTTTCCACCAGTTCCGTGTATTGTCCGTGAGCTGTAATTTTGCAACACAAACCCAAGCTATTTCTGGCACTTGTGCTGCGGTCAGATCATCTTCGATACTCTGAGCCTATTCCTCAGCTTCCAGTGGGCTCTCCTTTCTTGAGAATTGTTTGGGGTGCAAAGCCCTGAATTGCTTCACCCCAGGTGCTTCTGTCTCGGGACGGTTCATTAAAAGAGCAGTCTGCTGCTGCTGTCCCTCGAGGAGGCTGCGGATTGCCTCAAGCAGAACCGTTTGCTCGTTGAGCAGAGTAGGAACGGCAGGTGTGAGTGGTAGTGGTGGAGGTGTGTTGTTGACATTGGTGTTAGTGTTGTTTGGGGAATCCATAACCTTGAAGAAAAATTTAGATTAGGACACATTCAAAGTATATGGAATGAAAAGATTCAAGGAATATGAATTGCAAAGAATGTTTTAGTTGCTGGTCCTTGTGTTATATTGCTTAGGTTGTTCACGCAAAACAGAACTGCATGGTAGGGTTCCATTCAGCTCTGACCTGCATGGGCCACCAACAAAACCTGTCATGCCCCGCTTCCCAGTATACGGGCAGAGGACGCGACGAGGCCGCTACGTATTTACTCTGAAGTAAATACACTAAGCGTATCTAAGTAATATAAATATAAATGCACAAGAAACAAGATATAATAAAACAACAACTTTATTTATTAACATTCTTTTGTACAATGCATGGAAAGATAAATATATGGAATAAAGCAATGCCTAAACAGTGGCATAACAGAAAAGAAAAGTACTGAAATAAAAGCGTACAATGTAGCTAGAGCTCTGGATCGTATGCAAGCTGGTCCAAGTCCTCGCTGGGAGGCTCGATCTCCTGAGTGTCCAGATCACCTGACAACATTCCAAAGAAGAAAGAAAAAGAATGTCGTCAGCGAACAATCGCTCGGCAAGTCCCAAAGATAAGAGAGAAATTGAATAGAAAGAGGGAGAGAGTAGCTTTTAAAGTTGTATTATATTGTATTAGTGTTAACGTTGTTGTTTATAGTTTGGTACAGAAAGATGCCAATGCATACGAGAGAAGTCTCTATATGCCAGAGACTAGAGCAAACGGAAGTACAAGGAACCGTTATGCCACGGTACAACAGCAACGGAATATAGGTTAGGTGTCTTAATCTTGCAGTCTCGTGCCACTTCTAACACCTTCCGTACCAATCTACCCCTTAAACCCCGCGATATCTTGTTTGTATTGTTTGTATTGTATATTGCAACTTGTATTATCTTGTAATATTGATTGTATAATTGGATGACTTGCCGAAACCATAATATCAGTAAATAGATGTAACTGGAGAATTATGTAAATGGAAGTATATTCATGGTTCGGTTCAGTCAATACAGATTGAATAGATTGAATATATGTATTCATGGATTCATATTGAATTGTAGATTGTAGAATGTACTCAAGTCGGATTATTAATGAGACTCGGTCTGAGTCAGACAATTAGAAAAGAAATTAAAGTCCTGATTGTTTTGATGTTATCGGTAACCGCTGCACATGGGCGACAGGATTTGTGTCTTTTTCAAAACCGATTACCGTATTGATAACACCGTTGTTAAGTTTTCAACCTTAAATAGGCAAGCACCCACTTCTCCGGCTCCCTGAGGCTCAAGAGATTGGTCCCGCTTAAACCTATATTTACTAGGGTCCTTAGGGTAATTTATATAACTTGAGTGGGTTTTATGTAAAAATACTTTTGTATAATTTACAAAATACACCTCAAGTATTTAATTATCATCTTTAGAATTTCCATAGATGTGGATTTTATATATGTGACATTTCTAATGAAAACAACCTATTTTTCATAATATAGGATATTTAATTGTAATATTGAACCTGTATGGAATTCATGGTATTTTAATGTAAAGGGATTCTTGTGATTTTTATAAAAAATTTGGAATATTTATATTATCACAAAATAGATATTTTAATGATATATATATATATATATATATATATATATATTTATATAAAAATAATTTTAATATATATTATATTTCTAGAAATCTCATTTTCTTAAGATATTAGTATTTTAAATCTTCGAGACCGAATGCTTCTTGCGGAGGTCTGAATCTCGCACTACTAAGCCTAGGGATGTGAGAAAATCCGCACCATCCCAGTCGGATTTCCCAAAGTGGGTTGCAGCGGCGCTTTGCAAAGATTTAAAAAAAATACAAATTCTTATAGAAAACGGTTTTTAATAGTTATTGGTATTTATATGTAAAGTTTCATTTTCCCGTATTCTATGTTCCCGAAAGGTATTATGCTATGTTGCATATGAGTGTTGTGAGGAGGTAGGTCATTACCTCGTGATCTACTTAAAGGTATAGCAAGATTGTGATATTTTAATGTCGAAATGAAACTACATGGTATTTTACTAAAAAAGAGCGGTAAAAGTTACAAAATGAAATAGATTGTCATGAGACTTGTTCAACATGTTTATTAATGTTTAATAGTCAACATGTAATGGTTTGGTATGATTGTATTTAAGAAAATGTTAAATTTTTAGAAAGAACCGAATCGGAAATCAGATTAATTCCGATTCCGTCGGGTTTTGGAATTTCGTATTTTTAGAAAATAAAAGAGATGGGGGAAGTGGGACTTATAGGTTTAGAGCTTAGAAAAGAGAGAGATAAAGCGGTAGGAGGCACCGGTGCGTCATTTCGTCGCCGGGAGTTCCTAGGGTTGTCGTCGGAAAATCGCCGAAGCTTTCGCCTTTTGCTAACTCCAAAAGTACACTAAAATTTCTAGAGATTTCTTGAGAGTTTTGATCAGAATTTAGGAGTGAGGGGTGTGTGTCTAGGGGTTGTATTTATAGGGTAAGGCTAGGGTTTAGGGTAGGCGAAAGGTTGAATTGAAAAAATATAATAAAATATATTAAAATAGAGAAATTAGAGTTTTAAAGGAGTTCTGGTACCGGTCTGCACATTTAAAGTGTACAGGGGTGCAGGGGAGTCCAAGAGGCCCAACTTTTATGTTGGTGACTCAGTGGTTCGGCCGAGTCCGGCCGGCGACGGGGACCCGAGTCGGCCGAGTCGTCGGCCGAGTCAGGTGGCCGGAGTGATCCTCGTCACTTAAATAACACCCTGGGACAGTTTGTTTATTTAGTGTAGTGGGGTTTTACGGGTTTAGCATGTGTAAACTTTTGAACTTCTAAAATTTTAAAAAGAAAATAATATTAAAAATAATGTGAGGTATGGGATTTGAACTCTTGTAGCTTGGTTCAGCAGTGCAAGGTATTACCAATGAACTAGAAGCTCCTTCTTGCTATTAAAAAGCAAATTAATTACTTATAGCAATCTCAGTAAATGCAAATACCCCAAGTATACATTAATTTTTAAACAAATTTTTGTTCACCAAAATTGGAGTTGTTACATGCTCGGTGGCCTCTTGATGAGGGCTTTGATCCTTGGCATCATTGGGTAAGAGATTACCGGCCATGGATAGACCGAGCATGGAAGCTGCTCGGTGGCCTCTTGATGAGGGCTTCGATCCTTAGCGCGGGAGGGCAAGGAGTTTCCTGCTAAGAATGGACCGAGCAAGGTTGCTGCTCGGTTGGCTCTTGATGAGGGCTTTGATCCTTGGCGTCATTGGGTAAGAGATTACCGGCCATGGATAGAATGAGCAGGGAAGCTGCTCGATGGCCTCTTGATGAGGGCTTCGATCCTTAGCGCGGGAGAGCAAGGAGTTGCCTGCTAAGGATGGACCGAGCAGGGTTGCTGCTTGGTTGCCTCTTGATGAGGGATTTGATCCTTGGCATCGTTGGGTAAGAGATTACCAGCCATGGATAGACCGAGCAGGGAAGCTGCTCGGTGGCCTCTTGATGTGGTCTTCGATCCTTAGCGTGGGAGGGCAAGGAGTTGCCTGCTAAGGATGGACCGAGCAGGGTTGCTGCTCGGTTGCCTCTTGATAAGGGCTTTGATCCTTGGCGTCGTTGGGTAAGAGATTACCAGCCATGGATAGACCGAGCAGGGAAGCTGCTCAGTGGCCTCTTGATGAGGGCTTCGATCCTTATCGCGGGAGGGCAAGGAGTTGCCTGCTAAAGATGGACCGAACAGGGTTGCTGTTCGGCTTTTCGAGGTTCGGTCTAACTTTCCTTGGGTGGCTGTCGGTCCCCTCGACCGGTAAGGGGTGTCGTGTTTCGTCGGTCCCCGTCGTACCCCCCACTGACATGACCATGATTTGCCCGATTGTCAACTCGCTGGGAGGGGGTTGGTGCTCTTGTTCACAGTCGGCTTGCCGCTTGTCTCGCAAGTACCTCGCTAGGTGCCCCGAGCGGATCAACTCCTTGATATAGTCTCGGAGCTGCTTGCAGTTCTCAGTGGGTGGCCATGCGACCTGTGGAAACTGCAGTAGGGGCCCCAGGTATGCTTAGCGGCCCTATTCGAGACTGGGGGGAGTTTGAAGAACCTATCGCCCTTAGCCTCCTCTAACAGTATCTTCTGGGAGACGTTGAACAGGGTGTACTCCTGAAACTTCGAGGAGTAGGGTTTCGGCCGCTCAATCTTCTTTTTCTCCTCCCTGGCCCTTTTCTTCTGATTGGCTTGCTCTGATTTATTGCCTTTGCTGCTAGCGACCTGCGCCTGACCACGGCTCCGGTTCCGTTCGATGAGGTTCCTTAGGTCCCCTGGCGAGCTCGTTTTCGAGCTACCGGGGTGAGTCACGTCCGCGCGACCCTGTCGAGGGAGGGGGCACCGGTCACGCTTGTGAGCAGGCGAGCTGACTGACACCTCCTTGGGAGGTACAGGAGCACGATGGGCCTTAGGGTGGGTGCTCTTTCATAAGACCTCGACGTCGAGCTGTGAGGTGCCCATCGGGTCATCGAATTAGTTGACCCAAAGGATCTGCGGCCGCCGGAGACAACGAGGCGGCGCCCGGATGTGCCGGCGTAGGCGGTGCCTTCTCTCCCTATGTGTCGCTCCTGAGGTGGGGGAACGATGACTTGGGGAGCTTGTCCCACCATTTGGACATGGACTGGGGCATCCACGACGGACGCAAACCAATCTATTCGAGCCGACAATGCGTGAATGGTGTTCGGTGGAGGAGAGGATCCATCCGCCCCTCTATTGTGTGGAAGGCAACGGCTAGTGCTTGGATCGTCGCGGTGATCACTCGCCACGAAGTTGAGATCGGAAGGTGAACTTTCGTTGAGTGGAACTAGCGATTCCCACATACGGCGCCAACTGATGGATCTCTGGATCTCCTTAGATGTTACCTTCCGTTGATCTGCAGCGAGTAGAGACGAGCGGCTGAGATTGAGTTGGGAGGTTGCCTCCTGAAGCGTGTGGATCTCAATAGGCTTGAAGTGGTTGAAGCCGAGCTACCTGCAAGGAAGTCCCGGGATGGTTGTGCCACCGAGGACCCTCCGACGATCAAGTTAGATGGGCTAAATGGGTAGAGTAGCGGCCTATTGGGGTAAAATTGCCTTCCCTAAGTCGTCTGAGAGAGGGGTTTATATAGTGGCAGCCATGGGCTGGTGGGCGCGAGATTCACGCCGGCCGTTATGCCCCTGGCGTTACGCCCGCGTGAAAGGCGGGATTCCCCGCTGATGACGAGATACGCTCGTTAATGGGGGAACGCGATGGCGTGGAACGCGGGATCATGGGCGGTGGGTATCTCGCGTCTGGCGCGATTCACGGAGCCGTGGCAGAGACGCCTGCGATTGGTGATGTGGGCCAGTCGGTGAGAACGAGGAAGCTAAGCTCGGCGGGAGGCTCGGGAACGAGCGGGAGGCCGAGCGAGCATGGTTCAGTGATAGCTCGGAGGCGAGCTAGGGGCTGAGGGAACTCAGCGTGTGGGAAGGCTCGGATGTGAGCCGGCGGTTGTTTGTAAGACGAGCATGGGAGTGGTCTGGAAGACCACCGAAGGTCGGGAACATCCTCGGGCAAGGGCCCGGGGCATACTTCCAATGTACCATTCTTGATCCTTTCTCGTAGACTCTGGGACACGTCACTTGCCACGTGTCATAATCTAGGGAAACCCCGGTATCGAGTATCATCAATACCTTAAACTAATAAAACCGTATTCTTTAAGATTGTTTTAATTAAATTCCTTGCAATTAAGCCTCTACAACCCATTTTGGAAAACCCGATTTGGATGGTACGGGTAATCGCACATCCTTGAGACTAGTAGAACGAGATGCGGACCTTCTCACGGAGCATCCGATCTCGATGGAATTTTTAATACAATTTTTAAGAATAATATGATTTTCTAATTAATAAATAAATTCTATTTTTAATAATTATATATATATATATTATCAAAATATCTATTTTAAATATATAAATTCCATGTCTTCTAAACAAAGGAATCACAAATTTCATAAATATACCATCTCAAATCCATACAATTCCAATTTATATTAAAATACCATATACTATTCAATCTAGGTTTATAATCATTAGAATACTTCACTTTTAAAAATTACATCTATGAAAACCCTAAATACGATAAATAAATGCTTGAGATTTATTTTGAAAGTTTACCAAAACTATTTTTCATAAAACCCCCTTAAGTTTATTAATTTAAAATAAGGACCCTAGCAAATATAGGTTTAAGCGGGACCAATTCTCTTGAGCCTCAGGGAGCCGGAGAAAGTGGGTACTTGCCTATTTAAGGTAGAAAACTAAAACGGGGTTATCAATGGTAATTGGCTTGGAAAAAGTCATAAATCCTGCTATCCATGTGCAGCAGTTACCGATAACTCCAAAACCTAATTCGGGAATCAAATTCTATTTAAAGTGTCTAACTCAATCTGAGTCTCAGTCAAATCTGAAACAATCCATACTTGAAAACAATTCAAATTTAACTCCAATACATCATGAATCCATATATACTGGAACTTGAACATGAATACCAGAATACCATCTATATTAACATGACTTGAACTGACCGAATCATGGATATACATTGACTTGATCACATGATTATCCGTTTACATCCTTATCCGTTTACATGAGCAATTGGTATCATGGTTTTGGCAAGTCTTACAACTATAAACAATACAATAAAAATTATGGGGTTTTTAAGGGGTAGATTGGTACGGAATGTGTTAAAAGTGGCATGACGATGGTCACTTTAATACACCTAACCTGAATATTCGTTGCTATTGTCCCATGGCTTAACGGTTCCTTGTGCTTCGTATACCTTAGTCCATGGAATAGTTGGACTCCTCTCGTATACCCTGGCATATTCTGTACCAAGCTACAAACAACAACGTTAATATAACAATTATACATTATACCAGATATATTCTCTTTACCTGTTCAGTCTATTTCTATCACTCTTTGGGACATACCGAGCAATTGTTCGCTGACGACATTCCTTTTCTATTCTTTCTTTGGAATGTTGTCAGTAGGATCCGACTCTCTGGAGATCGAGACCAGCTCAGAAGACTTGGAGCAGTTCATCGAGGACCCGGAGCTCTAGTCACTTGTATATACTTTTACTTTCAGTTCATGCCATTGTTTAGACACTGCTTTCCACATTGTATTTACTTTTCAGTTGTATTGTAAAGAATGTTTAATAAATAAAAAGATTGTTGTTCATTTACATCTCATGTTTTTCTTGTATACATTTATATTATATTGCTTATTTACGCTTAACATGTTTACTTCTGAGTAAATACGTCGTGGGCCTAGTCACATCTCTTGACCGTACACCGGGAAGCGGGGCGTGACAATAACTTTTTGAAATTATGTTTATGACTTTTACCTTTATCAGTTGATGATTAGGTAAGGTGCATTCAACAATGGTGTAATTCTTCTTAACCATAATACAGTTTTCAACCTACGACGCACAGGGTTTGAGTTAAAACTGCTTTCCCAATTAGATTCTGATTCCAAGGTATGTATTTACCATACTTTATTCTCACATCTGTATAACATTACAGATGCTGTATGGGAGTAGAATATTGGGAATTGGGTGATTAGATTTTCAATATATCAGAATTCTTTGTAATTGGTGATATTTGAGGAAATCACCTGGGTTTTGCCTAACGGCAAATATTTGGTTTTGAATATCCGTTGTTATGCACCATTTTCAAACCGATATATTTGTACGTTTATTTTATAAAATGAGATATAACTTTTTGAAATTATATTTATGACATTTACATTTATCAGTTGATTATTAAGTAAGGTGCATTCAATAACGGTGTAATTCTTCTTAACTATAACACAGTTTTCAACCTACGACGCACAGGGTTTAAGTTATTAAACTCAGAGGACTTATACAAAGTATTGTATGTTGTTCGATGTCCATTAGGACAAAGGGGTTGGTACTCATACAATATTCCGTTTACTTATAACTTCTCTGGTTTTTAGACACGCATTTCGTTGAAATACAAGGTCTAAATTTTGAGAAGTTATTGGTATAAAAATAAAGTAGAGAACCATACTTTGCAAGTATCAGGATTCTTTGAAGTGATCGATGTAAGTCCGCGGCAGCGCCTCGGCCATCTAACAGATGCCGATATGCGGAACAAAACTTTTACGACTGGCGCTATCGCGTACTTTCTCCCGGATCGTCCATTAAAGCTAAACTAACAAATTGTAAAGAGGGTAGAATTGTTATACCGAATGATCCGAGTCCTTCGGTCTTCAACCATCATCCCACGCTATGTTGCAACTGATCCGAACTTGCTCGATCTCTGGTTTCGTCGTCCAGGTGGCACCACGTCGACGGATCTTTAAACGGGCTCCCGCCTCTGAACCGAGGCAACTCGATCGTCAAGTTTGCCAAAAGAGACGACCAAGATGAAGTAGAGAATGAGTAGAATACTTTGTCTCGTTACGTCCAAGACTATGGACGAACGGTTAATAGAAGTTGCCATTTGGAATCGGGTGAATGGAAATTGAACTAGGAAATTTCCATACACTAGTTATCATAATTTTTTCTCACAAAATGAAATCAAATGAACAACACATGCCTCACAAAGAGAGGCCGGCCATTACTAATAGAAGAGGGAGGTGAGTGTAGGAGTAGCAAGTGGTGACCATATCCCTTCATGCTTATCACAAAGAATGAATCATCAAAAGACATTAAATGCTAACCTATCACAATTAACCTAGTCATTCTTTATCATTAATGAACCATTAATGACAAAGCCACCTCACTATCCTAGTCACCATCCTAGTCACTTCTTCTAGAAGTTTCCACACAAATCCCAAGAAAAGATAAATCTGCATTTAACCGAATGTCAAAATACGGCTGATAGAAAACTAGAAACTGGCAACTTCCATAAATCATCCCAAAACGAATTTCAGGATAACCCCGTATTGGTATAAACATACCCGCATTTGTATTACGACCGAATACAAATGCAACTGAGACAAAGATATTATATCTACACAGTATAATACTGGGTTCCGGTTTAAACCAAAGCCTACCAGTATTATCTGCCCGAAAACTGACACGTGCGAAAACGCACGTGCATTTTCCGAACCTTGCCATAAACCCATACGGCTTCTACAACGTTTCGCCTGAACTTGGGAAAGTGTCTGTGGGGGACTCTAATGACTCATCAACACACTGGCACTGGGTATAACCCCTAGCACGTCAGAGGTACTAACTGTACGTAACGTTTTGCCTATGTATTGATTGGAAGGGAAGCTGACGAGCGAACTCATCTATAAACCCTACTGAGCCTGACAGTGACAATAACCGTACAGTCCGGAACATTCGTCTATGAGTATCGCATATACGGCCTAGGGGGCTAGTAAACGTCAGACCCCCAACAGCGATATAAATCGTGTCAGAGAGCAGCCCAGAACACCCTGAGATTCTGCTGGTATACCTACCAGTATATCTCGATTACCCTGGCCAGGGATTTCGTGTAATGGCTCTCCTAAACACAGCGCGATCTCACCCCCAATTCCGGGAGAGACGAATCCCCGAAGATCCGCTCACTTGCCTCCAATGTGGCTCGGGACTATACCCAAAATATACCTGTTTGCACGACTCCTTTAACCCGTGGTAGGGTATAAATCAAAGCACAGTGGGAACTCACACGAGACAAATGACGACCTCAGGTCGATGAACTAACCTGTACACATGTCACCAGGGAACTGCTATCTGACGATATGTATAGTACCAACTAGCATGTTCCCGGCGAGTCCTGTCCGGTGTACTCATAACCTAATGAGCACCTGTATACATCTTAGGTGATTGAACTGACACCAGTGGCTTGTGAGACCGGCCACCGCCCCTCGTCGGGGTCTCGACTGTATACACTATTCTACTCTGGAGTATCGATGCCCTGTCTCGAAACTCCTACGACTAGGGACACTTTAAGGATATTCTTATAGACTCCAGCTCCCACTTATATGATCGCCATCATACTGCTGGTAGTCAAACAAGAATCCTATGGGCTCTATCAACATCTATATATGATGATAAAGACAGACCAGATAGCATACTATCATCTCGAGTAAGACTGTTTATCGGTATAGGTCCTCCCTCAATCATTGCAATCACGTACCTGCGATCCAATAATTGACTTAGAGGGTACTATATCCAACAATCTCCCACTTGCACTTAAGGCTAATTATTGCGATGTCGTGTACTCACAGCTCGTGTGATACCGAGCATTGAACTCCTCTACTAATCAGTTTTACAAAGCTCGTTTGTAAAACTCTTGTGTTTGAGAAATAGCCTCAGTGAGTGGATCCGCTTCGGTGTTTCTTTCTGTATCTCTCTATATCTCAACTTCGCGGAGAAAACCATCTCCCGAATTGAGTAATACCTGTCTTAGAATATGTTTGGATATCTGATGGGACCTAGTTCATAAATGAACTCCAAATCCAAACTTCTCAGACTGTATTGATCACTGAAACTAATCAGTGTCTAGCACTATGCCTCCCACAGTATCCTCTTGGACCACCTGTCCATAATACTGTCCCTCGTCAGAGGGAAAACTATAACCTTGACAATCACTCTGTCATTTATGTCACCTTTGAAGCCTGGAATAATAACCGTCTCCCGTAGGAGGCTGCCGTCATCAAATCCGTAGAACATTCACTTATGTTCTAAAACCGCTTCCTAATGTTTCTCCAGGATTGGATTAATATAAACTTATCGCATTTAGTGCAATAACAACATCAGGTGTGGTACTTGACATCTCACGATTGACTCAATTGTCTAAGCAAGTGATCTGCCAATCATGCGCATCCCTCTACCCTTTAGTCTGTAAGACACCTTTAGAGAGGGTGACTCCATCACCTGCAGGTACACCAACATGCCAGGAGTCATCTATTCTAAAATACTATTAGAATACTGTCAAAGTACCCATATTGGGAAAATACCCAAATCTAGATCTAAAACCATAGATCTAGTATCCAGAATGTCGGATATTACATCCATGTCCTTTGTGGAGAAACAAATGTGTGACGACCTCAGTACAACCGTTCAGTATAGGAATTTTACTTCCTATTCTGTGTATGTCATCCAAATACCAGGACATCACACCCTACTACCTTCTTAACAGATCCATCCCTTATTCTGATGAAGTCAAACCCATGACTGTCACATCAAAAATAGATGATCTATCTCTGCTATTTCTACTCAAGTCTATAAATAGACATAAGTATCTTGCCCACTATGCTTCCGCTGCTCCCTCTGACTACGACAACTCTCTGGCAGAATAATATATATACGTACACTTCTAAAACTAGTTTAGAACGACGCTATACATTTCCTCCTGCCCGGTCTCATAGTCTGGAACAACAGTAGTGTCAAGTCTGGGTAAGCAAGAACCTCCCTGTCACCGTCCTTGAGGCTACCGGAGTACCTCTCGAGTGTCTGAGGTTACCCACCATATCTGCGGAGTGGCTATTGGAATGTCAAACCTGATTGAATACATAGGTCCTATTAAAACTTTCCGTAATCGTTTGCGGTTCTGGAATCACTTCCAGTTCTACCATGCTCCCACTACTGTTTTTCTGAAAAAATCCATTTTAATAAAACTGTGGCGAGTCAAGAACAATATCACTATTGATCTTCCAGATGGTAGAAAATCAACCCTTGTCTAAGCTAGGGTCAACCCACAAACTGTCATTACAGAAACGTGCCTTGAGTTTTCCAGTGTCTGTTTTAAAGCATAAGCTGGACAACTCCCCTTTACCTTAACATCGTTAAGATATGAAGCAATCTATATCCAATATAGAAACATAGGCACTTATTTTAATTTGGAACTAAATTCTAATCATGCAGCTGTCTCCAGTGCATATCAACTTAATGGAGAGAGGATAATCAGTATTATTCAACTTAGGAATCCATCCAATTACGAGTAACCTGAAAGAGAAACAAGTTTCTCAAAACCATTACTATCAATTGAATACCAATCACAAGAATCTACATCTTCGATTTCTTTGAAGAATCCCGATACTTGTGACACTTGGTTCTCTACTTTATTCCTATACCCACAACTTCTCAAAACTTAAACATTGTATTTCTACGAAACACTTGTCTAAACACTAGAGAAGTTATAAGTAAACAGAATATAGTACGAGGACCAACCCCTTTGTCCTGACGGACACTGGACAACATACACAACTCTGTATAAGTCCGCTAAGTTGAATAACTCAAAACCTGTACGTCGTAGGTTGAAAACTGTTCCTAGGCGATTTCCTCAAATATCACCAATTACAACGAATTCCGATATAATGAGGATGATCACCTAATTCCCAATAACTCGCTCCCACTCAACATCTGTAAAACCATGCAGATGTGAGAATCGTTCCTGGTAAATACATGCCCTGGAGTAAGTATCCAATCGGGAAATCAGTTTTCTATTAACGATGCACAGTGAATATGAAACATAAATATGTTTTGTAGGGGTTTCCTGGTATTCCTAGTAATGCCTCTTCCATAATCCAAATCATGACTTTAACCGTATATTTCCCTGCCATCTTTCCATTTCCCTTTATTTGTCTTTAGTTGTTACCTTCTGTACACCATCATTAGGCTAAGTTGTTTTCTTCCTTCCCTACCGTTCGGCACCAGCCTATGGTTTAGAAGAAGAATATCCAGTAAGCATAATAGGTGTACCCTCCTAATCCTAGGAGTACTCGCAACTTGAGAGAAGGTGATGATAAAAACAACTGAATAATACCTTATTCTTATTTCTCCTGAACCAGAATCCATCCTCGAAAAAATGTCCTTCGAGTTCGTATATAACCATACGATGGATTTATCCAATGGAATTGGATGTTCGTAGTGATACAGGTTGTTCTGGAGAAATCAAAGGTGAAGTAGGAGTGGCGATGAAATACGTGATTTGGTCATGAATGTAAATAGTCGCAATTTACTTTGCCCTCTTTCTAATTCCTTTATCTTGTCTTTACATATTACCTTTTGCACACCCTACTTAGGCTAATTGGTTTTCTTCATTCCCTACCGTTCGGCACCAGCCTATGGTTTGGAAGAAGAATATCCAATAAGCGTAATAGGTGTACTTTCCTAAACCAAGGAGCCCTCGCAACCTGAGAGAAGGTGATAATAAAAGACAACAGAATAAACCAATTCTATTTCTCCTGAACCTGGATCCATCCTCGAAGAAGTCCCTTCGAGTTCGTATATTACCATACGATGGATCTATCCAATGGAAGTGGATGTCCGTAGTAATACGGGGTGTTGTGAGAAATACAAAGGGTAAAAGAAAGAGCAGCAATGACTTATGCAACTATAGACAATCCAAAAGCCAGTAAGTTAAGAAGGTTCGGTCAACTTTGGTCACTGAGTTATAGTCTGGGGTCGGTCAAAAGTCACTGCCAAAGAGAGAGAGAGAGAAGAAACACTCTGCGTGCACTCTAACCTAAATCAGAATGGTTATCATTTTATCTAATTAGGAAACCTCCCACTGTTTTCTCAAATTCTCCTCCAAACCTGAAAGAAGAATTAGTCGGGGTCACCCGAAGAGTAAACCAACTCATCAGTGAGAATCAGGATCCAACTATTATCGCATGATAACTTGATGGAAGCCACTCAAGTCATCACACTCCAGAAGGTATGCGCAAGTCTGGCAAGTTTCTTGTATGTTTGAAACTCCCGATGTAATTTTTTATCCCATGCTCTTATGACCTTGACGTAGGCCAACAAATCATAAGCAACATGTCAAGTTTTACCCGTCGTTGTCCTGATCAACTTAAGTCATCGTACAAGCCCTTGACGTAGGCCAACAAGGTGTACGTCTGACTTAAACTAATGCATCTATCTATGCAACAAATGAATACCCAGCAGCTACCAAACACTATGTCTTGACGTAGGCCAACAAACATAGCTTGAATACTACTGACCATCCATAAGAAACGACGGAGGATTACGGCTGGTTTTTGGCGAAAAACCTTTAACGTAATGAACTTGATCTCGTTGAAGGAACCTGATAGCTTTATAAAAATATATAGTAGCGAAAACCTTTTGCTAAAGAAGTCACTCCCGGTGAAGGGATCTCGACTCTTTCCTCGTGGAATGAGGTGCAGGATATTCCAACTGAATACCGCTATGCAAAACAAAAGGAAACGTCTTTGTAATAATTTTAAAATTTGTTCCAACAACATCAAATATAGGTTTGTTTTATCTCGCATTGATAAGAATCAATGCAGTCCCATCAATCAATCACACCAGAAAAGAACGAAAATAAAATGTACGTATATGCCATCCGCATTCGTCACTGGGTCCCGTCATCACCCGTTAGGTTACTTAACTAACGACAGAGCGGGGACTGGACTAGCGCGGGTGTAAAACATATACAACATCTAATAGTATATATACTAATATACAGTAATCGCTCCAGGCGTGATAATATGCAACATTACAGAAAAGTAATAAGTATCACAGAACAATACAGATAAACTGGGATCCCCGGGTTTCACAGAGCCGCTACTGAAACCCGACGTTCCCCTGGTCGTGTGGATAGCCAGTGCAATGAAACCTGGACCCCTACGGGTGCGGCAAGTTACCCACCAAAACCTGAAGTGAGGTAGTCCCCATAACATAGTGAATGGAATACCCGACACTTCACGGAATCCGGTAAATTGAGCACCCCTCCTTGGGTCAACCTGTACCCCTTACGAGTGCGGCGAATAGTCTGCCAATTCTAGAGTATGGTCCCTTTGCCTCTCAATGCCATGAGATACGAACCCGTTGCCCTCCAGAACCCGGCTATTCGTGCACCCCACCGCGGGGTAAACCTAGTACAGAAATAAAAATAGTACAATAGGTACATCGACCGCAACCTGGTCGTGCCCCAAAAGAATATTATACAAACAGGCAGTGACGGCAGTCCACAAGTCGGACGCTCGCTCCGCAATATCAAATGTACAAATAAATTTAAACAACACTATCATTGCACCCTGCTATCCACCACGACAAATCCGCAACATTACAGCACAACACAGAACATCAACGCGAATGTCACATTCGCAAACCCGTCTAAAAGAACTATAGCAATCAGACGCGGTTTACCGATCAAATGACATTCCCGGTCGGAGATATAATGAAAGTACTGAAAAACTAACAAATTTAAAATTTCGATCGACTAAATTTCCCGAAGTGGGCCCCACATACATCTGATGTACAGTAACAAAATTTTGGCCCAAAAGACATATACCAAAAATCACCATTTCCCATGAGAAACCCACTGAAAAAATTTGGCGCACTGTTCCCACAAAAGCGCGGCGGATCAGCGGCCAAACCATGGTTTGGGCCGCGGATCCGCGGTCGTTTTGTGGGATCACGTGCCCAAATTTCACCAGTATTCTTAAAAAACCCTGCATGATTTTCTGAAATGCTCAAAATGAATTTTAGAACAGTTTAAACATCGACAGAAACATCATGTACAGAAAATTGTGATTTCGCGAAATCCGTTCGATCGATCTTTTAAACGCGTTAGCACAAGTTAGTATAGCTTAATGGTGAGGCTCTGATACCACTGTAAGTCCGCGGCAACGCCCCGGCCATCTAACAGATGCCGATATGCGGAACAAAACTTTTACGACTGGCGCTATCGCGTACTTTCTCCCGGATCGTCCATTAAAGCTAAACTAACAAATTGTAAAGAGGGTAGAATTGTTATACCGAATGATCCGAGTCCTTCGGTCTTCAACCATCATCCCACGCTATGTTGCAACTGATCCGAACTTGCTCGATCTCTGGTTTCGTCGTCCAGGTGGCACCACGTCGACGGATCTTTAAACGGGCTCCCGCCTCTGAACCGAGGCAACTCGATCGTCAAGTTTGCCAAAAGAGACGACCAAGATGAAGTAGAGAATGAGTAGAATACTTTGTCTCGTTACGTCCAAGACTATGGACGAACGGTTAATAGAAGTTGCCATTTGGAATCGGGTGAATGGAAATTGAACTAGGAAATTTCCATACACTAGTTATCATAATTTTTTCTCACAAAATGAAATCAAATGAACAACCCATGCCTCACAAAGAGAGGCCGGCCATTACTAATAGAAGAGGGAGGTGAGTGTAGGAGTAGCAAGTGGTGACCATATCCCTTCATGCTTATCACAAAGAATGAATCATCAAAAGACATTAAATGCTAACCTATCACAATTAACCTAGTCATTCTTTATCATTAATGAACCATTAATGACAAAGTCACCTCACTATCCTAGTCACCATCCTAGTCACTTCTTCTAGAAGTTTCCACACAAATCCCAAGAAAAGATAAATCCGCATTTAACCGAATGTCAAAATACGGCTGATAGAAAACTAGAAACTGGCAACTTCCAAAAATCATCCCGAAACGAATTTCAGGATAACCCCGTATTGGTATAAACATACCCGCATTTGTATTACGACCGAATACAAATGCAACTGAGACAAAGATATTATATCTACACAGTATAATACTGGGTTCCGGCTTAAACCAAAGCCTACCAGTATTATCTGCCCGAAAACTGACACGTGCGAAAACGCACGTGCATTTTCCGAACCTTGCCATAAACCCATACGGCTTCTACAACGTTTCGCCCGAAATTGGGAAAGTGTCTGTGGGGGACTCTAATGACTCATCAACACACTGGCACTGGGTATAACCCCTAGCACGTCAGAGGTACTAACTGTACGTAACGTTTTGCCTATGTATTGATTGGAAGGGAAGCTGACGAGCGAACTCATCTATAAACCCTACTGAGCCTGACAGTGACAATAACCGTACAGTCCGGAACATTCGTCTATGAGTATCGCATATACGGCCTAGGGGGCCAGTAAACGTCAGACCCCCAACAGCGATATAAATCGTGTCAGAGAGCAGCCCAGAACACCCTGAGATTCTGCTGGTATACCTACCAGTATATCTCGATTACCCTGGCCAGGGATTTCGTGTAATGGCTCTCCTAAACACAGCACGATCTCACCCCCAATTCCGGGAGAGACGAATCCCCGAAGATCCGCTCACTTGCCTCCAATGTGGCTCGGGACTATACCCAAAATATACCTGTTTGCACGACTCCTTTGACCCGTGGTAGGGTATAAATCAAAGCACAGTGGGAACTCACACGAGACAAATGACGACCTCAGGTCGATGAACTAACCTGTACACATGTCACCAGGGAACTGCTATCTGACGATATGTATAGTACCAACTAGCATGTTCCCGGCGAGTCCTGTCCGGTGTACTCATAACCTAATGAGCACCTGTATACATCTTAGGTGATCGAACTGACACCAGTGGCTTGTGAGACCGGCCACCGCCCCTCGTCGGGGTCTCGACTGTATACACTAGTCTACTCTGGAGTATCGATGCCCTGTCTCGAAACTCCTACGACTAGGGACACTTTAAGGATATTCTTATAGACTCCAGCTCCCACTTATATGATCGCCATCATACTGCTGGTAGTCAAACAAGAATCCTATGGGCTCTATCAACATCTATATATGATGATAAAGACAGACCAGATAGCATACTATCATCTCGAGTAAGACTGTTTATCGGTATAGGTCCTCCCTCAATCATTGCAATCACGTACCTGCGATCCAATAATTGACTTAGAGGGCACTATATCCAACAATCGAGAATACAAATACTTATGCTAAGTATTCCGTCGTAAATAATATATTTGAGAACTTGCTTCTCTCTCAGGTTACTCATCCGTAGGTGCGCTCCTTGATGAGTAATGATGCATGGCCTTCTTCCATTTAGTCGATATGTACTAAAAACAGCTGCTTGATTTTTGAATCTGGTTCCAATTAAATTAGTACCTTTGTTTTCTATATGAGATATAGAATGGATTCATATCTTAACGATGTTAAGTTATATATGGAGTTGTCTTGCTTATTCTTAAAACTAGAATCCAGATAAACTCAAGACACGTTTAAGTAATGGCAGTTTGTGGGTTATCCCGGACTTTGACGAGGGTTAACATTCTACCATTTGGAGGATCAATAGTTATATTGTTCTTGACTCGCCACTCATTTTATTAAAATGAATTATTTTCAGAAAATATTAGTGGGAGTATGGTTGAACTGGAAATGATTCCAGAACCACAAACGATTACTGAAAATTTAGTAGAAGCTAAAGATTCAATTGGATTCGACAATCCATTAGCCACTCCGCAGATTTGGTGGGTAACCTCAGCCACCCGAGAGGTAATTCGGTCTCCTCAAAGTTGGTGACAGGGAGGTTTTGATGACCCAAACATGCCACTATTGTTGTCCTAGACTATGATATCTGGCAGGTGGATGACTATAACGTCCTTCTAAATTAGCTTTAGAAGTGCACGTGTATATGACTCTGCCAGAGGATTGTTGTAGTCAGTGGGAGCAGAGGAAGCGTGGTGGGCAAGTAGCTTATGTCTATAAACTAAAGCAAGTATAGCGAAGATAGATCATCTATTTTTGATGTGACAGTCATAGAGTTTGACTTCATCAGAATAACAGATGGATCTGGTAAAAAGGTAGTAGGGAGTGATATCCTCGTATTTAGATGATGCACTCCTGACAGGAAGTGATGTTCCTATACTACGATCGGTTATACTATGGTTGTCACAAGGTGTTTCTCCACATAGGATCTAGACAAAATATTAGGGATTCTGACGACTAGATCTATGATTTTAAATCTAGATTTGGAAAGTGTCCCAATTCGGGTATTTTGACACTGTTCTAAAGTTATTTAGAATGGACGACTCCTAGCATGGTGGTGTACCCACAGGTGCTGGAGTCACCCTCTCTAAAAAGATGTCTTCTAGACTGATGAGAAGAGGGATTTGCATGAATGACATATCACTTGCTTAGGCAATTGAGTCAATCATGGTTTGTCAAGTACCGCCCTAGATATTGCTTTTGCACTAGCTGCAATAAGCATATATTAATCCAATCCTGGAGAAATATTGGGAAGCATTTATGAACATAAGAGGATATTTTTGGTATATGGTAACGGTAGCCTCCTTTAGGAGGCGGTTATCATTTCAGGCTTCCAAGGTGACATGGATGATAGAGTGGCTGTCAGAGTTAATAGTTTTCCCTCTTTTGAGGGGCAGTATATTGGACAGGTAGTCTAAGTGGATATTGAGGAAAGCATGGCGCTGGATACCGATTAGATTCAGTAGAAGATACGGTCTAAGAAGTTTGTTGGATTTGGAGTTCATTTGTGAACTTAGGCCCATCAAATATCCAGACAAATTCTAAGACATGTATCGCTCATTTCGGAAGATAGTCTTTCTCCGAGAAGTTGAGATATAGAGAGATAAAAATAAAAACATTGGAGCGGATCCACTCACTGAGGCTATTTCTCGAACGCGATAGTTTCACAAACGTGCTTTGCGAGACTGATTAGTAGAGAAGTTGGGTGTTCGGAATCACACGGGCTGTGAGTATCCGATACTGCAATAATTAGCCTTAAGTGCAAGTGGAAGATTGTTGGATATAGCGCCCTCAAGTCAATTATTGTAACCGCAGGTAGGCGATTGTGATGATTGAGGGAGGACCTATTCGGGTAGAACAGTCTTACTCGAGATGATATTATGCTATCTGGTTTCACTTTATCATCATATACATGCATTAGGTTGTATTACAGATCACTATTATATGTTGATAAAGCCCATAGCATTATTGCTTGACTACCAGCGTTATGATGGAAATCATACATGTGGGGGCTGAGTAGTCCATAAGCACATCCTTAAATGTCCCTAGTCGTGGGAGTATCGAGACTAGGCATCGATATTCTGGAGTAGACTGGTGTATGCTTTTCTAGACCCCGACGAGGGGCGATGGTTGGTCCCACGGCCATTGGTATTTCGCACCTAAGATCTTATACAGGTGCTCACTGGGGGTGAGTACACTGGACGGACTCGTCGAGAACTTCTAGATGGTACTATACCTATCGTCAGATAGCGGTTCTCAGGTGACATGAGTACAGGTTAGTCTTCAGACCTGAGATCGTCATTTGACTCATATGAGTTCCCACTGTACTTAGATACTACCCTACCACGGCTCTACTGAGTCGTGCAAACAGGTTTTAGTTGGGTACAGTCCAGAGCCACATGGAGGCAGTGAGCGATTATTAAGGATTCGTCTCTCCCGGTATAGAGAGTCGATATCGCACTGTGTTCGATTGGCCAGCACAATAAGACCTTGGCCAAGGCAGTTAGGATTTACTGATAATTAAATCGGTAGTTTTCCGGATTGGTCCTGAGCCACATCGGCACGAATTATCAGGTTATTAGGGTCTGACGTTTACCATCCCCTAGACCCGGTATGCGATACTCTCAGACGAAGAGACCGGACTGTACGGAGATTGTCACAGATAGGCTCAGTATGGATCCGGATGAGTTTGCTCGTCAGCCTTCCTTTTCGACAGGTACCCGGGTAGCCATTACGTACAACTCGTGCTACTGATGTGCTTGTGGTTATGAATTTATCCAGTAACTCACTGCCGGCGTACTGTCGAGTCTTTAGAGTCCCACACAGAGCGTTTCCCTGGTTCAAGTGAAATGATGTAGTAGCCAAATTTTAATACGTGCAGGGTTCCGATCGAATGATTGTACTAGTTACCTGGACTTTCGATCGGACGGTTGATAATACTAGCCAACTTGGGATTGAACCGGATTATTAAATCGGGTATTAATTTGATAATTTACGTATATATATTTGGATATGTATATTCTAGTATTATGTTCTTTGTGTTATTCTATCTCTTTGGGTATTCGTATTTTGATACGAATACGGGTATGTGTATACGGTAGAGTGTATTCCGTATTTATACGGAAAAATTCTAGAAGGTGGACACCTCATTTTAGATTTATCCATTTATTTTTAAATGGAAATGGGGTGTAAAGGTAGTGAGGTAAGAATGGTGAGAACCATCCTTCAATAGTGTTGATAAATGAATTGTATATTCATTTGTATAAACTATTCAAGTATGGTTGCTATATATTTATTGAAAAAATGTTTTGACAAAACCATGCTTCATGATTTTCTCACATGATACATGCTTGGATGAAATCATTCTCATCATTTTTGCTTATCTCTCCTTACTAGCCTTTCTTGATCTCCTCCTCCTTCTTCTTCATCTTCTTCCCTACTATCTCATGTGTTGAGAACCAAGGGTGGAAAAGAGATAGATATACACTAAGAACAACTCACTATATCCTAGACACTCTAGATTAGCAACTTAGAGTCTTTAGTTTCTCCACTAGATTTTCAGTATGGAGCTTGAGCATGAATCACATCTCTCGGATGGATCATCTTCGACGAAGGAAGACCGGCGGTCAAGCTCGACCAAGAAGACCTCAAGAAGCTAAGAAAGGGGATAGAAGACCGAAGGATACGGGTCTTTTGGTAAAACACTTCTATCTCGGTAGCTGGATTCCTGTAGCTTACTAGTTTCATGTTTGGTTTCGATTCTACGTAGTTGTTTCTAGCGCCAAGCTTTTAAACACCAAATTTTTTCGTTCCACAATGGCCGCGGTCGACGGCCAAGACGCTAGGAACCCCAACACATAATACAAGCTTGACGTTTGTATTTGTGAAATTTTAATCGAAAAATACCAAAATATATTATTTATATAGCAATCATGATTGTTCTTGGTATCTATTTACAAGTCATAAAGTATATAGTATTTATGTTAAAAAGAATACCAAACGCTTTTGTGAAATCGTGAAATATCAAATTAAGATCTAAGTTATCATAAAATATTTTTTATAAGCAATATAATTATGTACTTCCTTTTATTCTGCGGTGTTTATATGTTTCAATTGTGTGTAATTTACAAATTCATTTATAAAAAATAATATGTGTGTCTAATAACAAAAAATAATTAACATCATATATCTATTTTTCAAATATAATGAAAACAACTCAATACAAAATAATATTTGTATTTTTTTTAAACATAGCAAAAAGTAATATTCATCCATAAATATATTCGATTATCTTTAATCCCACGCGTTACGCGTAGGGTCAAAGTCTAGCATATCTAATATATAGTTGGTTTTTTTAAGGGAATGTTTTGCAAGGCAAAGTATTTTTTAGGTCAAAACACTATTTTTCGGTTTCCTATTTTGCCTTTGGTTTTCTCCATATTTACCTTAATTTATCTTTGAGTTTAATCGATAATAAAAACTGATAAGAATTTGGATTTTTTTTATAAAAAAAACATGAGAAACAACAACAATTTGTATTTAAATAAAAAATAACTAAAAATATCATGTTTCTTTTTTCAAACATAATGAAAAAAGAATATTTCAAACAACAATAATGGTTTTACATTTGCTTATAGAAACTATAATTACTTTAAAGTTGATGTTAAAATTTTACTATTAAAATAAATATCATTATTTAAAAACTCACTAGGTAATGAATTATGGAAAAAGAATTTTTTTAGATTAATTTATGTTTCCTTAATCTATCTTTGGATAATATAGTCAATGATTAATAGTAATTTATAAAAGAAATTATACTATTTTTATTTTTTCAAGAAAACCAATAATATTTTTATCTTAACAACAATTTTTTAATAAAAAATTCAAGCATAATAAAATAAAATAAAATATTTATTGGATAATCCATTCTTTACATTTTCTTATACATACTATATATTTGTTTTAAAGTTGATACTCAAATTTCACAATTTAAATAATTATCATTGTTTTAAACTTTATTGGGTTGTGCATTAAAAAAATCAACTAAAATATTGACATGGTTTGTTATTTGCCTTAGTTCGCAGCCACAACATGTAATATAAACTAGATGTTTATATCATAGTCACAAATTCGTCGTTCAGGAATAATTCGGCGAGGTCAAAAATTCGGATTCGGAGAACTATTCGGAAAAAATCGGCAGGTATTCGGGAAAGATTCGGTAAGTGTTCGAGAAATGTTCGGGAAGGATTTCGAGCAATAAATTAATATATGAGACGCTAGGTTTTGATTTTGTGAATTATTCGTTGTTTTTTGAATTATTCGTTATTTTTCACATAATTCGGGAATAATTCGCGAATTATTCGGCCAGTTCGGCAATGGCGATTAATTCGGAGATTAATTCGTCTGATCAAAAATTCGCGAATTATTCGCGAATTCGACGAATAATTCGCGAATTATGTGACTATGGTTTATATGTGTAAGTTTAAGTATCATTAAATTCTTAGTATCAACTTACGACTTATAAAATATGTGGTATTTATCTTGGAAAATACCAAAAGTTTTTGATATTTAAGTGAAAATCTATCCTACATGCAATCATGAAATATTAAATTAAGATCTAATTTTAACAAATTATTATTATAAAGAAACAAATAAAATATGATTTGATATTCAAATAAAGAGATATATAGACTATATATATCAAGGAAATTAAAAATTAATGCATAAGAAAAACACTTTTAAATTAGAGTTTATTTAGAAAAATATCAATGGGATTTGGAAAAATAAAATACAAATATTTTCTTTTATTATTAATACTTCTACGTTCCTTACTTTACATGTTGATTTTCATACATATATGGATACATTTTGCATTTATTTTTCTTTTTTACTAATTTACATGTTGATTTTCATACATATATGGATACATTTTGCATTTACATTTCTTTTTTACTTTGTACGGTTATTAAAAAATTCATTTCAGATGAATTATTTAACATTGATGTCTGGAACCACAAGAAAATATTGGCTTTGATTTTAGAGTAATCAATTATTTTATTCTGCAAACCTGCATGTTACGTGCAGGGTCAAAATCAAGTATGTGAAAAAGTGGGGGGAAGGGAAATACCATCATATATGAAGAGTATTTAATTGTGTCCATGGTCACACGTGCATCACATATATGTGAAAGAACCTTGCCTTAATCCTGGACATAATTGAGGGGTCATCCTAAGATAACACCTAAGCAATTTTAGCAGATAACAACATTAATGATGTTGAAAAATGTTCACTTCCTTTTGCCAAAGAGTAGCATTTGTTTCTTGATCGACGCGGTGTTTGGAAAATGGTTGTCCACCGTTTATGTTGTGATACATAAATAGTTAAGAATTGATAAGAGAATAAGAATATCTTTAAAGATAAGATTTGAGCCATTAGTGCACCACGCTATGGATGGCAGGGTAACTAGGTTCTAACTAAAAATGTCAAATGAAGATTTTACTTGGCCATATCGTGATTAATATGTTACTTAGGTAGAGTACCTATGCAATTTGTAGCAAAAAACATTAACGATGTTGAAATCATTCGATTCCTTATGACATAAAGGAGCCCATGTTTCTCATCTATATCTACATAATGTTTAAAGCTGGTAATCTGTTGACCTATGAACATCTTTATATTTTGATTACTTTACAAAACCATATTTCAAATATACTATATGTTACTAACAATATCAGACGAGTCAAAATACTACACAACTGGAGTCATTCAAGCATAAGAACAATCAACATTGCTACCAACAACTCAAGAGTAGCATTGCCAAAGATCGGCAAGACTCGGAAGACCTCAATTCATATTTAAAGGCTATAACGGAGAAGTCGCATACCGGAGATATTCAAGACTTTTCTACTTTATTTGAGTTTAGAGTCAAGTCGATCTCAAACGGTTAGAATCAAGTTTTCTATCCTATTTCAATTCAATTCACAAAAACAAAAATTTCATTTCCAAATTTCATTTTCAAAACAAAAGGTTGTTTATGAAATGTCAGAAAAATAGACGTCTGTGATAAATGTCTATGATATACGTCCCTATGATGTCTATGACAGACGTATATAACAGTTTTCAAATTTTCAAATTTTAAATTTTGGCGAGATTTTTGAAATTACAATGGCAAATAACGGCCACTAACTGTCCTATCTTTTTGGGGCAGTTGTAATAACTATTCCAACCGACTGATTTTCACGCTTTTATAAATAGGACTCATTTTTCTCAAGTTTATCACCAATTCTTTCTTTAACGTTTTTATTATCAAGTTTTTTGTAAAACTCTTCTTCTCATTGCTCTCAAATTCTTCACTACTCTTTTAAGAAAGAAGAGATCTTTCTAGCGTCTTTAGATTTTTCTATTCTTTTAGAAAAGAAAGATCTCCAAAAGTTTTGAAAAAGCGATTGTTTTTAAAACTTATTTAATCATGAAAAACTTCTTCGATTTGTTTTTAAAATTTTTATTAATCTCCAAAATACAATCCCCCATCTCCTTGAGTCAAAACCTTGATTTATCTTTTAAGATGGTTAGAATTGTTAGAGTTGGTTTGTAAAGATTTATTGAAATCTTACTTGTATGATCTAGTGAAAAAGGCCTAAAATCTTCACATTGTAAAAGGTTTCAGATTTGAGCCTTTGGTAAAAAGTCTAGGTGTTCACCACCTGCAGGTGTAAAAGACTTTGGACTTGAGCCTTTGGTAAAAATTCTAAGTGTTCACCGTCTGCAAATGTAAAGATTCTATGATTTGAGCCTGATAAAAGATCTGGATTTCTCCACCCGTGAAAGAGTCACTGGTTAATGAAGTTGAATCCTGAGCAGGATTTCTCAGGCGGGGATTAGCCACTGGGTTGGTGGACCTTGATAACAATTCTCTGTGTCCATTTGTGTTATTTTTCTTTTATGTTATTGTGTGACTGTTGATAGTTTTAGTTTTAGACACTGATTTTTTACATTCTGCTGCATAATTTTTAAATTGTCAAAAATTACTTTATGTTTGCCATATAACCATATTCACTCCCCTCTAAGGTTGTTTTCAATTGGTATCAGAGTAGATTACTCTATTTTTAAGATTAACCCCTTGAGTTTCTCATCCTATAGCAAACCAAATGGAAGGAAAATTCACTAACCTTCTTCCTCTTTTCAACAGTATCACTACCAATTCAGGAAAACCAAGATTAAAGTTTTCCTTCGGTATATAGATTTAGAAATCTTAGAAAAGCCCTTTTTCATCCCTACCATGAATCCTTTATCTAATGCTGACAAGAGATCAATGGCATTAAATGTCAAGACAATGAATGCACTCCATTTTTCTTTGAAATCAAAAGAATTCAATAAAATCTCTATGTGTCAAACGACAAATGAGATTTGGACTACTCTCCAGATTGCCCATGAAGAAACCAATCAAGTTAAAGCGAGTAAGATCAATCATCTCTTACACGAGTATTCCAAATGAGAGACGATAAGACCATCGACTCTATTTATTCTAGGTTCAACAATATCATTACAGAGTTTTTCAATTTAGGAAAAATATTCGTTAAGAAAGAAAAGTTAGAAGTTGCTGAGATCTCTAACGATCTCTTGGCAACCTAAGATCACTGCCATCGAAGAAGCTAATAATATGACATCGTTGAAGGTTGATTCCTTAATAGGTAAGTTAAAGATGTACGAAATGCAACTAGGGGGTCTAAAGCAAAAGCAATAGAAGGACACTCATAGGAAAAATATCGCACTTAAGATTTCTACCAGTCTAATCCTAAGGAAATATTTAGTGATGAAGAAAGAAAAGATGAAGAAATGATCGACATTGTAAGACACTTCAGGAAGTATCCGAAGTCCATAAAATTCTCTTCGAAGAAAGGTATGTATAAATTTGATAAAGATTTTAATTCTAACGAAATTCTTCGTTGTTTTGAATACAATAAGAAAGGTCATGTCAAGTCGAAGTGTCCTACTCTCAATAAGAATAAGTGGAAGTCAAAGAAGAAATCAGAAAAGCGTTTGTTTCAATTTATTTGGGACGATACGGATTCCAACGACTCGGAAGATGGAAAAGTCATTAAGGCGTGCTTCATGACACAAGACAAAGAGATAATAGATGATGACTTTGATATAGAATCTCTTAGTAAAGTAAATTTAATAAGTCTTTGTCATTATCTTAAGGATAATTATGATAAACTAAATTCTAAATATAAGAATTTAAAGTCAAAATTATCTGTTAGAAATAATTAGAAATATCAACTCAAGAAAAACTAAAGGAGATTAAAATAGAAAATGAAAATTTAAACGATAAAATATAATGTATAACATTAACTAAAGAAAAGTTAGTTAAAACTAATAATATATTAAATTTTGAAATATTTGATCTTAAAAGAAAAGTAGAATTAAAAGATATGATGCTTTTAAATTTTACCAAAAGTAAAGATAACTTAAATATTATATATTAGGACAATCTATAAAATATTGTAAGAAAGAAAATATAGGTTACGAAAAATATTCTGAGTCAGTCCCTACAACCAAGCCTTTTAGACATAAATATTATTATAAATATGGTAATAAATACGTTCACTCCACGCGTGACTATTGTTGCACTTTAGGGCATATTTCACAATATTGTAAGATTAAAAACAAATTAACTTACAAATATTACTTTACTCCTAAAACTGACCTAAATGGATCAAAAATAGTATGGGTTCCTAAGTTTAACAATAATCAATCCAAACAAACTTTAACTCAAGAAAGTATACATGACCAATTTAATAAAATTAATTCCATTAATCCCAATAATTCAATAGACAATAATGATTCTAACATGTTAAAAGGTTTAGATAATTTATTAATAAACAAAGATATTGAAACCAATAAATTGGAACAACAAGATAAATTAGTTGATACCTCTTTTTCAAAAGATTGGTAATACAACAAAAATCACCCTAAGAATTTAATAATAGGAGAAATTAATAAATGAGTAATACTAGGTCAAAAAAATTAAAACTAATCAATTGAAAGAAAAGGAAAAAGTAATTCAACAAAAATCATCTTAAGGACATAATAATAGAAAATATAGATAAAGAAATTGTATATTTTAATTATTATATATCTACTATTCATTTGCTACCTCATTTTTTTAATTCCTCCATATTTTTAACTTTTTGTTATTTTCAAAAAAAGACAGAATTTGTAACAACCCTAAATTTCCTATACAATTTTTTACAAAAAAAATTTCAAAAATCCATAAAGGGGTATTTATTGCCTGAGCACAAGATTTAAGTAATTAATTAGCAATTTAATTACAAGAAGGAGCTTGTGGCTCGTTGGTAATACCTTGCACTGCTGAACCAAGTCACCAGAGTTCAAATCTCATGCCCCACATTATTTTTAATATTTTTTGTTTTGAATTTTTTTGAATACCAACAGTCAACATGTGTTAACTTCCAAAACCCCCACTACCCATGAAAAGTTAAATGTACCAGTGAGAAGGTGGAACGACGACACACACCCCGGCGGCCAGACTCGGCAAGACTCGGGCCGGCGCCGCCGGCCGAACTCAGCCGGACCGCCGAGTCCCCAATAGCAAAGTGCTGCCTCTTGGTCTCCCTTACCCCTCTGTATACTTTAAATTGTTAGACCAGTAACAGAGCACACTTTAAACACCATTTACTCCATTTTATTACAATTTATCACATTATTTTTACATTTTTCCAATTTAACTCTTCATCTACCCTAACCCTAACCTAACCCTATAAATACCACCCCTGCCCCTTACCCTCTCATACCAAAATTCTGAGCCCACTCTCTCAAAATTCCAAGAAAACTTGTGTACTTTGAAAACAAGATCGAGGCGAAGCTCCGGCGAAATCTACGGCAAACTTCCGGCGATTGTTTTAGGAACTACCGGCGACGACGCAACACATCGGCGATTCTTCTACTTCCCTCTCACTCTCTTGTGTGATCTAAAACCCGTAAGTCCCAATTTCTCCCTATCTCTTCTATCTAAAAAAATACGGATTTACAAAACCCGACGGAATCGGAACAAATCCGATTTCCGATTCGGTTTCCTATAAAATTCCACTTCTCACTAATACAATCATACTTAAACTTGCTCATGTTGACTATTAAACACTAATCAAACAAATTGATCAAATTTCATTACATAAAATGATGGCTAGTTCAATTTATCGTATTTTTTACTTAAATACCACATTATTTCAATTCTACATTTAACTCCATTAAACTTGCTATACCTTTAAGTAGATCACGAGGTAACGACCTACCTCCTCACACACTCATATGCAACATAACACGATACCCTCGAGAACTCAGAATACGGAAAACAAACATTTTCATTTAAATACCCTTTACTAAATAAAGCCATTTCTAAAAGATTTAGTATTGATACACTTTTTAAATAAATACCACTTATTATGAAACTAGAATAAGTTGTGGATATCAGTCGTTTATCTAAACCTGACTTTGTGGTGCCTAGGCTAGACAAGTGAGAAAGATAACTTTAAAAGGCCTGTCTCACGGTGATTCGTGAGCGGATCCCTCTTTTCTTCACTTGTACTTACCTGGCCACAATTGGCGATGAAGAAGCGATTTG
Organism: Agapanthus africanus; assembly: GCA_030015575.1. NCBI lineage: Eukaryota > Viridiplantae > Streptophyta > Magnoliopsida > Asparagales > Amaryllidaceae > Agapanthus > Agapanthus africanus. The sequence continues at coordinate 390,327,550 of JASDDO010000016.1, forward strand.
AGATATCTCACAACTTGTCGCTTTGGACCAGTTAGGAATAATCTAGTTGACTTAGGAGACTCTAGAACATAGAATACGGAAAATTGACATTTTTACAAATAAATACCATTTACTTCATAAAACCGTTTTCTAAAAGATTTAGTATTTATACATTCTTTGCAAAGCGCCGCTACAACCCATTTTGAGGAACCTGTTTGGGATGGTGTGGATTATCGCACATCCTCGGGTTTAGTAGTGCGAGATTCAGACCTCCGCAAGGAGCATTCGATCTCGAAAGATTTGAAATACGACATTTTAAGAAAATGAGATTTTTAGAATATAAAAAAATATATTAAAATTATTTTTGTATAAATATATGTATATTTATCATTAAAATACCTATTTTTTTATGATATAAATATTCCACCTTTTTCTAAAAATCACAAGAATCGATTTTACACTGAAATACCATGAATTCCATATAAATCAATATTACAAATAAATACATTTATTTCTGAATTTAGGATATTTTCATTAGAAATATCACAATATAAAATCTACATTCATTACAACTCTAAAGACGATTAATAAATACTTGGGGTGTATTTCGAAAACTATACAAAAGTATTTTTACAGAAAACCCCCTCAAGTTCTATAAATTACCCTAAGGACCCTAGTAAACATAGGTTTAAGCGGGACCAATATCTTGAGCCTCAGAGAGCCGGAGAAGTGGGTGCTTGCCTACCTAAGGTAAACAAATTAACAACGGTGTTATCAATACGGTAATCGTCTTTAAATAAGACATAAATCCTGCCGTCCATGTGCAGCGGTTACTGATAACATCAAAACAATCAGGACTTTAATTTACTTTTCTAATTGACTGACTCGGTTTGAGTCTCAGTATAATCTGACTTGAATATGATTCAAGTACAATCTACAATCTACAGTCTACAATCTACAGTCTACAATCTACAATCTATAATTTTCAATATTACAATTTAACATGAATCCATAAATCCAATTATTCAATTTATACAACTTGACTGAACCGAACCATGGATATACATTCCATTTACATGGTTCTCTAATTATTCCATTTACATGATTCTACGGTTACATCCGTTTACTGATATCATGGTTTCGGTCAGTCATCTAATTATACAATCTATACAGTTTACAATACAAGAAAATACAATACAACAATACAATTAAGATAACACTACGGGGTTTAAGGGATAGACTGGTACGGAATATGTTAAAGGTGGCACGAGGTAGTCACTTAAGACGTAATTACATCCATGCCATTGTTCTGTGGTATTATCGACGAAGCCTTGTACTATAAGTTACCAAAGTCCCCGGTGTAAGTGGGACTTCTCTCGTATACACTGGCATCTTCTGTACCAAGCTACAAACAACAGCGTTAATACGAAATACAAAATTATCACAATCAAATTTAACTTTAAAAGCTACTCCCTCTCTCTCTCTTCTTTTCTACTTCTCCCTTCTCTTTGGGACTTACCGAGCGACCTGTTCGCTGACGACATTCTCTTTCTTTCTTCTTTGAATGTCGTCAGGTGATTTGGACACGTCAGAGATCGAGCCTACTACTGAAGACTTGGATCAGTTTGCTGAAGACCCAGAGCTTTAGTTTCATTGTACACATTTCCTTTTAGTACTTTACATTCCTGTTATGCCATTGTTTAGGCATCGCTTTTATTTCAGTTGTATTTACTTTTCATGCATTGTACAAAAGAATGTTAATAAATAAAGTTGTTGTTCAGTTTATATCTCTTGTCTCTTGTGCTTACTTTTATATTGCTTAGATACGCTTAGCGTATTTACTTCACAGTAAATACGTAGCGGACCAGTCCAGTCCCCTTCGCCGTATACCGGGAAGCGGGACGTGACAGGTTTTGTTGGTGGCCCATGCAGGTCAGAGCTGTATGAAACCCTATTATGCAGTTCTGTTCTGCGTGAACAATCTAAGCAATATAATACAAGAACCAGCAACTAAAACATTCTTTACAATCATGTTCCTTGAATCCCATCATTTCTTATTCTTTGAATCATGTACTTTGAATCTGTCCTAACCCAAAATTCCCTCACCTCTTTTACAGTCTTACCAAAACCTTCGCATTCTTTCATTCCTTCACACATTTTTCACATTTTTAAAAACCCTTTCACCACCTTGTTTTTTTTTTTTTACACACTGTTAGTACTTCAGTCACTAAACATCCTTGAATCTGTTACACTTTCCTTTTACAAATTTCGAGAACGAAATTTTTATAAGGAGGGTAGAATATAACGACCCTAAATTTCCTATACAAGTTTTTACAAAAAAAAATTCAAAAATCCATAAAGGGGTATTTATTGCCTGAGCACAAGACTTAAGTAATTAATTAGCAATTTAATTACAAGAATGAGCTTGTGGCTCATTGGTAATACCTTGCACTGCTGAATCAAGCCACCAGAGTTCAAATCTCATGCCCCATATTATTTTTAATATTATTTTGTTTTGAATTTTTTTGAATACCAACAGTCAACACGTGTTAACTTCCAAAAACCCCACTACCCATGAAAAGTTAAATGTACCAGTGAGAAGGTGGAACGACGACACACACCCCGGCGGCCTGACTCGGCCGGACTCGGGCCGGCGCCGCCGGCAGGACTCGGCCGGACCGCCGAGTCCCCAATAGCAAAGTGCTGCCTCTTAGTCTCCCCTACCCCTCTGTATACTTTAATTGTTAGACCAGTAACAGAGCACACTTTAAACACCATTTACTCCATTTTATTACAATTTATCACATTATTTTTACATTTTTCCAATTTAACTCTTCATCTACCCTGACCCTAGTCTGTTGGAGATAGTGCCCTCAAAGTCAATTATTGGATCGCTGGTACGTGATTGCAATGATTGAGGCAGGACCTATACCGATATGACAGTCTTGCTCGAGATGATAGTATGCTATCTGGTTTGTCTTTATCATCGTAAACATGCTTTAGTTCACTATTGCATGATGATAGAGCCCATAGGATTCCTTCTTGACTACCAGCAGTATGATGGCGATCATATACGTGGGAGCTGGGGTCTGTAAGCACATCCTTAAAGTGTCCCTAGCTATGGGAGTTTCGAGACAGGGCATCGATACTCCAGAGTAGACTAGTGTATACAGTCGAGACCCCGACGAGGGGCGGTGGCCGGTGTTCAAACTATAATATTGAATTTTATATTCCCCATTCTTATGCATTTTGGCAATAAAAACAGGTGCTTTTGACGCATGTCTGCTACATGTTACAGGTTACAGGTTCGTGGATCTAAAACAGTGAAAAACACAAAAGACGACACAAAAGAAGGACTTTTGACCAACAATTAGGAGAATCGCAGTCAAGCCTAGACGAAGAACAGTTCACAATCAACAAGACAACGCAAGATCCAAATTATCAAGGCAAACGGTTAAAAGATCGCCACAAGTGTTCACTGAAGATCTGAAATCAATGTAGAAGCCCAAATGGAGAAAAGACTAAATAAATGAAAATCCAAGAGAAACCTAAAGAAGCCCAGAAAAACGTGTCAGGAGATCTCACTAAAGGGCCGCGGAACCGCGGCCCAAGCCCGCCATTGCCGCGGTTCCGCGGCCATATGAAGCCCTCACTCAGAGAATTTTTTACCATAATGTTCCGGCGGCTTTGGAAAGATTTTCTAGGGGTATATTTGTAATTTTAGACATGCGGATCAGCTGTAGCCCTAGGGTTTCTATGTCCTATAAATAGAACCCAAACCCTTGTATTTTCTCAAGCCTCTATTCATGAATAAAATTCTGTTTTCTTGAAGTTAGAGCGCATCAATCGTAAGTAGGTTATTTTTCTTGCCCTAGTTCTAGTTTTTTATATCTGCCCTAGGTAAATTATTTTCTTGCCCTAGTTTAATTTAGTTTAGAATTTTATTAACTTGCAATAGATGTTTCTTCTCTTTAATAAAAACAAAACAAAATTCATGTCTTTCTTAATCCCCTCAATGAGCGAGTAGTTTCCTCGCTTGTTAGGGTTAGGAATAGGGAAGGATTTGAGAGATGAAGATCTCTCGTCTCTTTTCTTTGCCAATCTTTTATGAACATTAGAACTTCATGCATACCTTCTTATTCCGCTCCCTACGGCACTCTACCCTCGAGGTAACGGTGATTCCGTAGTCTAAAGGCCTGGATTTTAAGGTTTTCCATAGAGGTTAAGGTAAAGATTAAGAAAGGAAGGATAAGGATCTAGAGGAAGAATCATCTTCCCAATCATCCTAATCCCCTTTATTAAGATTTACCATAACACTAATATGATATCTTTAATTAAAGGCATTGGAAAGAGCTATAGATCTTTGTTTACCAAATGTTCCCTAAACCTAATCCTAGCAAGTTTCTAATCCTAGTATCACACAACATCAATTTTTAGGTTTAATTATAAGACCAAACACCATTTTGAATTAACTCGTAAGAACTTAAAGGAGATTTACAACATCCCTGTGGACCGACCCGTATTCACCGGCTAGCTTCATGCGACGCCGTTCTTGATTGCGGTAAATATTTTTTTATCGATAAAACCTCTCTAAATCAAATGGCGTCGTTGCCGGGGATGGCGTAAAATTTTCTTTTTGTAATTTCGGGTTAATATAAAATATAAAAAATCATAAAAATATGAAAAAAAATCAAAAAAAAAAATTTAAAAAAATCTATCATCTTTTATTGTTTGAAGGGTTTTCTTTGTGAATTTTTGCAGGTTTGACGGATCTGAAACAACACAAAAGGCAAAACAGAAAAAGATACATCAAAACAGGAGGAGCTTGAGAGTACAGAGCAGCTGAGAAAATTTGGACACCTGAAGCCTCCATTGCGCCGCGATCTCGCCGCATTACCCCTATCAAAACCGCGATTCCGCGGTCATCTGTGGAGTTCTCTGTGCAATTTTTGCACTGTTTGTTTCCTAATTCTTCCCTCTGCAAATCCCCATATATCTTTTGCCAAATTTTCTGCAGGATTCTTTGCGCTAAAAATCTTCTTCCCCCTTCCAATAATTGATTTTCTGCAGGATTCTCTGCGCCACGCTAAAAATAATTAATTGCAAGTGATTTACTGATTTGCATATTTTAATCTGACTTTAAGGGGCTATTGACCAATTCAGATTGGGTGGGGATTTCATCACCCTTCTCAGGACCCCAGAAATCACTTAAAGCATTTACATTGACCACTCTTAATTAAAAAATATTAGACTCAGCCCTAAGGACGTCGCGCTCAAAAGGACAGAGGACTAGTATAGGCATCGGCCGTTTATCCTAACCTGACTTTGCGGTGCCTAGGAAAGTGTGTCAAGACTAGTGGTTTTTAATTAGGCCCACAGCGTGGTCCCTTCCCACTTACCTGGCACTTACCTGGCCGCAATTGGCGGTGAAAAGGCGGTTTGAGGTCATATCTTTAGCCCTTTGGAACAGTTAGGAGCTGTCTAGCTGACCTAGGTGACCCTCGATCTAGGCCTGATTGTGCATGTGTGGTTAATTGCATTTGTGTCACAAGTCTCTTTTCAAAAATCATTTTGCAAAAGCACACAAAAAAAAGGAAAAATCTTTACAAAACTTGCAACTTGTCGCTAAAAGAATCTTTGCACTCACTTACACCACTTCTTCTCATTGACGTTTTCTTACCTCCACATTCTGTCTTTCATCTTTCGACTACACTAACCCTTTTAGTGTATGTCCGGTTGGACTAGGGACCCTAGCGCCCGATTAGTCTGTGTTTCATTGGTACCGACCGACGAACCTTTCGACTCCGAAGTCGAAATCCTGTCCACTTCTTCACTTTCACCATCACATTCTTCTTCCGAAGGTATGTCGGGATACAATCCTAACAATACCTTACCGACGGGAATGATTCCACCTCCGTTAGGTGCGAATAACCCGAATCACCCGCCTGTTGAAGCGCCCGCACGAGTCGCGCTCCAGGATCTCTTCTACCCCGTCATCACCACCCTTCCTACTTATCTTTCCCTCCCACCGGCAAATGGGGACAATTTTGAGATCAAACTTCACTTCATCAATATGCTGCCTAAGTTTCATGGTTTGGAATCCGAAGATGCATATATCTTTATCAATAAATTCCAAAACGTTTACGCTATGATGAAAACGACTCAATTAAGTGATGACGCTATAAGGCTAAGGTTCATTCCTTTCACCTTATGTGACGTAGCCGAGAAATGGCTATACAGCACCGCATCACATTCGATTAGAAATTGGGATGAGTTTGTGAAAGCTTTTCTTAAAAAGTTCTATCCTCATCACAAAACTGCTAGAATCCGTAATGAGATTATACAATTTTCACAGCAACCTTCCGAACCATTTTAGAAATGTTTTGAAAGATTCAAAGACCTACTTGTTCAATGCTCTCACCATGGGATCGAAAGTTGGCAACTTTGCCAAACATTATACGAAGGATTGAACCCGCCAACGAAGCAGTTGCTAGAAACCATTTGTCAAGGTCACTTTCTAACCAAATCTAGTGACGAAGCGTGGCAGTTTCTTGAGGATCTTAGTGAACAAACAATTCAGTGGGAGAGCACCAAGACCACATCATCATCTTCTTCTATTGGACAACCTAGGGCAGGCATACATCAAGTAGAGATGTCAATTGCTATGAAGGCCGAGATGGCCGCCCTTACGAAAAAGCTAGAAGCGATTGAGAACAAAATCTCATCGCCTTCTCCTGCCCCCGTTGTGCCCCCACGAACTGTTTGTGCTTGTTGTTCGGATCCATCACATCTCACCGAAGAGTGTCCCTACACTGCATCTACTCAAGGACAGGATCAAGTCAATGCTGCCTTTCAGCAACGACAAAGAAACGATCCATACTCTTCGACGAACAATCCGGGTTGGAAGAGCCATCCAAATTTCACTTGGAACCAAAATCAACAATTCCAAGGAAATAACAATTTTCAAAGGCCTCCTCCTCTACAACAACAAGCACCTCCACAAATTCAATTTCAACAACCTTTCCAACAGCAACCTTACCCTAATCAAGTAAACAATTTTGTGCCTAACACTTCTTACCCACCAAACAATTTTGTTCAACCTAATAATGACAAGGTTAGCTCGCTCGAAAGAAGTCTAGAGGCTTTCCTAAAGCAATCTACACAATTTACAGCAAGATTAGAGACTTCTATTCAATTTTTGGTGCAAAACAGTACCTCACACGATCAAAGTATCAAATCTATTGAGGCACAAATTGCACAACTTAATGCTGCGTTGAAAGAGCGAGAGAAAGGAAAGCTTCCGTCTCAACCACTCCCCAATCCCGGTTATGCACATGTTGCATATGAACAGCAGAATCATAACGTAAATACTGTGACCACGTTGAGATCCGGAAAAGTGCTGCAAAACAATGTGGGTATTAACCATGACACCCCTGCCGGTGGTCCTTCTTCATCTTCTTCACCTTCTTCTTCTTCTTCTTCGTCGTTAGAGCCTATTCTCCACCCTTCACACGGCTCTACTTCTTCTAGCTCGAACGGACCCTCTTCTCACAACACGAACACATCTACACGGGGTTCCGTTCCAACTCAACAATCCGATCCGCAAGAATTGGACTCAACGACTTTTCAAAATGTTCCTTTTCCAAATCGGTTGAGATCCAATAAACCAACTCCACAGATGGAGAAGATTGTAGAGTTGTTCAAACAGGTTAGCATAAATATCCCTCTTTTGGATGCAATCCAACAAGTTCCTTCATATGCAAAAATCTTAAAGGACTTATGCACCAAAAAGAGGAAGTCACAAGTACCAAAGAAAGTTTTTGTGGCTAGTGCTGTTAGTGATGCTCTTGTCAATTCTTTACCCCCAAAGCATAAGGACCCCGGTTGTCCTACTATTTCGATCACAATTTGGGATAAGAACATCAATAGAGCACTATTAGATCTTGGTGCTAGTGTCAATTTGCTACCTTATTCGGTGTACGAACAATTAGGCGTTGGAGAGCTTAAACCCACTCATTGTACTCTCCAAATGGCCGACCGATCAATCACCCACCCTAGGGGAGAGTTGGAGGATGTGTTAATTAGAGTAGGGGATTTCATTTTTCCCGTTGACTTTATCGTTATGGATACACAACATGTCGCTAACCCCCGAAATCAAATTCCGGTGATACTTGGTCGACCATTCCTCGCAACTTCTAACGCGGTAATCCACTGTCGTAACGGTTCAATGAATCTATCTTTTGGCAATATGACAGTTGAACTCAACATTTTCAAGTTAGGAAGTCAGCCTTGCCAGCCTAATTCTAGCGTACTTGATGTTTGCTCGATTAATGAGATCGCGGAGGAGGACTGTGAGTTCGAAAATTTTATATTTGATCACAGCAATGTTGACGCCACTAGTGCGTTCCTCCTAGAATCCGACACAGTTTTCACGACGGACAAAGATTATGAGTGTTTCACATTTGTTGACGATCTTGAAGACTCTCCACCCGAGTTTAAGTCTTTTGCTTTTTCGGATGAGTTAGTTGAACCATCCGACTTGGTAGCGTACACTCGATTTGAACCTTTGATGGAATCCTTCGAGTTTGAAACAGTTACTCCATTGTTACCATCTATTGTTTCACCACCTAAACTCGAACTAAAGCTTTTGTCGTCTCACCTAAAATATGCTTATCTTGGTGAGAATGAGACCTTACCCGTTATCATATCTGCCTCTCTAGCTCTCGAGCAAGAGAAGGCTCTTTTAACGGTCTTACACAATAATCGGCAAGCTTTCGGCTGGTCTATGGTGGACATCAAGGGGATTAGTCCCCTCATAGTCTAACATCATATACACTTGATGGATGATGCCAAGCCGGTAAGGGATCCACAAAGACGCCTCAACCCCATTATGAAAGAGGCGGTCAAGAAGGAGATTGTTAAATGTCTTGATAGTGGTATCATTTATCCTATCTCGGATAGCCAATGGGTTAGTCCCATTCATGTCGTGCCAAAGAAATCGGGCATCACGGTCATTACCAATGAGGCAAATGAGTTAATTCTTACTCGCACCCAAACTGGGTGGCGAGTTTGCATCGACTACCGAAAACTCAATGCCGCGACAAGCAAGGACCACTTTCCTTTACCTTTCATTGACCAAATGCTAGAACGATTGGCGGGGCATGAGTTCTACTGCTTTTTAGATGGCTATTCCGGTTATAACCAAGTCCCCATAGCCAAAGAGGATCAAGACAAGACCACATTTACTTGTCCCTTTGGCACTTTTGTTTATCGTCGCATGCCCTTTGGGTTATACAATGCACCCGCTACATTTCAGCGGTGTATGATGGGGATCTTTTCTGACATGGTGGAGAAGTTTTTGGAAATCTTTATGGACGATTTCTCCATTTTCGGTGACTCCTTAACTATGATATTACCACTCACCATTTACCTCTTCAACGAGTGTTTACGACATCTTGACGCAATTCTTACCCACTGTAGGGAAAAGAACCTAACTTTGAATTGGGAGAAATGCCACTTTATGGTACGAGAAGGCATTGTCTTAGGACATGTCATCTCGCAAAACGGCATAGAGGTTGATAGAGCTAAAATTGAAGTCATTTCTAATCTTCCTCCTCCGAAATGCGTCAAAGATATCCGAGCTTTTCTTGGCCATGCCGGTTTTTATAAATGGTTCATCAAGGATTTTAGCAAGATTGCTAGACCCTTGACTCTCTTATTGGCCAAGGACACTACATTTGTTTTCGACTCAACTTGCATGGAAGCGTTCGAATCTTTGAAACACTCTCTCATTTCTGCGCCCATTCTTTCATCTCCAGACTGGACGCACCCTTTTGAAATTATGTGCGACGCATCAGATTTTGCCATTGGTGCTGTTCTTGGACAGCACATTAACAAGATACCGCACGTAATTTACTACGCTAGCCGAACATTAAATGAGGCCCAACTGAATTACACAACAACAGAAAAAGAATTTTTAGCAGTTGTGTTTGCACTTGAAAAATTTCGGCCTTATTTAATCGGCTCTCCAGTTATAGTGTACACTGATCATTCAGCTCTTCGCCATCTTTTTGCGAAGAAGGATGCTAAATCAAGGCTAATACGTTGGATCCTTTTGCTACAAGAATTTGACCTTGTTATAAGGGACAAAAAAGGATGTGAAAACGTAGTGGCCGATCACCTTTCACGACTTCCTTCTTCGCCTACACTTGAACTCCCAATCACTGATGTTTTTCCCGATGAGCAACTCTTAACCGTTTCTTGCGAACCATGGTTCGCCGATATTGTAAACTACTTAGCCACCGGCTTGATACCTAAAAATTGGTCGAAACAAGATAAACTTCGCTTCTTGTCCCAAGTAAAGCATTTTTACTGGGACGAACCTTATCTTTTTAAATACTGTTCCGACCAAATCATTCGTCGGTGTGTACCGGAAAATGAGGTTAAGAGTGTGCTGTCTTTTTGCCACGATCAAGCATGTGGCGGGCACTTTGGCCCAAAGAAGACAGCCGAGAAAGTTTTGCAGTGTGGTTTCTATTGGCCATGAATCTTCAAGGATGCATACGAATACTGCAAGACTTGCTCCCGGTGCCAACACTTGGGCCGGATATCGCGGAGAAACGAAATGCCGCTCCAACCAATTTTTGTTGTAGATATTTTTGATGTTTGGGGTATAGACTTCATGGGACCATTTCCTAACTCTTTTGGAAATGTGTATATTCTTTTGGATGTTGACTACGTTTCAAAATGGGTCGAGGCTGTGCCTAGTCGAACGAATGACAACAAGGTTGTCGTTCGATTTCTTAAAGAACACATCTTTTCTCGATTTGGGCACCCTCGCACGATAATAAGTGATAATGGTTCTCACTTTTGCAATAGGAATTTTGAGTCCTTAATGCGCAAATACTCTATCACCCATAAGCTGTCAACGCCATACCATCCCCAAACATGTGAGCAAGCCGAGATCTCGAATCGGAAAATTAAGCAAATCTCGGAGAAAACGGTTTCTAAAAACTGTAAAGATTAGTCACTAAAATTGATCGATGCACTGTGGGCTTTCCGTACTGCATACAAGGCCGATCTTGGCATGTCTCCATACCGGCTTGTTTACGGGAAGGCTTGCCACCTCCCAGTAGAAATTGAGCACAAGGCATTTTGGGCTATTAAATAGCTGAATCTATCTTTAGGAGATGCGGGCAGCAACCGAAAGCTGCAGTTAAATGAACTAGAAGAGCTGCAGGATGAGGCGTATGATAATGCCGTGATTCCTAAGAACCGAGCTAAGGTGTTCCACGATAAACACCTTTTGCGAAAGACATTTAAACCTGGTCAACAGGTTTTACTCTATGATACTCGGTTACATTATCATCCCGGCAAGCTCCGTTCTAGGTGGAAGGGACCTTTTGTAGTCCGCACCGTTTATCCGTACGGTGCGGTTGATCTTGAAAATCCGGAGGACGGTACGCTATTCAAAGTAAATGGGCATCGATTGAAACCGTTCCTCACAACGGACCCATCGGAGGAGCTCCTGTTTTTGCAGGAGCCGATCTACACTGAGTAATTTTCCTCCACTTTCACCCCCGAATTCCTATTTTTCTAACACATTATTTCAAATAAGTTTGGGGGTGTGTATATAATTTGTAAATATATAATCCCAAAATACCATAAAAAATAAAAAAAAACTTTTGAAAAAAAGGAAAAAAAAAATTTTTGGACCTAATTGAAAATTTTCAGATTTAATAGCTGACATTTTTTTTATTACAAATAAAACCCTCATTTTAGAGGGTGTTTTATACAAATCACCATTCTCTTCCCCTCTATTTAAAGAGACCCGAGCCCTCCTGTCCTCATAAACCTAATTTTTTCCTCCCCATCAAACCCTAGCCACCACACCTATCTGCTCCAGAAAAATTTCGCAGCGCCGCCGCCAGATAGCCGCGATTCCGCCGCTCCACCCCTGCTTCTGCCGCCTTTCCGCCGCTCCTCTAGGTCGTCGCCCCCTGAAATTTTCAGGGGAGGTAAATCTGAACTTTCACTCTCTGTTTTTAAGCATACTTTTTTCTGTAAAATCATTATGGCACATAAAATGTAATTTGAGAGGGATTTTTCCCCAGTTTTTACGCACGAATTGTACGGTAGCTATTTTGCACATGAAATAGAGCAGAGGGGCTGGAATTTCTTGACCTACAATCACCCATCTGCGTTTGCTATACCTGAACTAGTTACCCTGTTTTATGAATCCATGGAGGATAATAGTCTAGATGACTTAGGCTACATTAAATTAAATTGGGGAGATCGCGTAATTCACATTGATAGGGACATGATCCACGAGGTCACACTCATACCCCGTGTGCCCGCACATGACCACCCCTTACACTTTGAGGATTACATGCCCTTGATAGGCAATGACTGTGCGAGAGAGCCACGTAAGGGTATCCAAGCACAGACCCTTTTCGCGAACGTTTTTACTGTATGCCGGTGGGCACAAAACAACAACTTTGGCAGTTCGCACAACACGACTTTTTTCACCCCCTCATTACATGTCGTACACACACTAATGACGAAAAATCCATGGTTCGACATGTGCACTGTATTGCTCCATTCTATGGGTGCGGGAAAAAGGGGTACCATCTACCCATGTCCCATGCTAGTCACCCAACTCTGCCGTTATTTCCTCCCCGTCGAGAAATTTGATTCATACATGATGGGAGGAGTTCCAGTTCGACCACTCGTTGAGGGCGTTACTTCGTCCTACTCTAGACTTACTGATATTTGGTCACGAACTGAACCGGCAGAGAATATCCCTGCTCGCACCCCTAGCTCTAGCTCGACATCGAGCGGGGAAGAACTGACCCCTCAAGAGCATGCACGATTGATGCGGAGAACGGTAAGGAGAATTGATTCTTTGAGGGACGAGTTTCGGGCGACAGCACGAGATCACGACCGTCGGTTGACGGAAATTGAGAGGGGTATTCAAACCCTATTGGCTAGAGGGGAACGATCACGTTCACGCTCACGAGCGCGACGTGGGGCCGGGCAGTGAGGGCACTGCTTTGCTCAAGTTTGGGGGAGATGGTAGTGTATATAGTTATCTTTTGCATTGCATATTTTCATTTTGTATATATTTTTCTTTTCCTTTTGCATATTTAATTTCTGCATTGCATCTATATATAAAAATCATAAAAATTTGAAAAATTCAAAAAGGAAAAATTAGAAAAAGAAAAACCCATAAAAATTGAAAATTTTCAAAAAATTATAAAAATTAATATATTCAATTCTGGTTAATTGACTTGAGTTTGATAAATAGGTTAACTGGCTAGGAAAAACTAGATCTTAGACTTAGCAAATTAAAAACCCTAAAAATAACCTTCCTTAGAATTTAACGGTAGGAAGTATATGTCTTTGTAGATTATTTGGAAATAGGAAAATTTTGGGTTCACTTCTTGGGCTAAGTCGAAACGAAGGAAAAGTATTAAAACTTTTATTAGAGTATAAGTTTGAAAAATAATTCCTAGCTTAAGTCTAGATTCTGAAAACGTATACCCTACAAAATGCACAATCACGCACCTTGAAACTTGGAATAGTAGAAGAGACATTGAAATGCTCTTGTCTAAAGTCCTTAGTACAATGAAAATAAAAGAAAAAAAAAGTGAATAAAGAAAAAAAAATGGACACTAGTTTTTGTGATTACTTAAGGCTGTAAAAATAGAAAAATATTTAGCGAGGGTGCCTTATCACCTAGTGCCTTAGACCAACTGGTTTGGGAGTCACTGCTAAAAGCCTTGGGTGTTGCAAAACTAGGAAGTACGCTTTAAAGTGCTAACGCATCTTGTAATCGGTTGTTGGTACCTCAAGAAGTATTAACGGTCACATGAAGGATGTGTAAGCGAAATTCAAGTAAAAATTCACCAATTAATAAGTGCTTTAGACAATGGACGAGAGTACGATTGCTTGATTTGAATTTCCAAGTGTAGGGGTGATATTTACACACACGTGGGGGTATGTGATTGGAGTTTAGATAAGAGAAAGGAATGATGAATAAAACTTGTATCTTTAGTAAAGTTGATAGAAATTCCTAAGTGGAGATAGAACCCTAGAAGGAAAACTTAAGAGATGCCGAAAGCTAAGTAAGTCTATAAAACATATATAATCTTAAGTTAAATGATGAGGAAGTATGAAGAATATGGGTGGATAATTTACGAGTCGACGATAATAGAATTCCTTGTTGGAAAACCTAATTAGAGAACAAAAGTCGACGGGCCTAATTGATAGGATTTTGTGGGTAGTATCCGCTGAAAACACTCAGGAGACAACACTCCTCCTACTAAGGACAGCTAGAGGTTTAACGGCTTGTTGCACGAGCTCAGTGCAATCGCGTGTCCCTGCGAAAGTGCGGCTAGGTTAGATTTTTATCAAGAATAAAAAATAAGTTTGCTCGAGGACGAGCAAAAGATAAGTTTGGGGGTATTTGTTCAAACCATAATATTGCATTTTATATTCCCCATTCTTATTCATTTTTGCAATAAAAACAGGTGCTTTTGACGCATGTCTGCTACAAGTTACAGGTTACAGGTTCGTGGATCTAAAACAGTGAAAAACATAAAAGACGACACAAAAGAAGGACTTTTGACCAACAATTAGGAGGATCGCAGTCAAGCCTAGACGAAGAACAGTTCACAATCAACAAGACAACGTAAGATCCAAATTATCAAGGCAAACGGTTAAAAGATCGCCACAAGTGTTCACTGAAGATCTGGAATCAATGTAGAAGCCCAAATGGAGAAAAGACTAAATAAATGAAAATCCAAGAGAAACCTAAAGAAGCCCAGAAAAACGTGTCAGGAGATCTCACTAAAGGGTCATGGAACCGCGGCCCAAGCCCTCCATTGCCGCGGTTCCGCGGCCATATGAAGCCCTCACTCAGAGAATTTTTTACCATAATGTTCCGGCGGCTTTGGAAAGATTTTCTAGGGGTATATTTGTAATTTTAGATATGCGGATCATCTGTAGCCCTAGGGTTTCTATGTCCTATAAATAGAACCCAAACCCTTGTATTTTCTCAAGCCTCTATTCATGAATAAAATTCTGTTTTCTTGAAGTTAGAGCGCATCAATCGTAAGTAGGTTATTTTTCTTGCCCTAGTTCTAGTTTTTTATATCTGCCCTAGGTAAATTATTTTCTTGCCCTAATTTAATTTAGTTTAGAATTTTATTAACTTGCAATAGATGTTTCTTCTCTTTAATAAAAACAAAACAAAATTCATGTCTTTCTTAATCCCCTCAATGAGCGAGTAGTTTCCTCACTTGTTAGGGTTAGGAATAGGGAAGGATTTGAGAGATGAAGATCTCTCGTCTCTTTTCTTTGCCAATCTTTTATGAACATTAGAACTCCATGCATACATTCTTATTCCGCTCCCTACGGCACTCTACCCTCGAGGTAACGGTGATTCCGTAGTCTAAAGGCCCGGATTTTAAGGTTTTCCATGGAGGTTAGGGTAAAGATTAAGAAAGGAAGGACAAGGATCTAGAGGAAGAATCATCTTCCCAATCATCCTAATCCCCTTTATTAAGATTTACCATAACACTAATATGATATCTTTAATTAAAGGCATTGGAAAGAGATGTAGATCTTTGTTTACCAAATTTTCCCTAAACCTAATCCTAGCAAGTTTCTAATCCTAGTATCACACAACTTCAATTTTTAGGTTTAATTATAAAACCAAACACCATTTTGAATTAACTCGTAAGAACTTAAAGGATATTTACAACATCCCCGTGGACCGACCCGTATTCACCGGCTAGCTTCATGCGACGCCGTTCTTGATTGCGGTAAATAATTTTTAATCGATAAAACCTCTCTAAATCAGCCGGTCTCACAAGCCACTGGTGTTAGTTGGATCACCTAAGATGTATACAGGTGCTCATTGGGTTATGTATACACCGGACATGACTCGCCGGGAACATGCTAGTTGGTATTATACATATCGTCAGATAGCAGTTCCCTGGTGACATGTGTACAGGTTAGTTCATCGACCTGAGGTCGTCATTTATCTCGTGTAAGTTCCCACTGTGCTTAGATTACTACCCTACCACGCTCAAAGGAGTTGTGCAAACAGGTTTTAGTTGGGTACAGTCCCGAACCACATTGGAGGCAAGTGAGCGGATCGGCAGGGGATTCGTCTCTCCCGGTATTGGGGGTGAGATCGCGCTGTGTCTGGGAGAGCCATTACACAAAGCCCTCGGCCGAGGCAGGAGATTTACTGGTAGGTACTCCAGTAGTATCTCAGGGTGTTCTGTGCCACTCTCTGACACGACTTATACCGCTATTGGGGGTCTGACGTTACTAGCCCCCTAGACAGATATGCGATACTCATAGACGAACGAACCGGACTGTATGTATATTGTCACTGTTAGGCTCAGTAGGATTTATGGATGAGTTCGCTCGTCAGCTTCCCTTCCAATCAATACATAGGCAAACGTTACATACAGCTTGTACCTCTGACGTGCTAGTGGTTATACCCAGTGCCAGTATGCTGATGAGTCATTAGAGTCCCCCACAGACACTTTCCAAAGTTCGGGCGAAACGTTGTAGAGGCCGTATGGTTTTATGGCAAGGTTCGGAAAATGCACATGCGTTTTCGCACGTGTCGTTTTTCGGGCAGATAATGCTGGTCGGCTTTGGTTTAAGCCGGAACCCAGTATTATACTGTGTAGATAGAATATCTTTGTCTCGGTTGCATTTGTATTCGGTCGTAATACAAATGCGGGTATGTTTATACTAATACGGGGTTATCCTGAAATTCGTTTCAGGATCACTTTTGGAAGTTGCCAGTTTCCAGTTTTCTATCAGTCGTATTTAACATTCGGTTAAAGACGGATTTATCTTTTCTTCTTGGGTGAGTCATGAGAGTGTGTCATGCTTCTAGAAGGTTCTAGAAGTGATGACAAGGTTAGTGACTCATGGTTGTTTTTAATGATTCAATTAATGCATGATGACTAGGTTAGAAGGTTCAATGTATGCATTGATTATGTTCATACTAAGTGTCATGGTGATTCATCATCTCATTTAATCTTGTGGTCACCTCCTAGCTCCTACACTCACCTCCCTCCTCTCCTATAAGTGGTCGGCCACCCCTTGAGGATTGATCATAGTTGTTTTGAAAAGATATAAGTTTTGGTGTATAGAAATTAGATGTGATCGGTTTCTCTTTTCACCCGATCCAAAAAGCAACTTCATTAACCGTTCGTCCATAACTTTGGACGTAACGAGACAAACTATTCTACTCATTCTCTACATCATTCTTGGTCTTCTCTTTTAGCAAACTTGACGATCGAGTTGCCTCGGTTCAGAGGTGGGAGCCCGTTTAAAGATCCGTCGACGTGGTGCCACCTGGACGAGAAGACTGGAGATTCAGGAGATCGGAGCAGCCGCAACAAAGCGTGGGATGATGGTTGAAGACCGAAGGACTCAGATCGTTCGGTATAACTCTTCTACCCACTTTATAGTTTTATAGTTTAGCTTTAATGGCAGATCCGGGTTATAGTACGTGATAGCACCAGTTTTAAAAAGTTTTTGTTCCGCATTTGGCGTCTGTTAGACGGCCGGGGCGCTACCGTGGACTTACAGTGGTATCAGAGCCTCACCATTAAGTTTTACTAACTTGTGCTAACGCGTTTAAAATATCGATCGAACCGAATTTCGAAAATCACATTTTTCAAGTGCTAATGTTTCTGTCGATTTTAAACAGTGTTTAAAAATTATTTTGATCATGCCAGAAAATTAAGCAGGGTTATTTAAGCATACGTCAGAAAATTGGGCACGTGATCCTACAATAACGCCGCGGATCCGCGGTCAAACCTAGGGTTTGACCGCGGAACCGCGGCCGTTATGTGGGAACAGTGATCCAGTTTTTTGCAGTGAGCTTGTTTTGGGAAATTGTGGGTTTTGGAATATTTCTTTTAGGCCCAGATTTTGTTACTGTACAGCAGATGTACGTGGGGCCCACTTCGGGAAATTTAGTCGATCGAAATTTTAAACTTGTTAGTATGCAGTACTTACTTTATATCTCCGACAGGGAATGTCATTTGATCGGTAAACCGCGTCTAATTGCTATAGTTCTTTTAGACGGGTTTGCGAACGTGACATTCGTGTTGATGTTCTGTGTTGTACTGTGATGTTGCGGATTTGTCGTGGTGGATAGCAGGGTGCAATGATAGTGCAGTTTGGATTTATTTGTACATTTTAAATTGCGGGGCGAGCGTCCAACATGTGGACTGCCGTTACTGCCTGTTGTATAATATTCTTTTTGGGGCACGACCGGGTAGAGGTCGATGTACCCGTTGTGCATATTTTTATTTCTGTACTAGGTTTATCCCACGAAGGAGTGCACGGATAGCCGGGTTCTGGAGGGCAACGGGTCCGTATCTCATGACTTTGAGAGGCAAAAGGACCTTACTCTAGAATTGGCAGACTATTCGCCGCACTCGTAGGGGGTACAGGTTGACCCAAGGAGGGGTGATCAATTTACCGGATTTCGTGAAGTGCCGGGTGTTCCATTCACTATGCTGTGGGGGACTACCTCGCTTCAGGTTTTGGCGGGTAACTTGCCGCACCCGTAGGGGTCTAGGTTTCATTGCACAGGCTATCCACACGACCAGGGGAACGTCGGGTTTCAGTAGCGGCTCTGTGAAACCCGGGGATCCCAGATAATCTGTATTGTTCTGTGATGCTTATTACTTTTCTATAATGTTGCATATTATCACGCCTGGAGCGATTATTGTATATTGGTATATATACTATTAGATGTTGTATATGTTTTACACCCGCGCTAGTCCAACCCCCGCTCTGTCGTTAGTTGAGTAACCTAACGGGTGATGACGGGACCCAGTGGCGAATGCGGATGGCATATACGTACACTTTATTTTCGTTCTTTTCTGGTATGATTAATTGATGAGACTGCATTGATTCTTATCAATGTAAGGATAAAACAAACCTATATTTGATGTTGTTGGAACCAATTTTAAAAGGTGTTATTACAAAGATGTTTCCTTTTGTTTTGCATAGCGGAATTCAGTTAGAATATCCTAGACCTTATTCGACGAGGCAAGGGCCGAGATCCCTTCACCGGGAGTGACCCCTTGGGCAGAAGTTTACGTCAGGGTAATAACTTTACTATAGTCGATTACAAGTTGCTTTGCATCGCGGTATTCAGTTAGAATATCCTGCACCTCATTCCACGACGAAAGAGCCGAGATCCCTTCACCGGGAGTGACCTCTTTAGCAAAACGTTTTCGCCACTATATTTTTATAAAAAGCTATCAGGTTCCTTCAACGAGATCAAGTTCATTACGTTATAGGTTTTTCGCCAAAAACTAGCCGTAGCCCTCCGTCATTTCTTTTGGGTATTCAATAGTATTCAAGCTATGTATGTTGGCCTTCGTCAAGGCATAGTGTTTGGTAGCTGCTGGGGTATTCATTTGTTGCATAAATAGATGTGTTGGTTTGGGACAGTCGTATAGCTATTTTGGTCTTCGTCAAGGGCTTGTACGGGTGGGTTAAAATTGACCTGGACAATGACGGGTAGAACTTGACATGTGACTTATGATATTTTGGCCTTCGTCAAGGTCATAAGAGCATGAGGCAAAAATCACATCGGGAGTTTCAAACATACAGGAAACTTGCCAGGCATGCGCATACCTTCTGGAGTGTGATAACCTGAGTGGCTTCCATCAAGTTATCATGCGATGAGAGTTGGATCCCGATTCCCACTGATGAGTTGGTTTACTCTTCGGGTGATCCCGATTGATTCTTCTTTAAGGTTTGGAGGAGAATTTGATAGTACAGTGGGAGGTTTCCTGATTAGATAAATTGATAACCATTCTGATCTAGGTTTGAGTGCACGCTGAGTGTTTCTTTTCTCTCTCTCTCTCTCTTTGGCAGCGACCATTGACCGACCCTAGACTATGACTCAGTGACCAAAGTTGACCGAACCTTCTTAAAATACTGGCTTTTGGATTGTCTATAGTTGCATAAGTCATTGCCGCTCCTTCTTTTACCCTTTGTATTTCTCAGAACACCCCGTATTACTACGAATATCCACTTCCATTGGATTGATCCATCGTATGGTTATATACGAACTCGAGGGGACTTCTTCGAGGATGGATCCAGGTTCAGGAGAAATAGAATTGGTTTATTCAGTTGTCTTTTATTATCACCTTCTCTCAGGTTGCGAGGGCTCCTTAATTTAGGAGAGTACACCTATTACGCTTATTGGATAGTCTAAATTCCAAACCATAGGCTGGTGCCGAAAGGTAGAGAATGAAGAAAACCAATTAGCCTAAGTAGGGTGTACAGAAGGTAATAACTAAAGACAAAATAAAAGGATTAGAAAGAAGGCAAAGTAAATTGCGACTGTTATCATTCACGACCAAACCGTGTACTTCATCGCCACTCCTATTTCACCTTTGCTTTTTTTCCAGTTCGGGAGAAATAGAATAAGGTATTATTCAGTTGTCTTTTATCATCACCTTCTCTCAAGTTACGAGTACTCCTAGGATTAGGAGGGTACACCTATTATGCTTACTGGATAGTTTTCTTCCAAACCATAGGCTGGAGCCGAACGGTAGGGAAGGAAGAAAACCATTTAGCCTAACGATGGTGTACAGAAGGTAACGACTAAAGACAAATAAAGGGATTTGGAGAGATGGCAAAGAAATATACGGCTTTAGTCATGAATTGGATTATGAAAGAGGCATTACTAGGAATACCAGGATACCCCTACGAAACATTTTCATGTTTCAGTGCATTGCTAATGGAAAACTGATTTCCCGATTAAATACTTACTCCAGGGTATGTATTTACCAGGTATGATTCTCACATCTGTATGGTTTTACAGATGATGAGTAGGAGTAAGTTATTGGGAATTTGGTGATCATCCTCATTATATTGGAATTCGTTGTAATTGGTGATATTTGAGGAAATCGCCTGGGTACAGTTTTCAACCTACGATACACAGGTTTTTGAGTTGTTTCAACTCAGCGGACTTATACAGAGTATTATATGTTGTCCAGTGTCCGTCAGGACAAAGGGGTAGGTCCTCGTACTATGTTCTGTTTACTTGTGACTTCTCTAGTTTTTAGACAAGTGTTTCGTAGAAATACAATGTCTAAGTTTTGAGAAGTTATGGGTATAAGAATAAAGTAGAGAACCAGATGTCGCAAGTATCGGGATTCTTCAAAGAGATCGAAGATGTAGATTCTTGTGATTAGTATTCAGATGATAATAATAGTTTTTGAGAAACTTGTTTCTCTTTCAGGTTACTCATAATTGGATGTATTCCTAAGTTGAGTAATGCTGATTAGCCTCTCTCCATTAAGTAGATATGCACTGGAGACAGCTGTATGTTTTGAATCTGGTTCCAATTAAATTAGTGCCTCTGTTTCTATATTGGATATAGAATGGTTCATATCTTAACGATGTTAAGGTAAGGGGAGTTGTCCAGCTTATGCTTAAAACCAGACACTGGATAACTCAAGGCACGTTTATGTAATGGCAGTTTGTGGGTTGACCCGGGCTATTTCGAGGGTTGATTTTTCTATCATTTGGAAGATCAATAGTGATATTGTTCTTAACTCGCCACAGTTTTAGTAAAATGGATTTTTTCAGAAAACAGTAGTGGGAGTATGGTAGAACTGGAAGTGATTCTAGAACCGCAAACGATTACGGAAAATTTAATAGGACCTATATATTCAATCAGGTTTTGACATTCCAATAACCACTCCGCAGATATGGTGGGTAATCTCAGACACCCGAGAGGTACTCCGGTACTCTCAAGGACGGTGACAGGGAGGTTCTTGTTTACCCAGACTTGACACTACTGTTGTTCCAGACTGTGAGACCCGGCAGGAGGATAAGTATAGCGTCGTTCTAAACTAGCTTTAGAAGTGTACGTATGTATTATTCTGCCAGAGGGTTGTCGTAGTCAGTGGGAGCAGCGGAAGCATAGTGGGCAAGTAGCTTATGTCTATTTATAGGCTTGAGCAGATATAGCGGAGATAAGATCATCTATTTTTGATGTGACAGTCATGGGTTTGACTTCATCAGAATAGGGGATGGATCTGGTAAGAAGGTAGTTGGGTGTGATGCCCTGGTATTTGGATAACATACACAGAGTAGGAAGCAAAATTCCTATACTACGATCGGTTGTACTGTGGTCGTCACGCAGTTGTTTCTCCAGACAGGATATGGATATAATATTAGACATTTTGGTTACTAGATCTATGATTTTAGATCTAGATTTGGGTAGTTTTCCAATATGGGTACTGTGACAGTATTCTAATGGTTTTTAGAATAGATGACTCCTGGCATGGTGGTGTACCTGCAGGTGATGGAGTCACCCTCTCTAAAGGTGTCTTACAGACTAAAGGAGAGAGGGATGTGCATGATTGGCAGATCACTTGCTTAGGCAATTGAGTCAATCATGAGATGTCAAGTACCATACCAAATGTTGTTTTTGCACCAGATGCGATAACTTTATATTAATCCAATCCTGGAGAAACATAAGGAAACAGTTTTAGAACATAAGTGCATGTTCTACGGATTTGATGACGGCAGCCTCCTTCGGGAGACGGTTATCATTCCAGGCTTCAAAGGTGACATGGATGACAGAGTGATTGTCAGAGTTATAGTTTTCCCTCTAACGAGGGACGGTATTATAGACAGGTGGTCTAAGAGGATACTGTGGGAGGTATGGTGCTGGATACTGATTAGGTTCAGTTATCGATACAGTCTAAGAAGTTTGGATTTGGAGTTCATTTATGAACTAGGTCCCATCAGATATTCAGACATATTCTAAGACAGGTATTACTCGATTCCGGAGATGGCATTCTCTGCGAACTTGGGATTAAGAGAGACATAGAAAGAAACTTCAGGGCGGATCCACTTACTAAAGCTAATTCTCGAACACAAGAGTTTTACAAACTAGCTTTGTGAAACTGATTAGTAGAGGAGTTGGATGTTCGGTATCACACGGGTTGTAAGTATGCGACATCGCAATAATTAGACTTAGGTGCAAGTGGGAGATTGTTGGAGATAGTGCCCTCAAAGTCAATTATTGGATCGCAGGTACGTGATTGCAATAATTGAGGCAAGACCTATACCGATATGACAGTCTTGCTCGAGATGATAGTATGCTATCTGGTTTGTCTTTATCATCGTATACATGCTTTAGTTCACTATTGCATGATGATAGAGCCCATAGGATTCTTGCTTGACTACCAGCAGTATGATGGCGATCATATACGTGGGAGCTGGGGTCTGTAAGCACATCCTTAAAGTGTCCCTAGTCGTGGGAGTTTCGAGACAGGGCATCGATACTCCAGAGTAGACTAGTGTATACAGTCGAGACCCCGACGAGGGGCGGTGGCCGGTCTCACAAGCCACTGGTGTCAGTTGGATCACCTAAGATGTATACAGGTGCTCATTGGGTTATGAGTACACCGGACATGACTCGCCGGGAACATGCTAGTTGGTATTATACATATCGTCAGATAGCAGTTCCTTGGTGACATGTGTACAGGTTAGTTCATCGACCTGAGCTCGTCATTTATCTCGTGTGAGTTCCCACTGTGCTTAGATTACTACCCTACCACGCTCAAAGGAGTTGTGCAAACAGGTTTTAGTTGGGTACAGTCCCGAGCCACATTGGAGGCAAGTGAGCGGATCGGCAGGGGATTCGTCTCTCCCGGTATTGGGGGTGAGATCGCGCTGTGTTTGGGAGAGCCATTACACAAAGCCCTCGGCCGAGGCAGGAGATTTACTGGTAGGTACTCTAGTAGTATCTCAGGGTGTTCTGTGCCACTCTCTGACACGACTTATGCCGCTATTGGGGGTCTGACGTTACTAGCCCCCTAGGCAGATATGCGATACTCATAGACGAACGGACCGGACTGTATGTATATTGTCATTGTTAGGCTCAGTAGGATTTATGGATGAGTTCGCTCGTCAGCTTCCCTTCCAATCAATACATAGGCAAACGTTACGTACAGCTTGTACCTCTGACGTGCTAGTGGTTATATCCAGTGCCAGTGTGTTGATGAGTCATTAAAGTCCCCCACAGACACTTTCCAAAGTTCGGGCGAAACGTTGTAGAGGTCGTATGGTTTTATGGCAAGGTTCGGAAAATGCACGTGCGTTTTCGCACGTATCGTTTTTCGGGC
Organism: Agapanthus africanus; assembly: GCA_030015575.1. Lineage (NCBI taxonomy): Eukaryota > Viridiplantae > Streptophyta > Magnoliopsida > Asparagales > Amaryllidaceae > Agapanthus > Agapanthus africanus. Next base: position 390,351,744 of record JASDDO010000016.1, read on the forward strand.
AGATAATGCTGGTCGGCTTTGGTTTAAGCCGGAACCCAGTATTATACTGTGTAGATATAATATTTTTGTCTCAGTTGCATTTGTATTCGGTCGTAATACAAATGCGGGTATGTTTATACTGATACGGGGTTATCCTGAAATTCGTTTCAGGATCACTTTTGGAAGTTACCAGTTTCCAATTTTCTATCAGCCGTATTTAACATTCGGTTAAATGCGGATTTATCTTTTCTTCTTGGGTGAGTCATGAGGGTGTGTCATGCTTCTAGAAGGTTCTAGAAGTGATGACAAGGTTAGTGACTCATGGTTGTTTTTAATGATTCAATTAATGCATGATGACTAGGTTAGAAGGTTCAATGTATGCATTGATTATGTTCATACTAGGTGTCATGGTGATTCATCATCTCATTTAATCTTGTGGTCACCTCCTAGCTCCTACACTCACCTCCCTCCTCTCCTATAAGTGGCCGGCCACCCCCTTGAGGATTGATCATGGTTGTTGTTTTGAAAAGATATAAGTTTTGGTGCATAGAAATTAGATGTGATCGGTTTCTTTTTTCACCCGATCCAAAAGGCAACTTCATTAACTATTCGTCTATAGCTTTGGACCTAATGAGACAAAGTATTCTACTCATTCTCTACATCATTCTTGGTCATCTCTTTTAGAAAACTTGATGATCGAGTTGCCTCGGTTCAGAGGCGAGAGCCCGTTTAAAGATCCGTCGACGTGGTGCCACCTGGACGAGAAGACTGGAGATTCAGGAGATCAGAGCAGCCGCAACAAAGCGTGGGATGATGGTTGAAGACCGAAGGACTCGGATCGTTCGGTATAACTCTTCTACCCACTTTATAGTTTGTTAGTTTAGCTTTAATGGCAGATCCGGGTTATAGTACGCGATAGCGCCAGTTTTAAAAAGTTTTTGTTCCGCGTTTGGCGTCTGTTAGACGGCCGGGGCGCTACCGTGGACTTACATAGTCTAACCCTATAAATACCACCCCTACCCCTTACCCTCTCATCCTAAAATTCTGAGCCCACTCTCTCAAAATTCGAAGAAAATTTGTGTACTTTGAAAACAAGCTCGAGGCGAAACTCCGGCGAAATCTACGACAAACTTCCGGCGATCGTTTTAGGAACTACCGGCGATGACGCAACACATCGGCGATTCCGCTACTTCCCTCTCACTCTCTTGTGTGATCTAAAATCCGTAAGTCCCAATTTCTACCTATCTCTTCTATCTAAAAAAATACGGATTTACAAAACCCGACGGAATCGGAATAAATCCGATTTCTGATTCGGTTTCCTATAAAATTCTACTTCTCACTATTATAATCATACTTAAACTTTCTCATGTTGACTATTAAACACTAATCAAACAAATTGATCAAGTTTCATTATATGAAATGATGGATAGTTCAATTTATCATATTTTTCACTTAAATACCACATTGTTTCAATTCTACATTTAACTCCATTAAACTTGCTATACCTTTAAGTAGATCACGAAGTAACGATCTACCTCCTCACACACTCATATGCAATATAACACGATACTCTCGAGAACTCAGAATACGGAAAACAAACATTTTCATTTAAATACCCTTTACTAAATAAAGCCATTTCTAAAAGATTTAGTATTGATACACTTTTTAAATAAATACCACTTATTATGAAATTAGGATAAGTTGTGGACATTAGTCGTTTATCTAAACCTGACTTTGTGGTGTCTATTCTAGGCAAGTGAGAAAGGTAACTTTAAAAGGCTCGTCTCACGGTGATTCGTGAGCGGATCCCTCCTTTCTTCACTTGTACTTACCTGGCCACAATTGGCGGTGAAGAGACGATTTGAGATATCTCACAACTTATCGCTTTGGACCAGTTAGGAATAGTCTGGTTGACTTAGGAGACTCTAGAACATAGAATACGGAAAATTAACATCTTTACAAATAAATACCATTTACTTCATAAAACCGTTTTCTAAAAGATTTAGTATTTATACAATCTTTGCAAAGCGCCGCTACAACCCATTTTGGGGAACCCGTTCGGGATGGTACAGATTATCGCACATCTTCGGGCTTAGTAGTGCGAGATTCAGACCTCCGCAAGGAGCATTCGGTCTCGAAAGATTTAAAATACGACATCTTAAGAAAATAAGATTTTTAGAATATAAAAAAATATATTAAAATTATTTTTGTATAAATATATGTATATTTATCATTAAAATACTTATTTTGTTATGATATAAATATTCCACCTTTATCTAAAAATCACAAGAATCAATTTTACACTGAAATACCATGAATTCCATATAAATCAATATTACAAATAAATACCTTTATTTCTGAATTTAGGATATTTTCATTAGAAATATCACAATTTAAATTTACATTCATTACAACTCTAAAAACGATTAATAAATACTTGGGGTGTATTTTGAAAACTATACAAAAGTATTTTTACATAAAACCCCCTCAAGTTCTATAAATTACCTTAAGGACCCTAGTAAATATAGGTTTAAGCAGGACCAATCTCTTGAGCCTCAGGGAGCCGAAGAAGTGGGTGCTTGCCTACCTAAAGTAAACAAATTAACAACGGTGTTATCAATACGGTAATCGTTTTTGAAAAAGACACAAATCCTGCCGTCCATGTGCAGCGGTTACCGATAACATCAAAACAATCAGGACTTCAATTTACTTTTCTAATTGACTGACTCGGTTTGAGTCTCAGTATAATCTGACTTGAATATGATTCAAGTACAATCTACAATCTACAGTCTACAATCTACAATTTTCAATATTACAATTTAACATGAATCCAATTATTCAATTTATACAACTTGACTGAACCGAACCATGGATATACATTCCATTTACATGGTTCTCCAGTTATTCCATTTACATGATTCTACAGTTACATCCGTTTACTGATATCATGGTTTCGGTCAGTCATCCAATTATACAATCTATACAGTTTACAATACAAGACAATACAATACAACAATACAATCAAGATAACACTACCGGGTTTAAGGAGTAGACTGGTACGGAATATATTAAAGGTGGCACGAGGTGGTCACTTAAGACATAATTACATCCATGCCGTTGTTCCATGGTATTATCGACGGAGCCTTGTACTACAGGTTACCAAAGTCCCCGGTGTAAGTGGGACTTCTCTCGTATACACTGGTATCTTCTGTACCAAGCTACAAACAATAGCATTACCACGAAATACAACATTATAACAATCAAATATAATTTTAAAAGCTACTCCCTCTCTCTCTCTTCTTTTCTACTTCTCCCTTCTCTTTAGGAATTACCGAGCGACCTGTTCGCTGACGACATTCTCTTTCTTTCTTCTTTAAATGTCGTCGGGTGATTTGGACACGTCAGAGATCGAGCCTACTGTTGAAAACCTGGATCAGTTTGCTGAAGACCCAGAGCTTTAGTTTCATTGTACACATTTCCTTTTAGTACTTTACATTCCTGTTATACCATTGTTTAGGCATCGCTTTTATTTCAGTTGTATATACTTTTCATGCATTGTACAAAAGAATGTTAATAAAAAAAGTTATTGTTCAGTTTATATCTCTTGTCTCTTGTGCTTACTTTTATATTGCTTAAATATGCTTAGCGTATTTAATTCACAATAAATACGTAGCGGACCAGTCCCGTCTCCTTCGCCGTACACCGGAAAGCGGGGCGTGACAGAATTAATATGCATATATTCAGGGAGAGTGTCACGCCCCGCTTCCCGGTGTACGGTAAGGAGACGCGAAGGGTCACGCGACATATTTACTCAGAAGTAAACACGCTAAGCGTATCTAAGCAATATAAAGTAAAATATACACAAGAGACAAGAATATAAAAGAACATCAACTTTTATTTATATAACAATTCTTTACATGTACAACTGGAAATGTAAATAGAAAGCAATGCCTAAACAATGGCATAACTGAAATCAAAAGTATATACAAGTGCCTACAGCTCTGGATCGATAGCAAACTGCTCCAAGTCCTCTTTATTGGGCTCGATTTCTAGTGAGTCGGATCCACCTGACAACATTGCAAAGAAAGAAGAAAAAGAATGTCGTCAGCAAACAATCGCTCGGTAAGTCCTAAAGAAAAGAGAGAAGTAGAATAGACAGTAAAGAGAATATAACTGTATAATGTTATCTTTTGTTCTGTTATCACAGTTGTTTGTAGCTTGGTACAGAATGCGCCAGTGTATACGAGAGGAGTCCCACTATTCCGGAGACTAAGTTATACGGAGCATAAGGAACCGTTGAGCCACGGTACAATAGCAATGGATATTCAGGTTAGGTATATTAAATTGACCGTCTTGTGCCACTTCTAACACATTCCGTACCAGTATACCCCTTTAAAAACCCCGTAATGTATTTTGTATTGATTTTTTTGTTATATAGAGGGATGACTTGCCGAAACCATGATATCATGTAAACAGAATGGATATATATGGATAGTCATGTAATCAGAGTATATCCATGATTCGGTTCAGTCAAGTCCTGTTGATATAGATGGAATTCTGGTATAAACGGATTCATGTTGTATTGTAGTTATACTTGAATTGGATTCAAGTCAGATTGATTTCATATTAGATGGAGACTCTATCAGAGTCAGACACTTTGAAAAGAAATTGAAGTCCTGAATTAGTTTTGAAGTTATCGGTAACTGCTGTATATGGACGGCAGGATTTGTGTCTTTTTCCAAGATAATTACCGTGTTGATAACACCGTTGTTAGGTTGTCTATCTTAAATAGGCAAGCACCCATATTCTCCAGCTCCTTGAGACTCAAGAGAACTGGTCCCGCTTAGACCTATATTTACTAGGGTCCTTATTGTAAATTAATATAACTTGAGGGGATTTTATGAAAAAAATAGTTTTGATATATTTTCAAAATACACCTCAAATATTTCATTATCGTCTTTAGGGTATTCATAATTGTAATTTTTATAAAAATGAAATATTCTATTGGATATAACCTAGATTTCATTGTATATGGTATTTTAGTGAAATCTTGGAATGAGTTTGAATTGTAAAGGTAGTTTCAAGAAATTTGTGATTCCTTTAATTTAGAAAACATGGAATATATATTGTATATTTAAAGTAGATATTTTGATAATATTTATATATATATATATATATATATTTATAAAATAGAATTTATTTATTAAATAGAAATCATGTTTTTCTTTAAAATTGCATTAAAAATTCCATCGAGATCGAATACTCCTTGTGGAGGTCTGCATCTCACTCTACTAGGCCCGAGGATGGCGATAACCTGCACCATCCCGATCAGAGTTTCCTAAAATGGGTTGTAGAGACGTATTTATAAGGAATTAAATAATACACTTTTAAAGAAAACGGTTTTTGAATGTTAATAGTATTTAAATGTAAACTCGTATTTTCCCACAAACTAATGTTCCACAAATTATCGTGCTATATCAAGAATGTGTGTTGTGATGAGGTAGATCATTACCTCGTGAGTTTTCTAAAGGTATTATGGGTAAAATGAATAAACGGTGTCGTATGTAAATATGATGGTATTTTACTGTAAAAGTGAAATAGAAATTGCAATACGAATTATTTTGAGATGAAGCTTGTTTTAATGTGTTTATATATATTTTTTAAATATTATAAGAAGATATGGTAATTTATAGTTTAAGAGAAATTGTGTTTTTAAAGAAAAGAGAGTCGGAAGTCGGAATTACTCCGCTTCCGACGAGTTTTAAAAAGAAGATATTTAAGACTAGAAGTTGAGAAGGGTGAAAGGGACTTACAGATTGAAAATAAAGAGGAGAGATAGAGGAAGCTATTGGAATCGTCGGAAAGTCGTTTCGTCGCCGAAATCTTCCCGAAATATCGCCGGAACCTTGCCTTTGCTAATTCCACTTGTACAACTCGGGACTTGGAAATTTTAGAGATTTTTTGTATGGTATTTCTGAATGAGGAGTGGTGAAATGTAGTGTGGTATTTATAGGGAAAATTAGGGTTTAGGGTAATGAATTTGAGAATTAAAATGTGCATTAAAATTTTGGTTTAATAGTGATTTTAAATTCTCTGGATAATTACAGAGTAAAAAAACAATATGGGGGTAGTGGGATAGGCCAAGGGGTGCCAGGAAAAAAAATCCAAGGCATTACCTACGGATTAACTCAGCAGTGTCGGCCCCCAAATACATCTCGCCGGTCCAATCCGGTGGGATGGGGTTGGGATCTTGGCCGCGTGTCCTTGTCGCTTGGTATAACTCAGTGCACGTGTTTGTTTACTTTATGACTTTTCATTTTACGTGTAGTGCACGTGTAAACCTTTGGGCTTCTAAAAAATTAAAAGAAAAATCAATAAAAAAATATATGTGGCTGGGGGGATTCAATCACAGAGGTTACGTCACAGCAGTGCAAGACTTTATCAATGAGTTACAGGTGCTTTCTTGTTGTTCAAAAGCAATTCAAATATTTATAGTGTACACAGGATTGCAAATACTCTATTTATACATTAACTTTTAATCAAATTTTCTGTACACTGAAACAGAGTTGTTACAGAGAGCATTTGAATAGATATCTTTTTAAATATATATATATATATATATCTTTGAAATAATTATTATGTATATATTAAATAATATTAATTAAGTTTTGTAAAATATCAAAAAGGGGGAGATTGTTGACCTATGAATCTTTTTATGTTTTGATTATTTTACAAAACCGTATTTCAAATATACTATATGTTACTAACAATGTCAAACAAGTCAAAGTGCTATACATCTGGAGTTATTCAAGTATAAGGATAATCAACATTGCTACTGCCAACTTAAGAGTAATATTGGCAAAGATCGGCAAGACTCGGAAGATCTCAATACACATTTAAAGGTTATAACGAAAAGGTCACACATCAGAGATATTCTAGACTTTTCTACTTTATTTGAGTTCAGAGTCAACTCGATCTCAAACGGTTAGAATGAAGTTTTCTATCCTACTTCAATTCAATTCACAAAAATCAAAATTTCATTTCTAAATTTCATTATCAAAACAAAGGCATGTTTTTGAAATGTCAAAAAATTAGTTGTCTATAACAGTTTTCAAATTTTTGAATTTTAAATTTTGGCGAGATTTTAGAAATTCCAACGGCCAAAAATGGCTACTAACCGTCCTATCTTTTTAGGGCAGTTGTAATAACTGTCCCAACCGTCTGTCAGCCCCGCTTCTTAGTAGACGGGGAAGTAGGCATGGCGGGCTACAACATATTTACTCAGAAATAAACGCGTTAAGCGTAAAATAAGCAATATAAATAAAATGCACAAGAATGACAAAAGATGTAATATAAACAGCAACTTTTATTAACATTCATTTTTTACATTACAACTGATTTGAAAAGAAAATGTACAATGGTAGAAAGCAATGTCTAAACAGTGGCATATAAAAGAAAAGGTAAGTACAAGTAAAAGCTAGAAGTCTGGCTCCTCTGTGAACTTATCCAAGTTTTCCTGGCTGGGCTCGGTCTCCTGAGATTCGGGTCCTCCTGACGAACATTCCAAAAAAAGAAAGAGCCAAGAATGTCGTTAGCGAACTAGCGCTCAGTAAGTCCTAAAGATAAGGGTGGAATAGAACAAATAAGGAATATATGACTGGTAATCTGAACAAGTATATGTTTATTATACTAACGTGGTTATTTGTAACTTGGTACAGAATGTATCAGTGTATACGAGAGGAGTCCAACTATCCCGTGGACTATGGTAACATGTAAATACAAGGCCCCATCAAAACCCATGGGACAACGACATGAGAGTTCATGTAAGTGTCTTTTAGTGTCCATCATCGTGCCACTTTTAATACATTCCATACCAATCTACCCTGTTAAACCCCGTAATATATTGTATTGAATTATAGTTATCAGACTTGTCGAGACCATGGATACAAGTTGTTCATGTAATCAGGTTTAGGATGTCTCAAGTATTCATGTAATCAAGTCAAGATATAGCCATGGTTCGGTCAATTCAAGTCATGTTTGCATGTTGATATTGTTCCGGTATTCAAGTTCAAGTATACATGTTTGGTATATTGGATTCATGTTTGAGTTGGATTCATGTTTGCATTGGATTAAGATTTAGAGTTAAACTCGTACTTGAGTCAGACACTTTAAACTGATTTGGATCCTGAATTAGGTTAGGGTGTTATCGGTTACTGCTACACATGGACGGCAGGATTTGTGTCTTTTTCCCAGACAATTACCATTGATAACTCTGTTAAGTTTTTCTATCTTAAATAGGCAAGCACTCACTTTCTCCGGCTCCCTGAGGCTCAAGAGAATTGATCCCACTTAAACCTATATTTACTAAGGTCCTTAAATGTATTTTTATAGAACTCGAGGGGGTTTTATGAAAAATATTTTTTAATACTTTCAAAATAAATCTTGAGTATTTATTTATATTATTTAAGGTTTTCATGGATGTGAATGTTAAAGAGTGGAGTATATTAGTGAATATTTACATAACTTGAATAGTTCAAGGTATTTTAATGTAAGGCTTGTCTTGTATTGATTCTTGATGGTATTTTAGTGAAACTTATCATTCTTTTTTTTATTTTTTAGAAAAACATGGAATTTTATTATAACTTGAAAATATGTGATTTGATAATATTTATATAATTATTAAAAATTAATTTTATTATTAAATAGAGATATCGTTTTTCTTAAAAATCGTATTAAAAATATTTCGAGACCGAATGCTCCGTGAGGAGATCTGCATCTCGCTCTATTAGCCTAAGGATGTACGATAATCCGCACTATCCAATACCGGGTTCCCCAAATGGGTTGTAAATGCATAATCGCAAAGAGTTTAATAATACCATTTAAAGGAAAACCGTTTTTATAGTTCATGGCATTTTAATGAAATATTGTATTCGCCACAAAAATATGTTTCAAAGAGTATCATGTTATATAAACATGTATATATGTGAGGGGTGAGTCATTACCCCGTGAAGTTTTTTAGAGGTATGATTAAGCAAAGTAATAAAATACAGTAGATATAAAGTTCATGGTATTTAAATGTAAAACTCAATTTAAAGTTATTTAACAGGATGATTTAGGGTGAAATATGTTTCTAATTATTAGTTTCAAGGTTATAAATATATGTTAAGAGTATGGATGAGCAATGCTTAAGAAAAGATGTAGCTTCAAGGGTTTTAGAATCAAATGTCGGTATAACTCCACTTACCGACATATTTTGAAAAAGAGAACTTGTTATGTAGAAAGAGAAGAATGAGGTAGGAATTACTAGCTAGAAGTGTAGGAAAGAGGTAGAAGAAGATAGCTTGATTGTTACGACGTCGCGGGATCGCCGGAACTTGCTCGATTCCTCGCCGGAAGTTGGTCTTGGGCTAACTCCACTTGTACTTAGAAAAATTTAATAATTTTGGTTAGGGATTTCAGAATGAGGAGGGGCTAGGATATGGAGTTGTATTTATAGTGTGAAATTAGGGTTTTGGAATTGAAAAATTGAATTAAAAAGTAGTAAAAATTGGATTAATTGGGGAAATTGAATTCTCTGTTTAAATTCAGAGTAAACAAATAGTGCAAGGGTATTAGGGATAGGTCAAAGGTTTTATGTGCAAAACACGGAGGCTAATCCCTACAGATCACCCGCCGTTGCCGGTCCAACCCCCGATCTTGCCGGCTATTCTATAGAGTTGGGGGGTTGGATACTTGCCACATGTCCATGTCTCTGTTAATAATATTTTACACATGTTTGTTTTTCCTGACTGTTCATTTTTGTATGCAATGCACGTGTAAACTTTTGGGCTTCCAAAAAGTTTAAAAGAAAAAATCAAGGAAAAAAATATGTGGCTGACGGAATTCGAACACAGAGGCTATGTCACAGCAGTACAAGACTTTACCGATGAGCTACAAGTGCGTTCTTACTGTTCTTAAACAAGAATAATTTTTAAATTGTGCTCAGGCTTGCAAACTCCATTCTGTACATTAACTTAAAAAATTTCGTACAGTAAAATCAGAGTCGTTACATTCTGCCCTCCTTATAAAAATTTCGTTCTCGAAATTTACAATTACATAAGGACTAGTTTACAAATAAGAAAGGGTATCTTGCATGCATGTCGTCTTCTCGTTCCCACATTGATTCTCCAAGCGAATCTTTTCTCCACATCATTCGGACCAAATTTACTTTTTTGTTTCGTAGTGTCTTTACTTTTTTGTCCAGGATTTCAACGGGCTGTTGCTCACAAGATAGGTCTGTCTATATAGTGAGCTCGGAGTGATCAAGGATGTGGCTGCGGTCACTCACATATCTTCGGTGCTGGAATATGTGAAACACGTTGTGCGCTCCTTCCAATGAGGGTGGTAGTGCCAAACGATATGCTACTTCTCCGACTCGTTCAAGTATGTCGAACGGTCCTATATATCTCGGACTGAGCTTACCCCTCTTGCCAAAGCGGATTACTCCACAGTTTGGAGAGATCTTTAAGAAAACATGATCTCCAGGTTGGAACTCCAGGTGTCGGCGCTTTGCATCAGCCCAATGCTTCTGTCGGACTTGGGCGATGCGCATTCTTTCTCTGATCGTGCGAACTACGTCCACAGTTGCCACGATCATCTCTGGTCTAAGAAATTCCTGATCTCCGATGGCTTCCCAACTTAGTGGTGAACGACACTTCCTTCTGTAGAGAGCTGCAAATTGTGCTATTCCAATACTCGCCTGATAGCCGTTGTTGTATGAAAACTCCACCCGGTGTAGGTGATCTTTCCATGAACCTCCGAAGTTTAACATACAAGCACTTAGCATGTCTTCTTGAATCTGAATTGTTCGCTCAGACTGTCCATATGTTTGTGGATGGTAAGATGTGCTGAAGTTTAGACTCATTCCCAGGCTAGCTTGCAGACTCTGCCAAAACTGTGATCGAAATCTGGTATCACGATCGGAGACGATGCAAACTGGTATTCCATGTAATCTCATGATCTCCTGCATGAGTTCATGGGTATCGGTAATAATACATCTTGAGGTTAAATCTTAGATTAGATTCATGCTTACCTCAATGTATTTCTTTACTAACGTCTCGGTAGATTGGCCAACTTGAAATGGAATAAAGTGAGCCGACTTGGTGAGTCGATCCATAATAACCCATACTGCATCATTACCCTTCTTGCTGCGAGGGAAGGCAGTTACGAAGTCCATGGTAATGTGCTGCCATTTCCATTCTGGGATTGGTAACGGATGAAGTAGACTAGCAGTTCTGTGATGTTCAGCCTTTACTTGCTGACACACCAAACACTTGGCTACGCTTCTGGCTACTTCACGCTTCATTCCATACCACTAGTAGTGTTGCCGTAGATCTTTGTACATTTTGGTACCGCCAGGGTATATTGAGCATGGAGAGCTGTGAGCTTCTTTCATCAACACTTCTCGAACAGGACCTTGCGGTACACACAATCTACTTCCATATCTCAAAGATCCGTCTTCATGGATAATGAAATCTGTTCTAAGTCCACTTTCTACTTGTTCTCGGATCTTTGCAGTTTGGCATCACTTGCTTGAGCTGCTTTGATCTGATTGCCAAAGGTAGATTGAACTTGTAATTTCATCAAATACGAAGCGTTATCTAGCATAACCACTTCTATCTCCATCTCGTGCAATTCCTGCTGAAGCTTCCACTGTGCGGTGAGATTCATTGATAGTGGCTGACGGCTAAGTGCATCAGGAACTACATTCACCTTCCCTGAATGATATTGTAGGTTGATATCGAAGTACGCCATGAATTCTAGCCATCTTCTCTGCCGCATGTTCAATTCCTTCTGAGTAAATACATACTTAAGACTCTTGTGGTCATTGCATATATCCATTCATTCTCCCAGAAGATAATGGCGCCAAATCTTAAGTGCAAAGATAACGGCCGCCAACTCCAAGTCATGTGTTGGATAGTTGCGTTCATGAACTTTCAGTTGCCTTGATGCAAAAGATACAACTTTTCCATGCTGGTGTAGAACACATCCTAAACTCTTACCGGATGCATCGCAATGCACAACTTTCATGCCTCGCTTACCAGTGTACGGGCAGAGAATGCGACGAGGCCGCTACGTATTTACTTAGAAGTAAACACGCTAAGCGTATCTAAGCAATATAAAGTAAAATGTACACAAGAGACAAGATGTAAATGAACAACAACTTTATTTATTAACATTCTTTTTACAGTACAACTGGAAATGTAAATACATGGAATGAAAGCAATGCCTAAATAATAGCATAACAGAAATGAAAATATGTACAAGTAATCTAGAGCTCTGGATCGAAGGCTATCTGCTCCAAGTCCTCGCTGCTGGGCTCTATCTCCAGAAGGTCCGATCCTCCTGACAACATTCCAAAGAAGAAGAGAAATAGGAATGTCGTCAGCGAACAATTGCTCGGTAAGTCCCAAACGTAAAATAGACAGAAGGAGAATGTAACTTTTAAAATTGTAGTATATTGCTAACGCTGTTATTTGTAGTTTGGTACAGAAAATGCTAGTGTATACGAGAGGAGTCCCACTATTCCGAAGACTAAGGTATACGGAGCACAAGGAACCGTTCAGCCACGGTACAACAGCAATGGATATTCAGGTTAAGTGTATTATGGTTACAATCTCGTACCACTTTTAACACCTTCCGTACCAATCTACCCCTTATAAACCCCGCGATATCTTGATTGTATTGTATTGTCTGGTTATATAGATGTATGACTTGCCGAAACCATGATATCAGTAAATGGATGTAACTGGAGAATCATGTAGATGGAGGTATATCTATGGTTCGGTTTAGTCAAATTGTATATTGAAATAGATTGTACAGACGGATTCATATTAAATTGTCGGATTGTAAGTTTATACTTGAATCATATTCAAGTTAGATTGATTAGATTGAGACTCAGTCTGAGTCAGACACTTTTGAAAAGAAATTGAAGTCCTAAATTAGTTTTGGTGTTATCGGTAACTGCTGCACATGGACGGCAGGATTTGTGTCTTTTTCCAAGACAATTACCGTGTTGATAACACCGTTTGTTAGGTTGTCTATCTTAAATAGGCAAGCACCCATATCCCCGGCTCTCTGAGGCTCAAGAGACCGATCCCTCTTAAACCTATGTTTAGTAGGGTCCTTATTGTAATTTAGTATAACTTGAGAGGGTTTTATGTAAAAATAGTTTTGGTATAATTTCAAAATACACCTCAAGCATTTAATTATCATCTTTAGAGTTTTCATAGATGTATATTTTATAAATATGAAATTTCTAGTGAATAAAACCTAATTTCATAATATATGGTATTTTCTTGAAATATTGTACTTATGTTGTATTTGTATGGTATTTTCATGTAATAGTGATTCCTTGATTTAGAAAACTTAGATTATTTATATAATTAAAATAGACATTTTGATAATAGATATATATATATATATATATATATATATATATATATATATATATTTAATGAAAATAATTTATTTATTTTCTTGTAGAAATCTCATTTTCTAAAGAAAAATGAATAAAAATTCCATCGAGATCGAATGCTCCTTGTGGAGGTCTGCATCTCGCTCTACTAGGCCCGAGAATATGTGATAATCCGCACCATCCCAAACGGGATCCCCAAAAGTGGGTTGTAGAGGTGCAATTGCATGGAAATGTTTAATACATCTTTTTATAGAAATGGTTTTATAAGTTGATGATATTTAATTGCAAAGTCGTTTTATCCCAAGAAATTCCCAAAACTTCATCGTGCTATGATAGTGATGTGTGTTGTGATGAGATAGGTCATTATCTCGTGAACTATCTAAAGCTAATAGAAAGGAATAAAGTTATTATGTCGAAACTAAAATATATGGTATTTTTCTGTAAAAATGCGATAAAAGTTATAAAAATGATTCTTTTAAGGTGAAACTTGTTTTAATAGATTTATTAATGTTTGTTAAACAATATGTGATAGTATGGTATGTTCTGAATTAAGAAAAGTTGAGTTTTGAAGGAAAAAAACGAATCGGAAGTCGGATTAACTCCGCTTCCGTCGGGTTTTATAATTTGAAAGTTTTAGAATTTGAGATGAGAGGTAAAGAAAGGACTTACTGGCTTTAGAACTAGAGGGGAGAGAGTGTCACGCCCCGCTTCCCAAAATATGGAATACAAGGGTGATAAGGCCAGCCATGCTCCTACAATCAAGGAAAAATCTTTCAGTAGTCACATTTCGGCTTCTAACATTATATGGTAATCAGTAAAATACAATACGGGTAAAGAGAATGCAGTCACTAAAACTATCGGATATAAAGAAATCTTAGCTCAATGGAAGTAAACAAGAGGGCAACTAATCAGGGATATCAATGGAGAAATGTAACTGGTTCACTGGTCTTCTCGAGATCAGACGAATCCACCTCTATCACTGAGCATGCATACTCAGGTCTTCAGGGCAATACAATAGCCATATATAATAGTATTAATGAGGGAAGAAAAATAAAAGTAATAATGATGGAGATAATAAATGCAGGCAATCAATATGTCACTCACTGATGCAATGTATGATATATGTCCCTATCGGTCTCTATGTCACTTTGAAATCGAGTTGTGGAAAAGAGTGATCATGTTTAACGAGGGTCTCGTACGTACCTGAGACTACGGCCCATGATGCTCGGGACATAACCCTGTCAGCCGGATCGTTAAGTCCAACCTAATATATAAGACTCGCTGTTCGAATGATCATTCTCTAAAATCACTGATCTCGCTAAATACAATTTCCTTTCTACTTTGATTTCCCCCTTTTTCCCCAGGTTTCACTATCTAGGAGTATGGGCTAGTTGGGTACAAGTACGCACCAATAACACGGTTTTATTCACTGTTCACTGTATTATCACTATCACGAACCATTCACTTTTCACTGGCGTACTTGACACTCCTAAACCGATACCATTTACGCTCGATAATGCATTGTACACTGAAACTTAATAAGGACGCGCACTATCACTAGAGGTATTACAGTCGGGTAAAACTGTGAATTATGCCACTAAACAATTTATATGCAGTACAAGTCACTATGCGTCTCATTAATTTATAAAAATCGTATTAAATCATACGTTCAGAATTAAGTAAAATGATGCAAAAGCGGTAATAATTAAACTCAGTCGGAAGTTTAACGAAATTGATTTCAAGTCAATCGGGTTTCGGGTTCGCAAATTACAGCCGTTTCAATTTAAGTGTTCTCTGTTGGAAATTCAGTTCATGAACTGAAAGTTCATTTCGTAACACAGTTTTCATCCTGTTGGGATCAAAATTAGGCGACTCTATAGTTGAACAATATCTAGGTTTATCAATTAGGTTTGCAACGCATCAGAAGGATCAATAATATCCTCTATGTTCTCAGAGTTACACATTATTTAAGGTCGGGATGTACGTTCTGTCCCTGCTTTGGACTGCAGTATGTACAGATGGTTTAAAATGTAATTAAAATAGTAAACTGTGATAAAAATGAATGAAACTGCTTTAAATAGTTAGCTAACGGATTTATATTCTCTACGGTATAGGTTTATGCATAATATCATTTTTATACAGAAACATGAAAGCATTTTAATTCGAGTATCGACAGCCAATGCTGCTCTGGACTGCAGTCCAGAACCGTAATTCTCCCCAATTTTCATTATCATGACGCATTAAAATTTAATGGAAAAATTTATATTACAGTATTTTATGATGTTAGCTTTGATATGAATCCTGAAACGTCACAATCCGATCTATACATAATTTATTATAAATTTTACGAGTTAGCATGTACGAAAAATTTCAGATTTTACTACGAAAATCGGGAGTACCAATTTATGTGTGTAACGACGCTATCTTGCAACCAAATTTCTACATGATATTCATTATCCTTATATGGGTTCATTAAACCCAAGTTCCTCTAATTTAAAATAGGTTTTAGTCTAGAATATGTTCGAAACTAACTTAATTAAATGGTTATCGATGAATAGTCGATTTCTTACTTAACGAGCATGAGAATTGAATCATATGAATTATGAGCGTTTTCAAACACGGGCTAAAAGTCACTAAATGGATTAATTCATTAAAAGCAATGACGCGGGCTCATAGTAGCAAATGATTCGATTACAGTATTCAATTCAAGCATAAAATCATATTGTAACTATTTAACTAATATATTGTATAGCATGTAAAAGCAAGTGGAATTCACTTGCCTGAAGACGATGATGGCGGCCCACAACAACGGTACGCACAAGGCTACACACAGCTATGATTCGGGCTTGGCCTTGGCGAAGAAGACGGGGCTTGATGGAGGATAGGTATTGTGGCTGCGGCTGCGGTGAGGAGGTGTCGGTAGTGGGTGTCGCTGGTGTTGTTAAGGTCGGTAGAGAGAGGTGCGGAGGCGACGGGGTAGAAGCTCCGGCGAGGTGATCGGTGGTGAGTGCAGGGGTGAAGTCAGGCTGTGGGTTTGAAGGTTGGTGGAGGTGCTCGGGAGGAGGTGGCTGGGATGTTACGAGGGTGCTATGGTCGGAGGCGATGCATGAAGAGGAAGGAGGCGCGTCGATGGTTGATAGGTCAGCCGGAGGTCGAAGGTGGAGGTGCGGGTTGGAGTCACGGTAGGTTAGGGTGGTGGTCAGTGGTTCTTGGGGAAGCTCGGTTTGGAGAAGGTGGGGCGAGAGGAGCTTGAAGGAGGAGATGGAGGGGGCAGCCGGCGGCGGTTGGTGATGGCGAGGTGTGCTCTAGAGACGAGGGTGCAAGCACGAGTTGCAGGGATCGGGTTCTTGGGTTATGCAGGGGTTTGAGCTCGGGAAAAGAGGGGAGAAGGAAGGAGAAGGAGGTGAGGTGGTCTAGGAATGGCCGACGATAGCGAGGAAAGGTCGGCGAAGAGGACAGAGGCGACGATGAGAGCAGGCGTGATGGGTTTCTTGGGTTGAGGTAGCGACGGGGTTTGTAGGGAAGAGGAGTGGAGATGACGGTGAAGAGATGGTCGAGGAGGGGAGGAGGAGAAGTCGACGCGACGGCGACGACGACGTGCGGGCAAAGGCGAAGGCGTGGGTAGGGTTAGGCGGCGGGAACGAGTGAGGAAAGGAGGGAAGAAGAGAGAGGTGAGAATAGAGAGGAGGGAGGTGAGAATAGAGAGAGAGGGGGGTGAACGCGAGATGAGAGAGAGAGAGAGAACGTGGGTGAGATGAGAGAGAGAGAGAGAACGTGGGTGGGATTTAAAAATAATTAATAGAAAATTTTAAGAAGAGAGAGAGAGTAAGAACGTAGGTTTTAAAGTATAATAAAAGAAAATATATGAGAGAGTGTAATGGTGATTTAGTATAGAATAATTAGGTTTAATTAGGGAGTTAAAGAGATGGATTGGATAGCATTTGGATATATTTATTTTGAATTTTGAAATTTGAAAAGGTATCTGTTGGGTAAAATGAAGTGAACGATCATTGGGCTTATTGGGCTTGGGCTCAAGAAAAATTTAGAAAGAAAAAGAGTGGGATTAAATATAGACTTGGGCTTATGGTTTTAAGCCTTAAGTTTGGTAGCAAAAGAGTTAGGGAAAATTATTTATTTAAATACGGATTTAAATACAAAGTGAGACCGGTTATTACAGAAAGAGAGAAGTACGGAAGGCGTCGAGGCGTCGTTTCGTCTCCGGAAACTCCTTGGATCGTCGCCGGAACTTCGTCGGAGTTTCGCCCTTTGCTTACTCCACTTGCACACAATTAGGACTTGAATGTTTTTGAGAGTTTTTGGCAGGGAATTGTGAGTGAGGAGGGGTGAAATGAGGTGTGGTATTTATCGGAAAAATTAGGGTTAGATGGTGAAAGAAATGCATTAAAATTGGATTAAATGGCCATTTTATTGTTCTCTGTATGAATGCAGAGAAAATAAACAGTGTGAGAGGAGTGGGGTAGCTGAAGAGGAGCCAGGGTTTAAACTCCAAGCTAATCCCTACGGATTAGCCCGGCGGTGCCGGTTTTTTATAGTAATCTCGCTGGTCATTTTTTGGCGTTGGACGGTGGGATTTTGGCCACGTGTTGGTGTCGATTGGTATAGCTCAGTGCACGTGTTTGTTTTATTTATGACCTTTCAGTTTACGTGTAGTGCACGTGTAGACTCTTGGGCTTCTAAAAAGATTAAAAGAAAATAAAACAAAAAGATAATGTGGCTGATGGGATTTGAACTCTGGTGCTATGTCTCAACAGTGCAAGGTTTTACCAATGAGCTACAAGTGTTTTCTTGCTGTTCTAAATTAAAACAAATTTTTATAGCATTCATAGGAATTGTAAATACCCCAATTGTATATTAACTTTTAAACAATTTTATATCATTTAAATTGGAGTTGTTACAACAACGAAACCTCCAGATTGATCCGGTATTACGAGAATAGGAGCTGATGTCAATTTAGACTTGAGTTCTACAAAAGCCTGTTCACATGCTTCTTCTGACCACACGGATTCTTCATCTTTACGTGTGAGCTTGGTCAGGGATGCTGCAATCTTCGAGAAACCTTTAATGAATCTTCGGTAGTATCCTTCTAAACCCAAGAAACTTCGAATATCCTTCACCGTCTTTGGTGTCGGCCATTCGCTGACAGCAGCCACTTTAGCTGGATCTACTGAGATTCCTTCGCCTGAAACGATGTGTCTGAGAAATCCGACTTGATCTAACCAAAATTCACACTTGTTGTGCTTGGCATAGAGTTGATGATGTCGCAATGTCTCCAGGACAATCCGCAAATGCTTGGCGTGTTCTTTCCAATTCTTTGAATACACCAGGATATCGTCGATGAAAATAATAACGAACCTATCTAAGTACTCTCGGAAAACTTGGTTCATCAGATTCATAAATATAGCAGCTGCATTGGTCACTCCAAATGGCATTACGAGAAATTCATAATGACCATAGCGAGTCCTGAATGTTGTCTTCGGAATATCAGACTCTTTGACCTTTACCTGATGATAACCCGAACGAAGATCTAGCTTTGAGAATACGCAAGACCCACTTGGCTGATTGAACAGATCGTCGATGCACGGTAGTGGATACTTGTTCTTTATCGTCACTTCGTTCAGAGCTTGGTAATCTATACACATTCTGTATGAACCTTCTTTCTTATTCACGAGCAAAACTGGAGATCCCCAACTTGAAGTAATGAGACAAATCCAACCTTTCTTCAGAACTTCATCCAACTGAGTACGGATCTCCTTCAATCCTTCAAGGCTTAACCGGTACGGAGCTTTGATCACCAGTTGCACACCAGGTATGAAGTCAATGCTGAATTCAAAAGCTTGATCAGGAGGCAAACCTGAGATTTCTTCAAGGAATACATCCTCGAACTCTCGAACTACCTCTGGCTTGCCTTCTTTCACCTGTAATGTTGCAATCATTGCCTTCTTTGGTTTAGCCTTATAGGTGCTAGGTTCCAGAGTACGGTCTCTACTCTTGAAATAAAAGACCGGATGATCTGGTATCTTGAACACTACCCTCATTTGACGACAGTCGATAGCGAAGAAAGTTCCTAGCCAGTCCATTCCCAAGACTAGGTCGAAGTTCGGTATGTCCAACACCTTGAAGTCCGCATAAAATTCTCTGCTGCAGACGACCACTGGACACAGATCGTATGCCATAGTTTCCTTTAGAACGCCGTTCCCTGAACTAACATTCCAGATGGATACGAGCGGTTTAACTGGAATCGCATGAGTTCGGATGAACCGTTGCTATATAAAGCAATGTGATACTCCAGTGTCGAAAAGTGCTAAGGCGGGTAGTGTGGCTACTAAGATTGTACCTAAGTTGTGTGGGATATGTTTAGGTATAGGAAAAGAAATATTGATGTATAAAGATTGAAAAGTTTTGAAATATTGGGAGTTACCAGTGATGACTTGGCCAGTGGCTTCAGCTTCTTCCACAGTCATTGTGAAAGCTTGACGCTGGGGTACATTCCTCCTTGATGGAGGCACAATTCTTTGTCTGTTCCTCTGTCCTTGAGGCATGTTTGTAACAACCCTAATTTTCCTATACACTTTTCTATACAAATTTATTTCAAAATTCATAATGGAGTATTTTAACCTGAGCACAATATATAAGTAATTATTTTGTTTTTAAAATAACTCCATTTTTAATGTACAAAGAATTGATTTAAATTCAATGTATACTTGGAGTATTTATTGTTGCTGATATCTCTTTAAGTATTTATTTCACTCCATAATTACAAGAAAGAGCTTGTAGCTCACTTGTAATACCTTGCACTGCTGAACCAAGCCACCAGAGTTCAAATTCTATACCCCACATTATTTTTAATATTATTTTGTTTTTGATTTTTTAGAATACCAACCGTTACACGTGCGTTTCTCACAAATTTCCTTCTACACATAAAAAGTTAGATACACCATTAATCACCCCAGGAGACCCCCCACCGCCGAGCCTCCGACTCGGCCCGACTCGGCCCGACAACATAGAAGTTGAGCATCTTTTACTAGTCAACCCCCCTACACACACTAAATTTCTAGATCGATTACAGAGAGCACATTAAACCTCTTTTACTCCAAATTTTAATGATTTTTATATATTTTTTTACATATTTAATTAAAAAACCCTAACCCTATAAATACACCCCCTACCCTCTACCCTCTCATCCTAAATTTCTGAGTCCACTCTCTCAAAATTCCAAGAGAACTTTGGTACGTTGGAAACGAGCGAAAGGCGAAGCACTGACGAAATCGACGGCGAAATTCCGGTGATTGTGTTAGGAACTCTCAACGATGATTCGACGCACCGGCAAACCCTCTACTTCCCTCTCACTCTCTACTGTTGTCCAAACCCGTAAGTCCCCCTCTTCTATCTTTCTTTTCTTTCATAAAAATACGAATTTACAAACCCGACGGAATCGGAACAAATCCGATTTCCGATTCGGTTTTCTATAAAATCTCACTTATCACCAATTCCATCATGCTTAAACATCTTTATGTTGACTATTAATCACTTAACAAATAATTTGAACAAGTTTTCTCACATGAAATGATAGCTTTTGCAATATATCGTATTTTTTTACACTTAAATACCATAATGTTTAGTTTTCACATTTAAGCCCTTAACATTGCTATACCTTAAAGTAGATCACGAGATAATGACCTACCTCCACACACACGCAAATACAACCCTAAATGATATCATCAAAACTTAGAATACGATAATACAAGATTTTACATTTAAATACCATTTTCTTAATAAAACCTTTTCTAAAAGTTTTAGGTTTGCTACACTTTTAAAACAAATATCTTTTAATAGGAAAATACGATAAGTTATGGACATCGATCGTTTATCTAAATCTGACTTTGTGGTGTCTAGGCTAGGCAAGTGAGAAAAGGTAACTTTAAAAGGCCCGTCTCACGATTCGTAAGCGGATCCCTCCTTTTCTCATTTGTACTTACCTGGCCACAATTGGCGGTGAAGAGGCGATTTGAGGCTTCTAACGACTTGTCGTTTAGACCATTTAGAAATAGTCTAGTTGAAATAGAAAACTCTAAAATCTAAAATACGGAAAATCGACTTTTGCAAATAAATATCTTTTACTTTATAAAACCGTTTTCTAAAGGCTAGTATTTATAAAATCTTTGCAAAGCGCCACTACAACCCACCTTTGGGGAACCCGTCAGGGATAGTACGGTTTATCGTGCACCCTCGGGCTTAGTAGTGCGAGATTCAGACCTCCGCAAGGAACATTCGGTCTCGAAAGATTTAAAATACGACAACTTAAGAAAATGAGATTTTTAGAATATAAAATATTTATTGAAATTATTTTTGTATAAATATATAAATATTTATCATTAAAATATCTATTTTGTTATAATATAAATATTCCACTTTTTCTATAAAAAATCACAAGACTAAATTTTACATTAAAATACCATGAATTTCAAATAAATCAATATTACATATAAATACCTTTATTTATGTAATTAGGATATTTTCACTAGAAATATCACAAAATAAAATTACACTCATTATAACTATAAAGACGAATAATAAATACTTGGGGTGTATCTTGAAAACTATACAAAAGTATTTTTACATAAAACCCACTCAAGTTTTATAAATTACCCTAAGGACCCTAGAAATTATAAGACTTCGATTCATATTTCTTCTGTCCGACTCGGGTTTGAGTCTGATCATAATCCGACTTGAATATGATTCAATTACTATATAAATCCATAATATTCCAACTCAATATGAACACATGAATCCCAGAATCCAGTTATCAATCTATACAACTTGACTGAATCAAACCATGGATATACATCCATTATTCCGTTATTCCATTACCTGATTATGCAGTTACAATCTGTTTACTAATATCATGGTTTTGGTCAGTCATCCAACTTATACAATACAATACAACAATATAATCAAAACACTACGGGGTTTAAGGGGTAGATTGGTGCGGAAGGTGTTAGAACTGGCACGAGATGGTAAGATTAAGACACTTAACCTATATTCCGTTGCTATTGTACCGTGGCTTAACGGTTCCTTGTACATTCCGTTTGCCCTGGTCTCTAGCATATTGAGACCCCTCTCGTATACACTAGCATCCTTCCGTACCAAGCTACAAACAACAGCGTAAACACAATATTATACCACTTGAGAAGATACCTCTTATTCTGTCTTTTCTAATTCTTTCCTTATCTTTGGGACTTACCGAGCGACCTGTTCGCTGACATTCTATTTCTTTCTTCTTTGAATGTCGTCAGGTATTTTGGACCCGTCAGAGATCGAGCCCACCGGTGAAGACTTGGATCAGTTTCACGAAGACCCCGAGCTCTAGACATTGTACCTTGTTCTATTCAGTATTTTTCATTTCCTGTTATGCCATTGTTTAGGCATCGCTTTTATTTCAGATGTATTTACTTTTCATACATTGTACAAAAGAATGTTATTAATAAAGTTGCTGTTATTTTTATATATATTGTCTCTTGTGATTTACCTTTATATTGCTTAGATACGCTCAGCGTATTTACTTCACAGTAAATATATAGCGGACCTCGTCGCGTCCCCTTCGCCGTATACCGGGAAGCGGGGCGTGACAATGTTCCTCTGTGCCTGATGGAACTGATGAGGAGACTGTGCAGGAGGTCCACGTGGAAGTGGAGCAGGTAGTGTAAGATAAGGTGCAGGAGCCTGGATAGCTGGCTGCTGCGGAAAAGTGATCGCTAGTCGTGGTGCGGGAGCTGGGTTAAAACGATGTGGGCAAGCTCCGATGGCGTGAGTGGACGCGCCATAGAATAAGCGCAGGCCATTCGCACGCCTGCAGTCCTTCGCCATTGTTTCCCCTAATCAGAGTAAAGCTCTGTCCAAATTCCAAGACTGGAAATGAAGCGACACTTCTGCTTTCCCCAATCAGAGCAAAGCTCTGTTCAAATTCCAATACTGGAATTGAAGCAACGCTTTAGATTTCTTGCGCTGCGCGCTGAGCGCCACGTGTCAAAAGCAAACACGTCAGCGCCAAGAGCACTGCGCCCTAGGCAGCGCACCCCCAATCAGAGCAAAGCTCTGTTTCAAAATTCAAATTTTAAAGTGAAGCAACGCTTCAGATCCCTTGCGCTCTGCGCTGCGCGCCACGTGTCAAACGCAGGCGCGCTAGCGCAAGTGCGCTAGCGCAGTTGCGCTGCGCTCTGCGCTGCGCGCCACGTGTCAAACACAGGCCAATTGCGCCAGCACTAGAATTTAAATAATAAATTATTAATTAATCAGAATTAAAATTCTGTTCTAGAATGATCTTTCCAATCTTATTAAAATAAGAAGATTATCTTTTGTAAAACAGAGGCCTTAGGATCAAAGATCCAACGGTGGGGAAATATACCCAGATCAATCAGAGAAAGATCTCTTCAACTAACTTAACAAATCAATTGGCCCTATATAAAGGCCCCAAGACTTCAAGTCTCATAGAGAGAAAAACCCTCTGCAAATTTTGAGAAAAAACTCAAAGAGAAAGAAATGCAAGCCTTTGAAAAAAGAAGATCATTTTCTTCATCTTTAAAGGTAAAGAATTAAAATCTTGG
Source organism: Agapanthus africanus (assembly GCA_030015575.1). Taxonomy (NCBI): domain Eukaryota; kingdom Viridiplantae; phylum Streptophyta; class Magnoliopsida; order Asparagales; family Amaryllidaceae; genus Agapanthus; species Agapanthus africanus. The sequence continues at coordinate 390,375,801 of JASDDO010000016.1, forward strand.
AAGAACAGAGATGAAATCATCTCATTAGAAAAGAAGAACCATCTTCTAAAAGGATCAAAGATCTAAGAACAAGATCAAGATCATCAATAAAAAGAAAAAGATCAAGGAAAGATCTAATCATAAAAGATTTAAAGAAGTAATTTACTTCATTCATAGATCATTTGATCTATAAAGGCACGGCCTTTTGATGAGAACAAGAACTTTGGTTCTTGGATCTTGAGGCAAGGCCTCCCTTGAAGAACAAAAAACTTGTTCTTTGATCTGAATTTGATCAAAATGCGCTCTGCACTATTGGACAGTGCCTTGCACTCTTGAAATGCGCCTTTGCGCTTATTGGACTGGCATACTGCGCCAGAACGCGCCACGTGTCAACCACAGAACGGTTTGCATTTTGCGCTTCTAAAAATAGCGCATTGAGCTCTTGAACTGGCGCATAGCGCCAGAGCGCGCCACGTGTCATTCACTGGCACAGCGCACTAGCGCAGCGCACTCATAAAGCACAGTGCGCTAACAGACTTGCGCTTAGCGCAGAGCGTGACACGTGTCACCTTCGCATGCCTAGCGCATTGCGCTCTTTGATTGGCGCAAAGCGCCTGACAAGCCACGTGGCGCACTATCAGACCACTATTTTGCTCCTAATAAATGCTATGCATTTAATTACAGAGCCCAATACTATGCATTAATAAAAGGGCAGAGCCCAAGTAAAAGCCTAACAGGCAGAACATGAATAAAATGTTAAACATTTTCAACTGGATTAGCCCAATTCTGGCCATAATTCCTCAATATAAATTGAACTGAGCACAACTGCTCTTCCAATAAATTTACACCCGGTTCGAGGGTACATCTCTTTACTCCTCTGATATCTGTCATTGTAATCCTTCAACGTCGTCAGAGAGGTGACGGGTCCCGACAACCACACACTGCTACGGACTGTGAGGTCCTTAAACTCATGGACTATGACGTCCTTAAACTCGACCGTGATGTCTTAAAACTAACGTCGGACTGTGGAGTCCTTAAATCCACGGACTATGATGTCCTTAACCTTGACCGTGATGTCTTAAAACTAACGTCGGAATGTGCAGTCCTTAAATCCACGGACTATGATGTCCTTAACCTCGACCGCGATGTCTTAAAACTAACAATGGACCGTAATGTCCTTAAACTACTTATCGACCGCAATGTCACTAAACTAAACGATAGAGCCCAATTGCTCTCTTGTCGGATCTAAACGATCCCGTTAAGTTGATCTTAGTCTAAAATTAGACTAACGTGTCCTTAACGAACGTTTAAGTTGATCTTAGCCTCAAATAAGGCTAACGTATTCTTAAACACGACCCCCCAAACCCAAATCTAAGAAAGATACGGATTTGGACTAATCCACGTCCTACGGGCGACAACATAACTTAGTCTCCGTATACAATCCACGGGCAACCGGACACAAAACAAACACCCACGACACGAAGTGACCATATGGAGAAGGAGAAAGTTGTTACCGCGATGCGGTAGCATAATTAACTGCAGGGGCTTGCGCTTGCAGGGAAGGGCATCCCCACAATCAAAAACCTCTCAAACGAGGGGGAATCTGACGAAGTCTACTACATAGGCCGCATCCGTTTAAACCTTCGATACACGGTGCCATAAATCAACTTGGCATCTTCGGAGAGGTGGACGGATAGCACCAATTAGCATCTGCCCCCAGATTCAGGCAAGACGTCCAGTCTTCTCGGTTTCCGGCGGTAAACAGATTCTGGCACGCCCGGTGGGACCTTTTCCTCTTTCCACTCCACACTTCGTGTGTCGTGTTCGCGAACCAATCGCGGTTTGCTAATGGTTGCCGTTGAGTTTCGAGGTACTAAGATTTGGCGTTTTTCTTGGTGCAGAAAGCAAAGAATCAATGGCGTTCACCTGCTCAAAATGTTCCACATGCAGCTGCAACTCGCGTCCTGCCTCAACTGGGAGCATAACCTACGGGCCCCAAACGGCTTCCCTGTTCACGATGCCCGTGGAACAGGTCACTCAAGCCACCACAGGGTTGTTTTTTGGGACCATGCTCCCGCCAACGAGCTTCACCGCTCCTGTGCTAACACCGGAAGCTCCCAAGAAGTTGGTCTTTGATCGGCTTATAGCTACTGCGTCCCCTCTCGGCGGGTCGTCCAGCTCCAACACTTCAGTCTTCACTAGATTGGGCCAGAGTTCCTATGGGCCCATGATGAAGCCTGCAACTCAAGAAACGGCTACTCCGAAGAGAGTGACCAACCCAGCTCCTGAAGTCGTCAAGGCGGCTTCTCCTGCCAAGGGGTCGGTCTTTACAAGACTAGCCGTCCCAACTCCCACTCCCGCTCCTGCTACTCAAAGGACATCAGTCTTTAATAGGCTGACGCCGGCAACAGCCCCTCACCTGAACAGGGGTAAAATGAAGCCATCCCCGTCACCGAGCCAACTCCATCAGCTCGACGCGTTCGACGTCGCCACTGGTGCCGGGTAAGGAAGGCCGGAGGCAACTCCCCTTCTGGACTAACTCCACCAGCCCCAACGGCGGAAATTAATGCTGCTGTTCCAACTGGGAACAGCTTCGAGCTGCTGAATAAGGTGTGCAGGAATTCTCCTACCGCCGTACTGAAAAGATCTCCTCCTCCGATGGAGAATGTTGCGGAAGCAAAGCCAGAACAGTCCCCTCAGCGGCTGTCCTCTAAAATCTACAAGGTCTGGCGTCAAGTCCAAGATTCGGTGATTGATCCAAATTTCCCCCGCCAGCAGAAGAAGCTGAAGGTCCGACAGGAAGAAAACCGTCCTTTTAAGACACAAAAGATGACGACTACTTGGGTTCCCACTGCAGCAGCCCCCTCAACGTCAACCACTCAGAAAAGAAGGAGGCCGGAGAAAGCCCCTGTAAACGTGGCAGACCGCAAAAACGTCGAGCCCAAAAGCCCTAAGTCTGGGGGGCATAACGGTCCATACCGTTTACATGGCTTCTGGGAAGGAGGATAGCCGTGCTTCTACGGGCCACCGACCACTCACCCGATCCTCATAAGGGCCCAGGAACAACAGAAGCAGAAGCTCCAGGAGATGCTGACTGCCATGGCCGCACTCACCGGGCCAAAAGAAAGCCCGGAGGCGTCATCGGAACAACGTCATGAACACGAGAATGATGCTGAATTCCTTCGTAGAATGCTCGAAAAGAAGGACAAGGAGGCTGCGGAACAAGCGGCCAATATAAAGCAAATGGCTCTTCTGTTCCAAGACATGGTGGGTATGATGATCCAGCAGGACCCTCCAGCTGAAGATCCTCCGATTATCCTCGAAGATGACAGAGGAGAAACATCAAATCCACCTCTGGCTCTTTCAGCAGCCAAAGAGGAAACTATCTCCAAGGCCGCCCTGGATGATTATAATTGCTCAACAAATACGAGTTCACCAGGAAAATGAAACAGCCAGCTAGGTCGTGAAGACTGGGTGACTGTATCCAGGCTGGTAGATCAGATAAAATACCCACCGGGCTATACGATCCCGAAATTCCACGTGTATAAGGGGACGGGCAATCCCCGCCAGCACGTCGCCCAGTTCAGAGCCCTGTGCGGCAACACCGGAGGCGATGATAAGCTTTTGCTCCGCCAATTCGTCGGCAGCTTATCGAAGACGGCGTTTGAGTGGTACTCCGAGCTTCCAAACGACTCCATCAAAACGTTCGCAGAGATGGAGTTGCTATTCACTCAGCGATTCGTGAGCGCCAGCGAACGCACCCCAATAACGGTGTTGATCAATGCAAGGGTGAAGCCGGGCAAAACTTGGGTCCAATACGCAATCCGATGGCGAAATCTGTGGTCAAAGTGCGAACAGCGCATCGAAGAAGCACCAGCGGTGGGCATGTTCGTGGGCACCCTAGACCCTCATGCAACTATTTCACAGTTCATGATGTTCTTCAAACCGACTACATTCCAGGCTTTAATCGACAAGTTAGCCCAGATGGATCAGATGGGTCATAGACCATCTCCCCCGAAGCCAGAACCGCGGAACGACAAGGGTAAAGGGAAGGCAACCTTCATCGCGAACACCCAACAGCAGCCCAGTGCCCCAAAGCTAGCAGATCAACTGGAAGAGAGACGGCGCTATTACAATGAGAAAATGAAGCGTTCTTACTCATTCCCACGGGACAAAATGAAGAGGTTGTTCGAGCTGGTGGTACGCAACAGGCTTATCAACTTACCAAATCCAAGGCGACCACCGCAGCCCAGCGAAGTGAATAATCCCAATTATTGCCCTTACCACCAAACGGTAAGCCATCCGATCGAGAATTGCTTCGTCTTTAAGGGATGGATCGAAGATCAATACCTACAAGGCAAGTTCGCGTTGTCTGAGAAATGGAAAGTAAACCCACCACAACCGCACACTCCTAAGAAGACGGACACACTGGAGGAAACTTGTTCTTTTGTTGAAGAAGCTCCATGGGAGGTCGTGCTTTCAGCCAAAACCAAAAAGATGCTGAATGATCTTCAGACATGTCCGGCGATCAGATGGAAGAAGCTGCTAGAACCCCAGATCATCGAAGGGATGCTGAAGCCGCGCCCAACTCCAATGATTGGTGGTGATGGCCCAAGCACTCACACCCAGCCGTCAAAATCTTCAAAGAAGAAGAAGAAGATATCCAAAAAGCCCGTGAAGCCTGGCGACAAGCGCACGGACCTGCAGAAACAGATCGACGCACTGGAGGAGTATAATCAGATGGAGCGAACCCCAATCACGCTTCAAGAGTTCCTCGGCCACGTCCTTGAGGGCGAAGATGGATCTGAGGATTACGTAGCAATTTGCCATGTGATCTCTCATTCATCGCTAAAACAATGAAGAAGATCCCTGCACAAAGAGACTGGGGGCAGAGCCTGAACCAGAGCTTCTGGGGCCGTCAGATGAAATGATCGACGCCTTCCTGAATGAGATTCATCTGAAAAGTAAAGCCAATCGGGAGCGTGATATGGCCATATTTGAAAGAGCCAAACGCCGACGACTAGACGAAAGAGTCGAGACACTCCTGCCGAATCAAAGAACATCCGTCATGGATAAAAACAAGTTCAAGACGAGGAAAAGGTTTGCTAAAGCCATATCAATGGGAATGAAGCTACCACCCTCCGAAGGAAACACTCCCGGTGAAGCAAAGATACATCCTAACTACTGCTTATATCATCGAAAGATTTCGCACCCCACCGAGGAGTGCAATACTTTTAAAATATGGTAGCAGGGATATGTTGCTCACCGGCAACATTTTAAGTGGATGAAACGCAAAACTCGGCGGGAGCAAAGAAGTGCGACTGAGGAGCATAAAAGAGATACCGGTAACTGTCGCATGGTCAACACTGGGGGATCACAAATTCTCACTTTCGGAAGCGACTCTGACGAAGAAATGGCTCTTGGCCCCCTCTTTAAAGAATCCGCATTGGGGAAGGAGGAAGAACCGAAGGCCTGTGAAAACATCCAGCTGCGCAACCGTACGCTTCCAGAAAAGAATCTCGAACCCACGAGTAGAAAAGATAAGGGAAAAGAAAAGGTCTCCGAGGATATCGCCTTAGACGACCAAGTCATGAAAGAACTGACCGCCAAGGACCCGCCAAAGAAGAGTAAGGTAGACTATAACGTTCTGGTGCACTTGAGGAAGTTACCCTCACAGCTCAGTATTCTCGACGCCCTTCTACTATCCAAAGAAGTGAGAGATTCATTGATCAAGACGCTACATGAGCCAGAGCAATTCCAAGCTTTTCTCGCCGAAGAAAAGATGAAGGATGAGCTGGAGGAAGTACGCACAGCCGATATCACCTTCGGCGACAAAGACCTCCTACTTGGGACGTGCGAGCACAACCATCCCTTCTATGTCTCAGGGTACTGCCATGATATAAAGATAGGCAAAATTCTCGTCGACAATGGGTCTTCCGTCAATCTGCTCAACATGAGAGTGTTGAAGGAAATCTACATGAGCGTTCAGCATCTCACTCATGATAAAATTACCATCTCTGGTTTTGACTCCCGGTCATCGCGGACTCTTGGGTCTGTGATATTGACATTACGATTCGGGCTACTTGTCACGGATATTAAATTTCATGTCATTGAAGCCAAGACATGCTATAACGCTTTGCTCGGCCGGCCTTGGTTACACGAGTACAACATCATCCCTTCTACACAACATCAGTGTATGAAATACTTTAAGGATGGTCTCGAGTATACCGTAACGGGAGAGCTGAACCCATTCTCCGTGAACGAAGTCCGTAAGTACGAAGATGCAAAATACTTTTTTCCAGATTTTGAGAACACGGAGAGATGTCGCAAACCGGAGAACAAAGCTATCACCACCATTCCTGTCTTCGGGAGTGATACTGAGGAAGAGGAAGAGATGGTTTATTCAGATCCACCCCAGTACAACAAGCCAGGACTGTCCGCTCCTATGTTAATCTTTGGCAGCGACTTGGAAGATGAGGTCCATGCTATATTCTCTGCTCGGCCTCCAATACGAACATTCGCTGATGAAGACCAAAGTTTGCAAGTTGCCATGGTTCCGCCCAAACAGCATAAAGAACTAGACGCGCTTGATACCTACAGTGTGGAAGAGCTGCAGACGTTCTATGTCCCTCCCAGGCAAGAAGGAGAAAAGACGATCCTATTCTACCGCTCCGAGGAAACCAAAGTGGAGAAAGAAATCTGGCACGGCGCGGATTCTACACTTGACAGGCTCCAGCCCATCCGTCTGCCTAGATATTACACAGAAGGCTTGAAAAGGCTATTGAAGCGCCAAGGGATACCCTTCAAACAGACCGCTCGAAAAGCTAAGTTCTATGACAAGATCTGGAACGTTCCTGAAACTCAGCGCAAGTTGCCCAACGGGAGAATGGAAGCGACCGGGCTTGGATATGTTCGGTCCAAGAAAAGGAAGCAATCCCGCGACTGCTATGTCATACATGATTTTGATGAAGAAGGAGATGCTTTGTGGGAAGATGCTAACCCTAAACCAGAAAGAGCTCCCGACGTGAAAATGCCCAGTCCGTCGTTCGAAGAACAAATGGACAAGCTTATAAGGGAAGATGGTCAAAAAGTTCGAGACGACCATAATCGCGAAATGGCCATCTACGAGAAATCCAGGACGCAACGCCTTCTTCAACAGGCTGCGAAAGATGAAAATGCCCCTCCCTATCAACCTGTTGTACAAAAGGCCCGACGCAGAGGCAGAAACAAGTCAAAGAGCGGAAAAAGCATTCGACGGCGACAAAGCAAAACCAAGAAGTCACGCGATCGGGAATTGAGCGGTCCGGATTTGTCCCTTATGAAGAAGATGAGTCGAGCATACTCTTTTCCTCAAGACAAGACAAAGAAGATACTTGATCGTGCCATAAGACATCAAATGATTACACTTCCGGAGTCTAAACACCCTGAGCAAGCTAACGAGGTCTCTCACCCAAACTATTGTTCTTATCACCGAGCGATAGGACATCCTCTCGAAGACTGCTTCACCTTCAAGAACTGGGTCGAAGACCAATATCAGCTCGGCAAGTTCGCTCTATCCAGCAGTTGGAGGATAAATCCGCCGCAGAAGCATGGACCCAGATCCACGAGGATGGACCCAAATCCACATTGGTCTTTGAAGCGAGCTCGTACCTATCATATGATAACGATATCAAAAGATGAACCTGAGAATATACATGAACTTCCCTAGTGCTTCGAAAACAATGATGACGAGGTGATCTCAGAGTTTCCACCGACACCAAAAGAGCTGGAAGATGGAATACACACTACTGCAGATAACCTCAAGAAGATTGATTTGGGAACGGCAAGTGACCCGCGACCAACATTCGTTAGCGAGCTGTTATCTGAAGAAAGGGTAGCTGCGTTAAAAGACGTGCTTATGCAGCATAGAGATTGCTTCGCATGGAACTATTCCGAAATGCCAGGATTAGATCCAAAGATTGTTGTCCACAAATTGGCAATATCCCCGGACATCAAGCCAATCAAACAAGCACCGAGAAGAATGCGGCTCGAGTTTGAGATGAGCATCAACACCGAGGTCAAGATGCCAATCAACTCTGGCTTCATCCAAAAGGTTCAGTATCCTGATTGGATCGCCAACATCGTCCCAGTGATGAAGAAAAATGGGACGGTGTGCATCTGCGTAGACTTTCGGGATCTCAATAAAGCCTGCCCGAAGGACGATTTTCCAGTACCGGTCACCGAGCAGATGATAGACAATACGTCCACTCACGAAGTTTTCTCCTTCATGGACGGCTCATCAGGATACAATCATCTAAAAATGCATCCCGAGGACCAGAAGCACACCGTGTTCCGGACCCCTCTGGGTATATTCTGCTACAAGGTGATGCCCTTCGGTCTAAAGAACGCCGGTGCCACCTATCAGAGGGCCATGACGAAGATCTTCGATGACCTCATACATGAAATCGTCGAATGCTATATCGACGACTTCATGGTTAAAAGCAAATCATACGAGGAACATCTCGAGCATCTGAAGATTTTGTTTCAACGCCTTCAGCAATACAACTTGAAGATGAACCCTCTCAAATGCGCGTTCGGGGTCTCCTCGGGCAAATTCCTAGGATTCATTGTCCGACACCGAGGTATCGAGATAGATCCGTCAAAGATCAAGGCGATCGTGGAGATGCCCCCGCCAAGGACTCTCAAGAAATTGCGGTCTCTCCAAGGAAAGCTCGCTTATATCCGGTGATTTATAGCCAATCTCTCTGGCAAGTGCCGCCCATACAGTCACTTGATGAAAAAAGGGACCCCGTTCGTCTGGGATCACAAATGCCAAGGCGCATTGAACGAAATCAAGCAGTACCTACAGAATCCGCCGGTGCTGGCTGCTCCGATCAAGGGAAAGCCTCTCATTCTGTATACAACCGCCCTTGAAGGTTCCTTAGGCGCATTATGGGCACAAGAGAACGACCAAGGGAAAGAAAGAGCTCTCTACTACTTGAGTCGAGTTCTCCTGAGGGAAGAAAGCAACTACTCCCCCATCGAAAAACACTGCCTGGTGTTGATCTTCGCGATAACGAAACTCCGGCACTATGCATTGGTGCATGAAGTCCGTCTCATATCGAAGGTGGACCCTCTCAAATATTTGATGTCAAAAGCCATATTGACAGGGCGGCTCGCTAAATGGGCCTTGCTCTTGATGGAGTTCTCAATAACTTACCAGCCTCTTAAGGCAGTGCAAGGCCAGGCCATCGCCGACTTCCTCGCTGAACATCCGATACCGGCCGATTCCCCTTTGAATTGCGAACTGCCAGACGAACATGCGTTTGATGCGGTCGACGGTAGTGGTATCCAGTGGGAACTTTATTTTGATGGAGCATCTTCCATGAAGAAGCACAAACAGAACATGCCTATAATCAAATCAGGGATAGGCCTTATCTTCGTGACCCCATGAGGAGGGATAATGCGATTCGCCTTCTCCTTGACAGAGCCGAGGACGAACAATGAAGCCGAATACGAAGCTTTGATAGCAGGCCTCGAGATCGCCATCGACATGGGAATTGAAAACCTCCTTATATATGGAGACTCCCAACTGGTCGTTAGTCAAGTAAACGGCGACTCCCGGACGTGCAAGCCAGAGTTGTGAAATATGGTGAGAGAGTACAGCAACTGCTAACTCAAATTCCCTCCTACATATTGGAAAGCATACCGTGTGCAGAAAATAACAAAGCGGACGCGTTATCCAAGCTCGCTAAAGAAATGACTGATGAGAACCTCGATGACATCAGAATCGTGGTACAAAGCCGTCGGGTCCTCGCACCGGCAGAAATATCTCCGGAATCATCCGAGGAAAAGGAAGCGATTGAGCAGACGGCCCTGCAAATATAAAACCAAGAAACGGTTGAGGATTGGAGAGAAGTCTTTATAGACTACTTCAAATCCCATCGAACGCCTGAAGATGCGTCCTCAAGACATCAGCTCATGAAGCGAGCCTTGTCTTTCGCCTTCGTCAATGATACTCTGTACAAGAGGTCATTTGATTCTCTGTGGTTGAGATGCCTGGGACCTGAGGAGGCGAAAAGAGTCGTCCAAGAAGTTCATGACGGACTCTGCGGTTCTCACCAAGCAGGCCCGAAGATGAAGTTGAAGATTAAACGGATGGGCTATTATTGGCCCACGATGATCCAGGACTGCCTCGAGTATGCGAAGCAATGCCACTCATGCCAGATTCATGGGGACTGTATCCATCAACATCCAAATCCACTACACCCGATAGTGGCTAGCTGGCCATTCGAAATATGGGGAACTGATATAATCGGCCCCATCGAACCAGCATCGTCCAGAGGACACCGATTCATTTTGGCGACGACTAATTACTTCTATAAATGGGCAGAAGCAGTACGGTTAAGGGAAGTGAAGACGGAGAATATCCTCCACTTCTTCAAAACGCACGTTATTTATCGGTTTGGAACTCCGCGACAGATCATCTCCGATAACGGGCTAGCCTACAGAAGCCACAAGATCAGCCGCTTCGCACAACAGCACAACATAGACTGGAGATACTCCTCAGTTTATAATCCCCGAGCTAACGGTCTAGCTGAGGCTTTCAACAAGACCTTAATAAAGATCGTGTAGAAGACGGTGTCCCGAAATAAAAAAGACTGGCATGAGAGACTGCAAGAAGCTCTCTGGGCATATCGAACTACGTTCAAGACAGCCACGAACACAACGCCGTACGCATTGGTATTCGGTACAGAAGCAGTACTCCCTCTCGAGATAGAGTTACCTTCTCTACGAGTGGCAGTCCATTACGAGTTGACGGATGAAGAGAACACTCACCTTCGGCTTGAGGAACTTGATGCCCTTGATGAAACCCGGCTCCTGGCGCAGCAAAATCTGGAAGCTTATAAAGTGAAGATGACGCGCTCGTATGAAAGATTGACCAGGCCGAGGACATTTCGCCAAGGCGAACTCATGCTAGTGGTCAAAAGACCCATGATCCCCAATCGTGCCAAACGGGGAAAATTTGAGCCGAATTATGAAGGCCCGTACATCATAGACAAGGTCTACCAGGGTGGAGCTTATCTACTCATGGACATGAATGGTGAAAGACCTTTCAGGCCAATAAACAGCCGCTTCCTGAAGAAGTACTACGCTTGACGAGTCACGGCCTAGGTCAATGATAGATGACGACGACTATGTCCGCTCGCTATCTTCCTAAGACCAAACTCTATAAGTAGTAACCAGCTTACTTTACAACGGACCGAAACGTCCTTAAACTAACAGTGGACCGAAACGTCCTTAAACTAACAACGGACCACTATGTCCTAAAACTAGCTGTTGACCGAGATGTCGAGAAACTACGGTGGATTGCAGCATCCCAAAGCTGATACAAAAAAAAGAAGAGAAAAATAAAAAAGGAAAACGGTATGTTCATAAGAAAAATGGGCACGGATGAAAACCCGAAAGGGCTCCATGAGTAAAAACAGCAGGGCTACCGGCGAGTCTTGTGAAAACCCGAAAGGGCGCAACCTCGTTTGAATAAAAAAAAAGAATAAAAAAAAGAGGGAAAATGGTATGTCCATAAGCAAAGTGGGCACGGATGAAAACCCGAAAGGGCTCCGTGAGTAAAAACAGTAGGGCTACCGGTGAGTGTTTGTGAAAACCCGAAAGGGCACAATCTCGTTAAAAGACACTTACAGGGTCCTCTCGACCTTGTGAGGAGAAATCACCTGCGTGAGATCCTTACGACTCACAAGGGAGCAACACACTTAGGGATCCCCACGATTCCTAAGGAGAAATTACACTTGCGAGATCCTCACGACTCGTAAGGAGAACTCTCTTTTGGGACCGTCACGGCTCATAAGATTTGAAAGTCTTAAGTTACAGAGACCTGAATCTGTTCTTAATCAACCCCCACAACCTCCGATTATGCCCTACAAGTGGCTCAATACTGACCCTTGTATACAATCCACGGGCGCAAATAAACATTTCCCTAACAAAGTCCCATCCGTGACCGGGGATATGTCCATATGGTGAACGACCTTTGTAAGTCCTCTCGACTTATAAGGAGAAAACCCACTTGTAGGATCCTTACGACTTACAGGAGAACATGCACTTAGGAATCCTCACGATTCCTAAGGAGAAAACACACCTACGAGATCCTCACGACTTGTAGGGAGAAATACCTTTGTGAGACCCTTACGGCTCATGAAGTCAAAAGCCTTAGTCGACAGAATCCTAACCCTGTTTACTAAGCCACCTTTGTTCGACATCGACAGAGGCAAATGATGATTCGCTCCGGGCAACATCCCAGTTGTAGCGGTGCTGATGCTGAAATCGGTGTCTAATTCCAAGCTTGCAGCGAAAAGCCAGAAAGCCACACATGCATACGAAATAGCCGAAATGATGGGGCAACTTGCAACAGAAGCAGCAAGTAAAAAAATGTATGCATGTAAAATAGCCGAAATAATTGGGCAACTCGCAATAAAAAGCAGCGAGTAAAAATAAAATAAATAGCCGAAATGATGGGGCAATCGCGACCTTCGCGATATATAAAGCTGAAATGATAGAGCATCGCGGAAAGAAATAAAATAAAAATAAAAAATGAAATTTATGCCCTACAGGTGATATCACAGCAGTCCCTGTATACAATCCGGGGGCGCAAACAAAGAAGGAATCACACTCCTCCTCCCCAGGTTTCATCAGAAGAAGAAGCCAAATCTCGACGGTTCACAGATAGCTTAGAGATCATCTCAACATTCGTCTTATTGCAGCACACACAACATCAAGAAAAGCGGAATAGCGGCAACCCCCAGTTTCATGACTCGGCGGTGTACAGATGACCGAGAGTCAAATTCCAACTCCGTGAAATGCGGATAAAGTCAACCCTTCCTGGTTACATGGAACACGGATAACGTCACTTCTGACCCCGTGGAAAACGTCCAGAGCGGATCCTGGTCCTCGCAGAGCACGGCAGTGAACCCATGTGAAGCATCCAGAGCGGAGCCTAGTGCTCGCCGAACACGGCAGTGAACCCGTGGGAAGCATCTAGAGCAAAATTCCTGGTCACGTGGAACACGGATAACGTCACTTCTGACCCTGTGGAAAACATCCAGAACGGATCCTGGTCCTCGCAGAGCACGGCAGTGAACCCGTGTGAAGCATCCAGAGCGGAGCCTAGTCCTCGCTGAACACGGCAGTGAACCCGTAGGAAGCATCTAGTGAAAAATTCCTGGTCACGTGGAACGCGGATAACGTCACTTCTGACCCCGTGGAAAACGTCCAGAGTGGATCCTGGTCCTCGCAGAGCATGGCAGTGAACCTGTGTGAAGCATCCAGAGCGGAGCCTAGTCCTCGCCAAACACGGCAGTGAACCTGTGGGAAGCATCTAGTGCAAAATTCCTGGTCACGTGGAACGCGGATAACGTTACTTCTGACCCCGTGGAAAACGTCCAGAGCGGATCCTGGTCCTCGCAGAGCATGGCAGTGAACCCGTGTGAAACACCCAGAGCGGAGCCTAGTCCTCGCCGAACACGGCAGTGAACCCGTGGGAAGCATCTAGAGCAAAATTCCTGGTTACGTGGAACACGGATAACGTCACTTCTGACCCCATGGGAAACGTCCAGAGCGGATCCTGGTCCTCGCAGAGCACGGCAGTGAACCCGTGTGAAGCATCCAGAGCGGAGCCTAGTCCTCGCCGAACACGGTAGTGAACCCGTGGGAAGCATCTAGAGCAAAATTCCTGGTTACGTGGAACACGGATAACGTCACTTCTGACCCCGTGGGAAACGTCCAGAGCGGATCCTGGTCCTCGCAGAGCACGGCAGTGAACCCGTGTGAAGCATCCAGAGCGGAGCCTGGTCCTCGCCGAACACGGCAGTGAACCCGTGGGAAGCATCCAGAGCAAACATCGGACTGTGAAGTCCTTAAACTCACGGACTATGATGTCCTTAACCTCGACCGTGATGTCTTAAAACTAACAATCAACCCCAATGATTTTAAACTAATTTTACCTTGGTTCAAGGGTACATCTCTTCACTCCTTTGATATTTGTCGTTGTAATTCCTCAACGTCTTCAAAGAGGTGACGGGTCCCAGTAACCACACGTTTCACGGACTGTGGAGTCCTTAAATCCATGGACTATGATGTCCTTAACCTCGACCGTGATGTCTTAAAACTAACATCGGACTGTGGAGTCCTTAAATTCATGGACTATGATGTCCTTAACCTCGACCGTGATGTCTTTAAACTAACATTGGACTGTGGAGTCCTTAAATCCATGGACTATGATGTCCTTAACCTCGACCGTGATGTCTTAAAACTAACAACGGACCGTGGAGTCCTTAAATCCACGGACTATGATGTCCTTAACCTCGACCGCGATGTCTTTAAACTACGGTATCCTGAAAAACGTCCAGAGCGGAGCCTGGTCCTCGCCAAACACGGCAGTGAAACCGTGGGAAGCATCCAGAGCAACCCCTGACTCTGTGAAATGCGGATAAAGGCAACTTCACCCATCACTTGCGGGTCCTCACGACTCGTAAGGGAGTAAATTCTCTTGTGAGATCCTTACGACTTTCAAGAGAAAACACACTTAAGAATCCTCACGATTCTTAAGGAGAAATTATACCTACGGAATCCTCTCGACCGGTAGGGAGAAAATTCTTTATGAGACCCTCACGGCTCATAAAGTTGAAAAGTCTTAGATAACAGATCCTAACCCTATTTTCTAAGCCATCGCCACTCTACAAAGAGCCTAAGATTGACAGTTATACGCTATCTACAGACCACAACAACACAGCAAGGAGAAGGAAGCGACAGAAAGAATATCTGATTTGCATTTAATTAAGCGTTCTAGGCATACCCATTCATGCATGTGCAAAAGATTTAATACACAAAATAAGACACGCTAAAATGAGAAATTTGCCATTCGTACTTCAAAAAAAATGGAGGGGGGCTCTTACAATTATGAAAGCAATAAATGAAAACATTATCGAGATGGTTACAATGGCAAAACCTCAGACCCAGGGCATGGATTGAGGAATTCAAAAGTGACCTCGTCCAAAATCTTCTAGGCCTTTCGAACGATCCTGGTATGCTTTCTTTCACGATCAAGAGCGTCGGGATCCTCACGGATGTCCTCCTCCTTCCGATAGGCAGCAAGTATTGCAGACTGTTAAAAAGCTTGATGCAGAAGATCGATAAGGTTATCTCGTCTTCTCTTTGAGATTAGGCTCATCAGATACACCTAGTGCACTTTATCCTCGGCGGCATCCAATGCCCTAAGTGGCATACCAGTACAGAATAAGGCAAGCGCTTCCCAGATTGCTCCTACGATAAGCTTCAAGAGAGAGGAACGTCGAGGAAGTAGTCGATCATTGTATGCGTGGAAGCGACTCATGATTTTGGCACACTCGGCGTTTGTGAATTCTCGATTCTGAGAACGGCCGAGTCGGCGGATGTCCCCGTAAGAGATAATCTCATCGAGATCGTACATGTGGACGTCCATTACTCCTATAAAAGAAAATCAACAAAATTAGCTGACAGACTGATTAAGCAATTTCTGATTCAAAACAGGCACAGGAAATTAAACTCCCCGAGAGCAATGCTCTACAAACAGGAATGACACCTGTCAAAATCAGTTATGAAAGGAATTTAAAGAGATCCCCCGAGAACATTGAGAGCTCTGCTCTAAGAAGATGATATAATTCATCAAAAGTAAAAATTCTATCTTAAATCTTCAAGATCCATGAAAAACTCTCAAGAGTTCTTCTATATGATTTGAAAGGAGCAAAGCTCCATTAATGAAATAAAGGATCACAAGAAAAATCCTTTTAGAGAGCAGAACTCTATTAATAGAACCCTAATGGGGTTCTCTTTAGTTCCCTTTAAATCTCTTTAGACCTGTGGAGCAAATCTCTGCTAGATAAAACCCTAAATGGGTTTTCTTTAGATCAAGGATCTATAAAGAGCAAAGCTCTGTTAATGGGTAAAACCCTGGTTTATTAAAAGTTTTAAACTATACCTAAGATTTGGAAGAGTTTTTACTCTTGAAAAGTTCTTAAAACTGAAGAGCAGTGCTCTGAATAAGAGAAAATTCTCAAGAAAAAGGATGAAAATCATCAAAGGGACCAAAGGTCCTATTTATAGGCATTGGGAGCCGTTTCAACTCCCCGAAAGTTGATCCCACGGCCAAGATGCTACCACTGCCGCACTCACGTTTGGGGCCACGTAAGCGCAACGGTGGGGGGGCATTTGTTTCCCCCAATCAGAGCAAAGCTCTGTCTAAATTCCAAGACTGGAAATGAAGCGACGCTTCTGCGTCCCCCAATCAGAACAAAGCTCTGTTCAAATTCCAAGCGCCACGCGTCAAAAGAAGACATGCCGGCGCCAAGAGCGCTGCGCCCTAGGAAGCGCACCCCCAATCAGAGCAAAGGTTTGTTTCAAAATTCAAATTTTAAAGTGAAGCAACGCTTCAGATCCCTTGCGCTCTGCGCTGCGCGCCACGTGTCAAACACAGGCGCGCTAGCGCAGTTGCGCTGCGCGCCACGTGTCAAACACAGACGCGCTAGTGCAGTTGCGCTACGCTCTGCGCTGCGCGCCGCGTGTCAAACGCAGGCGCGCTAGCGCAGTTGCGCTGCGCTGCGCGCCACGTGTCAAACGCAGGTGCGCTAGCGCCAATTGCGCCAGCACTAAAATTTAAATAATAAATTATTAATTAATCAGAATTAAAATTCTGTTCTAGAAAGATCTTTCCAATCTTATTAAAATAAGAAGATTATCTTCTGTAAAACAGAGGCCTTAGGATCAAAGATCCAACGTAGGGAAATATCCCCAGATCAATCAGAGAAAGATCTCTTCAACTAACTTAACAAATTAATTGGCCCTATATAAAGGCCCCAAGACTTCAAGTCTCATAGAGAGAAAAACCCACTGCAAATTTTGAGAAAAAACTCAAAGAGAAAGAAAGGCGAGACTTTGAAGAAAGAAGATCATTTTCTTCATTTTTAAAGGTAAAGAATTAAAATCTTGGAAGAACAGAGATGAAATCATCTCATTAGAAAAGAAGAACCATCTTCTAAAAAGATCAAAGATCTAAGAACAAGATCAAGATCTTCAATAAAAAGAAAAAGATCAAAGAAAGATCTAATCATAAAAGATTTAAAGAAGTAATTTACTTCATTCACATATCATTCGATCTATAAAGGCACAGCCTTTTGATGAGAACAAGAACTTTGGTTCTTGGATCTTGAAGCAAGGCCTCCCTTGAAGAACAAAAAACTTGTTCTTTGATCTGAATTTGATCAAAATGTGCTCTGCGCTATTAGACAGTGCCTTGCACTCTTGAAATGCGCCTTTGCGCTTATTGGACTGGCGCACTGCGCCAGAACACGCCACGTGTCAACCACAGAACGGTTTGCGCTTCTAAAAATAGCACATTGCGCTCTTGAACTGGCGCATAGCGCCAAAGCGTGCCACGTGTCATTCACTGGCGCAGCGCACTTATAAAGCGCAGTGCGCTAACAGACTTGCGCTTAGCACAGAGCGTGACACGTATCACCTTCGCATGCGCTAGCGCATTGCGCTCTTTAATTGGCGCAAAGCGCCTGACAAGCCACGTAGCGCACTATCATACCACTATTTTGCTCCTGATAAATGCTATGCATTTAATTACAGAGCCCAATGCTATACTTTAATAAAAGGGCAGAGCCCAAGTAAAAGCCTAATAGGCAGAACATGAATAAAATATTAAACATTTTCAACTGGACTTAGCCCAATTCTGGCCATAAGTCCTTAATATAAATTGAACTGAGCAGAACTGCTCTTCCAATAAATTTACACCCGGTTCGAGGGTACATCTCTTTACTCCTCTGATATCTGTCGTTGTAATCCTTCAACGTCGTCAGAGAGGTGACGGGTCCCGACAACCACACACTGCTACGGACTGTGGGGTCCTTAAACTCATGGACTATGACGTCCTTAATCTTGACCGTAATATCTTAGAACTAACGTCGGACTGTGGAGTCCTTAAATCCAAGGACTATAATGTCCTTAACCTTGACCGTGATGTCTTAAATTAGACAGTATTAAAGTTTTTGAACGAACGGTCAAGTACCCAAGATTCACTAAAGCTCAACACTTGAGCAGGGTTCAAAAATCCGGAGTGTGACACGGTAGTAGCGGTCCAGCCGTAGAAGGGTCAAGCCAACGCCTCACATGTGGCACGCCGTACTGCCCCAAACCCTAAGGTTCAAAGGGCAGTTCAAGACGGTCACATAATCGAGTTAAGGTTTGTTGTCTTCTAGAGGGTCCACCACAAAAAGACTTGCACGTATCTCCAAAGTATTTAAACCCCGTGAATAGTGAGCAAATGATACTCGTTCAAACAATTCAATACTTTCTAATTTACCCGGAAAAGCAACGAAATGAAAATTCCGATCGAATCTACGCATCCAAAACCATCTCCAGAAAATACAGTACTATATTCAGATTAAACATACCTAAAACACTGTACAAGAAGTAATAAGAATTACAGTGAAAATTATATGCAATGATACCTCTGTACGGCCGCGGAGCCGCGGCCTAAGCAAGGAATTGCCGCGGTTCCGCGGCCATTTGTACTGTTCATGGCATCGAATTTCACCATAATTCTTAGTTTTACCTGCTGTATTTTTTAAGTATTTTTAATCCTGAAAAATGTCAGATTTTAAAATTTGTCCAGAGAGGGTCTTAAAATGTCGTATTTTTGTCCGATCAGGATTTTTACTTCGTAAAAGCGTTGCCTAATATTCTAGGTCGGCTCTGATACCAATGAAAGGTTTTCCTAGTACCCTATGTAGAGTTTTGAAGCATCACATGTCTCAAAGTTTAGATTTTTATGGTGCTAAACAAGCATACAAAGGAATCGATCCTAGAAAATTAGGGTTTCGAAAGTAAAAGCGAATAAAAACTAGGGTTTCGAGACTACAACCTTTGTAGCTCCCTTTCGCTGGACTCTTTGGTCTCTTGGGTGTTGGAAGAAGGTCCTCTTGAAATCCTCTCACGTCCACGACGATCCACCCGGAGTTCCTCGTCCAAGCTCGCAACTTCGATTATCAAGATGAGAATCGAAGAGTACACTCTAAACAAGTTGGCTAAACTTGTGTAGAATGATGTTGTGGTTTAGATTCTCACTTCAAAAACCTTTCTTTATGTGTGTTTTACTCACTAGAAAAAACTAGAGAGCAAATGGTGAAGGAGGAAGAAGATGGAGGCTTTCTTTTTCACAAGAGTAAAAATGATAACCATGAAAAGAAATGAAATATATCTTTATATATTTTATTTCTTCTCACTACAAACCATGGTTAAATGATGGAGACATTATTTAACTTGAGTTTTAAAACCCAAAGAGAAGGATAACTCATGGTTAGAAGTAGGTGAGCATGGTTAGGTTTAAAGAAGAATGTAGAAGCAAGCAAGAATTATCCTTATCTTTTCTATTTTGTTTTAAACAATAAATCAAATAATAATCCATATATTCAACCATGGTGTGAGTCTTATATTGCCACCATTCCATGTGTAAACAACCATGATAGATGGGTGTATGTATGTATGTATGCACATCCATATGTGCATGAAACTAGTAAGAAAGTAAGAAAGAAAAACATACATGCATGCACACATCCATCATCTAAGAAAAGGTTTTAAGTGAGAAAACTAATGGTTAAATGATAAATCAATACTTGATTTATCAATCCGGCCATATCACATATGACCCTACCAAAAGCAAGTCGCCCGATCAATGTACGGTATCATATACGCGCATTTTAATCGGGTCCATGCGCATATCGCATACGCGCACCACAACGTTTCGCCTGGACTAGGTAACTCCTGTATGGGACTCTAAGACTCGTCAATACGCCGGCAGAGGGTGATGATCATATCAAGTACCCCCAAGCCGCAAGCGGTCAGCTAAACGTAACGGCCACCCGGGTATTGAGCGATCAGAAGAAAACAAGCGAACCTGCTACAACTCCCGTCGAGCCAACCGGCAACACTACCGTACAGTCCGGTCTCTTCGTCAAATATGCTGCATATCGAGCCTAAGGATGGTCACGTCGACCCTAATAACTCAATAAGTCATGCCGGTGAATGGTCTATAACAGATCGAGAAACTACTGATAACACTTATTAGCAAATCTCAGCAGCCCTGGCCAGGGACTTACTGATATAACCAGTCGGGCACAGCACAGCATCAACTCCCAATATCGGGAGAGACGAAACCCCTCCTATCGCTCATTGTCTTCGTGTGTCTCGGGACTGTACCCAACGGCTACCTGTTTGCACGACTCAGTAGAGCCGTGGTATGGTGGCAATCAAAGTACAGTGGGAGAACACACAAGACTCTATGACGATCTCGGGTCTACAGACTAACCTGTACCAGTGTCACCTGAGAACTGCTATCCGACGATAGATATAATTCTATATAGGAGTTCTCGGTGAGTCCGTCCAGTGTACCCAGTCACCACTGAGCATCCGTATATGATCTTGATGTCAAACATCGATGAATGTGGGAACATTCATCGCCCATCGTATGGGTCTAGTATCATATACGCTAGTCTACTCTAGTATATCAATGCCCCGTCTCGATATACCTACGACTAGGGACTTTCCAGGATATGCTTATAGACTACAGATGTCCCACTAGTATGATCTCCATCATAATCAGAGTAGTCAAGCCGATATCCTCAGGGCTTTATCAGCATGTATGAATGAATAAAAGCATGATCAAATCAACATGTCAGATAAAGAAGAACCAGATAGCATACTATCATGTCGAGCAAGAATGCATACTGAATATATATACATGTACAAATACATCCACTATCATATAATGGCCTCTAAGTCATACATATATCCAACAATCTCCCACTTGCACTAAGGCCAGTTATTGGCGTATCTCATACCCAACATCTCAAAAAGTCGCTCATGCTGCGGCTGAGGGAGGGCCTTGGTGAATGGATCCGCGGCGTTATTCTTTGTGTCTACTCTCCTAATCTCGATCTCGCGGCAATCTATAATCTCCCGGATCAAATGAAAACGCCTCAGGATGTGTCTGGACCGCTGATGGGATCTGGGCTCCTTGGCTAGCGCCATAGCCCCATTATTATCACAATACAAAGGTATTGGATCAATAATGGTTGGAACTACTCCTAGCTCCGTGACGAACTTCTTCATCCAGACGGCTTCCTTGGCAGCATCATTTGCAGCAATGTACTCAGCTTCCATCATAGAGTCTGCAACGGTATCTTGTTTGGAACTCTTCCAACTCACCGCCCCTCCATTGAGGGTAAATACAAACCCAGAGATAGATTTGCTGTCGTCCTTATCGCTCTGGAAGCTTGAATCGGTAAAGGCCTCCATTTGGAGATCTTCATTACCATACACCAAGAACAATTCTTTAGTCCTTCGTAAGTACTTAAGAATGTTCTTCACAGCTGTCCAGTGGTTCTCCCCTGGGTTGGATTGATACCTGCTTACAACACTAAGTGCATAAGCTACATCTGGGCGTGTACATAACATCGCATACATTATAGATCCTACTGCCGAAGCATAGGGTATAACACTCATGCGAGCTCTCTCTTCATCGGTCTTTGGACAAGAATCCTTGGAGAGAGTGACTCCATGGCAAGCGGGTAAGGCACCCCGCTTGGAGTCTTCCATACTAAACCTTTTTAGGATGGTGTCAATGTACCTGGTTTGAGACAATCCTAATAACCTTTTGGATCTATCCCTATAGATCCTTATGCCCAGAATATATGTGGCATCACCCAGGTCCTTCATGGAGAACCTCAGTGATAAGAAAGATTTGACCGACTGTAGCATAGGAATATCATTTCCTATCAGAAGAATGTCATCCACGTACAATACGAGGAATGTGACAGCTCTCCCTACAGCCTTCTTATAAACACAAGGTTCATCTGGATTTTTTATGAAATCAAACTCTTTGATGACA
The DNA here is from genome assembly GCA_030015575.1 of Agapanthus africanus. Taxonomy (NCBI): domain Eukaryota; kingdom Viridiplantae; phylum Streptophyta; class Magnoliopsida; order Asparagales; family Amaryllidaceae; genus Agapanthus; species Agapanthus africanus. The sequence continues at coordinate 390,397,756 of JASDDO010000016.1, forward strand.
TCATCGAAACAGATGTTCCAACTCCGTGATGCCTGCTTTAACCCATATATGGATTTAAGCAATTTACATGCTTTCCCTCTACTCCCACTGTCAATGAAGCCCTCTGGCTGATCCATATAAACGCATTCTTCTAAATTTCCATTTAGAAATGCAGTTTTAACGTCCATCTGTCAGATTTTATAGTCGTAGTGAGCAGCAATAGCAAGTAGGATCCGAATGGATTTAAGCATGGCTACATGAGAAAAAGTCTCGTCATAGTCCAAACCTGGTCTTTGACGAAAACCCTTCGCCACAAGTCTTGCCTTATAGGTCTCCACCTGCCCATCTACACCAATCTTTCTTTTAAAGATCCATTTGCACCCCACAGGTTTTACCCCAGGGGGTACAACGTCCAAAGTCTATACTTTGTTGGTGTACATAGACTCCATTTCGGATCTCATGGCATCCAGCCACTTCACAGAGTCTCTACTCGTGATAGCTTGCTGAAAACTGGTAGGATCATCATCATCCATGATACAGTCTTCTCTGTCACCATCAATGAGGAAACCGTAGTACCTCTCCGGTGGACGAGAAGTCCTACCAGACCTACGGAGTGGCCGAGGTTCTTCATTTTCTGTTGTAACAGCCGGTTCAACCAAATCGTCATTTGTAGTTTGTGTCTCCAGAACCTCTTCTAGATCCACCACCTTGCCATCATCTTTATCTGTGAAAAACTCTTTTTCCAAGAATGTGGCATACTGAGAAACAAACACTTTTTGTTCCTCTTTGTGGTAGAACAGATATCCATAAGAATTCTTTGGATATCCCACAAAGTTACACATGACTAACCGTGTCTCGAGTTTGTCCGGATTCTGCTTTTTAATATAGGCCGGGCAACCCCAAATCTTAATTCTCTTAAGAGATGGTCTCTTCCCATGCCATATCTCATATGGCGTGGTAGACACGGCTTTGGTTGGAACCCTGTTTAGCAGAAACGCTGCAGTCTCCAATGCATGCCCCCAAAACGAGACTGGTAACTCAGCGTCACTCATCATTGACCGGACCATATCTAATAGGGTCATATTCCGTCGTTCTGACACACCGATGTGCTGTGGTGTGTAAGGAGGAGTGAGCTGAGAGAGAATCCCATTCTCTCTTAGGAAGTTCGCAAATTCTGTACTGAGATACTCACCACCTCGATCTGATCGAAGCATCTTAATACTCAAGCCGGTTTGTTTTTCTACTTCTTGTTTATATTCAATGAATTTCTCGAAAGCGTCGGACTTGTGCTTTAATAAAAATACATGACCGAATCTTGAGAAATCGTCAGTGAATGTAATGAAGTATGAAAAACCACCTCTAGCCTGTGTAGACATCGGCCCACATACATCACTTTGTATGAGGCCTAGGAGCTGAGTAGCTCTTTCTCCGTGTCCGGTAAACGGAGTTTTGGTCATTTTACCCTTGATACAAGACTGGCAAGTCGCATAAGATTTATATTCAAAAGAGTTTAAATATCCATCTTTGTGTAACTTGTTTAGTCTTGTTTCGTTAATATGACCAAGTCTACAGTGCCAAAGAAAAGCTTCATTTAATTCTGAAAGTTTTCTTTTATTAGTGTGTTGTATACTGAAAACTGTGTGTTGATTTAGGACATATATTCCGTTATTAAGCGTACCATACCCAATCAACATTTGATTCAGGTGAATGTTCATAACATTGTTCTGCAATACAAAATTATATCCTTCATTGTCCAAACAAAGAAACGGATATTATATTACAAAGCATACTTGGTACAAAATAACATGGATTCAAAACCAAAATACATCCAGATGGCAACCCCAAGTGATACTCTCCTACTGCGACTGTATGTACATTGGAACCATTTCCAACGCGGAGAGTATGGTCACCTGTCTTCAAAACCTTGCTATTTCTCAGCCCCTGCATAGAATTGCAAATGTGAGAACCTGAACCGGTATCCAATACCCAGAAAGCAGAGTTTATTGAAAAACAGTTTTCTGTCACAAACGCACCTGAAGCAGAAGCATCCCCATGCTTCTTCTTGAGACTTAAGTACTCCGTACAGTTGCGCTTCCAATGTCCTGTCTTGTGGCAATGAAAACATTCGCCCTTCCCCGAGTCTCCAGCCTTGGACTTTTCCTTTCCCTTCACCTTTTTAACTCCACCTTTAGGATTGGTGGGCTTCTTCTTTTTCTTTCCCTTGGCCTTAGCTTTCGGGTGAGAAGAAGAAGATTGTCCAATAGTCATAACGGGAGTTCTTGCTGACTTCATAGTGCTCTCTGCACTCCTTAACATATTAAGGAGTTCAGGGAGTTCCTTCTCCATGCCATGCATGTTGAAGTTCACTATGAACTGAGCAAAGGTGGAGGGAAGGGACTGCAGAATAATATCTATATATTGTTCATTGTCCATCGTCCATCCAAGGTCCTCAAGCTCTTCTATAAGAGCTATCATCTTCAGAACATGGTCTCCTACTGGTGTGCCAGGGGCCATTCGCATCTGAAACAATTTCTTTGATGCTTCGTATCGTAATACGCGGGATTGCTCTCCATACAACTCCTTTGTATGAAGCAATATACCGTGAATGTCCATGTCCTCGTGCTGCTTTTGATGTGTGTTGTCCATCGATGCAAGCACGAGGCATTTGGCCGTGGCACAGTCAGCGTCCCATGTCTTGCGGACTTCAATGTCCGCAACTGAAGATTTTGGACCTGGGACGGGCGGGGCTGAAGCCGTGAGGACATATGATACTTTATCATAAGTCAAGGCGATTTTCAGATTCCTCAGCCAGTCTTTATAGTTGGTCCCATTCAGTTTGTTTTTATCAAGTAGAAGCTTAAGTCCAGTCATGGGTATCTGCCATTAAGAGAAAGAAAAGAATACACTCAGCGAAAGCTCTTGCATAGATCAGATTGGTTATTATCTTGTCTAATCAATGTTTCCCACTGCTTTTATCGAGTTTTTCTTTCAAACCTTAAAAAGAAAAACTAGCCAGGATTAATTACAGTCTACAACTTCGCTAACTGTTCAGCCAGGCCAGTGTCGGTACTTGAGGGAGGTTCCCCGTGCTTTTGCATGGATTTAATTAGAGTAAACCTCGTTTTCCCATAGGCGGAGCCCCGTTAACACCTTTCTAGACACCTAATAAGTTAGCTAATTGTAAACTGTAAAACTCTCCTAGGAGAAACTATTTCCCACAGTGGGATCGGGATCCAACCATCACATGGAAGGTATGCAATCTCATTGCAAATTTCAACTATTGAAATTCCCGATGCGGTTTTTACCCCTAGCACTTATGACCTTAACTATGGTCAACAAATCATAAGTACCAGTCAAGTTCTACCCGTCATTTCTTGATTAATTAGACCCACTCATATGACCCTTAACTAAGGTCAACAAAGTCATAAGAATGTCCTAATTAATCTGCATCATATGCAATGTAGAAAGACATCACTTAGCTACCATACACTACACCTTAACTATAGTCAACAAACATAGCACGAATACTAAGTACTCTACTTCCTAAAATGACGGAGGGTTGCGGATGATTTTTAAGAAAATCTTTAATGCTTTGAACTTGATATCGTTGTAGAATCAATTGGTTTTCAAAAGGAGTGGCTTAAGCTCCGCAGTTTTGAAATATAGCTTTTTCATAAATAGCCGAGTGGTTTTCAAATCCGATTCTACAACATCTTTTTAGGTTTATTTTCTTTACATTAATCACATTAATGTAATCCCATCATTTAAGTCCTTAAGCCAATCACAGAAAAGAAATGAAAATAACACGTACGCTTATGCCATCCGCATTCGCCGCAATGTTCCGTTATGCACCGTTAGGTTACTTAACTAACGGCATACCGGGACGGGACTAGCGCGGGTGTAAAACATAAGCAATGTCTACTATATATCATATATATAATATGTCATTCATCTCAGATATCACAGAACACAGGCAGCAGAAACATAGATATAAAGTGGGATATACTAGGACGTCCGTATTTAGTATTTAGCAAGAATAGAAAATACGGATTCCACAGTCGCGATGAATAGCCAAGCCCACACCCTGGACCCCTACGAGAGCGGCAAGTGACCCTACCAATTCTGGAGTTTAGGAGACCCGGTCTCGACTCCTCGAGATGGCCTCCCACTGAACCCCAGAACCCGGTCACCTGTGCTCCCCTCCTTGGGTCCATCCTAATGCGGAAAAGTAAATAATATACAACACTGGTGACACAACCTCAACCCGGAAGTGCCCCAGATAAAAGAATATTACATTACATTTGAATTTACATGAATGAAAATATAAAACTCTCATCTCACATAAAAAAAACCCGGCTATTCAATCGCGACAATCCTGCACATCATATCTCAGCAACACATAATATCTCATATCATCAACGTAAGTAAGTATGCATACCCCAATTGTCGTTGATGTATAGCAACGAAACCGGCGATATCGTACATACTACATTTACGGTCACAGAAAAGAAAGTGTAAAACTACAATATTTGGAATCTACATTCTCTTTAGACATCATAAATGCGAAATATCACATATTTCGTATTTCATGCCTAAACTATATGAATTCCACATATTGTATCACATTTCAGATAAACAGACAATATTAAAGTTTTCGAACGAACGATCAAGTACCCAAGATTCACTAAAACTCAACACTTGAGCAGGGTTCAAAAATCCGGAGTGTGACACGGTAGTAGCGGTCCAGCCGTAGAAGGGTCAAGCCAACGCCTCACATGTGGCACGCCGTACTGCCCAAACCCTAAGGTTCAAAGGGCAGTTCAAGACGGTCACATAATCGAGTTAAGGTTTGTTGTCTTCTAGAGGGTCCACCACAAAAAGACTTGCACGTATCTCCAAAGTATTTAAACCCCGTGAATAGTGAGCAAATGATACTCGTTCAAACACTTCAATACTTTCTAATTTATCCGGAAAAGCAACGAAATGAAAATTCCGATCGAATCTACGCGTCCAAAACCATCTCCAGAAAATACAGTACTATATTCAGATTAAACATACCTAAAACATTGTACAAGAAGTAATAAGAATTACAGTGTAAATTATATGCAATGATACCTCTGTACGGCCGCGGAGCCGCGGCCTAAGCAAGGAATTGCCGCGGTCCCGCGGCCATTTGTACTGTTCATGGCATCGAATTTCACCATAATTCTTAGTTTTACCTGCTGTATTTTTAAAGTATTTTTAATCCTGAAAAATGTCAGATTTTAAAATTTGTCCAGAGAGGGTCTTAAAATGTCGTATTTTTGTCCGATCGGGATTTTTACTTCGTAAAAGCGTCGCCTAATGTTCTAGGTCGGCTCTGATACCAATGAAAGGTTTGCCTAGCACCCTATGTAAAGTTTTGAAGCATCACATGTCTCAAAGTTTAGATTTTTATGGTGCTAAACAAGCATACAAAGGAATCGATCCTAGAAAATTAGGGTTTCCAAAGTAAAAGCGAATAAAAACTAGGGTTTCGAGACTACAACCTTTGTAGCTCCCTTTCGCTGGACTCTTTGGTCTCTTGAGTGTTGGAAGAAGGTCCTCTTGAAGTCCTCTCACGTCCACGACGATCCACCCGGAGTTCCTCGTCCAAGCTCGCAACTTCGATTATCTAGATAAGAATCGAAGAGTACACTCTAAACAAGTTGGCTAAACTTGTGTAGAATGATGTTGTGGTTTAGATTCTCACTTCAAAAACCTTTCTTTATGTGTGTTTTACTCACTAGAAAAAACTAGAGAGCAAATGGTGAAGGAGGAAGAAGATGGAGGCTTTCTTTTTCACAAGAGTAAAAATGATAACCATGAAAAGAAATGAAATATATCTTTATATATTTTATTTCTTCTCACTACAAACCATGGTTAAATGATGGAGACATTATTTAACTTGAGTTTTAAAACCCAAAGAGAAGGATAACTCATGGTTAGAAGTAGGTGAGCATGGTTAGGTTTAAAGAAGAATGTAGAAGCAAGCAAGAATTATCCTTATCTTTTCTATTTTGTTTTAAACAATAAATCAAATAATAATCCATATATTCAACCATGGTGTGAGTCTTATATTGCCACCATTTCTATGTGTAAACAACCATGATAGATGGGTGTATGTATGTATGTATGTATGCACATCCATATGTGCATGAAACTAGTAAGAAAGTAAGAAAGAAAAACATACATGCATGCACACATCCATCATCTAAGAAAAGGTTTTAAGTGAGAAAACTAATGGTTAAATGATAAATCAACACTTGATTTATCAATCCGGCCATATCACATATGACCCTACCAAAAGCAAGCCGCCCGATCAATGTACGGTATCATATACGCGCATTTTAATCGGGTCTATGCGCATATCGCATACGCGCACCACAACGTTTCGCCTGGACTAGGTAACTCCTGTGTGGGACTCTAAGACTCGTCAATACGCCGGCAGAGGGTGATGATCATATCAAGTACCCCCAAGCCGCAAGCGGTCAGCTAAACGTAACGGCCACCCGGGTATTGAGCAATCAGAAGAAAACAAGCGAACCTGCTACAACTCCTGTCGAGCCAACCAGCAACACTACCAAACAGTCCGGTCTCTTCGTCAAATATGCTGTATATCGAGCCTAGGGATGGTCACGTCGACCCCAATAACTCAATAAGTCGTGCCGGTGAATGGTCTATAACAGATCGAGAAACTACTGATAACACTTATCAGCAAATCTCAGCAGCCCTGGCCAGGGACTTACTGATATAACCAGTCGGGCACAGCACAGCATCAACTCCCAATACCGGGAGAGACGAAACCCCTCCTATCGCTCATTGTCTTCGTGTGTCTCGGGACTGTACCCAACGGCCACCTGTTTGCATGACTCAGTAGAGCCGTGGTATGGTGGCAATCAAAGTACAGTGGGAGAACACACAACTCTCTATGACGATCTCGGGTTTACAGACTAACCTGTACCAGTGTCATCTGAGAACTGCTATCCGACGATAGATATAATTCCATATAGGAGTTCTCGGTGAGTCCATCCAGTGTACCCAGTCACCACTGAGCACCCGTATATGATCTTGATGTCAAACATCGATGAATGTGGGAACATTCATCGCCCATCGTATGGGTCTAGTATCATATACGCTAGTCTACTCTGGTATATCAATGCCCCGTCTCGATATACCTACGACTAGGGACTTTCCAGGATATGCTTATAGACTACAGATGTCCCACTAGTATGATCTCCATCATAATCAGAGTAGTCAAGCCGATATCCTCAGGGCTTTATCAGCATGTATGAATGAATAAAAGCATGATCAAATCAACATGTCAGATAAAGAAGAACCAGATAGCATACTATCATGTCGAGCAAGAATGCATACTGAATATATATACATGTACAAATACATCCACTATCATATAATGGCCTCTAGGGCATACATATATCCAACAGGGCCGTCAACAAAACCTGTCACATCCCGCTTCCAAGTAGACGAGAAAGTAGGCGTGGCGGGCCGCGACGTATTTACTCAGAAGTAAACACGTTAAGCGTAAAATAAGCAATATAAATAAAATGCACAAAAATGACAAGAGATGTAATATAAACAACAACTTTTATTAACATTCTTTACATTACAACTGATTTGAAAAGGAAATGTACAATGGTAGAAAGAAATGCATAAACAGTGTCATACAAAAGAAAAGTTAAGTACAAGTAAAAGCTAGAAGTCTGGCTCCTCTGTGAACTGATCCAAGTCCTCCTGGCTGGGCTCGGTCTCCTGAGAGTCGGGTCCTCCTGATGAACATTCCAAAGAAAGAAAGAGATAGGAATGTCGTCAGCGACTAGCGCTTGGTAAGTCCCAAAGATAAGGGTGGAATAAAACAAGTAAAGAATATATGACTGGTAATCTAAACAAGTATATGTTTGTTATATTAACGTAGTTGTTTGTAGTTTGGTACAGAATGTATCAGTGTATACGAGAGGAGTCCAATTATCCCGTGGACTATGGTAACATGTAAGTACAAGGCCTCCATCAAAACCCATGTAACTCCACTTTTACTCCACTTGTACTTAGAAAAATTTGATAATTTTGGCTAGGGATTTCAGAATGAGGAGGGGCTAGGGTATGAGGTTGTATTTATAGTGTGAAATTAGGGTTTTGGAATTGAAAAATTAAATTAAAAAGCATTAAAATTTGATTAATTGGGGAAATTGAATTTTCTGTGTAAATTCAGAGTAAACTGTAAGTCTATGTAACCCACCCCGGTACTTACGGGGAGGCGGAAAGAGTAAAAATCAAATTTTTATCACAAGGGAACATAGACTAACTATGAAGGATCTTTGCTAAACAAAAACTAACAAACAATCTACGAGTTCTAACTACTAGGTTAGAAGGTTATACCTAGTTCTTGAACTTCTTCTCTTCTTGTTGTGGTCCTCCTTGATGTGAGCTCCTTGGAGTGGTGTAGACGGCTTCTCCTCTTCGTCTTCTCTTTGCCAAAGAAGGATCCACCCGAAGGCCTCTATCTTGAGCTCCTACCTCAACAAAGAAGTAACTAGAGTGCTTGTCTGGCTAGACTAAGAACCCTAGAATGAGTAGAGAGGTATTTTGATGGTTTGATCTCACAAAGCTCATGTTTTTCAACTCATGAAACAAGAGAGCTTTTGAGAGAGGAAGAGGAGAGAGCTTTTCAAGAGAGAGGAAGAGCAAGAGAGAAAAATGAGAATAATATGAACCTTTCTCTCATATGAACCAAAAAGAATAATGAAAATTTTAATTAGGATAAATTGTCATGGTTGATGTTGATTTGACCCTTATCATATCATAATAAATGCCAAGCATGCTCACAAAAAATTATCCAAGTCAACATGGGTCAACTTGGTCAAAGGGTCAAACCTAATTAACCATGATACAATTATTACTAATTAAAACTCATTAATCAATTTCCTCAATCTCATTATGGTTTTAATCATGTCAATGGTCAAAACCCTAATGAGGTTCCTCCGCCTCTGTCAACTGTGTATACACACCCCGCATCCGTGTCCCGAGGAACATGAACACTATGAGACAAGATCAATCCCAAAACAAATACTAGGATCTGGCTTAAACCAAAGCCCGCTAGTAATAACTGCCCGGACACCAAACGTGCACAAGTGCGCGTATGTGAACGAACCCCGTCGTAAAACCATACGACCTCTACTCTGTTTTGCCCAAAGGTGAACAACCCTCTGTGTGGGACTCTAAAGACTCGACACTACGCTGGCAGTGGGTTTAACCACAAGCCGCAAGCGGTACTAGCTGTACGTAATGGTCCCTAGGTAGATGCCGATAAGAAGACCGATGAGGTGAACCCATCCGAACTCCTACTGAGCCTGAATGTGACAATCTCCGTACAGTCCGGTCTGTTCGTCTAAGAGTATCGCATGTCGGGACTAGCGGGCGGTAAACGTCAGTCCCTTAATAGCGGTACAAGTCGTATCAGAGTGTAGCCCAGAACACCCTGAGAAACTACTGGAAACACTACCGGTAAATCTCGCTTGCCCTGGCCTGGGACTTTGTGTAATGGCTCTCCTAGACACAGCGCGATATCAACTCCCAATACCGGGAGAGACGAATCATGTCTAACCGTCACTGCCTCCAAGTACTTCGGGACTGCACCCAACTACTACCTGTTTGCACGACTCAATAGAGCCGTGGTAGGGTAGTAATCTAAGAACAGTGGGAACACACTCGAGGCGAAGTGACAGTATCAAGTCAACGGACTAAGCTGTACTCATGTCACCTGGGAACTGATAACTGACGATAGGTATAATACCAACCAACAGTTCCCAGCGAGTCCTGTCCAGTGTACTCGTAACCTAACGAGCACCTGCATACTATCTCCAGCACGACGTACTGATGGCTGTAGGACATACCATCTCCCCTCCTGGGATGAGAAGCGTATACACTAGTCTACTCTGGAGTATCGATGCCCTGTCTCGATAATCCTACGACCAAGGACCTGTAAAAGGATGTGCTTATAGATTACCCAGCCCCCACTAGTGTGACTGCCATCACAGCGCTGGTAATCAAGCAAAGATCCTAAGTGCTCCACTAATATGTATAAGCAATATGCTAAAAGAAACACATGCACATATTAAAGTAGAAACAAACCAAGTAGCATACTACCATTTTGAGCAAGACTGTCTATACAACTGTGAATATCCCAAGCTTCCATTAAGTAATATACAAACTAGTATGATACAGTAATGGCCTCTAGGACATATACACTAACAATCTCCCACTTGCACTAGGGCCGTGTGCTGGCGTATCGAAGACCTATCATCTCGATCAGCCGCTCGAACTGAGTCTGGGGTATGACCTTCGTGAATGGATCTGCAGTGTTATTCTCCGAATCTACTCTCTTTACCTCGATCTCCCGGTGATCTACGATCTCCCTGATCAGGTGGTACCGCCTCTGTAACGTTTTAAAAATGATTAAATAAATAATTAAATGAATAAAAGTGTTTAAGTGAATTTTAGGATTTTCGGTAAAGTAAAATGTATTTTTCGTAAAACCAAACCGTGATTGTTTTTCATTATAATTTTAAAAATATCTATTTTAATTATGAAATTACTATTAAATGGTGTTTATTTAGCCACTTATAAATTTTTAGTTTAATAAAATATTTTTCCTAAATTAATTATTTTAAATATTAACATAAGCTTTATTTTTACACTAAATTAGTGTAAATTACAAATTTAAATGGTTTTAATTTGTAAAAATGAACCATGGCATATTAGAAATTAGTTTGTATCATGCAAAATTTATTTGCAAATTTTTCCTAATTTCTAGAGCTTTCTTGAGTTGCTATAGTAAATAAATAAATAAATAAATACATGAAAAGACTTTTAATGATGTTTCTCTTCTTGAAACTTCCACACACTTTGCACACTCTCTTATTTCTCTCACTCTCCTCACTTAGGCCGGCCACAACCCCACCATGGCTGCCCCCCCCCCCATTTTCCACCTCTTTTTTATTCAAAAATGATCAAAAATACATCAAAAATTCCATTAAAATTCCACAAAATCCTATTTATTTCATAACCTTTATTCCTTACTCATTTTTACATGGATTTTGGAGATGGAAAGCATGCATTTTGGAGGCTCATTTCTAGTTTGGATTTCATATTTTGGGAGGTATAATTTCTTTCTTTTGATTTATTGTTTTAGATGTTCATTTAAGCTTAATTAGATTTAATGAATTAGTTCTATGTTCAATTTTAAAAATTCAAGTTAGGGTTTCTAAATTCAAGTTATGATTTTTGTTAATTATTTAGGGTTATAATAGTTAGTTTGACACTTTTGGATTTGGAAAATCTTGCATGATTGTTGAATTGTAAATTTTTCATTGAAAATGGTTTAAATTAGGAAATTTTGCTAACTAGGTTTCTATAAAAACCTAATTATTGGTGAAATAAATCTCAATTAATATTGGTAATACTAGATTTTTGTCTTAATAAGAGTATTAACTTGTTGGTGGAAAGAAAAACCTAGTTTGATTGCTAGTTTCTATGGATAATTGATAATTGTGATAAAAATTGCTAATTTTGTAAACTAGATTTTAGAAATTTCTATATAAATGAGATTAAAAATATAATTATGGTTTTATTATATCACTATCATCATGAATTGTAGTTTAAGACATTAATTCATGCGAAATCATGTTTTGTGGTGGAATTGTGGTATTTTGCTTTAAAATGTTGAAAATTGTTAAAGGATGCAAACTAGAAATTTCAAATCAATACAAAATTGTGTAATAAAAATATAGTAATGGTTTGTATAGTCTAGTAATGCTATTTAATGAGTTTTATGACCATTGGTTTCATTTAAATGTTAAGTTTTGATGAAAAACGGTAAACTGGCATTTTCGGGTTTTGCGAAATTGGACGGTTTGATAGATTTTCGGGTTTCGATGGATTTAATCATGTTTTATAGTATAAGTAATGTGTTTTAAAACTAAAAGTTGTTTGAGGATGTTATCTCGATCCATCGGAGTTTGTACGCCGATATCGAGCGGTATTTGGTTCTTTTGCGTGGACGGGACATAGGTTTTAACCTATGCTTGTTCCTTGTCTCGTTTGACTTTTGTATGTGATTCGGTTTACGATACTATTTATATGTTTGCGTTTAGGTACCCTTCAAGTGGACTGCGGGCAATGAAGAGGAGGATGGCGACACCGTCTTGGGCAGACATGGACCAGGTGAGTAGATGTATATCTGCGGGGGGAAGTCGGGTGGATGACGTTTAGCACCCCCGCAACATAGAATAGGAATAGTACTTATTGACATTAGGAAACCAGATGTGACCCTAGATTCTTAATGAGTAAGACCCTAGTAATGACCCTAGGCTGGACTAGACCGATTTAGGAAAAGCATACCAGAGGATGAATACCTTGGAGGAGGTTCGTAGGTTTCAGATAGAAACACACACGCACACACTGGAACACGTCATGGTGTATACGTGATTGTGTATATATAGAACTAGGTATAGGTATATATATATACAATACGTATATGGGATTCATTGATGCGATATGATATCTGAGGTATGATGAAACAGTATAACTGGGCTTGATGCCGTGATTCTTGACTATACAGTCGTATTAAGTGTTAGCGGATCATTAGAGAATGAGATGATGAACAGGTATATATAAATTATAATGGGTAGTGATAATATTGAGGTACATGGGACGCTAAAATAGTACCTGGGCTGTAGCTTGTGACTGATCACGATATGATATATGTATGACTTGATTACGACATCATATAGGTGTGACCTGATGTCGATATCGTATAGGTGTGACTTGATGACGATAAGATATCGGTATGATTTAATCACAATATTACACATATGACATGATATTTCTGTGGATAAACTAATGATGCTTATCATGATGGCAATGATATATGATTGATGTATGCGATCATAGTTTAGCACCTTGATCATGAGATGTGTTGATGATGACATCATAGAATGAGGAGACACCTAGGAGATACTTGACCGTATCCCGATATTGGGATGCCGTACGATGGATTTTACCGTACGAGACTTAGATTTGATGATTGATCCGCACTCTTGATTCGAGGAAGCCGTACTACGTACGTGACGCTATTGAGGCGGGATCGCCGACTATTAGAGATATTGATTCAGACCTTAGGTAGACTCTAGTTTCTTACTGACTAGTCTATTAGGTTTAGTTCCTTAGGATGTTAGATGGACACTGGTTTAGGTTCGACTCACATAGTGGTAGTTGTACTCGTATCTCGCAGAGGAGTGGATAATGCACATCTTTCTTTACATTCATACTGTAATCATCATGGTGCATGTTCTTACATATGTTGCAATAATCAGTACAAACCATACCTGTTAGGACACCAGCACCATTACCGATGATGCGCATATTCCACGCACACTTATTTGCCGGCTCACACACATCATCATCGGTAATTGCTATGTTACGTACACTTTAGATCATATTGTCTTTTATGGATAGAATCAGTTAACAACTAGACAGATATAATATTGTGATTATTCTCTGACATTAGTATAAGACATGATATTTATTACTTAGATATTCATGCATTCATATTTCATGTTATCGCACAGTAGTATGGGCATATGCCGACACTTATCATATACTTACTCATGATTTTGAGATTTGGATTTTTATGAGATTTCTGGATTTTTTGGGAAAACCGCAAAAATATATAAAAACTTCTCTCTCTCTCCTCTTCTCTTTTTAAATAAGATGCGGTTTTCTCGTGATGTATGTGTCGTCCACCATGAGTATTTCATGTTTTCTGTTGGATTTCGAGACCCGATTCGAGGAGTGGATGAACCGTCTCGGGTACATGGTGGGCCCGGTATGGTACCCCGGGGCAAGAAGATCGAGTTGTAGACGATGAGCCTGGCAGGGGAAGGCTACCTACCGGTGATGTCTGGCGCGGCGGATATCCGGAGGATACCGACCGTTGTCGTGAGATTTAATTATGGGCCGATCCGGACTGACGGAGCCCGAGGTATTAAGACTATGAGACTTGAGATTTACATGTTTGTATCGATACTTGACACGGATTTTCATGGATTTCATTGTTGAGATTTCAGATTCTTATACACATTTTACTATGATAACAGCCAAAGATTTCTTATACAGATATACCTGGATTTCAGGATTGCTTATTTTACATTCATGGTGCATGCATATCCATTCATATAACATAGTACTATATGAGGCACTGACACGAGCACGGAGTATCTGCACTTACACGTAGTATTACCCTGCTATTACTAGAGGATAGAGATTTAGTAGTGTATTATTATGACCTAGGATAGCGTCGTGCATTCGATTTCTTTTTGTAGATGTCTTCTACTCACGAGTTGGCAACTCACCCCCGTTGTGCCAAATTCTTTACAGGTTCGATGTACAGGTTTCCGTGGCAGCTTGTTGGCACATCTTTTCTTCAGGATGATTTGCACGGTAGGTTGGTTCACTTGTATCCGAACCACCATTGTACTTTTATTCATTCATTTGTATCTAGTAAGCTCCATCAACCATATTTGTATTACTTGATAAGTTTATTGGACCAGTCTTTTATTTCGACCTTAGAGTCGCGCATGTATTATTCTGATTTGGTGGATTTGTTTTCTTTTGAGTTTTGAGCCACGCCCTTTGGCGTTGTATATTATTGTGCTTGTTGTGGTTGTTTCCGCCTGTTGGCGTTGAGCTAGCTCCCGTTTGGGGTTGCTTTTTATTGTTTATGCATATTATACCTGTTGTAGCCCGTTTGGGGGCCAGTTTTTACAGAGGAGACTCTGCCGAAATTTTTGGTAAAATTTGCTGATGTTTTTAGACTTGTTTTCTTTTTCTTCTTCTTCTTCTTTTATGGTTTAGATTTCTGGGCTTCGTCTTACTTAGGTTACGTGGCGCCTCTAGACGCTTCGTAATCTAAGTGCCAGTCACGTTCCGTACTTTCGGGTCGTGACAAAGTTGGTATCAGAGCGCTAGGTTTAACCTTGTATAAGTCTAGGTGACCCTTGGTTGATGGAGTAGGCGATTTAGGTAGAGTAACGTACCGTGGGTATGGTCCGCGGCATACTTACGATACGCTACTCTGCTTAAGGAGCCTTAGGATGTACATTTGTTTGCACCGTATTTCATTCGTTCCGTTGATCTATCTTCGTCGATGTCGGAGGGTGGTTTTTGTTACCACGGGCGCACTGGCAGAGGGAGCTACGGCTCGAATGTGATAACCATTAGGGTATTGGTTATCCTTGAGTATTGAAGCATTGTTTAGCGTGCGGACGAAGGGTATCACATGCCGTCCGGATGAAGTTAAAAGGTTCGAACGATTATCAGGAAACCATTTTCCCAAGTTTAAAGTATTCGGAAGAACATGCAGGTATTTCGATGGACCCTCTAGAAGAATGAAACCCTAACTCGACATAATGACCACGAGAACGCCCTTGAACCTTAGGGTTTACGTCAGTTCCACGGTGCCATTAGTGAGACTTGGGTTTGCCCTTCTACGGCTGGATCATCGATACTGGGGTATGTACCAGATATTTTTAAGCTGTACTTGAGCGTTGAGCTCTCAGGGAATTATGGGATTTTGATGGATCGATCGAAAAGTTTAATGTAGTCCGGATATCAGGTGAAGGGATCGATTACATGGGAGACTCTAAATATGAGTGTTGCCGTTGGTAGCGCAGTCTGCATAGCTACGAAGAGACGAGTTCGAAGCAATCGACATCAGAGGAAAGAGGCGCACATTGACGATAGTGTTTACGATTGTGATTTAGTGATTTGAATTTCATATTTTCGTTGATTGGATTTTTGTATTTTGAGGACTTTGTTCTACGATTGCTATTTCCTGTGTGTACCTTCATTCTATCTGTGTTTCATATATCAGTTGTATTGATGTTGTTTAGTACACACCCAGTACACTTGATTTGGTTTTATACATATTTTGGGATTTTTGATTGATTTCGTGCATAGGGGTTATACATGATTTTTACATATGTTTCGACCGAGTTTTCATGCATTTTGTACTGTGATTTCGATTTTGATATTCAATGTATGTTTTCGTGCACCATGTGCACCTGATTAGGATTCTTGCGCATACTTGGCGCGCTTGATGCGATTTTGTGCACACCAGATGCACTAAATCGGGGTTTTGTGCAGATTAGATGCACCTGATATTGAGTCGTGCACGCCCGTTGCACTTGACAGATGTTTTTGGTGCACACCTGTTGCACTTAGTTTTGTTTTTGTGTGTATTCATGGTATCTTTAGTTGGTTTCGATTTCAGTGCGCACCGGACGCACATGATATTTTTATGATGTGATTGGGATTGATTTCAGTTTGAGCAGTATGTTTTCATAATCATTATTATTTGATTTAGTAACCAGGCGGGACGTGTATGTTAAATAAAAGATATATATATATATATAGCTATTTTTTTTATTTAAACGTCCGCTACTTATTCCGTGACACGTGCATCACACGGCGATTTTCAAAAAGGGGTTTTTGCATATTTCCTTATTCAGATATTTGAACGGCTTTACTATGATGCGCACTATATATAAGTTATAGATTGAGGTATATTAAGATGGTTTTCATATTGGGTTTTGATATTTTATTCTCGCCATAACTCCGATGATTGCATTATGCTTGACGGAGTTGATTTTAGTTATGTATTGATGATTTCGGAGCCCCGACGATTTGAATGTTTTGCTAAACGTTTTAGTATTTGGAGGGGGAGTTTTAATTTAAATTCGGGGACCGAATTTCTAAAAGGGGGGAAGATTGTAACGTTTTAAAAATGATTAAATAAATAATTAAATGAATAAAAGTGTTTAAGTGAATTTTAGGATTTTCGGTAAAGTAAAATGTATTTTTCGTAAAACCAAACCGTGATTGTTTTTCATTATAATTTTAAAAATATCTATTTTAATTATGAAATTACTATTAAATGGTGTTTATTTAGCCACTTATAAATTTTTAGTTTAATAAAATATTTTTCCTAAATTAATTATTTTAAATATTAACATAAGCTTTATTTTTACACTAAATTAGTGTAAATTACAAATTTAAATGGTTTTAATTTGTAAAAATGAACCATGGCATATTAGAAATTAGTTTGTATCATGCAAAATTTATTTGCAAATTTTTCCTAATTTCTAGAGCTTTCTTGAGTTGCTATAGTAAATAAATAAATAAATAAATACATGAAAAGACTTTTAATGATGTTTCTCTTCTTGAAACTTCCACACACTTTGCACACTCTCTTATTTCTCTCACTCTCCTCACTTAGGCCGGCCACAACCCCACCATGGCTGCCCCCCCCCCCCATTTTCCACCTCTTTTTTATTCAAAAATGATCAAAAATACATCAAAAATTCCATTAAAATTCCACAAAATCCTATTTATTTCATAACCTTTATTCCTTACTCATTTTTACATGGATTTTGGAGATGGAAAGCATGCATTTTGGAGGCTCATTTCTAGTTTGGATTTCATATTTTGGGAGGTATAATTTCTTTCTTTTGATTTATTGTTTTAGATGTTCATTTAAGCTTAATTAGATTTAATGAATTAGTTCTATGTTCAATTTTAAAAATTCAAGTTAGGGTTTCTAAATTCAAGTTATGATTTTTGTTAATTATTTAGGGTTATAATAGTTAGTTTGACACTTTTGGATTTGGAAAATCTTGCATGATTGTTGAATTGTAAATTTTTCATTGAAAATGGTTTAAATTAGGAAATTTTGCTAACTAGGTTTCTATAAAAACCTAATTATTGGTGAAATAAATCTCAATTAATATTGGTAATACTAGATTTTTGTCTTAATAAGAGTATTAACTTGTTGGTGGAAAGAAAAACCTAGTTTGATTGCTAGTTTCTATGGATAATTGATAATTGTGATAAAAATTGCTAATTTTGTAAACTAGATTTTAGAAATTTCTATATAAATGAGATTAAAAATATAATTATGGTTTTATTATATCACTATCATCATGAATTGTAGTTTAAGACATTAATTCATGCGAAATCATGATGGCAATGATATATGATTGATGTATGCGATCACAGTTTAGCACCTTGATCATGAGATGTGTTGATGATGACATCATAGAATGAGGAGACACCTAGGAGATACTTGACCGTATCCCGATATTGGGATGCCGTACGATGGATTTTACCGTACGAGACTTAGATTTGATGATTGATCCGCACTCTTGATTCGAGGAAGCCGTACTACGTACGTGACGCTATTGAGGCGGGATCGCCGACTATTAGAGATATTGATTCAGACCTTAGGTAGACTCTAGTTTCTTACTGACTAGTCTATTAGGTTTAGTTCCTTAGGATGTTAGATGGACACTGGTTTAGGTTCGACTCACATAGTGGTAGTTGTACTCGTATCTCGCAGAGGAGTGGATAATGCACATCTTTCTTTACATTCATACTGTAATCATCATGGTGCATGTTCTTACATATGTTGCAATAATCAGTACAAACCATACCTGTTAGGACACCAGCACCATTACCGATGATGCGCATATTCCACGCACACTTATTTGCCGGCTCACACACATCATCATCGGTAATTGCTATGTTACGTACACTTTAGATCATATTGTCTTTTATGGATAGAATCAGTTAACAACTAGACAGATATAATATTGTGATTATTCTCTGACATTAGTATAAGACATGATATTTATTACTTAGATATTCATGCATTCATATTTCATGTTATCGCACAGTAGTATGGGCATATGCCGACACTTATCATATACTTACTCATGATTTTGAGATTTGGATTTCTATGAGATTTCTGGATTTTTTGGGAAAACCGCAAAAATATATAAAAACTTCTCTCTCTCTCCTCTTCTCTTTTTAAATAAGATGCGGTTTTCTCATGATGTATGTGTCGTCCACCATGAGTATTTCATGTTTTCTGTTGGATTTCGAGACCCGATTCGAGGAGTGGATGAACCGTCTCGGGTACATGGTGGGCCCGGTATGGTACCCCGGGGCAAGAAGATCGAGTTGTAGACGATGAGCCTGGCAGGGGAAGGCTACCTACCGGTGATGTCTGGCGCGGCGGATATCCGGAGGATACCGACCGTTGTCGTGAGATTTAATTATGGGCCGATCCGGACTGACGGAGCCCGAGGTATTGAGACTATGAGACTTGAGATTTACATGTTTGTATCGATACTTGACACGGATTTTCATGGATTTCATTGTTGAGATTTCAGATTCTTATACACATTTTACTATGATAACAGCCAAAGATTTCTTATACAGATATACCTGGATTTCAGGATTGCTTATTTTACATTCATGGTGCATGCATATCCATTCATATAACATAGTACTATATGAGGCACTGACACGAGCACGGAGTATCTGCACTTACACGTAGTATTACCCTGCTATTACTAGAGGATAGAGATTTAGTAGTGTATTATTATGACCTAGGATAGCGTCGTGCATTCGATTTCTTTTTGTAGATGTCTTCTACTCACGAGTTGGCAACTCACCCCCGTTGTGCCAAATTCTTTACAGGTTCGATGTACAGGTTTCCGTGGCAGCTTGTTGGCACATCTTTTCTTCAGGATGATTTGCACGGTAGGTTGGTTCACTTGTATCCGAACCACCATTGTACTTTTATTCATTCATTTGTATCTAGTAAGCTCCATCAACCATATTTGTATTACTTGATAAGTTTATTGGACCAGTCTTTTATTTCGACCTTAGAGTCGCGCATGTATTATTCTGATTTGGTGGATTTGTTTTCTTTTGAGTTTTGAGCCACGCCCTTTGGCGTTGTATATTATTGTGCTTGTTGTGGTTGTTTCCGCCTGTTGGCGTTGAGCTAGCTCCCGTTTGGGGTTGCTTTTTATTGTTTATGCATATTATACCTGTTGTAGCCCGTTTGGGGGCCAGTTTTTACAGAGGAGACTCTGCCGAAATTTTTGGTAAAATTTGCTGATGTTTTTAGACTTGTTTTCTTTTTCTTCTTCTTCTTCTTTTATGGTTTAGATTTCTGGGCTTCGTCTTACTTAGGTTACGTGGCGCCTCTAGACGCTTCGTAATCTAAGTGCCAGTCACGTTCCGTACTTTCGGGTCGTGACAGCCTCAAAATGTGTCTGGACTTCTGATGGGACATGGGTTCCTTCACTAAAGCTATAGCGCCGTTGTTGTCGCAATACAGCGGTATTGGATTAACAATGGTTGGAACCACCTGAAGTTCTGTGAGAAACTTCTTCATCCAGACAGCTTCTTTTGCGGCATCGCAAGCAGCTATGTACTCCGCTTCCATCGTCGAGTCAGCAACGGTTTCCTGCTTGGAGCTCTTCTAACAGACCGCCCCTCCATTGAGGGTAAAGACATGACCCGACATGGACTTGGAGTCATCCTTGTCACTCTGGAAGCTGGAGTCAGCAAAGGCCTCGATCTGGAGGTCTTTTCCGCTATACACCATGAACATCTTCTTAGTCCTTCTCAGGTACTTAAGAATGTTCTTTACTGCTATCCAGTGTTTCTCCCCTGGGTCAGACTGATACCGGTTTACAACGCTCAGTGCGTATGCTACATCTGGTCTGGTACACAACATCACATACATTATAGAGCCTACAGCAGATGCGTAGGGTATAGATGACATGCGAGCCCTTTCCAAATCAGTCTTTGGAGACATTTCTTTGGATAGGGTGATTCCGTGACAAGCCGGTAGGTTACCGCGCTTTGAATCTTCCATACTGAATTGTTTCAGTATAGTGTCAATGTACCTGGACTGCGAAAGTCCCAACATCCTCTTAGATCTATCACGATAAATCTGGATCCCCAGAATGTAGTTGGCATCGCCCAGGTCCTTCATGGAGAACCTCTGTGACAAGAATTCTTTGACTGACTGTAGCATAGGAATGTCATTTCCTATTAAGAGAATGTCATCCATGTACAAGACGAGGAATACCACAGTTCTCCCTACAATCTTACTGTAAATGCATGGTTCATCTGGATTTTTGATAAAGTCGAATTCTTTGACAGTATCATCAAAGCAGATGTTCCAACTCCGCGATGCCTGCTTTAGTCCATAAATGGACTTAAGCAACTTGCACACTTTACCGCTGCTCCCACTCTGAATGAAACCCTCCGGCTGATCCATATAGACGCACTCTTCCAAATTGCCATTTAGAAAAGCCGTCTTTACGTCCATCTGCCAGATCTCATAATCGTGGAAGGCAGCAATGGAAAGAAGGATCCGAATGGATTTGAGCATAGCCACTGGAGAAAAGGTTTCGTCATAGTCCAAACTAGGTCTTTCACGAAAACCCTTTGCAACAAGTCTAGCTTTATAGGTTTCAACCTGCCCATCTACACCAATCTTCTTTCTGAAGATCCATTTGCAGCCTACGGGTTTTACCCCTTCTGGAGCAATGTCCAAAGTCCAAACTTTGTTGGTGTACATGGACTCCATTTCGGTCCGCATTGCATCCAGCCATTTTACTGAGTCACCGCTCTGAATGGCTTGCTGGAAGCTAGTAGGCTCATCATTTTCAATGATGCAATCCTCTCGATCCCCATCTATGAGAAAACCGTAGTATCTCTCGGGCGGATGAGACCGCCTACTACTCCTGCGGAGTGGCGCTGGGATGTCCGGTTCTCTTGAAACTTCTGGTTCTACCAACCTTCCAGTAATAGCTTGTGGTTCTGGAATTTCTTCCAATTCTATTGTGCTCCCACTTATCTGATTTTCTAAAAATTCAGTTTCCAAAAAGTGGGGATGCTGAGAAACAAAAACCTTTTGTTCCTCTGTGGAATAGAAAAGATACCCTCTGGAGTTCTTGAAGTATCCCACAAACTTACACAGTACTGAGCGTGCCTCGAGCTTGTCCGCATGCTGTCTTTTTACAAAAGCTGAACATCCCCATGTCTTAAGATACTTAAGACAGGGTTTCTTCCCACTCCACATCTGATATGGTGTGGTAGGCACAGTCTTGGTTGGAACCTTGTTCAAAAGATATGCAGCTGTTTCTAGTGCATAACCCCAGAAAGATCGCGGTAACTCAGCCTTACTCATCATGGAACGAACCATATCCAATAGAGTTCGATTCCGCCTTTCCGATACACCGTTGTGTTGCGGTGTGTATGGAGGAGTAAGCTGAGAGAGAATTCCATTCTCTTTTAAGTAGCCCAGGAACTCGGCACTCAAGTATTCACCACCTCGATCAGATCTTAGTGTCTTGATACTTTTGCATGTTTGTTTTTCCACTTCATTCTTGTATTCCCGGAATTTCTCAAAGGCCTCGGATTTATGCTTCATCAGGAAGACATGTCCATACCTAGAGAAATCATCCGTAAAAGTAATGAAGTATGAATAACCACTTCGCGCATGTGTAGACATTGGACAGCACACGTCACTATGTATGAGTCCCAAGAGCTCGCTCGCTCTTACGCCATGTCCAGTGAACGGAGTCTTTGTCATCTTTCCCATGAGACAAGATTCACAAGTAGCATAAGACTGATACTCGAACGGATTCAAATATCCCTCTTTATGTAACTTCGTTAACCGTGTCTTATTGATGTGACCCAGTCTACAATGCCATAAAAAAGCCTGATTTGTTTCCGGAAACTTTCTTTTAAGTATGTTCTGGACACTGAAAACCTGAGCTTGATTTAATACGTATATTCCGTTTTCTAATGTACCTGACCCAATCAGAACTTGATTTAGGTGGATGTGTACCACATCGCTTACAAAAGTAAAATCATATCCTTCCTTAGAAAGTAAGGATACATATATGATATTACAGGCTAGACTAGGTACATATAAACAGTTACGTAAAATTAATATCTGCCCACTTATCAATCCTAGGTGATATTCCCCTACGGATTCAGCGTTCATGCTCATTCCGTTCGCAACTCTGAGAGTCATATCATCTACCTTGATAACTCTATGGTTTCTCAAAACCTGTAATGAATTACAGATATAAGATCCTGATCCGGTATCTAGTACCCAGGAAGTAGAGTTAATTGACATACAGTTTTCTATTACAAACACACCCAAAACCGAAACCACAACATGCTTCGAATCCTGGCTACTGGCTTTGCTAGCCCTACAATCCCTCTGCCAATGTCCTTTCCCGTAACAATAAGAACGTCTCTGTTTCACCATATTTAGTCCCGAAACTTTTGCCCTTCCCTTTCCTTCTACTTTCCTGGTTTCCTTCAGGGTGTAAGTAGAAAGCATAGACTGTAGAATCAAGTCAGTATTTGACCAGTTCTTCAACGTGGTCTTCAGGTCTGTGAGCTCATCAATATAGCTGGTCTCTGTAAGGACGTTGTCCCCTACAGATAACCCGACAGCCAACCTCGCTTGAAGCAATTCGTTCGAAGTCTCATATCTTGCTATCCGAGATTGCTCTCCATATAAATCTTTGTTATGGAGGAAGACAGAAACTAAGTCCATCTTCTCGTGCTGCCTCTGGTATCTACCATCAACTGAGGCCAACACGAGACACTTGGCATTCGCACAGTCTTTTTCCGATGTCTTACGAATATCAGTATCCATGACGATGGAAACTGGTCCTGAGACGGCAGGGGTTTGATTAGTGAAGAGGTATCCCAGTTTGTCATGAGTAATGGACATCTGGACAGACCTTTTCCAGTCATTATAGTCAGATTCAGTCATTTTATTATTTAGATGTAACCTATGTCCGGTCACTGGGTTGCTGCAATTTTAAGAGTGAGAGGAGAAAACACTTAGCATGATGCTCTTGCAAACTTAGATTGGTTTTTAGTTTATCTAAACAGGATGGCTCTCACTGTTTCTCGAATCCTTCCTCAAACCATAAAAGAAGAATTAGTCAGGATTAATCTCACCGTACAATACTTGCTTAACCATTCAGCCAGACTAGTGTCGGTACTTCGAGGGAGGTTTTACGACGCTTTCGCGAAGTTCCTTAATTAAATAACCTCTTTTCCCTAGAGGCGTAGCCCCGCTAACACTGTTCTAGACACCTACTTGGTTTATAGCATTGATCGTTAAGTGAAAAAGTCTCCCGAGGAGTAGCGAATACTCACAGTAGGATCGAGATCCAAATATCATTGTGTGATAATGCTGAAGGAATCCTACCAACATTATCAAACTCCAAATGGTATGCAGCACTAGCAAGTTTCAATTTCCTTAGAAACCCCCGATGTGGATTTTTTCCCCATGCTCTTATGACCTTGACGAAGGTCAACAAATCATAAGTCACATGTCAAGTTCCACCCATCATTGTCCAGGTTAATTTGAACCCACCCGTATATACCCTTGATGAAGGTCAACAAGGTAATACGACTGTCCCAAATCAACGCATCTATCTATGCTACATATGAACACCCAACAGCTACCAATCACTATGCCTTGACGAAGGTCAATAAACGTAGCTTGAATACTATTAAATATACATATGAAATGACGGAGGGCTACGAATGGTTTTGGCAAAACCGTGAACGTAGTGAACTTGATATAATCGAAGGAACCTGATAGCTTTTAAAAGGAGTGGTTTAAGCTCCGCATTTTAAAAGTTTTCTGTTTTGGAAAAAACCGAGTGGTTTTGTTCCAACGATTCAGCTTTGGTTTATTTTCTTTGCATTAATATAATGCGTCCCATCAATTAATCCTACCATTGCAGAAAACAACGAAAATATGACGTACGCTTATGCCATCCGCATTCGCCACTGGGCCCCGTCATCACCCATTAGGTTACTTAACTAACGACAGAGCGGGGCCTAGACTAGCGCGGATGCAAAACATAAGCAACGCCTACTAGATATCATATATAGATATAAACATTTGTCAGATGCAATGATAGTCATTCTAGATCACAGATGAACACATTGGATATGCTAGGAATTCGCGTTTCGTTCGAGCCTGCAACGAAAGATGGATTACACGGTCGCGATGAACAGCCAAACCCCACCCTAGACCCCTACGGGTGCGGCAAACTACCCGCCAAATACCCGAAGTGAAGCAGCCTCCCTCAACAACGTGAGTAGGCCACTCAGCACTTCAAAGTACCAGGTAGTTTGTGCACCCCACCTTAGGTCTACCTAGGAGCAAAAACAGTAAAAGAAATAATATACAATGGTGGTTACAACCTCATCCCGGATGTGCGACCATGAAATAATATTACATCAAATTACAAATATTACATTGAATGAAAAATGAAAACCCTCATCTCACATCCCCGGCTATTCATCGCGACGATCCAACAAGTTCATATCCACAAACCAACATCACAGATCACAGATATGTACAACCCCTACTAATCGACATATAGCGATTAGTAGATGTTCAGTACATATATCACATTACAGATATAATCCAATTAGCTAAAGTTTATAGAACTTCGATCAAAAACTGTATTTGAATCTACCCCAAGTAAAATCCAGTACTCTGACAAATCTGGGCAGAAACAGAACTTCCCAGAATACACAAAACCAACACAGAGAACCCCGGAAGAAATTTGGTGCGCAGCCGAGTTGACTCGGCCGTGGATCCGCGGCGGATCGCTTGGATCGGCCGCGGATCCGCGGTCTTATGAGCAATTCTGGCGCCCAAATTTTTACAGTTTTCTCTAAAAAGCCTGCTTGTATTTGTCATGTCACTGAAAATATTTTTAGGCCTGTTTTTAAAAACAACAGAAAATACAAGTTTCGGTGTGTTTTCGGGATTTCTTTCGTGATCGAAGTTCTAACAACTTTGCTAACATGTTAGTTGTTGTTTAGCTAGGCTCTGATACCACTGTAAGTCTATGTAACCCACCCCGGTACTTACGGGGAGGCGGAAAGAGTAAAAATCAATTTTTTATCACAAGGGAACATAGACTAACCATGAAGGATCTTTACTAAACAAAAACTAACAAACAATCTACGAGTTCTAACTACTAGGTTAGAAGGTTATACCTAGCTTGAACTCCTTCTCTTCTTGTTGTGGTCCTCCTTGATGTGAGCTCCTTAGAGTGGTGTAGACGGCTTCTCCTCTTCGTCTTCTCTTTGCCAAAGAAGGATCCACCCGAAGGCCTCTACCTTGAGCTCCTACCTCAATAAAGAAGTAACTAGAGTGCTTGGCTTGCTAGACTAAGAACCCTAGAGTGAGTAGAGAGGTGTTTTGATGGTTTGTTCTCACAAAGCTCATGTTTTTCAACTCATGAAACAAGAGAGTTTTTGAGAGAGGAAGAGGAGAGAGCTTTTCAAGAGAGAGAAAGAGCAAGAGAGAAAAATGAGAATAATATGAACCTTTCTCTCATATGAACCAAAAAGAATAATGAAAATTTTAATTAGGATAAATTGTTATGGTTATTGTTGATTTGACCCTTATCATATCATAATAAATGCTAAGCATGCTCACAAAAAAATATCCAAGTCAACATGGGTCAACTTGGTAAAAGGGTCAAACCTAATTAACCATGATACAATTATCATTAATTAAAACTCATTAATCAATTTCCTCAATCTCATTATGGTATTAATCAAGTCAATGGTCAAAACCCTAATGAGGTTCCTCCACCTCTGTCAACTGTGTATACACACCCGCATCCGTGTCCCGAGGAACACGAACACTATGAGACAAGATCAATCCCAAAACAAATACTAGGATCTGGCTTAAACCAAAGCCCGCTAGTAATAACTGCCCGGACACCAAACGTGCACAAGTGCGCGTATGTGAACGAACCCCGTCGTAAAACCATACGACCTCTACTCTGTTTTGCCCAAAGGTGAACAACCCTCTGTGTGGGACTCTAAAGACTCGACACTACGCTGGCAGTGGGTTTAACCACAGGCCGCAAGCGGTACTAGCTGTACGTAACGGTCCCTAGGTAGATGCCGATAAGAAGACCGATGAGGTGAACCCATCCGAACTCCTACTGATCCTGAATGTGACAATCTCTGTACAGTCCGGTCTGTTCGTCTAAGAGTATCGCATGTCAGGCCTAGGGGGCGGTAAACGTCAATCCCCTAATAGCGGTACAAGTCGTGTCGGAGTGTAGCCCAGAACACCCTGAGAAACTACTGGAAACACTACCTGTAAATCTCGCTTGCCCTGACCAGGGACTTTGTGTAATGGCTCTCCTAGACACAGCGCGACTCCCAATACTGGGAGAGACGAATTCTGTCTAACCGTCACTGCCTCCAAGTATTTCGGGACTGCACCCAACTACTACCTGTTTGCATGACTCAATAGAGCCGTGGTAGGGTAGTAATCTAAGAACAGTAGGAACACACTCGAGGCAAAGTGACAGTGTCAAGTCAACGGACTAAGATGTACTCATGTCACCTGGGAGCTGATAACTGACGATAGGTATAATACCAACCAACAGTTCCCAGCGAGTCATGTCCAGTGTACTCGTAACCTAACGAGCACCTGCATATTATCTCCAGTACGACGTACTGATGGCTGTGGGACAACCATCTCGCCTCCTGGGATGAAAAGCGTATACACTAGTCTATTCTGGAGTATCGATGCCCTGTCTCGATAATCCTACGACCAGGGATCTGTAAAAGGATGTGCTTATAGATTACCCAGCCCCCACTAGTGTGACTGCCATCACAACGCTGGTAATCAAGCAAAGATCCTAAGGGCTCCACTAATATGTATAAGCAATATGCTAAAAGAAACACATGCACATATTAAAGTAGAAACAAACCAACTAGCATACTACCATTTTGAGCAAAACTGTCTATACAACTGTGAATATCCCAAGCCTCCATTAAGTAATATACAAACTAGTATGATACAGTAATGGCCTCTAGGGCATATACACTAACATAAACAAACAGTGCAGGGGTAATGGGGGTCGGCCAAAGGTTTTATGTACAAAACACAGGGGCTAATCCTTACGGATCACTCGCCGTCACCGGTCCAAGGTCCGATCTCGCCGGCCATTCTATGGAGTTGGAGGGTTGGATGGTAGCCACGTGTCCATGTCTCTATTAATAACATTTTACATATGTTTGTTTTTCCTGACTGTTCATTTTTGTGTACAGTGCATGTTGGGTTACGCCAATGCCCCGGCCATCAATCCTTGGCCAAATGCGGAACAAAAACTTTAATAAACCGGCGCTAACGGAACCCTAATCTACAGATCGAACCATTAACCCTATACTAGTTATATAAAATGGAGTTTAGAGAGGTTATACCGAACGATCCGTGTCCTTCGGTCTTCAACCTCTGTCCCAAACTCCTCGCGGCTTTCCCGATCAAGTTTGATCTCCGGTCTCCCCACATCGAAGAAGATCCACGTCGAGGGTTTGTAATACGGGCTCCCGCCTCAAAACCGAAGCAACTCGTGTATCTAGTTTGCTAGCCTAGATAGCCAAGATGAAGTAGAGAGAGTGTGTGATTACTTTGTCTCAATACACCCAAGGATTCTCAACTCATGAGAGGGTTTGGGTGGAGGTTGAAGAAGATGCCATTGGAGTGAAGTGTGAGCTCAAGAAAAGAAAAGAGCAAGTAAAGAAAAATGAGTGGCTGCCCCTTTTTATTTGTTGTGTGATGTATTATATTTTGTGACCAAGTAAAGAAAACAACTCATGAAAAAATATCCCAAACTCACAACAAATATCTTACACCATAAACAAAAACCTAGCATGTCACCCATGACCCACCATGAGTCACACCCATGTGATATCCATGAATCACCAAGTGAGCATGCTAGAATAATGAGTCACACTTTACATTCCAAATAAACATTTAAAACCTTAAATGTTTATAACAAAAAGAAAAAGTATCTTCTAAAGTAAACTTATAACGAATTACAAGAATACTCATCATCCGTATATACATACCCCCATCCGTATTCCGACTGAATACGAATACAACAAGACGAAAATAATCCAATAATATAATACTAGGATCCGGCTTAAACAAAAGCCCACTAGTATTATCCGTCCGAACATGATCCGTGCACAAGTGTACGAATATGATCGAACCCTGCCATAAAACCATACGGCCTCTACAACGTTTCGCCCGAAGCAGTGAAACCCTCTGTGTGGATCTCTAAAGACTCGTCAATACGCTGGCAATGGATTTAAGCACAAGCACGTCGGTGGCACTAGCTATATGTAACGGCTGCCCAAGTATTGAGCGAAAGGGAGGCCGACGAGCAAACTCATCCTGAAACCCTACTGAGCCTGACAGTGACAATATCCGTATAGTCCGATCCGTCCGTCTATGAGTATCGCATATCGAGTCTAGGGGGTGGATAAAGTCAGACCCCTAATAACACGACATTTAGTGTCGGTATGAAGCCTATTACCATCTGAGAAACTACTGATCCGAATCAGTAATTCTCGACTATCTTGGCCAAGGATTTCTGGTGATGGCCATCCGTGCACTCCGCCACATCAACCCCCAATACCGGGAGAGACAAATCCCCTGACAATCCGCTCACTGCCTCCACGTGGCTCGGGGCTTTACCCAACTAAAACCTGTTTGCACAACTCCTTTGAGCCGTGGTAGGATAGTAATCAAAGTACAGTGGGAACTCACACGAGACAAATGACGATCTCAGGTCGATAGACTAACCTGTACACATGTCACCAGGAAACTGCTATCTGACAATAGGTATAATACCAACTAGCACGTTTCCGGCGAGTCTGTCCGGTGTACTCATAACCCAATGAGCACATGTATACATCTTAGGTGAACTAACTGACACCAATGGCTTGTGAGACCGGCCACCGCCCCTCGTCGGGGTCTCGATCAGTATACACTAGTCTACTCTTGGAGTATCGATGCTCAGTCTCGAAACTCCCACGACTAGAGACATTTTAAGGATGTGCTTATAGACCACCCAACTCCCATGTATATGATCACCATCATACTGCTGGTAGTCAAGAAAGAATCCTATGGGCTCTATCAACATGTAATAGTGATCTGTAATGTCACCTAAAGCATGTACACGATGATAAAGACAAACTAGATAGTATACTATCATCTCGAGTAAGACTGTTCTACCGGTATAGGTCCTTCCTCAATCATTGCAATCACGTGCCTGCGATCCAATAATTGACTTGAGGGTACTATAGCCAACAATCTCCCACTTGTACTTAAGGTTAATTATTGCGGTGTCGCATACTCACAGCCCATGTGCTACCGAACACCCAACTTCTCTACTAATCAGTTTCACAAAGCTCGTTTGTTAAACTATTGCGTTCGAGAAATAGCCTCAGTGAGTGGATCCGTTCCAATGTTTCCTTCTATGTCTCTCTTTATCTCAAGTTCGTGGAGAAAGCCATCTCCTGAAATGAGCAATACCTGTCTTAGAATATGTCTGGATATCTGATGGGACCCAGTTCACAAATGAACTCCAAATCCAGCAAAGTTCTTAGACTGTATCGTCAACTGAATTTAATCAGTATCCTGCGCCATGCCTCCCTCAGTATCCGCATGGACTACCTGTCCAAACTACTGCCCCTCGTAAGAGGGAAAACTATAACTCTGACAGTCACTCTGTCATCCAAGTCACCTTGGAAGCGTGGAATGATAATCATCTCCCGAAGGAGGCTGTCGTTACCATATCCCTAGAACATTCACTTATGTCCATAAACTGCTTCCGAACGTTTCTCCAGGATTGGATTAACAAATAAACTTATTGCATCTAGTGCAAAAATAACATCTGGTGTGGTACTTGATATCTTATGATTGAATCAATTGCCTAAGCAAGTGATATGCCAATCATGCACATCCCTCTCCCCTTTAGTCTGTAAGACACCTTTAGAGAGGGTGACTCCATCACCTGCAGGTACACCACCATGTCAGGAGTCGACCATTCTAAAACGCCTTTAGAATACTATCAAAGTACCCAGATTGGGAAACTACACAAATCTAGATCTAAAACCATAGATCTAGTAACCATAATGCCTGATATAATAGCCATATCCTATGTGGAGAAACCACTGTGTGACAACCACAGTATAACCGATCGTAGTATAGGAATTTCACTTCTTATAAAGTGTATGTCATCCAAATACCAGGACATCACACCCTACTACCTTCTTAACAGATCCAGCTCCTATTCTGATGAAGTCAAAGCATATGACTGTCACATCAAAAATAGATGATCTATCTCCGCTATACTTGTTTTAGTCAATAAATAGACACAAGCTTCTTGTCCACTATGCTTCCGCTGCTCCCACTGACTACAACAACCCTCTGGCAGAGTCATATACACGTGCACTTCTAAAGCTAGTTTAGAACGACGCTATACTCATCCTTCTGCCGGGTCTCATAGTCTAAAACAGCAGTAATGGTAAGTCTGGGTAAACAAGAACCTCCCTGTCACCTTCTTTGAGGATACTGAAGTACCTCTCGGGTGGCTGAGGTTACCCACTGTTCTCCGCCGGAAGACGCGACCGGGACGTTGGGACGTCCGGGCCTGAATTCCAAGGGCAGATGCTATTTGGTGCTATCCTTCCACCTCTCTGAAGATGCCAAGTTGATTTATGACACCATGTATCGAAGGTTTAAACGGATGCGACCGATGTAGCAGACTTCGTCAGATTCCCCCTCGTTGAGGGGGTTTTAATTGTGGGGACGCTCTTCCCGACAGGTGCAAGCCTCTGCAGTTAATTACGCTACCGCATCGCGGTAACCACTTTCTCCTTCTCCAGATGGTCACTTCGTGTCGTGTGTGTTTGTTTTGTTTTTAGTTGCCCGTGGATTGTATACGGAGACTAATTTATGTTGTCGCCTGTAGGGCATGGATTAGTCCAAATCCGTATTTTCTTAGATTTGGGTTTGGGGTTGGGTTTAAGGATGCGTTAGTCTCATTTGAGACTAAGATCAACTTAAACGTTTGTTAAGAATGCGATAGTCTAATTTCAAACCAAGATCAACTTAACGCTTTGTTAAGGATACGTTAGTCTAATTTTTAGACTAAAATCAACTTAAACATTTGTTAAGGATATGTTAGTCTAATTTCAGACCAAGATCGACTTAACGCTTTGTTAAGGATATGTTAGTCTAATTTTTAGACTAAGATCAACTTAACGGGAAATTTTAGATCCAACAAAGAGCATTTTGGCTCTATTGTTTAGTTTAGGGACATTGCGGTCCATTATTAGTTTAAGGACATTACGGTCTATGGGCTTAAGGACCCCGTAGTCCAAGGTTAAGGACATCATAGTCCATAGGTGAAGGACCCCACAGTCTGCGGAATGTCTGGTTGTCGGGACCCGTCACCTCTCTGAAGACGTTGAAGGATTACAACGACCAATATCAGAGGAGTGAAAAGTTGTACCCTTGAACCAATATTGGTTAGGGGATCTGTAATTGGATTGATTTAAAGATCGTTAATCTCATTTGAGATTAAGATCAACTTAAATGTTTGTTAAGGATACGTTAGTCTAATTTTTAGACTAAGATCTACTTAACAGGATTATTTAGATCCAACAAAAGAGCATTTGGGCTCTGTTGTTTAGTTTAGGGATATTGCGGTCCAAGTTCATATGCAAACATGGATTTGGAAATGCACCAGATAGTTATTGGCCATTGGGACCCACCACCTCTCTGAAGAGGTTGAAGGATTACAACGACAAATATCAGAGGTGTGGAGAGATGTACCCTTGAACCAAAGTTGTCTGAAAGGCTCTGGGTTGTACTTTGAATGTCATATGAGATGACTAATTTTGGAAGACAAAAGTGTGTTTGAGGTTTAGTCAAAAGGGGGTACTGCCTCTGGAAAAACTTGGCTAATTCAAGCTAAAATTGGCTTGGATATAGTGTTAAAACACTAGAATACACTCGGCTATCACGTGCTCCCACGTGCTGCGTTTAAAATAGTGTTAAACACTAAGAATGCAGCGTACAAAACAGTGTTGGGCCCAAACTTCCTTTATTTTATTCTCAAAATATGCAAGTAAGTGTTAAACACTTTAGTCTTCATGGCCATCACGTGTGGGAACGTGATGGGTACCCATGTATTGGATATTAAAAGGATTTGCTAGGGGTCACGTGGAGACACGTGAGAGCGCCCATGCATTGGATTTTAATCCTTCAGTTCTTTCCATCTTCTCTTTTTTAAAGAGGTGTTTGTCAAGGGTCACGTGGGAGTACGTGACCTAATTTCGTTCATTCTCTTTTGATCACTGAGGAGGGGAGTCATGCGGACACACATGATCATGTTGGATACTGATTTCTTTTACGTGCATGGAGAGTTAGATCTCTTGTTTAAGAATTAAATTCTTTTGTAGGGTTAAACCCTAATTTTATTTAAATGAATTAAATTCCTATGTATTTGGAAGAATTAAATTCTTTAAACCCAATTCTCCCTCTAAGTTTTGGATCCGCATGGCAGAATCTTCCCGATGAGAATTAAATTCTCAATTTATGGGGAGATCTGTTTCTGCAGATCTTCAACCATGAAGAAGAACTAAGTTCTTATATTAAGGGTTAAACCCTATCTTTGTTGGAGAAATTAAATTCCTATGTGCTTTTGTGGGAGAATAAAATTCTCTGAACTTAGGTCCTCTCTTAGGCTTTAGATCTGCATGGCAGAATCCCCCCGATGAGAATTAAATTCTCAACTTATGGGGAGATCTGCTTCTGCAAATTTTCAACCAAAGGAAGAACTAAGTTCTTATTCAGAAGAGTTAAACTCTTAATTTGAGAATTAAATTCTCTTATAAGGTTATGGGAGCTTATAGAATGATCTCTTTCTCTCTCTTACCTAGGGTTTCTTTCTTTTCTGAAGAAATCTTCTTTTCTCTCTAGAGAATTAAATTCTCTTCTTTTTTCTCTCTCTGTTGTTGTATCTATATTTTTTCTTTCTTTTCTTCTTGGCTCCTATTTATACGAGAAAGAAAAGAATCGGTTTGTTTAGTCAATCTTTTATTGAAAGATTTTGATTGATTTTGTAACCAACATGATCTTTTAGATCACTCAGTGAATTTTATTCACCATTGGATTTTTAATCCAAAAGATATTTTATTTGATGTTCCTGGAAAGTTTTTAGGAAAATCTTTCCTTGTATAGAATCTTTCTATAAACTGGTGATTTTTAATCACCATTGGATTTTTAATCCAACGGTGCTCCACTTACAGAGCGCAATCTTTTTGTTTGGAAAGATCTAGGGAAATATTATGGATTTTGATTTCCTTTGATTAAAATTTAATTCTATTAGTTCAGAAGGTTTAAGAGCCTATCACGTGTTAGCATGTGACCCCACTGATTGACCATTTAATTAAAATTTAATTCTATTAGTTGAAAGATCTTTAAGAACCCATCACGTGTTGGCACGCGACCCCCTGTCACGTGTGGGCACGTGATTCCCTGTTTAGGGTTTTCTTTTCTTTAACTCAGAGAATTTTTAAGAGCCCATTACGTGGTGGCACGTGACCCACTGATTAAGCTTTTAACCAGAATTTAATTCTGTTATTTTAAAGAATTCGAAAACTTATCACGTGTCAGCACGTGGCCCTTGGTCACGTGTGGGCACGTGATGCCCCATTGGGGTTTTTCCTTGTATTTTATGAGGAAACAAATGCCCCAACAGCTTGTTCTCACGTGTTTGCACGTGAGTGCAACGCTGTAACTTTTGTGGTCGTTGGATCTGCCTAAGGAAAGGGGTAGATGAACAGTTTCCCATCACATCCTATAAATGCAGGGGTCTCTTCAGAAGCGCCTCCACTCTTTCATCTTCTTCCTTCCTTGTTCTTGCCTTGAGAATTTAATTCTCTTTCTCAGAGCTCAGTTCTCTGTTCCAAAAATTTTCAGAGTTTAACTCTGTCAATAAAAGATTTCCTTTTTCAGGTAACGATCTTGAACGGCCGAGGAACTTTCTTGTAGAAATTTTCTTTGGATTTTAAATCTACACCAAGGGTTTTTCCCTTTAACAAAAACCCATCTTTCCAAGTTCTTTAAGAATGTCCAATTTTTAAATAATAAACCCCTTTCGCTAGGGTTTCTCTGATTTTAGGGGATTGATGATGATACTTGTCTTCCCTCTGGAATTTAATTCCATTTCAAAGAGTTTAGCTCTGAAAATTTTTCTAGGAATTTAATTCCTCTGTTCAAAAGAAATTTAATTCCTCTAAAGAACTTAGTTCTTAAAGAAGACTTCTTGGGATTTTTCATCCTGAGTTGTTCTTGCAAAAATAGTTTAGGAGAGATCCTTCTCGATTTGCACAGAGTGTCTACAATGGGTTTTCTCCTTGGGGGAATGTATAGAGTTATTTGAATTTATTGAGAATCTTCCTTTTGTCCTCATGATGATTGCTCAGCCTCATTATTAGTGAGCCGCCATATTGATTTTGTGGGGCCCATTTGTTTTGTAACCAATGGTCCCATAAAATAAGTTGTTTGTCTTTTTCATCTACTGTCCTTTTATATATATATTTATAAAAATATATACACGTGTAGGCTTCACTAACAGTTTCCCCTTCCTTTATTTTAGGAACAATGGCTTCTCTTCCATATTTTCCTTACCCGCTCGGAAGCGGCTTTTCCTCAATCACCGTCGGATGAAGAAGTGATGGCAATGATCAGGGCTCATGATCCGGATTGCACCAACTTACTTTTATGGGGGATCTGGTACGGTCATATCATCCGTGGTCACCGAAGCTTTCTTTGCGAGGTGCCAATAGAACCTATCCGCTCGTTCCTGCCGATAGACCGTCCACAGACTGCTTTTGCTGTAGAGGTGGCAGATTGGACTCCTACAGGACGGCTCGAACCGTCGACAGCTGGGATACCAAACCAGCCTGTGCCGGCCATAGACATCTTGGGGCGTCGTATCTGCCAAGGTGAAGCCCAGCCTTAGGGACAAGTTTACAAGATAGGGCATACCCCTCATCATCCCACGGGCTATCTTCTCTGGGCTCGTTACATCTTATCCGCTCATCGTGCGTGACTGCAGAAAGTCGGGCTTTACCAAGCGGTGTATGCGTCCCTCTTCCATTATCAATCTTCCCATGTATGGGTTAAAGCTTTCCTAAATCAATAGAATCTTCCTACCAATACTTTCTTGTTAGGGGACCGCGAAGTTTCGATCTCTTTGGAAGAGTTTCACGAGATCTCGGGTTTACCGATCAGGGGAGCGCCTTATGAAGAATTGTTGCCCTCTGACGAGTATGCTTTCAAGACCGTGCCCGCCACGCTTGATGGCTTGTTGACTGAAAATGCCATCCGCCATAAGTATCCGAGTCTAATCAAGACTCTGGGGATTTTTGAGAAGCTATTCACAGAGTCGGAAGAACAGGGCGTCACTTTTAAAAGCTTTATCGCATGCTTCCTTCGTGGAGACGATCTATCAAAGGCGGCTCCGAAGTTCGTGAATATCAATGACCCCTTTGGGTTTAGTTTAAATAGGCTAATGGCTAGAGAAGAGGATTTGCCCCAGTTCTATATTCCAGTCTTATCGTCTGTACCTTTCGAGTCGATCGCAGCTCCTGGCATGGTTGAAGAAACTTTCTTCATCAGTTTTATCAGCGTTTGGCTCAGTTGGTTTGTCGTTCTAATGCACCGTCGATTCATGAGAGCCTCGGTCATTTACCCTGCTCATCGCATCGTGAAGGGACGCGACTAGCCATGGGCATCGCAGGGCTGTCGCATCTGTACCATGGGCTAAGCACTGCAGCCAATACCTCAACCCCTGGCGTGAACGTAGTGAGTTTCTCTCTTCATTACTTTACGTCATGGATTGAGATGCACGTGCTAGGGGCATTTGCTACGCACCAGAGACCCAGCTTTTATGATGCTTATACCTTTCCGCGGCTCATGAGGTTAGTGGATGCTTCTGCTCCTGACCCGACTCGATTAGGGGCTCTTCGTGTGCTGCTCAATCCGTATGCCAACGAAGGCGGAATGGTATTTAGTGATCGAATCCTCTCTGCTCCTTCGGGACCTGTTCAACAGTTGTTTGACTTATCGAAAGAGGGGGCACCATCCTTGAAGCCCAAGGAAGCCATGCACCTGTAGATCAGACCCGGTTATCTGGTGTTCCGTCAAAACAATGTGGCTCTTTTCATGCAGTACAATCCACACCGCTTTGCCCGGCAACCGGGATACAACTAGGGTGTCCCCTTCGAGGCATTCACAGTGGAACCCCGCCCTTCTTTGGAAGCTGTACGTGACACCACCCACCATTTCATGAGGCTGAACACCGGTTCTCATTTCATGATCCCCGAGGCCGACTACATTCCGAAGTGCGTGAGGGCTTTCACGGGTTGGTATCGCCACCGGGTTAGTCCAATCATTGCTGAAGAGAGGAGGATACTTTTTGGGCTTAAGGCTCCCGCCCCGCTCCATGCTAAAGGAGTCCCGACGCGACCGCGGATGATGGTTCGCCCTCCTTTAAGGGATACTGTTACCGTACTTATTCCTGAGGCGGCGGATGTGGACTTGACTCCGACAGTCGGTATGCCGATGCGCACTAGAGCTCAGGCAAGGGCTTCTGATAAGGCGCCAGTAGCAGTATCATCAGCTGCGGTGTCAGCAATGGCAGTGTCATCATCGGTAGCACTGCCGAGAGAGGATATTGAAGGCGAAGTGGGTCAACGTCGCACCAAAGCACCGAGGGGAAAGAAGCGATCGTCTTCTGGTGTTAGTTTTGGGTCAAAGAGGTGAAGGAAGACGATCACCAATCTGCTCGACTTTTTAGTAGAATCCGAGCCTATCTTTCAAGATGAAACACTAGCTATGCAAGAGCCGGATGGTGATCTTCTTTTTCCAGGTTCATCTGCCGAGAAAGCCGCACAATTGGCTGAGGCTATAAGACGCTCCCAGGATGAGACTGAAAATGTAAGGATCCAGAAGAGGCCTTATCCTGCCGTCATCTTCTACGAAGATCCTCCATCGATACGGCGGATATTTATAGGTCCTTTAGAAGAGGGAGGCGAGATAGCCCTTAAGCAGCCTATCTCGGCCGATGCCGAAGATGTGCTGTCGTTGTGGACCGGTGGCCACGAGTCTACCCTCGAACCCCAGCGAGCACGAATTCTTGAGAAGGAACGCCGTCTTGAGAAAGCTATACTAGAAGCTCCTTGGCGCATTGGTATACTTATATATCTTTTTGTAGTATTTTGCACTGCTTATATATACATCTTCTTATCTCCGTGAAAACTTTGCAGGGACTTCGACAATGGCAGAGGATCTGAGTTCGAGTCGCGCCTTGACTATGGACTCTGTAAATATCCCCGATGAGACACTAGTAAGTGTAGAGGGGGTTGATATAGCTGTTCTTCCTGCCACGGAGCTCCCATTGGTGATTTCCGTTCCCCCGGTGCTTGCTCTCCCGGAAGAGACATCTTTATTGGCCGCGGATTCAATGGATCTTTCTGGGGATGGCTCGGAGACTGTGGGACAGGTAGTCGAGGCCACTGTCCTTTCATTAGAGCCTGCAGCGGTGGCCACTGCTCCTCAATTGGAAGTTGTTATACCGGCCCATGTCCCCGATGTTGTGCCTGGGGGCATGGAGGAGGCCGCCGAAGCTGCTATCCCTCCAGTCCACAGTAGGAGGAGCATCGAAGGTAGCTTTCTATATTTTATTTTAATAATCTCCCCATCATCTGAACCTTTCTGTCTTTTCAGAGCTACGAGGATTGGCGGCGTCCATCGTGGACCTATCCCCAGGAAGTCTTTTCAGCGTCTGCTAGAGATGGCCGCTCCGCAAGCAATATCCCCTCAATGCATCGTCCTCTCTTCCATGCAAGGTTAGTGTTATTTGCCTTCTCCTCATGGCATTATTATTATTTCATATAACGATACTGATGTCTTCTGTAGTTCTGGAAGCCAATGACGAAGTTGAGATTCTTGACAGGCCTGGGGATCTTTTGGACCCTTCTTGCATGACTGTGGGTAAGTAAAGTTTCGACGTTGTTCCATCTGCTCTTTGCTTGCAAGTTTCACTGATTGTTTATAAATCTTAACAGCTTTGCCAGTTCTTACCACAATGGAATCTCGCATCGCCATGCTACACGGCCCTTATGCTCTACGCGCCTCGGAACGGATGGCAAAGCTAAGCCTTCACTCTTTGTCAGCTCTGATCAAAGACCTTCGTGCTGGTAGTTTAATCACGGCCGAAGAATTTTCCACCGAAGCCAACAGTTCTCTCCCCTTTCTTGCTTCTTACCACAGCGAAACATTGGTGCAAGTCTGGGTTGAGTTTTGTCATCGGATGGAGTCTTGCTTGCATAGTCTTGAATGTACGCGCCTTCCTTCAGAGGTTGTGGCTGCAAAGGCGAGCTTGCGGGGGCTGATCGAACGGTGCGCCACAAATATGTTGTCATGCGAGAAGAGACTCAGCCGAAAATTTTCAGAGAGGAAGCTGGCTTCAACTGCGCTGGGGGAACTTCAAGCTGATCTTCTGGCCAAGACCACTCGGGCATATGAACTTTGGCGGGTGCTTCAAGAAGCTATCAGCGAGGTGGTAGCCATTGATAAAGCTGTCATTTTTACTCGCGAAATGGTCGAAGCTCATAAAGTTACCAAAAAGGAGCTTGAAAGTCGGCTTGCCTC
This sequence comes from Agapanthus africanus, assembly GCA_030015575.1. Lineage (NCBI taxonomy): Eukaryota > Viridiplantae > Streptophyta > Magnoliopsida > Asparagales > Amaryllidaceae > Agapanthus > Agapanthus africanus. Next base: position 390,437,306 of record JASDDO010000016.1, read on the forward strand.
GTACCAGGCCCAATAATCTCAAGCGGAGGCCCGTCTCTTAGCGATAATGAATCATGAAGCCGAGGCCTAGCGGAAAAAGGATGAACTGGCAAATCTATTAAATCGTCCGCCGGCTTGAAGAATTGTATATTTTTCTTTTTATTCTTCTTTTGTATATACTCCTGAATGAGAGTATTTTTGTATTCTTTCATAAATTGTACTTTGTATTCATTTTGATTCATGAATAAAAGACATTTTGCTTCATGGTGGTGTGTCTCTTTTAGTAAATGCATTTTGTGGATAATCTATTTTGATCTCCTTGTAGGACAGCGATGGCTTAGAAGTCAGGTTCAGATCTGTCTCCAAAGGCTTTCCAACTTTATGAGCCGTGAGGGTCTCATAAAGGTATTTCTCCTTACGAGTCGTGAGGATCTCGTAAGTGTAATTCCTCCTTAAGAATCGTGAGGATTCCTAAGTGTATTTTCTCTTGAGAGTTGTAAGAATCTCACAAGAGAGTTTTTCTTGCTTACGAGTCGAGAGGACTCGTAAGTGATTGTTTCCTTTCTTGTCGGAGAGTGTGGTCCGTAGAAAATCTACCTTGACCTCTCTGTGAGGCAACGATGGCTTGGGAGACAGGGTTAGGATCTGCCACCTAAGACTTTTCAACTTTATAAGCCGTAAGGGTCTCATAAAGGTATTTCTCCTTACGAGTCGTGAGGAGCTCGTAAGTGTAATTTTCTCCTTAGGAATCATGAGGATTCCTAAGTGTGTTTTCTCTTGAGAGTCGTAAGGATCTCAGAACCCCCTCCTATCGCTCATTGCCTCCAGTTATAGCCAATCGAACACAGCACAACATCAACTCCCTATACCGGGAGAGATGAATCCCCTCCTATCGCTCATTGCCTCCATGTGATTCGGGACTGCACCCAAAAGCCACCGTTTTGCACGCCCTCTTAGACATGGTAAGGTGGAAATCAAAGCACAGCGGGAATCACACAAGACTCTATGACGATCTCGGGTCTACAGACTACCCTGTACCAGTGTCACCGGAGAACTGCCATCTGACATGTGGTATATCACCATCTGGGAGTTCTCGACGAGTCCGTCCAGTGTACCCAGTCTCCACTGAGCACCCGCACACCATCCTTGATGTCCAACACCGATGGATATGGGATCATCTATCGCCCATCATATGGGTCAAGATGCGTATACGCTAGTCTACTCTGGTGTATCGATGCCCTGTCTCGACACACCCTCGACTAGGAACAGTTATAGGATGTACTCATCGACTACCGTGGCCCCACTAGTATGATCTCATCATAGTCCCAGTAGTCGAGTACAGATCCTAAGGGCTTTATCAACATGTGAGATTAAGACAGTAAACCAATACAAGTCAACATGTTAAGATAAAGTGAAACCAAATAGCATACTATCATGACGAGCAAGAAAGTCCTCTCTATATATATCCAAGCATCCATTATAATATACATCATATGTACAACAATGGCCTCTAGGGCATATACATAACTAACAATCTCCCACTTGCACTAAGGCCAGCTGCTGTAGTATTTCATACCTAGCATCCCGAATAATCTCTCAAACTGTATCTGGGGAATGGCCTTCGTGAATGGATCCGCAGTGTTGTCCTTCGTATCTACTCTCATGATCTCGATCTCCCGGCGATCAACTATCTCCCTGATCAGGTGATACCGCCTCAGAATATGTCTGGACTTTTGATGGGATATGGGTTCCTTGGCCAACGCCACAGCTCCATTGTTATCGCAATACAGAGGTATTGGATGTTCAATGGATGGAACCACACCAAGTTCACTAATGAACTTCTTTATCCAGACAGCCTCTTTGGCAGCATCATTGGCATGTATTCAGCCTCCATCGTCGAGTCTGCAACGGTATCCTGTTTGGAACTCTTCCAACATACCGCCCCTCCATTGAGGGTAAAGACAAATCCCGAGTGCGACTTAGAGTCGTCCTTATCACTTTGGAAGCTCGAATCGGTAAAGGACTCCACCTGGAGTTCTCCGTTACCATACACCAAGAACATCTCCTTAGTCCTTCGTAAGTACTTGAGAATGTTCTTCACAGCTGTCCAGTGATTCTCTCCAGGATCTGCTTGATACCGACTCACTACACTTAGTGAGTATGCTATATCGGGTCTAGTACACAGCATCTCATACATGATAGAGCCTACTGCCGAAGCATAAGGTATCCCTTGCATGCGAGCTCTCTACAAATCAGTCTTGGGAGACATCTCTTTAGAGAGAGTGAGTCCAGAGATCGTGGGTTGGTTCCCACGCTTGGATTCATCCATACTAAAGCTCTTTAGTATGGTGTCAATGTACCTGGATTAGGACAATCCCAGTATCCGTTTAGATCTATCTCTATAGATCATGATTCCCAATATGCAGGAGGCATCACCTAGATCTTTCATTGAGAATATTTATGATAAGAAGAGCTTGACTGATTGCAGCATAGGAATATCATTTCCTATCAAGAGTATGTCATCCACGTACAATACGAGGAAGACAACCTTACTCTCTGCTACCTTCTTATAGATACAAGGTTCATCTATATTTTTGATGAAGTCAAACTCTTTGACTACAACATCAAAACAGATGTTCCAACTCCGCGATGCTTGCTTTAACCCATAAATAGATTTAAGCAGCTTGCACACCTTTCCGCTGCTCCCACTATCTACGAAGCACTCTGGCTGAGTCATGTACACGCACTCTTCTAAATCACCGTTTAGAAAGGCGGTCTTAACATCCATTTGTCAGATTTCGTAGTCATGGTATGCAGCAATGGCAAGTAAGATCTGGATGGACTTAAGCATAGCCACTGGAGAAAAGATTTCGTCATAATCCACACCTGGTCGTTGACGAAAACCCTTTGCAACAAGTCTAGCTTTGAAAGTCTCAACTTTTCCATCTGCACCAAATTTCTTTTAAAAGATCCACTTGCTCCCAATGGGTTTTACCCCTTCAGGATCATTTTCCAAAGTCTATACTTTGTTGGTGTACATGGATTCCATCTCAGATCGCATTGCATCCAGCCATTTCACAGAGTCACCACTTGTGATGGCCTGCTCGAAACTAGTCGGGTCATCATCTTCCATGATGCAATCCTCGCTTCCACCATCAATGAGAAAACCGTAGTATCTCTTGTAAGTGCACGGCGGCGCCCCGGCCTCCATCCCGAGGCCAAATGCGGAAGCGATGGTTAACTTTAATTTTTCAAACCGGCACCACCGCGCACTAAAACCCGGATCGAACCATTAACTAGTCCTAGCTAACTACAAGATGGGGAAGAGAGATATACCGACTGATCCGTGTCCTCCGGTCTTCTCGTCGTCGTCCCGATCTCCCGCGAAAGCTCCGGTCTCCACCTCGTCGCCGGAAGGGCACCACGTCGCCGGCTTCTTTTACGGGCTCCCATCTCTATACCGAGGCAACTCGGGCACGAAGTTGGCGAGCCGACGTGCCCAAGGTTTGCTGTAGAATGCGTGTAGTGCTCATGTCTCATTTTGGGGTTCATGGAGGTTGCCTTTTGGTGGAGAGATGATACATGCTTTTGGAGGAGGAGCTTGTGGGATTTTACCAAGCCAAAAAGGCAAAAATCCTCCCACTAGAATTTTGGACAGCCCGATCAAAGAGCAAGGCCGGCCATGATCTTGGAGAGGAGAGAATGAGTGAGAGTGAGGGAGTGAAAAAGGATAGCCACACCAATAATCAAGTGAAAGGAAATGGTTATCATATTCAACCATCATCAAAAGCATGATGACTCCAAAGTCAAGCAATGATCACTAACAAATCCACACTCCACCAACTAATCAACAACCATGATTGCTACAAAAAGTCAAGCAATCATGAACCATGGAAGGTCAAGGGATGGGACTCCATCATGAAACCATCATGACACAAAAGTATGCAAAGAACACCTTCCACAAATGCTTATTTGCACAAATGCAAATAAGCCCTCCTCCACCAAACTTCGGCCATTGAAAGATACAAAGAAATATGGCCGAAACGGAAAGCAAACTGGCAACTCCAGAAAACTGGTCCCGTAATAAATTACAGGAAAACCCCGATACTGTGTATACACACCCGCATTTGTATTCCGACCGAAATACAAATGCAATGAGACAAAATCTACACTGTACTATACTAGGATCCGGCTTAAGCCAAAGCCGGCTAGTATTATCCGTTCGATCCTGATCCGTGCAATACCGCACGTATCTGATCGAACCCTGCCATATCTCCATACGGCCTCTACAGCGTTTCGCCCGAAAGCTTGAGTAACTGAATGTGTGGTGGACTCTAAAGACTCGTCAATACTATGGCTGTGGATTTAACCACTAGCACGTCAGAGGTATTAGCCATACGTGACGGGCCACCAGCTATTGACCAAAAGGGACGTCGATGAGCGAACTCATCCTGACACCCTACTGAGCCTGTCAGTGACAATATCCGTACAGTCCGGTCCGTTCGTCTATGAGTATCGCATGGCGGGCCTAGGGGGTTGGTAAAAGTCAGACCCCCAAAAGCGGTACAAGTCGTGTCGGAGTGTAGCCCAGAACACCCTGAGATACTACTGGAATACCTACCAGTAAATCTCCTGCCTCGGCCGAGGGCTTCGTGTAATGGCTCTCCTAGACACAGCGCGACCTCATCCCCAATACCGGGAGAGACGAACCCCTGAAGATCCGCTCACTGCCTCCATGTGGCTCGGGACTGTACCCAACTAAAACCTGTTTGCACGTCTCCTTTCAGCGTGGTAGGGTAGTAATCAAAGTACAGTGGGAACTCACACGAGACAAATGACGATCCTCAGGTCGATGAACTAACCTGTACACATGTCACCAGGGAACTGCCATCTGACGTCAGGTAGAAGACCAACTAGCATGTTCCCGGCGAGTCCTGTCCGGTGTACTCATAACCCAATGAGCACATGTATACATCTTAGGTGAACCATCTGACACCAGTGGCTTGTGAGACCGGCCACCGCCCTTCGTCGGGGTCTCGACTGTATACACTAGTCTACTCTGGAGTATCGATGCCCTGTCTCGAAACTCCCACGACTAGGGACCTTTTAAGGATGTGCTTATAGACCACCAGCTCTCACGTATATGATCGCCCTCATACTGCTGGCAGTCAAGCAAGAATCCTAGGGGCTCTATCAACGTGTACTAGCGACATGTCTGGTCACCTAAAGCAGTACACGATGATAAAGATAAACCAGATAGCATACTATCATCTTGAGTAAGAATGTCCTACCGGGATAGATCCTCCCTCAATCATTGCAATCACATACCTGTTATCCAATAATTGACTCTGAGGGCACTATCTCCAACAATCTCCCACTTGCACTCAAGGCTAATTATTGCGATGTCGCATACTCACAGCCCGTGTGATACCGAACACCCAACTCCTCTACTAGTCAGTCTCACAAATCCCGTTTGCGAAACTATTGCGTTCGAAGAATAGCCTCAGTGAGTGGATCCGCTTTGATGTTTCTTTCTATGTCTCTCTATATCTCAAGTTCGCGGAGAAACCCATCTCCCGAAATGAGCAATACCTGTCTTAGAATGTGTCTGGATGTCTGATGGGACCTAGCTCATAAATGAACTCCAAATCCAAAGTTCTTAGACTGTATCGTCAACTGAACTCAATCAGTATCCTGCGCCATGCCTCCCTCAGTATTGCCTTGGACCACCTGTCCAAAATACTGCCCCTCGTCAGAAGGAAAACCTATAACTCTGACAACCTCCTTGTCGTCCAGGTCACCTTGGAAGCCTGGAATGATAACTGTCTCCCGAATGAGGCTGTCGTTATCATATCCCTAGAACATCTACTTATGTTCTAAAACTGCTTCCGACTGTTTCTCTAGGATAGGATCAATGTCAACTTATTGCATCTAGTGAAAGAACAACATCTGGTGTGGTACTTGACATCTCATGATTGACTCAATTGCCTGAGCAAGTGATCTGCCAATCATGCACATCCCTCTCCCCTTTAGTCTGTAAGACACCTTTAGAGAGGGTGACTCCATCACCTGCAGGTACACTACCGTGCCAGGAGTCGTCCATTCTAAATACTCTTAGAATGCTGTCTAAGTACCCTGATTGGGAAACCACCCAAATCTAGATCTAAAACCATAGATCTAGTAACCAGTATGTCTGATACAAAATCCATTTCCTTTGTGGAGAAACCACTGTGTGACGACCAAAGTATAACCGATCGTAGTATAGGAATATCACTTCCTACTCTGTGTATGTCATCCAAATACCAGGACATCACACCCTACTACCTTCTTAACAGATCCATCCCCTATTCTGATGAAGTCAAACCTATGACTGTCATGTCAGAAATAGATGATCTATCTCCGCTATATTTGCTTTAGTCTATAAATAGACATAAGCCACCTGTCCACCAATGCTTCCGCTGCTCCCACTGACTACGAAAACCCTCTGGCAGAGTCATATAGACGTGCGCTTCTAAAGCTAGTTTAGAACGACGCTATACTCATCCTCTCGCCGGGTCTCGCAACCTGGAACAACAGCAATGGCAAGTGTGGGTAAACAAGAACTTCCCTGTCACCGTCCTTGAGGCTGCCGAAGTACCTCTCGGGTGCCTGAAATTACCCACCTTATCTGCGGAGTGGTCAATGAAATGTCAAGCCAGATTGAATCTTTAGGTTCCTTATCAAATCTTCAGTAATCGTTTGCGGTTCTGGAATCACTTCCAGTTCTACCATACTCCCACTACTGTTTTCTGAAAAAATCCATTTTTGTTAAAACTGTGGCGAGTTAAGAACAATATCACTATTGATCTTCCAGATGGTAGAAAGTCAACCCTCGTCATAGCCTGGGTCAACCCACAAACAGCCATTACAGAAACGTGCCTTGAGTTATCCAGACTCTGGTTTTAATCATAAGCCGGACAACTCCCCGTACCTTAACATCGTTAAGATATGAACTGTTCTATATCAAATATAGAACCAGAGGCACTGATTTAATTGAACCAGATTCAAATCATGCAACTGTCTCCAGTGCATGTCAACCAAATGGAAGGAGGCCGATCAGCGTTACTCAACTTAGGAATGCTTCCAATTATGAGTAACCTGAAAGAGAAGCAAGTTCTCTAAATCATTACTATCAACTGAATACCCTACACAAGTATCTACATCTTCGATCACCTTGAAGAATCCCGATACTTGCAATACTTGGTTCTCTACTTTATTCAAATACCTATAACTTCTCAAAATTCGGACCCTGTGTTTCCACGAAACACTTGTCTAAAAACTAGAGAAGTCATAAGTAAACCGAATATAGTACGAGGACTAACCCCTCTGTCCTGAAGGACCCTGGACAACATACAATACTCTGTATAAGTCCCTTGAGTCTGATAACTCATTCACTGTGTATCGTAGGTTGAAAACTGTATTTATGGTTAAGAAGAATTACACCGCTGTTTAATGCTCCTTACCTAACCATCCACTGATATAGGTAAATGTCATCAACATAATATCAAAAAGGTATATCTCACTCTATAAAAATAGACGTACAGATATATCAATTTGAAATTGGTGCATAACAGCGGATATTCAAAACCAAATATTTGCCGTCCGGCAAACAACCCAGGTGACTTCCTCAAATATCACCGATTACAACGAATCCCGATATAATGAGGATGATCACCCAATTCCCAATAACTTACTCCCACTCATCATCTGTAAAACCATACAGATGTGAGAATTATACCTGGTAAATACATACCCTGGAGTAAGGACTAATTGGGAAATCAGTTTTCCTTTAACAGTACACAGTGAAACTGAAACATTAAAATGTTTCGATGGGGTATCCCGGTATTCCTAGTAATGCCTCTTCCAGATTCACGACTGTAACCGTATAATTCTTTGCCACCTCTCCAAATCCCTTTATATGTCTTTAGTCATTACCTTCTGCACACCCCTTTAGGCCAAATGGTTTTCTTCCTTCCCTACCATTCGGCACCAGCCTATGGTTTGGAAGAAGACTGTCCAATAAGCATAATGGGTGTACTGTCCTAATCCTAGGAGCACTCGCAATGCGAGAGAAGGTGAAGATAAAAGACAACCGAATAAACCTTATTCCTATTTCTCCTGGACCAGAATCCATCCCCGAACTGGAACAAGTTCCTTTCGAGTTCGTATATAACCATACGATAGAGTATCCAATAAACTGTGGATCTTCGTAGTGATACGGAGTGTCCTGGAGAAATACAAAGGTGATTTAGGATTGGAGATGAAATACTTGGTTTGGTCGTGAATAGCAGTCGCAATTTACTTTGCCCTCTTACTAATCCCTTGCTTTGTCTTTACATAATACCTTCTGTACACCACCGTTAGGCTAATTGGTTTTCTTCATTCCCTACCGGTTAGCACCTGCCTATGGTTTGGAAGAAGACTATCCAATTTGCGTAATAGGTGTACTATTTCCTAAACCATGGAGTACTCGCAACTTGAGAGAAGGTAAAAGGAAAAGACAACTGAATAGTCCTATCCGTTTTCTCCAGAACCGGAAACCGTCCTCGAATAAATCTCTTCGAGTTCGTATATAACCATACGATGGTTTTGTCCAATAGAAGTGGACGTTCATAGTAATACGGGGTGTCCTAGAGAAAAGGGTAAAAGCAGGTGTGGCAATGAGGTCTGCAACTCTGACAATCCAAAAGCCAGTGTTTAAGAAGGTTCGGTCAACTTGGTCTCTGAGTCATAGTCTTAGGGTCGGGTCAATGGTCGCTGCCGAAGAGAGAGAGAAAAGAAACACTCAGCGTGCACTCTATCCTAGATCAGAATGGTTACCAATTTATCTAATCTGAAAACCTCCCACTGTCACCTCAAATTCTTCTCCAAACCTTAAAGAAGAATTAGTCGGGGTCACCCGAGGAGTAAACTAACTCATCAGTGGGAATCGGGATCCAACTATCATCGCATGATAACGTGACGGAATCCGCTCACGGTGTCACACTCCAGAAGGTATGCGCATATCTGGCAAGTTTCAGTTCTTTTGAAACTCTCGATGTGGTTTTTGCCCCATGCTCTTATGACCTTGGCGTGAGGTCAAAATATCATAAGTCACATGTCAAGTTCTACCCATCATTGTCCAGGTTAATTTGAACCCACCCGTACATACCCTTGACGCAGGCCAAAATAGTAGTACGACTGTCCCAAACCAACGCATCTATCTATGCAACAGATAAATACCCGGCAGCTACCAAACACTATGCCTTGGCGTGAGGTCAAAATACATAGCTTGAATACTACCGAATATTTAACTGAAATGATGGAGGGCTACGAATGGTTTCTGGCGAAAACCTTTAACGTAATGAACTTGATATTGTTGAAGGAACCGGATAGCTTTTAAAAATATAGTAACGAAAACCTTCGCTAAAGAGGTCACTCCCGGTGAAGGGATCTCGGCTCTTTCCCCGTAGAATGAGGTGCAGGATATTCCAACTGAATACCACGATGCAAAGCAAAAGTAATCGGTTATAGTGAAGTTAATGCCCTGATGCAAACTTTTTGTCCAAGGGGTCACTCCCGGTGAAGGGATCTCGGCCCTTGCCTCGTCGACTGAGGAGCAGGATATTCCAACTGAATACCACGATGCAAAACAAAAGAGAACGTCCTTGCAAATAACAGCTTTTTGAAAAATATTCCAACAACATCAGATTAGGTTTGTTTTTAACTTGCATTGATCCGAATCAACGCAGTCCCATCAATTGATCACACCACAAAGAACGAAAATAATATGACGTACGTATATGCCATCCGCATTCGCCACTGGGTCCCGTCATTACCCGTTAGGTTAGCTAACTAACGACAGAGCGGGGACTGGACTAGCGCGGATGCAAAACATATACAACATCTACTAATATATATACCAATATATTATATTTCGCTCAAGGCGTGATAAAATGCAACATCACAGAAATGTACAACATCACAGAAATGTACAGATATCTGGGATCCCCGGGTTTCACAGAGCCGCTGAAACCCGACGTTCCCCTGGTCGTGTGGATAGCCTGTGCAATGAAAACCCTAGACCCCTACGGGCGCGGCAAGTTACCCGCAAAAACCTGAAGCGAGGCAGCCCCCTTCAGCAATGTGAATGGACCACCCAGCACTTCACGGAATCCGGTAACTTGGGCACCCCTCCTGGGTCAACCTGTACCCCCTACGAGTGCGGCGAATAGCCCGCCAATTCTAGAGTGAAGCCCCCTCCGTCTCAATGCCATGAGATGCGGGCTTGTTGCCCTCTAGAACCCGGCTATCCGTGCACCCCTCCGCGGGGCAATCCTAGTACAGAAAGTAAAATATACATACAACGGGTACATCGACCGCAACCTGGTCGTACCCCAAAATAATAATACAAACAGGCAGTGACGGCAATCCACATGTCGAACGCTCGCCCCGCAATATCAAATGTACATAATACAACAAAACTGTACTAGCATTGCATCCAGGCTATCCCCACGACCAATCCGCAACATCACAGCAATACACAGAACATCAACGTGAAAATCACGTTCGCAAATCCGTCTAACCGGGCTATAGCAGTTAGACAGGATTTACCGATCAAGTGACATTCACGGTCGCAGATATAATGTAAATACCGTGAACTAATGTGTTTAAAATATCCGATCGATCAAATTTACCAAGTGGGCCCGCAAGTACTACTGTAGCACATCAAGAAATTCTGGGCCAAAAATTAATATTCCAAAACCCCTATTTTCATCACAGGAGGCATCTGTAAAAAATTGGTGCACTGATCACTCAAAACAGCGGCAGAACCGCGGCCCAAGTATGGGTTTGGCCGCGGTTCCGCGGTCGAATAATGAGATCTCGCCACCAAATTTTTACAGTAGGCTTATAATTCCATGCACAGTATTCTGAGACTACCTGAAAAAATTTTCGAGACAAAAAAATTTCGACAGAAAACTGTTGTTTCGAAAAACACGGTTTTGGAACATTTGTTCGATCGGAAATGTAAAACACATTAGACAAAGCTAGACTATGTTAATGGCGAGGCTCTGATACCACTGTAAGTGCACGGCGGCGTCCCGGCCTCCATCCCGAGGCCAAATGCGGAAGCGATGGTTAACTTTAATTTTTCAAACCGGCACCACCGCGCACTAAAACCCGGATCGAACCATTAACTAGTCCTAGCTAACTACAAGATGGGGAAGAGAGATATACCGACTGATCCGTGTCCTCCAGTCTTCTCGTCGTCGTCCCGATCTCCCGCGGAAGCTCCGGTCTCCACCTCGTCACCGGAAGGGCACCACGTTGCCGGCTTCTTTTACGGGCTCCCACCTCTATACCGAGGCAACTCGGGCACGAAGTTGGCGAGCCGACGTGCCCAAGGTTTGCTGTAGAATGCGTGTAGTGCTCATGTCTCATTTTGGGGTTCATGGAGGTTGCCTTTTGGTGGAGGGATGATACATGCTTTTGGAGGAGGAGCTTGTGGGATTTTACCAAGCCAAAAAGGCAAAAATCCTCCCACTAGAATTTTGGACAGCCCGATCAAAGAGCAAGGCCGGCCATGATCTTGGAGAGGAGAGAATGAGTGAGAGTGAGGGAGTGAAAAAGGATAGCCAAACCAATAATCAAGTGAAAGAAAATGGTTATCATATTCAACCATCATCAAAAGCATGATGACTCCAAAGTCAAGCAATGATCACTAACAAATCCACACTCCACCAACTAATCAACAACCATGATTGCTACAAAAAGTCAAGCAATCATGAACCATGGAAGGTCAAGGGATGGGGCTCCATCATGAAACCATCATGACACAAAAGTATGCAAAGAACACCTTCCACAAATGCTTATTTGCACAAATGCAAATAAGCCCTCCTCCACCAAACTTCGGCCATTGAAAGATACAAAGAAATATGGCCGAAACGGAAAGCAAACTGGCAACTCCAGAAAACTGGTCCCGTAATAAATTACAGGAAAACCCCGATACTGTGTATACACACCCGCATTTGTATTCCGACCGAAATACAAATGCAATGAGACAAAATCTACACTGTACTATACTAGGATCCGGCTTAAGCCAAAGCCGGCTAGTATTATCCGTTCGATCCTGATCCGTGCAATACCGCACGTATCTGATCGAACCCTGCCATATCTCCATACGGCCTCTACAGCGTTTCGCCCGAAAGCTTGAATAACTGAATGTGTGGTGGACTCTAAAGACTCGTCAATACTATGGCTGTGGATTTAACCACTAGCACGTCAGAGGTATTAGCCATACGTGACGGGCCACCAGCTATTGACCAAAAGGGACGTCGATGAGCGAACTCATCCTGACACCCTACTGAGCCTGTCAGTGACAATATCCGTACAGTCCGGTCCGTTCGTCTATGAGCATCGCATGGCGGGCCTAGGGGGTTGGTAAAAGTCAGACCCCCAAAAGCGGTACAAGTCGTGTCGGAGTGTAGCCCAGAACACCCTGAGATACTACTGGAATACCTACCAGTAAATCTCCTGCCTCGGCCGAGGGTTTCGTGTAATGGCTCTCCTAGACACAGCGCGACCTCACCCCCAATACCGGGAGAGACGAACCCCTGAAAATCCGCTCACTGCCTCCATGTGGCTCGGGACTGTACCCAACTAAAACCTGTTTGCACGTCTCCTTTGAGCGTGGTAGGGTGGTAATCAAAGTACAGTGGAAACTCACACGAGACAAATAACGATCCTCAGGTCGATGAACTAACCTGTACACATGTCACCAGGGAACTGCCATCTGACGTCAGGTATAAGACCAACTAGCATGTTCTCGGCGAGTCCTGTCCGGTGTACTCATAACCCAATGAGCACCTGTATACATCTTAGGTGAACCATCTGACACCAGTGGCTTGTGAGACCGGCCACCGCCCCTCGTCGGGGTCTCGACTGTATACACTAGTCTACTCTGGAGTATCGATGCCCTGTCTCGAAACTCCCACGACTAGGGACCTTTTAAGGATGTGCTTATAGACCACCAGTTCTCACGTATATGATCGCCCTCATACTGCTGGCAGTCAAGCAAGAATCCCAGGGGCTCTATCAACGTGTAATAGCGACCTGTCTGGTCACCTAAAGCAGTACACGATGATAAAGATAAACCAGATAGCATACTATCATCTTGAGTAAGACTGTCCTACCGGGATAGGTCATCCCTCAATCATTGCAATCACGTACCTGTGATCCAATAATTGACTCTGAGGGCACTATCTCCAACATCTCTCAGGTGGATGAGAAACCCTGCTAGATCGGCAGAGAAGCTGGGGTTCGTCGGGTACTACTGAATCCTCTGGCTCCACTAAATCATCTGTCATAGTTTGTGTTGCTGGAACTTCTTCCAGTTCTACCTCAGAGCCACTAATCTCTTTTGCAAGAAATTCCTTTTCTAAAAAGGTGGCGTGCCAAGAAACAAACACCTTTTGTTCTTCGGTGTGGTAGAAGATATACCCGCGCGAATGTTTGGGATATCCAATCCAATAAACTTGCACAGAATAGACCTTGCCCCGAGCTTGTCCGGATTTTGTGTTTTCACATATGCCGAACAACCCCATATCCTAACATAATTAAGATATGGTCTCTTTCCTTTCCATATCTCATATGGAGTGGTTGGCACAGATTTGGTGGGAACCGTATTCAATAGGTCTGCAGCTGTCTCCAGTACATATCCTCAGAAGGAAATAGGTAACTCAGCAGTGCTCATCATAAAGCGCACCATATCTAATAGAGTGCGATTCCTCCGCTCCGATACACCGTTGTGCTGTGGTGTATAAGGAGGAGTAAGCTGAGAGAGAATCCCATTCTCTTTTAGATAATCTAGGAACTCATTGCTTAAGTATTCTCCTCCTCGATTAGATCGAAGGATCTTAATACTTTTGCCCGTTTGGTTCTCTACTTCATGCTTATATTCTCTGAATTTCTCAAAAGCTTCAGACTTGTGTTTCATCAGGAACACATATCTGAATCTTGAGAGATCGTCAGTGAATGTAATGAAGTAGGAAGAACCGTTCCTGGCGTGCGTAGACATAGGACCGCATACATCACTATGTACCAGTCCTAAGAGTTCGGTAACTCTTTCTCCGTGTCCATTAAACGGAGTTTTGGTCATTTTTCCTTTGAGACATGAATGGCAAGTATCATAAGATGATAATTCGAACGGATTCAAATATCCATCCTTATGTAACTTAGCTAGTCGTGTCGCATTGATATGACCAAGTCTACAATGCCACAAGAAGGATTCGTTCATTTCTGAACTTTTCCTCTTGTGTGTGTTTTGTATATTGAGGACTGTATTTTGATTGAGAATGAATATGCCATTATGTAATGAGCCTGATGCAATCAACTTTTGATTTAGGAAGATGTTCATAACATTATCCTGTACTACAAAATTATATTCTTCTTTACTTAATAAAGAAACTGATATAATGTTGCACATCATGTTCGGTATATAATAGCACTCATTCAGAATCAGTGTATTACCAGTTGGTAATACTAGGTGATATTCGCCAACTGCTTTGGCTACAATATTTGCCCCATTCCCTACTTGAACGGAATGATCACCTTTTCCCAGTTCTCTACCTTTCCGTAGCCCATGTAATATTTTACATATGTGGGATCCTGATCCGGTATCTAATACCCAGGACGTAGGGTGAACTGAGAAACAGTTCTCAATAACTAATACACCCGAAGAAGGTGCATCAACATGCATGTTCTCCGTTTGGGCGGCGTGAGAATTCAGATATTCTCCTATTCCCTGTTCAGTCTTATAACTCTTATAAGAAAGAACGGGACCAACATTCCCTTGCTCAGTATAATAATCGGGTTCAGTCAATACATCCATATTATTATCTTGATTATGGCCTGACATGGTCGCTACCTGGAGAGAGAGAGAGAAGAAAACACTTTAGCGTATGCTCTTGCAAGATTATATTGGTTATTATCTTATCTAATCAGGATGTCTCCCACTGTTTTTATCAAATCTTCCTTCAAACCCTAAAAGGTAAGATTAGCCGGGATTAATTACACCCTACAATTTCATCAATTTTTCAGCCAGATCAGTGTCGGTACTTGAAGGAGGTTCCCCGTGCTTTCGCACGGACCTAATTAAAGTAAACCTCATTTTCCCAGAGGCGTAACCCCGTTAACACTTTTCTAGACACCCACTTGATCGGCTAATTGTCCTGTGTATAACTCTCCCAGGAGTAACTCTTACTCGCAGTGGGTATCGGGATCCAACTATCTCATAGGAGGTATGTAATCTCATTGCAAATTTCAACACTTGAAATTCCCGATAATTCTTTTATCCCTAGCGTTCTATGACCTTGACGCAGGCCAACAAACCATAGTCCGCTCGTCAAGTTCAACCCGTACATTTCTTGATTGAATCAAACCTACCCGCACGATCCTTAACGCAGGCCAACAAAGTCGTACGAATACCCTAATCCAATATCATCTCATGTTGCAGATAAGTATTAGTTAGCTACCGCACACTACGCCTTGACGCAGGCTAACAAACGTAGCACGAATACTAATTAATATCTATCTGAAATGACGGAGGGCTACGCAGGTTTTTTAGAAAAACCATGAGCGTAATGAACTTGATATCGTCGTAGAATCAAGTGGTTTTTGAAAAGGAGTGTTTTTGAGGCTTTTCTAGTTTCGCTAAAGAGGTCACTCCCGGTGAAGGGATCTCGGCTCTTTCCCCATCGAATAAGGTGCAGGATATATCATATATACCGCTGTGCAAAGCAAGAACTATAGAAGCTGTCAAAAACTAAACCGTGAGTTTGTAGCATCTGCCAATTTTGCTAAAGAGGTCACTCCCGGGGAAGGGATCTCGGCTCTTTCCTCATCGAATAAGGTGCAGGGTATATCATATATACCACTATGCAAAGCAAAACTGTAGCTACCCTTTTTATAAAGTTTTGATTCTACAACATATTTTAGGTTTCTTTTCTTTTTATTAATCTCATTAATAAATCCCATCAGCTTATGCTTCCTAAGCATTACAGAAGAAACGAAAGCAGTAATATTTATATATCAGCATATATATATAGAATAAGCATTCGTCTCAGGCAGTAATATGATCTCATCACAGAACATTGCAGCAGAAGAACATATATGAAATATTGGATATACTAGGATGTCCGTGTTTTCAATACGAGCCGGTATAAAACACGGATTCCACGGTCGCGATGAATAGCCAAACCCACATCCCTAGACCCCTACGAGAGCGGCAAGTAACACTGCTAATTCTAGGGTTAGGAGACCCGGTCTCGACTCATCGAGATGGCCTCCCACTGGACCCTAGAACCCTGTTACTTGTGCTCCCCTCCTTGGGTCTACCTAGTGCGGAAAAGTAAATAATATACACTGGTGACATCAACCTCATCCCGGAAGTGCCCCAATAAAAGAATATTACATACAAATGAATTTTACATAAATGAAAATAAAAAAAACCTCATCTCACATAAAACCCCCGGCTATTCAAAACACGACGATCCAATATAACATATCACAGCAACACATAATATCACATATCATCAACGTAAGTAAGTATGCATACACCGATCGTCGTCGATGTATAGCAACAAAGACCGGCAATACAACTACATACTACACTTACGGTCACAGAAAAGAAATTGTAAAACTACAATATTTGGAATCCACAATCACTTTAGACATCATAAATCCGAAATGTCACATACTTCGCATTTCATGCCTAACTATATGAATTCCACATATTGTATCACATTCCAGATAAATAGACAGTATTAAACTTTCCGACCGGATAATCAAATACCCAAAATTTCCTAAATAGCTCAACACTTGAGCGGAGTTCAAATAATCCCTGAATATGTCACAGTACCGATGATCCAGCCGTAGAAGGGTCAAGCCAACGCCTCACATGTGGCACGCCGTACTGCCCCAAACCCTAAGGTTTAGAGGCAGTTCAAGACGGTCACATAATCGAGTTAAGGTTTGTGTTCTTCTAGAGGGTCCACCAAGTTACTTGCATATTTTTCCGAAAGATTTAAACCCAAGAAAAATTCAACACTAGAAATTTTTTCGTGCCGGGAAAAAGTGAGTTAAAGATATCCGCTCGAACATTTTAACAGTTTCTAAATATCCGGAAAACATAACAAAATTAAATTTTCCGATCGAATCAACGATTACAAAATAAACCCCAGAACACTCAACACTTGAGTCAGATTAAAAGTACCCAGAAAAATACATAATCACCTACGGATATAACCCTGGAAAAAAGAGTCAACAACTTGTCTGTACGGCCGCGGATCCGCGGCAGGAGCAAGGAATTGCCGCGGTTCCGCGGCGTATTGTACGGATCATTGACACGTGTTTCACAGTGGTGCTTATATTTTCCTGCTAGTATTTTTAAGCATTTTTAATTCTGAAAAATCACAGTTTTTAAAAAAATCCAGAGAGGGGTTTAAAATGTCGTTTCGGGGTTCGTTCAGAGTTTTAACTTCGTATACACGTCGCCTAATGCTCTAGCTAGGTTTTGATACCACTGTAGGGTTCCTAGGCACTCTTGTGAGGGTTCATAAGGCATCAACCATGCCCGAATAAAATTTTAGACGTGCCGAACAACCCAAAGCCGGGATCTTTGCTAGATTATTAGGGTTTAACATGCAAGTAAACATCTTTACTACTAAGTGTGAGGGATTACAACCTTTGTAGTCCGCTCCTTCGCTTCATAAGCTCCGAGTAAAAGTCCTTTCACCGCGATCCACGATCTCCCGGACTCAAGAGAGGCTCCACGACTCGAACAATCCATGCTAGCTTGTAGTGTTCCGTTTCTCCGATAATCTACGTCGAAGTTGCAATAACTCAAGCTCTCTCACTCTAATGAGGTAAACACCCTAATCTAATGGGCTAGATTAGATGAGGATGATGGAGTAGTATTTATGCTTTCCTTTTATATCAGATTCTCACATGAAATCATCACAAAATGAAAAACAAGTAAGCTTTCTCAAAGCTCGAGAGAGAAGAAGAAGATGAATAATGAGATAATCCTTTTGTGATGAATAATAGAAATGAATATATGATTAATCATGGAACCATGGTCAAGGATGACTAGGATAACCTTTGTAGAGAATAAACTAGGGTTAGGGTTTGGTTGGGTTAAAACAATGAGTCATAAGAAAATATCTATCATAATATCTTCTTCATGACAAAAGGAAAAGTTTTAGAAGGTGCAAGAAAGAACTAACCCTAATCAAATCCTAACCTTGCTTAATCTCCACTAAACATGTTCCATTATTAATCATATCATGTTATTATAATATATATCACATATATATTATATATTTGTAACAAAAGAAAATAATACAATTAATATATATCGCATATATATCAATGTATTATCCGGTGAGAAAATGAAATAATAAAGCGAGCCAATATTAGATAATATAATACAATATATCATATATATTATTATACATTAAATTATCGAATCAATACTTGATCCAACGATCCGGCTATATCGAATATAACCGACTAATATATCATGCACCGATTCATCGAATCAACACTTGATCCGATGATCCGGTTCATATCTAAATATCGCGAGAATATAATACGGTATCTCATATCGCATTATCCTCGGTCCTGCACATATCATATATGTACCCCTACTCCGTTTTGCCTGAGCCAAGAAACCTCTGTGTAGGACTCTAAAGAATCGTCAATACGCCGGTAGCAGGTGATGATCATATCAAACACCCACAAGCTGCAAGCGGTCAGCTAAACGTAACAGCCACCCAAGTATTGAGCGATCAGAAGATCAACAAGCTAGCCTGTCTGTTCTCCTGTGAATCCAATCAGTAATACTCCCGTACAGTCCGGTCTCTTCGTCTGATATGTCACATATCAAGTCTAGGGGTGGTATACGTCAGACCCCAGTAACCGATAAGTCGTGTCGATGTGAGGCTCATAACGGGTCGAGAAACTACTGGTAACACTTACCAGTAAATCTCTATATCATCCCTGGTCAGGGACTTCCAGTTATAGCCAATTGAACACAGCACAACATCAACTCTCTATACCGGGAGAGACGAATCCCCTCCTATCGCTCATTGCCTCCATGTGATTCGGGACTGCACCTAAAAGCCACCGTTTTGCACGCCCTCTTGGACGTGGTAAGGTGGAAATCAAAGCACAGTGGGAATCACACAAGACTCTATGACGATCTCGGGTCTACAGACTACCCTGTACCAGTGTCACCGGAGAACTGCCATCTGACGTATGGTATATCACCATCTGGGAGTTCTCGGCGAGTCCGTCCAGTGTACCCAGTCTCCACTGAGCATCCGCACACCATCCTTGATGTCCAACACCGATAGATATGGGATCATCCATCGCCCATCATATGGGTCAAGATGCGTATACGCTAGTCTACTCTGGTGTATCAATACCCTGTCTCGACACACCCTCGATTAGGAACAGTTATAGGATGTACTCATCGACTACCGTGGCCCCACTAGTATGATCTCATCATAGTCCCAGTAGTCGAGTACAGATCCTAAAGGCTTTATCAACATGTGAGAGTAAGACGGTAGACCAATACAAGTCAACATGTTAAGATAAAGTGAAACCAAATAGCATACTATCATGACGAGCAAGAAAGTCCTCTCTATATATATCCAAGCATCCATTATAATATACATCATATGTACAACAATGGCCTCTAGGGCATATACATAACTAATAAGGATTGACATTAGCCGTGTTCCACGGGACCAGGATTTGCTCTGGGCATTTCTCATGGGTCAGGATTGACATTAGCAGTGTTCCACGAGACCAGGAGGTGCTCTGGGCATCTCCCACGGGGTCAGGATTGACATTAGCCATGTTCCATGGGACTAGGAGGTGCTCTGGGAGTTTCCCACGGGGTCAGGATTGACATTAGCTGTGTTTCACGGGACCGGAAGGGTTGACTCTCGGTTGTCTGTGCACCGCCGAGTCATAGAACTGGGAACTTTGCCGCGGCTCCGATTTGCTGATATTGCGTTTGTTGTAATGAGACGAATGTTGAGATGATCTCCAGGCTGTCTGTGAACCGTCGAGATTTGGCTTCTTTTTCTGATGGAGTCTAGTGGGAAGGTATGGTTCCCTTTTTGTTTGTGCCCCTGGATTGTATACAGGGATTAATGTGATCTCCCCTGTAAGGCAAAAGGATTCATTTTATATATTTTTCTTTCCGCGATGCTCTATCATTTCAGCTTTATATCGCGAAAGTCGCGATTGCCCAATCATTTCGGCTATTTTTCGCGGTGCCCAATCATTTCGGCTATTTTTTTGTTTTTACTCGCTGCTTTTTATTGCGAGTTGCCCAATCATTTTGGCTATTTTTGTATGCATATATTTTTACTTGCTGATTTTGTTGCAAGTTGCCCCATCATTTCGGCTATTTCATATGCATTTGTGGCTCGCCGACTTTTCGCTACGAGTTTGGGATTTGACACCGATTTCGGCATCAACATCGCTACAACTGGGATATCGCCAGGAGGGAATCATCATTTGTCTCTGTCGATGTCGAACAAAGGTGGCTTAGCAAACAGGGTTAAGATCCTGTTGACAAGGCTTTTAACTTCATGAGCCGTAAGGGTCTCATGAAGGTATTTCTCCATACGAGTCGTGAAGATCTTGTAAGTGCGTTTTCTCCTTAAGAATCGTGAGGAGTCTTAAGCGTATGGCCTCTTATAACTCGTAAAGATCTTATAAGAGTGTTTTCTCCTTATAAGTCGAGAGGACTTACAAGGGTCGTCCACTGTGTGAACATATCCCTAGTCGTTAGTGGGACTCTGGTAGGGAAATGTTTATTCGTGCCTGTGGATTGTATACAAGGGTCAGTATTGAACCGCTTGTAGGGCAGCATTGGAGATTGTGATGGCTTATGAACAGGTTCAGATCCCGGTAGCTTAAGGCTTTTGAACCCTGTGAACCATAAGGATCTCAAAGGGGAATTCTCCTTACGAGTCGTGAGGATCTCGTAAGTGTAATTTCTCCTTAGGAATCGTGGGGATCCCTAAGTGTGTTGCTCCCTTGTGAGTCGTAAGGATCTCACATAGGTATTTTCTCTTTATAGGGTCGAGAAGACCTTGCAAGTGTCTTTTAACAAGATTGCGCCCTTTCGGGTTTTCACAAACTCGCCGGATTTTTACTCACGGAGCCCTTTCGGGTTTTCATCCGTGCCCATCTCGCTTATGGACGTTCCATTTTTTTTGTTTTTTTTATACGAGTCTGCGCCCTTTCGGGTTTTCACAAACATCACCGGTAGTCCTGTTGTTTTTACTCACGGCGCCCTTTCGGGTTTTCATCTGTGCCCATTTTGCTTGTAGACATACCTTTTTTTTGTGTCGGCCTTGGGATGCTGCGGTTTGTAGTAGTTTAACGACGTTTCGGTCAGTTGCAAGTTTAGGACATTGCGGTCCATCATTAGTTTAGGGACGTTTCGGTCCGTCGTTAGTTTTAGGACATCTCGGTCCGTTGTTAGTTTTAGGACATCTCGATCCGTCGTTAGTTTAGCGACATTTTGGTCCGTTATTAGTTTAGGAACATTTCGGTCCGTTGTTAGTTTTAGGACATCTCGGTCCGTCGTTAGTTTAGGGACGTTTTGGTCCATTGCAAGTTTTAGGACATTGCGGTCCATCGTTGCCATATTTGAGGCAAATTTGTAGTTTACGGACTTTTCGGTCCATGGTAGCTTTGAGGCGAAGTTTCGCCGGATGCTTTATGAACAAGTAGGTTTCTCCTTAATAGACCTTGTCACATAATCCAAGGATTTTGGCACTGCTCCTGCCCCCAGCTCCTCTACCTTATCTTCTAACGCCGAGTGAGATTTCTTTGTTTCTTAGCGACAAATGAGCGATCATGTGGCAACTTGCCACATAATCTTCGGATTCTCCTGACAAGTCGTCTCCCTTATCGTTGTCGTTATCTTCACTCTCAAGGATGTGATTAAGGAACTCCTGAAGCGTGACTGGGGTTCGCGCTCTCTAGTTATATTCTTCCAGCGCGTCAATATGCTTTTGCAGGTCCGTGCGCTTGTCATCAGGCTTCACGGGCTTTTTAGTCTTTTTCTTCTTCTTCGAAAACTTTGATGGCTGGGTGTGGGCGCTTTGACTATCACCACCAATTTTTGGCGTCGGGTGCGGCTTCAGCATTCCCTTGATGACTTCGGGTTCCAGCGGACTTTTCCATTTGATCGCCGGGTATGTTTGGAGATCCTTCAGCATTCTTTTTGTTTTAGCTGAAAGAGCGACCTCCCATGGAGCTTCTTCGACAAAAGAGCATGATGCCCCCGGTGTGTCCCCCCTTTTAAGAGCGTGCGGTTGAGGCGGGCTTACTTTCCAATTCTCGGACAGGGCGAATTTTCCCTGTTGGTATTGATCTTCAATCCAGCCTTTAAAGACGAAGCAATCTTCAATTGGATGGCCTGTCGCTTGGTGATAAGGGCAATAATTGGGATTATTAGCCTCACCGGGTTGCAATGGGCGTTTTGGATTTGGCAAATTGATGAGCTTGTTGCACACCGCTAGTTCAAACAATCACCTCGTTTTATCCCGGGGAAACGAATAAAGGCATTTCATTTTCTCATTAAAGAATCGCCGTTTCTCGTCTTGGCGATCAGTTAGTTTCGGACCACTGGGTTGCTATTGAGCATTGGCGACGAAGGTCGCTTTCCCTTCTCTTTTTCATTCTGAGATTCCAGCTTTGAAGAAGATGGTCTATGACCCATCCATTTGGGCTAGCTTGTCAATCAAGGCCTGAAAAGTAGTTGGCTTGAAGAACATCATGAATTGAGATATGGTCGCCTGAGGGTTTAGAGTACCCACGAACATGCCTACCGCAGGAGCCTCTTCGATGCGCTGCTCGCACTTCGACCACAAATTCCGCCACCGTATCGCATACTGCACCCATGTTTCTCCAGGCTTCACCCTGGCATTGATCAATGCCGTGATTAGGGTGCGTTCGCTAGCACTTGCGAAACGCTGGGTGAATAGAAACTCCATCTCTGCAAATATCTTAACAGAGTTATTTTGGAGTTCGGAATACCACTCGAATGCTGTCTCCAACAAGCTGCCAACGAATTGGCAAAGCAGTAGCTTATCGTCACCTCCGGTGTTGCCGCACAAGGCTCTGAATTGAGCGACGTGCTGATGCGGATTTCCCGTCCCCTTATATACGTGGAATTTGGGGATTGTGTATCCCGGCGGGTACCTTATTTGGTAGTACCAACCCGGATAGGGTCGTCCAGTTTTAACAATTTGCCCGGCCGCTTCACTCGCCTGATGAACTCGTATCTGCTGAGCGATGTAATCATCTAGGGCGGCTTTTGAGATGGTCTCCTCCTTGACTGTTGACAGAGCCGGCAGAGGATTTGATATCTCTCCTCTATCATCTTCAATTATTACTGGAGGGTCTTCGGCTCGAGGGTCCGGCTGGATCATCATGCCCACCATATCTTGGAATAAAAGGGCCATTTGTTTTATATTGGCCGCTTGTTCCGCAGCCTCTTTGTCCTTCTTCTCAAGCATTCTTCGAAGGAATTCAGCATCAGTTTCCTGCTCACGGCGTTGCTCCGAGGATGTCTCCGAGCTTGCTTTCGGTCCCGTAAGTGCGGCCATAGCTGTTAGCATTTCTTAGAGCTTTTGTTGTTGCTGCTCCTGAGGCTTAGTCACTGATCGCGTAAGCGGTCGATGACCTGTGGAGATACGGCTATCCTCTTTTCCGGATGCCATATAGATGGTGTGCACCACCATGCCCCCAGACTTAGGGCGTTTAGATTCAGTGTCTTTGTGATTTGCCAAAGATGCAGGGATCTTCTCCGGCCTCCTTCTTTTGTGGACGGTCGAAGCTGAGGGAGCCGTTGCAGCGGGCACCCAAACAGATGACACCTATTGTGGCTTGACAGGATGGTCCTCTTCTCGCCGAACTTTCATCTTTTTCTGTCGGTGGGGTAGTCTTGATCAATCACGGTGTCTTGGACCTGTCGCCAGACCTTGTAAATTTTAGAGGACAGCCGCTGAGGGGGCTGTTCAAGTTTCGCCTTTGTGGTATTCTCACAGGTGGAGGAGATCTTTTCAGCACAGCAGTGGGAGAATTCCTGCACACCCTATTAAGTAGTTCAAAACTGTTCCCAGTTGGAATAGCAGCATCAACTTCCACCATTGGAGCTGGCGGAGTCAGTCCAGAAGGGGAATTGCCCCCAGCTTTCCTCACCCAGCGCCAGTGGCGACGTCGAGCATGTCATGCGGCCGGGATCACCTCCGCTGTTGGATCAGCTTTTCCATGCCCCCTGTTCTGATAAGAGTCTGCTGTTGGCGCCAGCCTGTCAAAGACAGATGCTCGCTGGGAGGGAATGGCCAATCTTGAAAAGACCGATTTTTATGCAGGGGAAACGGCCTTAGTTGCTTCGCCCGGAGTGGAAGCTGAAACGGCCAGTCTTGTAAAGACCGATCCCCTAGCCGGAGAAGCCGCCTTGGTGACTTCAGGAGTAGGGATGGCTATCCGCTTCGGGATAACGCCTTCTGGTATTGCGGGCTTCTTCACGAGCCCATCTGAGCTTCGGCCCAGTCTGTTGAAAACTGAGGCGCTTGGTTTGGGCGACCCGTTAAGAGGGGCCGCAGTAGTGGTAAGCCGATCAAAGACCGATTTCTTCTGAGCTTCTTGCAATGGTACATGGGCGTTGAAGCTCATCGGTGGGAGCATGGTCCCGAAGAATAGCCCAGTGGTGGCCTGAGTTACCTACTCCACTGGCATCTTGAACAGGGAGGCCGCTTGGGGCCCGTAGGTTACTCCTCCAGATGAGGCGGAACGGGAGTTGCAGTTGCAGCTGGAGCAGTTAGAGGCCATTGATGTTCTTTTTTCTGCAAGAGAGCAAAACCAAATCGTAGTACCTCGAACCCAAGGGCATCCATATCAAACCGTGATTCGTTCGCGAAACACGACATACGAAGTGTGGAGTGGAAAGAGGAAGAGGTCCCACCAGGCGTGCCAGAATCTGTTCTCCACCGGAAGACGCGACCGGGACGTTGGGACATCCGGGCCTGAATTCCGAGGGCAGATGCTATTTGGTGCTATCCGTCCACCTCTTCGAAGATGCCAAGTTTATTTATGACACCATGTATCGAAGGTTTAAATGGATGCGACCGATGTAGCAGACTTCGTCAGATTCCCCCTCGTTGAGGGGTTTTTGATTGTGGGGATGCTCTTCCCTGCAGGCGCAAGCCCCTGCAGTTAATTACGCTACCGCATCGCGGTAACCACTTTCTCCTTCTTCAGATGGTCACTTCGTGTCGTGTGTGTTTTTTTTATTTTTGGTTGCCCGTGGATTGTATACGGAGTCTAATTTATGTTGTCACCCATAGGGCGTGGATTAGTCCAAATCCATATTTTCTTAGATTTGGGTTTGGGGTTGGGTTTAAGAATGCGTTCGTCTCATTTGAGACTAAAATCAACTTAAACATTTGTTAAGGATACGTTAGTCTAATTTCAGACCAAGATCAACTTAACGCTTTATTAAGGATACGTTAGTCTAATTTTTAGACTAAGATCAACTTAAACGTTTGTTAAGGATACGTTAGTCTAATTTCATACCAAGATCAACTTAACGCTTTATTAAGGATACGTTAGTCTAATTTTTATACTAAGATCAACTTAACGGGATCGTTTAGATCCAACAAAAGAGCATTTGGGTTATATTGTTTAGTTTAAGAACATTGCGGTCCATTGTTAGTTTAAGGACATTATGGTCCATAGGCTTAAGGACCCCACAGTCCAGGGTTAAGGACATCATAGTCCATGGGTTTAAGGACCCAACAGTCCAAGGTTAAGCACATCATAGTCCATGGGTTTAAGGACCCCACAGTCCAAGATTAAGGACATCATAGTCCATGGGTTTAAGAACCCCATAGTCCACGGAATGTCTGGTTGTCGGGACCCGTCACCTTTCTGAAGACGTTGAAGGATTACAACGACAAATATCTGAGGAGTGAAAAGATGTACCCTTGAACCAATATTGGTTAGGGGATCTGTAATTGGATTGATTTAAAGATCGTTAATCTCATTTGAGATTAAGATCAACTTAAATGTTTGTTAAGGATACGTTAGTCTAATTTTTAGACTAAGATCTACTTAACAGGATCATTTAGATCCAACAAAAGAGCATTTGGGCTTTGTTGTTTAGTTTAGGGACATTGCGGTCCAAGTTCAGATGCAAACATGGATTTGGAAATGCACCAAATAGTTATTAGCCATTGGGACCCACCACCTCTCTGAAGACGTTGAAGGATTACAACGACAAATATTAGAGGTGTGGAGAGATGTACTCTTGAACCAAAGTTGTCTGAAAGGCTTTGGGTTCTACTTTGAATGTCATATGAGATGACTAATTTTGGAAGACAAAATTCTGTTTGAAGTTCAGTCAAAAGGGGGTACTGCCTCTGGAAAAACTTGGCTAGTTCAAGCTAAGATTGGCTTGGATATAGTGTTAAAACACTAGAGTATGCTCGGCTATCACGTACTCCCACGTGGTGCGCTTAAAATAGTGTTAAACACTAAGAATGCAGCGCACAAAACAGTGTTGGGCCCAAACTTCATTTATTTTATTCTCAAAATATGCAAGTAAGAGTTAAACACTTTAGTCTTCACGGCCACCATGTGTGGGAACGTGATGGGTACCCATGTACTGGATATTAAAAGGATTTGCTAGGGGTCCATGGAGACACGTGAGAGCGCCCATGCATTGGATTTTAATCCTTCAGTTCTTTCTATCTTCTCTTTTTTAAAGAGGTGTTTGTCAGGGGTCACGTGGGAGCACGTGACCCAATTTCGTTCGTTCTCTTTT
Source organism: Agapanthus africanus (assembly GCA_030015575.1). NCBI lineage: Eukaryota > Viridiplantae > Streptophyta > Magnoliopsida > Asparagales > Amaryllidaceae > Agapanthus > Agapanthus africanus. The sequence goes on from JASDDO010000016.1 coordinate 390,464,226, forward strand.
GATCACTGAGGAGGGGATTCACGTGGACACACGTGATCAGGTTGGATACTGATTTCTTTTACGTGCATAGAGAGTTAGATCCCTTGTTTAAGAATTAAATTCTTTTGTAGGGTTAAACCCTAATTTTATTTAAATGAATTAAATTCCTATGTATTTAGAAGAATTAAATTCTTTAAACCCAATTCTCTCTCTAAGTTTTGGATCCGCATGGCAGAATCTCCCCGATGAGAATTAAATTCTCAACTTATGGGGAGATCTGCTTCTGCAGATCTTCAACCATGAAGAAAAACTAAGTTCTTATATTAAGGGTTAAATCCTATCTTTGTTGGAGGAATTAAATTTCTATGTGCTTTTGTTGGAGAATAAAATTCTCTGAACTCAGGTCCTCCCTTAGGCTTTAGATCTGCATGGCAGAATCCCCCCGATGAGAATTAAATTCTCAACTTATGGGGAGATCTGCTTCTGCAGATTTTCAACCAAAGGAAGAACTAAGTTTTTATTCAGAAGAGTTAAACTCTTAATTTGAGAATTAAATTCTCTTATAGGATTATGGGAGCTTATAGAATGATCTCTTTCTCTCTCTTACCTAGGGTTTCTTTCTTTTTCTGAAGAAATCTTCTTTTCTCTCTAGAGAATTAAATTCTTTTCTTTTTTCTCTCTCTGTTGTTGTATCTATATTTTTTCTTTCTTCCCTTCTTGGCTCCTATTTATAGGAGAAAGAAAAAAATCAGTTTATTTAATTAATCTTTTATTGAAAGATTTTGATTGATTTTGTAACCAACATGATCTTTTAGATCACTCAGTGAATTTTATTCACCATTGAATTTTTAATCCAAAAGATATTTTGTTTGTTGTTCCTGACAGTTTTTTAGGAAAATCTTTCCTTGTATAGAATCTTTCTATAAATTGGTGATTTTTAATCATCATTGGATTTTTAATCCAACGGTGCTCCACTTTACAAAGCGCAATCTTTTTGTTTGGAAAGATCTAGTGAAATATTAGGGATTTTGATTTCCTTTGATTAAAATTTAATTCTATTAGTTCAGAAGGTTTAAGAGCCTATCACGTGTTAGCACGTGACCCCACTGATTGACCATTTAATTAGAATTTAATTCTATTAGTTCAGAGATCTTTAGGAACCCATCATGTGTTGGCACGTGACCCCCTGTCACGTGTGGACACGTGATGCCCCGTTTAGGATTTTCTTTCCTTTAACTCAGAGAATTTTTAAGACCCCATCATGTGGTGGCACGTGACCCACTGATTAAGCTTTTAACAAGAATTTAATTCTGTTATTTTAAAGAACTCGGGAACTTATCACGTGTCGGCACATGACTCTTGGTCACGTGTGGGCACGTGATGCCCCATTGGGGTTTTTCCTTGTATTTTATGAGGGAACACCCACCATATATGCAGAGTGGCTAATAGAATGTCAAACATGATTGAATATTTAGGTTCTATTAAATTTTCAGTAATCGTTTGTGGTTCTGGAATCACTTCCAGTTCTACCATACTCCTACTACTGTTTTCTGAAAAAATCCATTTTGCTAAAACTGTGGCGAATCAAGAACAATATCATTATTGATCTCCCAGATGGTAGAAAGTTAACCCTCGTCATAGCTCGGGATAACCCACAAACTGCCATTACTGAAACGTGCCTTGAGTTATCCAGAGTCTGGTTTTAAGCATAAGCCGGACAACTTCATATACCTTAAAATGTTGGCTATAGTGCCCTCAAGTCAATTATTGGATCGCAGGGACGTGATTGCAATGATTGAGAGAGGACCTATACCGGTAGAACAGTCTTACTCGAGATGATAGTATGCTATCTGGTTTGTCTTTATCATCGTGTACATGCTTCAAGCGACATTACAGATCACTATAACATGTTGATAGAGCCCATAGGATTCTTGCTTAACTACCAGCAGTATGATGGCGATCATATACGTGGGAGTTGGGTGGTCTATAAGCACATCCTTAAAATGTCCCTAGTCGTGGGAGTTTCGAGATTGGGTATCGATACTCCAAGAGTAGACTGGTGTATATTGATCGAGACCCCGACGAGGGACGGTGGCCGGTCTCATAAGCCATTGGTGTCAGTTAGTTCACCTAAGATGTAAACATGTGCTCATTGGGTTATGCGTACACCAGACGGACTCGCAGTGAACATGCTAGTTGGTATTATACCTGTTGTCAGATAGCAGTTTCCTGATGACATGTGTATGGATTAGTCTATCGACCTCATATTGTTATTTGTCTCGTGTGAGTTCCCACTGTGCTTTGATTACTACCCTACCATAGCTCATTGGAGTCGTGCAAACAGGTTTTAGTTGGGTACAGTCCCGAGCCACATGGAAGCAGTGAGCAGATCGTCAGAGGATTCGTCTCTCCCGGTATTAGGGGTTGATATTGCGGAGTGCACGGGTAGCCATCACCAGAAATCCTTGGCCAAGGTAGTCGAGAATTACTGATTCGGATCAGTAGTTTCTCAGGTGGTGATAGGCTTCATACCGACACTAAATGTCGCGTTATTAGGGGTCTGACTTTATCCACCCCCCTAGACTTGATATGCGATACTCATAGACGGACGGACCAGACTGTACGGATATTGTCACTGTCAGGCTCAGTAGAGTTTCAGGATGAGTTTGCTCGTCGGCCTCCCTTTCGCTCAATACCTAGACAGCCGTTACGTACAGCTAGTGCCACTGACGTGCTTGTGGTTAAACCCACTGCCAGCGTATTGACGAGTCTTTAGAGTCCCACACAGAGCGTTTCACTGCTTCGGGTGAAACGTTGTAGAGGCCGTATGGTTTTATGGCAGGGTTCGATCATATTCGTGCACTTGTGCACGGATCATGTTCAGACGGATAATACTAGTGGGCTTTGGCTTAAGCAGGATCCTAGTATTATATTGTTGGATTATTTTCGTCTCGTTGTATTCGTATTAGTAAGAATACGGATGCGGGTATGTATATACGGATGAGGGGTATTCTTGTAATTCGTTACAAGTTTACTTGAGAAGATGCTTTTTCTTTTTGTTATAAACATTTAGGGTTTTAAATGTTTATTTGGAATGTAAAGTGTAACTCGTTATTCTAGCATGCTCACTTGGTGATTCATGGATATCACATGGGTGTGACTCATGGTGGGTCATGGGTGACATGCTAGGGTTTTTGTTTTTGTCACGCCCCGCTTCCCAGTATACGGACAAAGGACGCGACGAGACCACTACGTATTTACTCTGAAGTAAATACGCTAAGCATATAGAAGTAATATAAAAGAAATATACACAAGAGACAAATATAATGAAACAACAACTTTATTTATTAACATTCTTTTACAGTACATAGAAAAGTAAATACATCTGAATGAAAGCAATGCCTAAACAGTGGCATAACAGAAATGGAAAATACAGAATGTAAAGGAAATGTACAAGTGTAACTACAGCTCGGGATCTTCAATAAACTGGTCCAAGTCTTCACTGGTAGGCTCGATCTCTGGAAGGTCTGAATCACCTGACGACATTCAAAGAAGAAGAAAGAGAATGTCGTCAGCGAACAAATCGCTCGGCAAGTCCTAAAGATGAGGGAGAATAGAATAGACAGAGAGTAAGAGAGAGAGTGTAGCTTTTAAAGTTGTATTTAGTGTTAACGCTATTGTTTGTAGCTTGGTACAGAAGAGGCCAATGTATACGAGAGGAGTCTCTATATACCAGAGACTAAAAGCAAATGGAAGTACAAGGCTCCGTTAGAAAGCCCAGAACAACGGCGTTGTATTCAGGCAAGGTGTCTTAATCTTGTAGTCTCGTGCCACTTCTAACACCTTCCGTACTAATCTACCCTTTAAACCCCGCAATGTCTTGATTGTGTTGTTTGTATTGTATTGCAACTTATATTGTCTTGTAATATAGATTGTATAATTGGATGACTTACCGAAACCATGATATCAGTAAATAGATGTCACTGGAGAATCATGGATGTAACTGGAGAATCATGTAAATGGAAGTATATCCATGGTTCGGTTCGGTCATTAAAGATTGAATAGTTTGAACAGATTGAATATATACATTCATGGATTCATATTGAATTGTAGATTGTACTTAAATCATATTCAAGTCGGATTATTTATAATGAGACTCAGTCTGAGTCAGAATAATTAGAAAAGAAATTGCAGTCCTGAATTAGGTTTTGATGTTATCGGTAACCGCTGCACATGGGCTGCAGGATTTGTGTCTTCTTCAAATACGATTACCGTGCTGATAACACCGTTTGTTAAGTTGTCTACCTTAAAATAGGCAAGCACCCACTTTTCCAGCTCTCTAAGGCTCAAGAGATTGGTCCCGTTTAAACCTATATTTACTAGGGGTCCTTAGGGTAATTTATAGAACTTGAGGGGTTTTTATGTAAAAATAATTTTGTATACTTTTCAAAATACACCCCAACTATTTAATTATCGTCTTTAGAGTTGTCATAGATGTAGATTTTATCATTGTGACATTTCTAGTGAATAAGACCTAATTTTCCATAATATAGGGTATTTATTTGCAATATTGAACTTGTATGGAATTGCATGGTATTTTCATATAAAATGATTCTTGTGATTTAGAAAGTTAGAATATTTACATTATCAAAAAAATAGATATTTTGATGATGCATATATATATATTTATATAAAAATAATTTTAATATATTATATTTCTAGAAATCTCATTTTCTTAAGATATTTGTATTTTTAAATCTCTCGAGACCGAATGCTTCTTGTGAAGGTCTGCATCTCGCACTACTAAACCCGAGGATATGCGATAATCCGCACCATCCCGATCGGGTTCCCCAAAATGGGTTGTAGCGGCGCTTTGCAAAGATTTGTGTAAAATACATAATCTTGTAGAAAACGGTTTTAATAGTAAATGGTATTTATATGTAAAGTTTCGTTTTCACGTATTCTATGTTCCAGAAAAGTATTGTGCTATATTGCATATGAGTGTTGTGAGGAGGTAGGTCATTACCTCGTGATCTAATTAAAGGTATAGCAATATTAATGATGTTTTAAAGTAGAAAGTAAATTACATGGTATTTTACTGAAAAAGAGCGGTAAAGGTTATAAAATGAAATAATATGCTATGAAACTTGTTCAGTATGTTTTGTTAATGATTAATAGTCAAGATGTAAGAGTTTAACATGGTTGTGTTAAGGAAAATTGAACTTTATAAAGGAAACCGAATCGGAAGTCGGATTTAACTCCGCTTCCGTCGGGTTTTATTAAAAGAATTTTTAAGAATAGATAAGGGAGGAAGGAGGTGGTACTTACTGGATAAGAGGTTAGAGAAGAGGGAAAGGAAGACGTAGGATTTGCCGGTCCGTCGTTTCGTCGCCAGAAGCTCCTAGAGTCGTTGTCGGAAGATCACTGGAGTTTCGCCCTTTGCTAACTCCACTTGTACACAAAAATTCTATAGAGTTTTCTTGAGAGTTTGGACAGAATTGTGAGTGGAGGGGGTGTTTAGGGTGGTATTTATAGGGTAAAGATAAGGTTCGGGTAGGTGAAAAGTTGTATTAAAAATGTATTAAAAATTGTATTAAAAATATGGTTTAATGGGGTTTTAAAGAGCTCTGGAAATGTGTAAGATTTTTAAAGTATACAGGGGAGTTAAGAATACAAAAATACACATCTTTCATGTTGGGAGATCGGCGATCCGACTCGGTCCAGCCGGCGCCGCCGGCCCGGGTCGGCCTAGTCGGGCCGATTCTCCGCCTCCATGTGTCCAGCGACGTTTGGTGTACCCCCTGGGATATTTTGTTTTTATGTGTAGTGGGGTTTTAGGGATTTAGCGTGTGTAGACTCTTGGAATTCTAAAAATATTAAAAGAAAACAATATTAAAAATAATGTGGGAGATAGGATTTGAACTCTGGTGCTTTGGTTCAGCAGTGTAAGGTCTTACCAATGAGCTACAAGCTCTTTCTTTCTATTAAAAAGCAAAACAAATTTATATCTTGTGGTCAGGCAATAATACCCATTTCTGTATTTTTGAAAAAATTGTACAGAAAGTTTAGGCTTGTTACAGTTTGCGGTGTAAGATATTTGTTGTGAGCTTGGGATATTTTTCATGAGTTGTTTTCTTTACTTGCTCACAAAATATAATACATCACACAACAAAGAAAAAGGGGCAGCCACTCATTTTTCATTACTTGCTCTTTTCTTTTCTTGAGCTCACACTTCACTCCAATGGCATCTTCTTCAAGCTCCACCCAAACCCTCTTATGAGTTGAGAATTCTTGGGTGTATTGAGACAAAGTAATCACACACTCTCTCTACTTCATCTTGGTTGTCTAGGCTAGCAAACTAGATACCCGAGTTGCTTCGGTTTTGAGGCAGGAGCCCGTATTACAAACCCTCGACGTGGATCTTCTTCGATGTGGGGAGACCGGAGATCAAACTTGATCGGGGAAGCCGTGAGGAGCTTGGGACAGAGGTTAAAGACCGAAAGACAGGGATCGTTCGGTATAACCTCTCTAAACTCCATTTCATATTACTAGTATAGGGTTAATGGTTCGATTCGTAGATTAGGGTTCCGTTAGCGCCGGTTTATTAAAGTTTTTGTTCCGTATTTGGCCACGGATTGATGGCCGGGACGTTGGCGTAACCCAATATGGTATCAGAGCCAACCCATTAACCGCATACTAGTTGGTTAGACGATGTTAAAGTATCGAAACCGAAACAACTCCGAAACAATACCCGATGTATTCCATTCTCTGTCGAATTTTATTTGGTCTTCTAAAAATATTTAAGCAACTGCAGAAGACTACTCAGGCGACCACTAGAACACACACCAAATACGAGCCCCTAACTCCACTACAGAAGCGGCCACATTGTGAAAAATTCCGGCCTGGCCGGTTTTTGAAGTGATTTAGAACTTAGTATTTGTAGTGTGGTTTAGTCTCTGGAATATTAGTTCAGTGGCATTGCTAATTTAGCCCAGTTTGGATATGGATTTATCTAGTTGTTTAGGGGCTATTTGGGGTTATTTCTAAGTCGATATTTCTAACACTGTTTAAAGTTTACAGTACATGCATTACTATCTGCGACCGTGAATGTCATTAGAGCGGTAAAACTTTTCTAATTGTTATAGTTCTTTTAGACGGGTTTCCGAACGTGACATTCACGTTGATGTTCTGTGTTGTACTGTGTTTGTTGGCTGGATTGTCGTGTTGGATAGCTTGGGTGCAATGATAGTACAGTTTAGTTTTATTTGTACATTTGATATTGTGGGGCGAGCGTCCGACATGTGGACTGTCATCACTGCCTGTTTGTATATTATTTGTTTGGGGCACGACCGGGTTGAGGTCGATATCACCGTTGTACATATTTTCTTTTCTGTACTAGGATTACCCCGCGATGGAGTGCACGGATAACCGGGTTCTAGAGGGAAACGGGTCCGCATCTCATGGCGTTGAGACGGAGGGGGCCTCACTTCAGAATTGGCTGGCTATTCGCCGCACTCGTATGGGGTACAGGTTGACCCAAGGAAGGGTGCTCAAGTTACCGGATTCCGTGAAGTGTCGGGTGGCCCATTCACTTTGATGAAGGGGGTTGCCTCACTTTTTGTTTTGGCGGGTAACTTGCCGCACTCGTAGGGGTCTAGGTTTTCATTGCACAGGCTATCCACACGACTCGGAGAACGTCGGGTTTCAGTTGCGGCTCAAAGGAAACCCGGGGCTCTCAGATTATCTGTATTGTTCTATGATGCTTATCGCTTATCTGTGATGTTGCATTTATCATGCCTGGAGCAATTATTATATATTGTTATATATATATATTAGTAGATGTTGTATATGTTTTGCACACGCGCTAGTCCAGCACCCGCTTTGTCGTTAGTTAAGTAACCTAGCGAGTGATGATGGGGCCCAGTGGAGAATGCAGATGGCATATACATACATCATATTTTCGTTCTTTTCTGGTGTGATTAATTGATGGGACTGCGTTGATTTTGATCAATGCAAGGAAAACAGACCTAATTGATGTTGTTGGAACAATTTTAAAAAGCTGTTATTACAAGGACGTTTTCTTTTTTTTTTTGCACAGTGGTATTCGATTATGAATATCCAGCACCTCATTCCATGAGGCAAGAGCCGAGATCCTCTCACCGGGAGTGACCTCTTGGGCAGAAGTTTGCATCATGGTAATTACTTCACTATAGTCGATTACTTTTTGCTTTGCATCGTGGTATTCAGTAGGAATACCTTGCACCTCACTCGACGAGGAAAGAGCCGAGATCCCATCACCGGGAATGGCCTCTTTAGCAAAGGTTTTCGCCACTATATATTTGTAAAAAGCTATCCGGTTCCTTCAACGATATCAAGTTCATTACGTTAAAGGTTTTTCGCCAAAAACCATTCGTAGCCCTCCATCATTTCAGACGAGTAGCACTTAGTATTCATGCTATATTTGTTGACCTTCGTCAAGGCATAGTGTATGGTAGCTGCTTGTTACTTTTCTGTTGTATAGATAGATGCATTGGTTTAGGACAGTCGTACTACTTTGTTGGCCTTCGTCAAGGGTATGTACGAGTGGGTTCAAATTAACCTGGACAATGACGGGTAGAACTTGACATGTGACTTATGATTTGTTGATCTTCGTCAAAGTCATAAGAGCATGGGGTAAAAATCATATCGGAAGTTTCAAACATACAAGAAACTTGCCAGGTATGCGCATACCTTCTGGAGTGTGATAACTTGAGTGGATTCCATCAAGTTATCATGCGATGATAGTTGGATCCCGATTCTCACTGATGAGTTGGTTTACTCCTCGGGTGATTTTAGATGATCCTGACTAATTCTTCTTTTGGGTTTGGATGAGAATTTAAGGATACATTGGGAAACATCCTGATTAGATAAAATGATTAAGCATTATGATCTAGATTAGAGTGCACGCTGAGTGTTTCTTTTCTCTCTCTCTCTTTGGCAGCGACCATGGCCCGACCCTATACTAGAACTCATAAACCAAGTTAACCGAACCTTCTTAAAACACATTGGCTTTCAAAGTTGCATACTTTATTGCCACTCCTACTTTTACCCTTTGTTTTTCTCCGGATCATTCCGTATCACTACGAATATCCACATATTTATTGGATATGACCATTGTATAGTTACATACGAACTCGAAGAAACTTGTTTCAGATTCGAGAATGGTTTCCAGTTCTAGAGAAAATGAATAGGACTATTCAGCTGTCTTTTTCTTTTTCCTTCTCTCACATTGTGAGGGCTCCTAAGATTAGGAGAGGGTACACCTATTGCGCTTATTGGACAGTCTTCTTCCAAACCATAGGCAGGTACCGAAAGGTGGGAAAGGAAGAAAACCAATTAGCCTAACTATGATGTACAGAAGGTAATAAGTAAAGACAAATAAAGGGATTAGAAAGAGGGCAAAGTAAATTGCGACTGCTGTCATTCACGACCAAACCGCGTATATCATCGCCACTCCTACTTCATCTTTGAATTCCTCCAGAACACCCCGTATCACTATGAAGATCTACATTCATTGGATAATCCATCGTATAGTTATATACGAACTCGAAGAAACTTGTTCAAGTTTGAGGATGGATTCTGGTTCAGGAGAAATAGAATAAGGATTATTCAGTTGTCTTTTATCTTTACCTTCTCTCAGGTTACGAGGGCTGCTAGGATTAGGAGAGTACACCTATTGCGCTTAATGGATGGTCTTCTTCCAAACCATAGGCTGATGCCGAACGGTAGGGAAGAAAGAAAACCATTCAGCCTAAGGATGGTGTACAGCAGCTAATGAGTAAAGACAAATAAAGAGATTTGGAGAGATGGAAAGAAAATATAAGGTTATAGTCATGAATCTGGTTAATGGAAAAGGCATTACTAGGAATACCCGGCTACCCCTTCGAAACATTTCCATGTTTCAGTTTCACTATGCGTTGTTAATTGAAAACCGATTTCCCAATTTGATCCTTGCTCCAGAGTATGTATTTATCAGGTTTGATTCTCACATCTGTATGGTTTTACAGATGATGAGTGGGAGTAAGTTATTGGAAATTAGATGATTATATGCTCATTATATCGAAATTCGTTGAAATTGGTGATATTTGAGGAAATCACCTGGTGTTTTGCCTGATGGCAAATATTTGGTTTTGAATATCTGTTGTTATGCCCAATTTCAAACTGATATATCTGTTCGTTTATTTTATAAAGTGAGATATAACTTTTTGAAATTATGTCCATGACATTTACCTATATCAGTTGATGATTGGGTAAGGAACATTAAACAGCGGTGTAATTCTTCTTAACCATAATACAGTTTTCAACCTATGACGCACAGGATTTGAGTTATTCAACTCAGGAGACTTATACAAAGTATTGTATGTTGTCCAGTGTCCATTAGGACAAAGGGTTGGTGCTCGTACTATATTCTGTTTACTTGTGACTTCTCCAGTTTTAGACAAGTGTTTTGTAGAAATACAAGGTCTAAATTTTGAGAAGTTATAGGTACAAGAATAAAGTAGAAAACCATGTGTTGCAAGTATCAGGATTCTTCAAGATGATCGAAAATGTAGATACTTGTGTTTGGTATTCAGTTGATAGTAATGGTTTTGAGAAATTGCTTCTCTTTTAGGTTACTTATATCTGGACGCACTTCTAGTTGGGTAATGTCGATCGGCCTCCTTCCATTTAGTTGACATGCACTGGAGACAGCTGCATGATTTGAATCTGATTCCAATTAAATCAGTGCCTCTGTTTCTATATTGTATATAGAATGTTTCATATCTTAACGATGTTAAGGCATATGGAGTTGTCCGGTTTATACTTAAAACCATACTCTAGATAACTCAAGACACGTTTCAGTGCACGTGTAAACTTTAGGGCTTCCAAAAAGTTTAAAAGAAATAAATCAGGAAAAATAATATGTGGCTGATGGGATTCGAACACAGGAGCTACGTCAAAGCAGTGCAAAACTTTACCAATAAGCTACAAGTGCGTTCTTGCTGTTCTTAAACAAGAATAATTTTAAATTGTGCTCAAGCTTACAAACTCCATTTTGTATATTAACTTAAAAAATTTCATACAGTAAAATCTGAGTCGTTACACTTTCTATTTTCATATTTCTATAAATATGACTCATTTTTCTCAAGTTTCTCATAAATTCTTTCTTTAATGTTTTTATTATCAAGTTTTTGGTGAAAACTCTTTCTTTCTTTGCTCTTAAGTTCTTCACTACTCTTTTTAGGGAGAAGAGATCTTTTTAGCGTCTTTAGACTTTTATATTCTTTTATAAAAGAAAGATCTCTAAAGGTTTCGAAGAAGCGATTGTTTTTAAAACTTGTTTAATTTTGGAAAGCTTCTTCGATTTGTTTTTAAATTTTTTATTAATTTCCAAAATACAATGTCTCATCTTCTTGAATCAAAACCTTAATCTATCTTTTGAGATCGTTATGATTGTTAGAGTTGGTTTATAAAGATTTGTTGAAATCTTACTTGTACAACCTAGTGAAGAAAGGTCTAAGATCTTCACATTGTAAAACCTTTCGGACTTGAGTCTTTGGTAAAAATGTCTAGGTGTTCACCACCTGCAGGTGTAAAAGGTTTCGGACTTAAGCTTTTGGTAAAAAGTCTAAGTATTCACCACCTGCAAGTGTAAAGGTTCTAAGATTTGAGCCTGGTAAAAATCTGGGTTTCTCCACTCGTGAAGGAGTCACTGGCTAGTGAAGTTGAATTCTATCTCAGGCGGGAATTAGCCACTGGATTGGTGAATCTCGATAACAATTCTCTGTGTCCATTTGTGCAATTTTTCTTTTCCATTACTCTGTGACCGTTGATGGTTTTAGTTTAAGACTCTGATTTTTTATATTCCGCTGCATAATTTTTAAATTATCAAAAATTACTCTGTGTTTGCTATAAAATCTTATTCACCCCCTCTAAGGTTGTTTTCATATTCCACTATTTATAGTGTGATACACATACTGTTAAAAAACTAACAAGATAGAAATAATATCTATGAAGACAAGAGATTTGATAATTATTTCAATCCTCAACCTTCCCCATGTCATTCTATAGACAATTTCCCCATGTCATTTTATAGACAGTGGATAATCGGCTTCTACCTGAAATGTCAAACGAAAATTTTACAGGCTCCTTAGCCTAATTAATGGCTACCATAGCAGTAACACCTATGCTATAGAGTAGCGCATGTTTCTTGATCAACCTAATATCTAGAAGCTGGTCATCGATTATCTATGTTCACAATATAGATTGTTTGATAAGAGAGAATGAATACCTTTTAAGATAGGATTTGATATTTTTTTCGATTCTTGGTCGTCCGTGTATCACATTATGGACATTGGATAATCAGGTTCTATCTGGAAATGTCAAACTTCAGTTTTACAAGACCGTTACCTAATTATTGAGTTATCCAAGATACGGCGCCTAAACTACTTTATTGGTACTTTAATGATGTTGAAACTATTCATTTCTTTTATGCATAGAGCGGCACGTGTTTCTCGATCAACACAAAGTTAAAAGCCAATCCCTCAGCGTTTCAGCGTTTATGGTTTGATACACGAACAATTCCGACTTAGCAAGAGAAAGAATACTTTTAAAAATAAGTTTGATTTTAATTTCAATCACGTAGTTATCATATAACCGAAAATTTACATGAACCTTAGCCTAGTTAACATGTAACCCTATAGATAACACCTATGCAATTTTCACAAACAACAACATTAATGGCGTTGAAAATAATTCACTTATTTTTGTTACGTGTTTCTCAACGACACAACGTTTAGACTCCTAGCAATTGATATAAAAATTATCTTTACGTAAAATTTGATGCCAAAAAATAAAAAAATAAGTAGACTCCATTTTCCATTAAAACCCTCTTTGCACATGGGCTCTCTCCTTGTTCCAAATTTTTTAATTTTCAACTTCTTTTATTTTAATCCTTTGATTCTTTAAAAAAATTAGCATCCTCACATGGGTCGTTTCAATCTCCCTACTTCTATGCTGGGATCTCTACCCTATACTTTTGGCTTGGATTTTGAGGATCCCTTTGATAAAAAGAAGAGATTTTTGTGGATTATTTAGCAAAAAGTTCAACGCTTGGGCACTCAAGGCAAGTCATGATTTGTTGATAGGTTGATTCAAGTTGAGATTTTGATGAGTTTCTATGTTCAAAGTTGAAATTTTGACAAGTTTTGATTTGGGTTTTCATTTGGTCTCATTCTTCAAAAAAAAATTTGATGTCTTTTACATCAAAGTTAGCATCTTTAAGGCCTAATTTTTAATGGGTTTTGAATATTTTAAAAAAAAATTATTTATGCCATTTTAGAAAATCTATTTGGAATAAGGTAATTAGAGCTAGCTCATATTAGAAATTACATCAGAAGAATAGTGTTTTGGGCAATCATATAATGAAGCTATCTAGGGAGCCATTTGTAGATTGATTAATCTAGGGAAATATCTAGAACTTTGTTGTTTTGTGGAATTGGGGATTTCCAGGTATAAGTTGATGTATTCATTAAAAAAATAAAGTTAAATTTGTATGTGCATTTTGTTGATTAGATTTGTTTTAATTCAGTGGTTACCATTGGGGTTTGGTCATTGCAATTTATTTTTTAGTTTTTTTGAAAAGGAACAGTGCTAAATCCCCTAAATTTATTAATAGAAAGTTAATGAACCACAAAAGTTTGTGCAAGCATCCCTGCACAATAATACAAAAGTCCTATACATGAGCCACTAAAGCAAAATACAGACATCCCAGCAACACTTCAAAGCGAACCCCATAGCGGTACAACAATTGTTCAATTGATACAACACAAAAATATTTGTAATGCTATGGTGCCAGCCACTTGTAGCTTATTGGAAGTTGCCAGCTTATGTGTGTTAGCTTTTGCAATACTTGATTTATTGTAATTAGCTCACTGTAGGCCCACCTAAAGCAATTTTTCCCTACAAAAAGTACAAAAGAATTGATTTTTCTTAAATAATATTTTTTCCCTGTATAAACAGTGCTTACAAGTTTCTAATCAGAAGTATATTTATATCTTGTGAGCAAACAACTTGAAATTTAATGGTCATTTCTCTTTTCATCTTCCTATGTGGTGCTCATGTTGAAATGGTGAGAGTTATGCTGTTGTTCTAGTTTGCAATTCAATCTCACATTGTAAATAAGCTTCCCCCATGTTTTACCATATTTTTTTTCCTTAACCATTGGATTTTTTCATTTTACAATGAGAAATTTGATCTTAATACATATAAATTTTCATGATGATTTCTCTTTGCATGTTCCTTTGAGGTTATCATGTTTCAATAGTGAGAGTTATAGGCGAATCTTTTCGTTATATTTTGCAACTAATCTCACAGTGTTAATAATCTTTTTGCTATGTGCTTATCTTTTCATAAACCATCACTTTCATGTTATATTGAAGTTCTTTATTTTTGAGCTCATTTCTTTTAATATTTGGTGTAGGTTTCTATCCATTGCAATTCAAAGTTCCGAAGCCTATTTAATTTAAAGGAAAAATTGGAGACTTTTGTCATTAGTAACTCTATCGACATTCTTATGTGACCTTCAAGCCAAAAGTAAATTCAATAGCAAAAATGGTAAGTGAATTTCTTGGAGACGAAGATATGGAAGAAGTATCACCTTCAATGTGGCCTGATGATCTCGGGCATGAAGCTAGAAACCAGTTCAAAATAGAGAAGCCCGGGGTCGAGAGAGATATGCTCGAAGATCTCACAATCACCGAAGAACCTACTATTGTAGATTTCAAGCGTTTATTAGAGCTAACTAATTATAGCGAGAAGGGCTCTTCTCAATTGGCTTACCTTGTAAAAAATTGGGAATATAAACAAGCCAATGCAATTCGACTTCTCAATGAAGAGCTCAATATCTTAAATAAACAAAGGCAAGAAGTCGAACTAAAAAAGTTAGAAATTTTAGAGGCGCATCGCTTCGTGGAGGAAAAATATGATGATAAGCGAAGTATATCGATTTTGGATGATGTTTATGATATTTGGGATGAGCCTCCAAGGAGAAGAAAAGATGTGCTTGCTTATAACCAGAATAGTATCAACATCGATGCTGACTATGATACTATTAAGTATTGGAAAGAGAGGGCAATTCAATTGGATAAGATGCTTGAAGCGAGTATTCAACGTGAGGAGGCACTTATGCAAAAGTTGCAAGATAATGTTAAGAGTCTCGAGACACAGTCATCGCCTGTTGAAGAATTGTCTCAGATTTTGAAAAGAGCAGATAATTTCTTGCATTTTGTTCTTCAGAATGCACCCGTTGTTATTGGTCATCAGGTAATTTTGAAAAGAGCCTATAATTTTTTTTATTTAAGATTTTTTTATAAAGGTGTATCTTTGCATTCCACTTGTTAAACCCATAGTAATATTTTATTTTATTTTATCATGCTATATAAATATGCAAATCAAACGCATCTTCTATTACCAGCTTAAAATTTTTATTTCATAGAGCCGTATTAAAATTCTTTTATTTCTTTTATCTGATTGGTGACTTTAGGGAATAATTTCTTCGATTTTATTTTGTTTCAGGACAAAGAACTACGGTATCGTTTCATCTATAATCCTTTCCCAAGCCTTGCAGAGGAGGTGAGTTTTTCTCCCCTATTTAAATCATAGTTTTTATAGTATGGGCTAGTGCAATTGTTGTATATAAAAGCGGCTAAATTACAACAAGGTACTCTTAAATATCGATGTTTTTCAGCTAACTACCTTGACTTTTTTTTTATTAAATTAAGTTCTATGTTTTAGGGTATCCTGGTTATAAAAAAATCCTTAGAACAAACTTTAAGGGAGTTTAGTGTAATTAATCCCTTATTTTTTTCATGTTCTGTAACTTTAATCCTTAATTTTTTGACTGTTCAAGCACTGATGCGAATTTGACTGAATTTTCAGGACATTATAGGTAAAAGCGATACCGAGATATTTACTGGAGCCGGTGTAAAAGAATCTCAAGAGTTCAAGAAAGAAGTCATGGAGCGAGGCTTGCCGGCTAAGCGAGAGATAACTTTTGAGACGGAGCTATTTGGATCGAAGACATTTTTGATATATGTTGAACCCGTATTTAGCAAGGCAGGAGATACAATAGGCGTGAATTATATGGGAATGGACATAACTGATCAGGTAAATGTTTGGAACTTCGGATATCTTTCACCCATTTAATTGTAGGATTTGCAATTTTATTGCTTCATATTTAAATAGTAATAAATTAATAGAATCACTTTGAAATTTTATTATTATACTTTAGAAAGTTTAAAGCACTTATATTAATGGAATAAATCTTGGCCTTTTGCAGAAAATGTCACATGTCATCTAAATAGATATCCGTAGTAATGATTAGGCTAATAGTGTGTATCAAACTATCAATAGTACTCAAAATTTGTTTTTTTTCATATGTTTCGTGAGCTAATGTATGATACTATAATACTATTTCGATACCTTATGAAATAAAAAAAGAAGGATTGCCTAGAAAATCTTTTCTTTTACCACAACTCATGTAAAGAACTTCTCTAACAACACCAAGTTGGAATTTGATTTCACGACAGGTGATAAAAAGGGAAAAGATGGCTAAGCTTCGCGAGCAGATAGCTGTCCAAAAAGCCAAGGAAACAGAGTTAAATAAAACTATTCACATAACAGGTTTGTTTTAATTACAAGTCAATATGTAACAAAATTTGGTTCGAAGAATCATAAACTAAATTTATGAAAATTATAGAGGAGACAATGAGGGCAAAGCAAATGCTTGCGACAATGTCTCACGAGATAAGGTCTCCTCTTACCGGGGTTGTTAGTATGGCCGAGATTCTTGCAAATAGTAAATTGGATAAAGAACAACGCCAATTGATTGCTGTTATGTTATCATCTGGGGATTTGGTTCTACAACTTATCAATGACATACTCGATCTTTCCAAGGTTGAGTCAGGTATGGCTCATCCATTTTCAATAGATGGTTATTGATTTATTTCGCAATCGTAGTAGTTTGGTTACTTGGAATTGAAGCTGCATGCAACATTTGTTTTATAAAAATGGGGGGAAAAAACAGCTCTCGTCTTTTGGTAAGCATCATTTTGAGAAGAATTTTTATGCGAAGTTACAAACTGCAACAATTTTGAAATATGTATAGGAAATATCCTTCAACATATTGGCTTTATATTGTCATTATCACTTCTGGAAAGAAAGAAATCTCTCAGTTTTGGGTATCTTTTTAATGTATGCATTCTTTATTTGCTTCCTTGTTTCTATTAGGAGTTATGAAGTTGGAATCTACAAAATTTCGACCAAGAGAGGTGGTAAAACATGTACTCCAAACTGCTGCGGCATCTCTGAAGAAAGAATTGACATTGGAAGGACATGTAGCTGAAAATGTTCCAATTGAGGTGAGTTTGATTGAATATTCTATTTGCTGGAATGCATTTTTCTTATTCTAAACCTGAAGAAATTTGTAGACTCTTGTAAGGCTTCTGATGCCCAAGATGAACGATTTGGCAATAGGCTCGTATAATTTCATAAAATAGTTGTGGAAAGACACATTATTGTAATTCTTCAGATTTATCTAGTGATCCTTCCGGATATGAGGTTCATGTTCTGTGTTTTGTGCCGCTGGTAACCTTGGAATAATTTCTTGTTTATTGAAAGTATCTGATAAATAGCTGTCTGAACAAAGTATTAGCTTAAGTTCTGGGTTTTATTCTATTTAACATTTGTTGTTGATCTTCGTTATTCCATGTTCTTTTTAGGTAATTGGGGACGTGCTGCGGATTCGGCAGATTCTGACTAACCTGATTAGGTAAATTGTCAAGAAGTCTTGTATTCTTCTATTTATTGTTTATATATCTGTGTTTTTAATACTATGGTGAATAATACAGATTTGTTGTTTATTTTCAAGTTTCTTTTTAATACTATGATGGATAGTACCTTTGCTCTCCCTGAACTCCCTTAAATAGTATAAATTTCCTTGGATAATTGCTTTTATCAACTCTCTCCAGCTTCCTCTCTTTTCATTTAGTGGTTACTATTATCTGAACATAAATTTAGTAATCTGAAAACTAAGGAAAATGTAAAATAATTTATGTATTTATGATATTTTTGTTAAGTATTCTACTTAAGAAACAGATAGCTGGAGCCTGGAGTTAAACTTTTTGGTGTTGTCATACTTGTGCACATACAAATTTCATATATTTTGAATGGTTTATGTTGTTTTCAGTAGATTGAGACTTGTTCTGATTTTGTAGCAATGCAATCAAATTTACACATAAAGGCACAGTTGGTATAAGCCTTAAGGTGGTATCAGAACAACATTCCGATATCGAGTCTCAGGGAGTGATAGAGGAAAGCTCTTCAGAATCTCAAATTTGTGACAACATGGAAACTTCAAATTCTCTAAGAAGTGAAGGCGGCCTTGAAGGATGCAACATACATGAAACAATAGTGTGGCTTCGTTGTGATGTGTATGACACAGGAATTGGAATTCCAGGTTTGATTAAAATTCTTGGGTTAATTGCATATAACACCTGTCATTTATATTTTACTCAAAATTTAAAACCTCGCAATTGGTTTAGGCTAAATTACACTTAAATGCCCTTAACTATGACGGTTTTTCAGTTACTTATCTTAAAATTCTTTATTACAATAGACTCTATTAAACATTGGTTTTATGGGAGTTCAAAATACCCTTAAATGTAGCACCTTAAGGGAGCTTATTGTTATAAGAAAACTTTACGACAGTTAACGGAAAAATTCTTATAGTTCAGGGAAGATTAGTCATTAGTTTAACTTAGCTGCTGGTTTACTTGTACATGACACCCCTCAGACTCGATTTGAACTGAAATAGCACTTATACCAGCTAAATTTTCAATTCCTAGGGTGCATACTACTAGAAGAATCAGTTGAGATGGTATAACTGCTGCATGAGTATAAATGGAGGTGTTTCTTTAATATTCAATGCCACCTAAACAATTTTCTTAGTAATCCGCTAGCCTTTTCAATTCATCATGTTCTTAGTTATCTCTTTTTTGGGGGGTCAACAGAAAAGGCATTACCTTCATTATTCAAAAAATACATGCAAGCCAGTGCAGATCATGCACGCAAATACGGTGGAACTGGACTTGGCCTTGCTATATGTAAACAACTGGTGGGACTCTCATCATTCTTTTCTAATTTGGGCAAATTGCATATAACACCCATTATCTATTACCTCGTTCAACACTTGTAATGTCTCGACTGCTTATTATCAGCAGTCATTTCAAATTTGATGTTTTAGATCTGATCATACTACATCAGAGGTGCCAAGTGCTAGCAAAACAGTTGAGAGGTTATAAGTGCTGAACGAGATATAGATGAAGGTTTTATGCAATTTTCCATTCTGATTTTCAATTAATCGGAAAAAGACCAACATTTTTTGATAAATGCATTTGAAATAGGTGGAATTAATGGGAGGTCATCTCACCGTTGCGAGCAAAGAAAATTGTGGCTCCACATTCACATTTGTGTTACCTTACAAGGTTCCATTAAAAAGAGAGCATTCGGATGACACAGATGATGACTCATTGATTTCTGATGACGAGGTCACCGATGAAATCAATGGGTCATTTCTCTTTAATCCACGTACTTTGGGCAGTCTATTTTCATCGGGTGGGGCCCGACTAAATGGCCTAAATGGCTTGTCAGAGGATTCCGATTCACTCTCTTCTAATAGCTGCATATCAAGGGAGACATACATGGAAAAACCCCAACAACAATTAGAATGGGATACTTGCAATACCGAAACAATAAGTAGAAGAGAAGAAAACCTCGAAAATAGCAAGACTGAACGGATCAGAAGTGAGAACGGGTCAATCAGAAGCAGCCATAGACATGAAAACGATCCAAAATATCGGTGCACATCAAATGGATGTAGCGAAAGCAGTGAAGATAAGATGGCGCCGAAAATTCTTCTTGTTGAAGATAACAAGGTAAATATAATGGTGGCTCGGTCGATGATGAAGCAATTGGGCCATAGCATTGATGTGGCAAATAATGGGTTGGAGGCGATTCGTGCGGTCCAACGATCTCATTATGATCTTATTCTCATGGTAATATACCAAATATTATTTCCATTTTACTTTGCTTTGAGAGAGAACTATCAAAACGTTTTGCAATCGAGCACAAATTCAATTGATATTTATATGTTGGCACTTGGCAATTGCTATGGAGTGTCTGGGTTACATTTTAAATTTCCAATGCACGTGCACTTCACGTTGCATGTTGGTAGTCTTTCCTTAGTATTAGAATATATTAGACTGAAAAAAAATATACATTTTGCAGGATGTATGCATGCCGGTGATGGATGGTTTGCAAGCCACGAGATTGATTCGTAATTATGAGGAACATGGCTACTGGGATGCTTCTGTAGGTGGAACTAGAGTTCGGGACGAAGGGCATTGCGCTAAGAGGACACCTATTGTTGCAGTAAATTCTTCAATGAACATCACTTATTATCAAATATCGATTATTATCTCAAATCTCTTATCTTACAGTTATAAATGCTAACCCTTCCAAGGGCTTGCAATTGATTCCTGTTAGACAAGCCTTCTCTTAAAAATGCCAAAAGTAGCATTTTGAAAGTATCGCCACATATGGTTAGTGCAATCTAGGGCATTTGTCCCTTTTAGGTATTCGTTTTCATTTCAAATAGCCCCCCCCCCCCCCCCCCTTCCCCTTATGGGTTTAAATATTAGATTTTGTATGATGAAATTCATTATATGCCCATATTATAATAAGCATGAATTTGATGAGTAGTTACTGATACTAAATTTGATGTTATTGATCATGGAACTTGTGTCTAAATTTATGTACTAGGCATCTCCTCGCATTCTCTCTCTACCCATTCACCCATAACCGGTCAGAAATAACCGTAGAGCTTATGGTAATTATTTGTATATTAGCATAAAAGTATGTGTAATTTACACTATACTATCGCTGTTTTCAGTAAACCGCCTTAAAGTTTTTCTATTACAATATAATATCCCAGAATGTATTTACACCTAATGTGATCCATAGCACATGTCAGTTGAGAATACTGATTGATATTTTCTTATAAGTGTTCTTGATTTTAAACATGTAAATAGCTGCAAATTATTCTAACAAGCTGTTTTTCCATTGGAAATGTGATCTTAGTTGTAAATAGTTGATAAGGCATTGAAGTACTGGATGGTATTTTCTTCTAAGTATTCTTGATTCTAACCGTGTAAATAGCTGGAAATTGTTCTAATAAGTTTTCGTATATACGGCAGATGACAGCGAATGCTCTATCAGAGAGCGCAGAAGATTGCCTTGCTAATGGTATGGACTCATTTGTATCTAAACCTGTAACCTTCCAGAATTTGAAACAGTGCCTACAGCAGTACTTACCTAGTTGAATATTGTAAAAAAAATCATCAATTTGTAAAATATAGAGCAAAATGTAGCCAAAGAAATTTTGTAATTACCATGTATCATATCTTTCCTTGCCGATCAATCAATGTCTTTTACCAGGCTGTCAATGTTATACCTCCATCACAAGTTTCACTATACAGCATCATGATATATTTTGACTATCAGGAGAAAGAAATATGAGACAAAATTTACACTGCTTGATAGTTCTCTTGTGTAAGAGCTTTGCTTCATGTGGTTAAGCATTGTGCTTCCATTCACTGCTTGATTAACCTAGAAGTCTCTGTATTTTTCTAACTTTTGAATTAGTCAAGGAAAAATGAATATCGATTTGCAAGATTATACCAAAGATGATGGAATAAAAGGATATCATATTTTATATTTGACACCACGACACTTCACTTATGATGTTTTCCCACATTCGACATAGCAGAAATAGCCTGCTGCATTTTCTGCATATAAAGCATAGCAGTTTTCAGTACCCCTAACTGGTTCCAACCCCCCCCCCCCCACCCACCATGACCCCAACCCACGAAAAACCCACCCACCCAACCCAAAAAAACAAACAAAAACAAACGCAAGCACACGGGAAAAAAAACCAGAAGCGAAAAAGAGGATTTAACCATAACTTCAAAGTTAACATGGCAAAAAAATTTATCTGCTCGATGCCAAGTATCCATGTAACAATAACCTTGTTGCCTGGATATCGAAAGAAACAAAACAAGGATTGTAAAAAGAAGTTTCAGCTTGCCATCTGTTTGTAAAAAGAAATTTCCATTTTACCTGGAGAATTTCAACCTCAGTCCCATCAGGTTGTTCCCAGTCGTGCTCATGGGTAAACATGGGTAAACGGCCAATGAATGGAGTATTGGGTAAAGGAATAGTATTTGTTCCCTGCAAATTATAAAGAAAGACAGTGAATACGTAGGTCCTGTAGTGGTACTTATATGCATCTAACTAATTTCTTTAAATTGTGAGAAAATTTAACAAAAGCGGATACTGCATAAATTATGCATCGGTTGTATGTCTACTCAATTAATTATGATGCATTAGCTGTATATATTTTTTTAACTGAAAGAAACATTTTCGCTTAATAGGAACATAATATTCTTCCTTTTGTGTTGTGTGTGTCGATGCCTGTGTTCATGAAAAAGACATTACATTTTAATTTAATTCAAGTGAGCTATGAAACTACAGACTGAATTTGGACCAGTCTAGATGGTTTTAACCAGTATATAACAGGAGGAAATTGTAATGTAGAAGTCGAAGATTGTAATGTAACATAGTATTTAACAAGGGTTTATTTACTAATTTATTTTGAGTGAAATAGCTGGGCATCTAGTAGCCATTCTCGTGCATTTAAAAGTAAAATGTTCGCATCAACAAGGGAATTAACATATTGAAGATAACAATTTAGTGGTAGGCAAATATTCTTAAGAGATTCCGAAAGGAAAATTGAATCAAGAACAATGTTTTTGACATAAGGCTGTTAGGATGAACTGCGCTGCTAAAAGAGAACGGAAAAAGATGCATCCACTCTAAGAGCCTAGTGATAGCAAAACACATAACACTAGGTTGCATGTCAAACGACTCAAACCTGATGGAAGAAAATGCAATAAAAATGAATGCATGAGGGAAACGCAAAGAACGCGGACTTGATGTTCTTCTTTCTATGTTCTTTTTTTCTTTCAAACCGAACATAGCCTAAGTGATCAGCAAACATATGGTAAGGAGAAGAAGAATGGGCCGCAAAGATGAATAATGACATACTCTAGGCAATGGCACTGCAGGAACAGCATGCACGGGCACAGGCACAGGCACAGGCACTGCTGCTGAAGACACGACAGGATTGGGCAAGGCTGCTGAAGATACAACAGGCGTAGGCATGGCTGTTGAAGACACGACAGGTATACGCTTTAAAGATCATACAACAGAAGAACAGGAACAACAAGAAAAATCAATAGTAGTCTTAGACTTCAAAACTTCTATAGAAGTTGTTGGCGAAATATTTCAAACTATGTTTTATATGCTTTATTAATTACTCTCAACTACAAAGTCTCTCAACTAGCCATGTTCACTTGTTCGACCTTAACATCATGAAAATTAGGGCTCAAATGTTCTTCCTTTTCTGCCCCCGAGTATCATGAAGTCATTGTAGTGGACATGATACCATGAATATTGAATTCCAGAAAGAAAAAGGTGGAAGGATAAATAATCAAGTATACACTAATGTAAAAGTGTGTCACTAAAATATGCGATTAATTAATAAATATGATCAATATGTATAATCTAATTCAGTGTTATATGGCACAACTGGGCAATGTAGCACGAGGTGGTTCATCGCCGTTTCTATGTCATTTTAACTTAAGAACAAAACAAAATCTTTCTATCCTAAAACAAAAATGTGATGCATGCCTGTAATAGACATTCTGATCAAATGAAGTCAAGGACAAATCATATTGACTCAGAATCAAATGAAGAGCTGGTTTCATACTGATCAGAGAATTATGCATTCACATGGAAATTAATTACAAGATAAAAAGAAATCATGCATTTTACGCTTTAAAGAACATAAGGCCAAAGGCTGTGGAGACCATTGGTGAGATACTATGTTTGACACAACCATGTAGGCTTCTTCAGTTTCCCAGTCAGAAGAACCAGGTACAATTCCTGTCTAGGCATTGTGTTTTGGGTGATAAAAGTCGAGTGTTACAAATATTGCTTCCATAAGGAATATCAAGTTATAGATGAGACCTAAATCAAGTACATGCACACACACCGTGATTGTTATAAAGTATTACCTGTAGGGTTATTAAGAGTACAAATTGATTCCTCAACGACAACAGCTTGCAAAGTAACATCTCTCTCTGAATAAAAGGTCAGGCCCTGGAACCAGAATTAAAGTTATCAGACATATAGTAAGAAACGAATCGAACTTGAACCAATCACGCCACAGCAACAAATAACATATCTACCGAATGGGCCTTGAATCAATCAACAAGTAATCAAGAGACGGAAAAAAATCTAAATTTACATCAAAGTAATAGAACCCTGTCAGCTGATCAATTAAGAAATTAACTTAAATCCTTAAACTTTCACTTCAAGAAAGATCAAACCCTATCAACAAGACAACTGAACTTGAATCAATGATGCGGCGTCAAGAGAAGACGCTAAAATTCCATCAAGAAAGCTAAATTCACTATTAATAACATAAATTTAGCTTGAATAGGTTAATCAGTGATCAATAAAAGACCCTAGATTCACTATTAATATAACAAAAATTTAGCCTGAATTGGTCAAGTAACCTAATTGAACTCGAATCAATTAAGCCAGTAATTGAGAAAAGACCCTAGATTCACTTCACATTGAGAGATTTTACGCTCAAAGAAATGAACTTTGAGTCAATTAAGCAGTACAAATCAAGAAAGTACCCCAAAAAATTCACAGAAAAAAAATAAAATCAAGAAATGGACCTACATCAAGTTTCGCGCAGGCATTCAGCGTGGTGATTCTGTCTGTGAATTGGGCATATGCAGCCCTTGGATTGCCGAAGAAGCGGCCAAAACCCTGAAATCCTTCGAGCCAATGCAAGAGGTTGACGATCTCTCTATCTGTAACATCATAACATCATCGGGAAATCCCCAAACACGAACCAATAACACCTGCATAGCAAAATCAAGAAGAAGATTTGAAGAAAGGTCGATTGAGATTTAGATAAAAGATCAAAGGAAGAATTGAAGCTAATTTAATAACCTTGTCGCTCAAAAACTCAGCTTTGTAGGAATCGTGTTGAAAATAGAATCAGGGTCGTAGTGTAGCCAGTGAGAGCTCGGAAACCCTAATTTCTTCTTCTTCCTCTTTTGTTTCTTTCTTGTTTCGATCTCGTTGGCGAGAAACTGAATTTGGCGTGGAGCTCTCTTCGCGCTTTCACAAATTTATAAATTGAGTCGGTTGGTTGTTGGATCGGGTTCCATGTGCCGCAACGAGACCCGAACCCGAGTTTGGGAGAGGGCTCGATTCGGGTTCGGGTCCAGACCCGGTAAGGATAGTGGATCCATCGTCGCTCTGCGCTGCGAGTCTCAGGATTTGCGAGAGTGAATGGGGATTAGGATTTAAGAAGCAGTTTTCATGTAGCCCCCTCACAGTTGTACCTTTTTCTTTTTTCTTTTTCAAAACAGGACTGTTAGATTTATTCTACAATCTTTATTTACAAAGTTGGTGGGTTCCGGCACGCGCACGTGTTTTGTGTGTGTGATATATGAGTGGATGTGTTGTGTGCATAGGTTAGGACTTGCTAGCCATTGTACACACACAAAAAAACACCTTCAAAGAAATATTGATTACAAACAATTAATAAAATCACTCGGTAAAACAGGTCGAAGATTAAAAAGAGGGGATAATATTTGTGGATGGATAAATTGCAGATTTTTAAAATTGAAGTATTTGCATCATAGGCAGATTTTTAAAATTGAAGTATTTGCATCATATGTAACGGGGAGTGCTCCATTGCAAACCGGTCCGTGTTTTTTAAAAGCGGAAACTTCCGATCTATG
Organism: Agapanthus africanus; assembly: GCA_030015575.1. NCBI lineage: Eukaryota > Viridiplantae > Streptophyta > Magnoliopsida > Asparagales > Amaryllidaceae > Agapanthus > Agapanthus africanus. The sequence goes on from JASDDO010000016.1 coordinate 390,490,229, forward strand.
TCATATTTTAACAATCCGATCCGTTTAAGTTGATCACCCTACCCTCAAATATATGTATGAAAAATCAAAGAATTTAAAGACCTCTAGCCTATGCATCGATGGGTGAAAAAATGAACGTCTTTTAATAACACAATATAAACATCATCTGATGCATAGGCTGGAGGTCTTTAAATCCTTTGATTTTTCATACACATACATTGACAGTAGGGTGATTGATTGGTCTAAAATATTGCACATTTGAATAATTATTTTTCCCACTATTGTTAAGTTCTAAAAAGTGTTTATTGTAATTATAGAACATATGAGAGTTTATGTGTAAATAGACTATTATCATATGTACTACATTATAATTAACATAATGAGGGAAAAATGCATGCATATAATATTTATATAAAATATTAGTAATTAAAATATGCATATCATATCAAATAATTCTAATCAATATTCTTAACATATAATATCACATAAAATGGTTAGGATAATATCTTAAAAATACCAAATACTACTAACACTATAACTTGAGATATTATGCAGATATTAGATCAAGAAAGGAATCCAAGAGATCCGAAATGTCGGAATCAAATCTGCCATAATATTGAACCAAATCAAGAAATCTAGCAACGGCAGAGACTCAGAATATCATTATCAGAATATAGACATCTAGAGGATCTTCAAATATCAAAACAAGACAGCACAAAATATTCCAGAACTTGATCCCACCAAAGAGCCGCGGTTGGATGGCCAAAAGCATGGATTTGCGGCGGATCCGTGGCATATCTAGGGCTGTTTGATGAGATATTTTGGTGATTAGATCGTATCAACGTATATTCACAGACGGTATCTAGAGTTTCTAGTTTCCGTGACTATATAGAGAACCGAGAGCTTCACATTAAAGAGGATCAAATCGAAGTGATCAAGAGATCCAAAGCGATCCATGCATTCAGGTGATCATCAGCTGGTCATCTACCTCCAACAAGAGAGAGAGAGAGCGCGCGAGAGCAAAAACTAGGGTTCTTTGTAATCTACTTTCTACGGAGGGTTGTATGAAATAGTTGATTAATAAAGATAGTGTTTTTATTATTTAATTCTTTTTACATTTACTTTCTGCATTTAATTTCTGTATCTTAATTATGTTTTCATTTTTTAACCTTTCTTCTAGGTCTCAAACAATGAGCGAGTAATTCCTATCTTACCAGGGTTCGTAGGATAGGGTAGATCAATAAATGATAAAATCATTTAATTTCTTTTAAACATTTTAGAGTCTATAAACTTTAGCAAAATGAATGTTAACGTTCTTATCGGGCGCGCTGTCAATTTATTGATAGTCACGACCATAATTCGAGATCTGTTTAACACTTGTTTTGATAAGGGCTAGACATGAATAGAGAACAATGCAAGGACAATGGTTAATAGTGGGGAAACCCTAGTTTCTTCCAAAAACCCTAATCTACATTCATCACTATCAAATCTAGTTTTAAACTATTAAAAAATAAAGGAAGTCATTTTTAATTAGTCATCTATTACCACCAAGTCATATGAACCCTACAAGCCCTTTTTTTTATAAACTTTACATCCGTTTCAAATAGATCTACAACCAATCGCCCTATCTTCTATCAACTCGTCTAAAATAAGAAGAAGGTTCACGTTTCCTTGCGGACGACTCGTACTCATCGCGGCTAGCTGCTAGCGACACCGTCTTGATTGCGGTTACTTTACGAACAAACATTTTTTATACGATCAATCAGTGATCAATTTGAACGGATCGAATCGTTAAAATATGTTGTGGACCGAGAGTTTCCGTTTTTAAAAAACACGGACCGGTTTGCAATAGATCACTCCCCCATATGTAATGCCACAGAGCACACGTATGAGTTGAGGGTACATCTTACAATACAAAACTTGATTAAGTTGACAGATCCAACTTGTTTATTGTAGTGCAAATTGTGGCATTGCGTTGCTAGGTAACAAGACATCAACTGCCAAGCAAATAAAAGACCGTTAGCTATGATCTAAAACGGCCTAATAAAACCGTAGAATAAATAATCCGCTTCATCCATCCTATTTTGCACATGAAGTGATATTGACTGTTGTTAATGAGAATTGTAATTGTACCGGAAAATAATAGGAATAAGGCTTTGTGATGATGCTCGATATCGGCGATCTCCCAGATCGTGACACGTGGCAGATGACGTGTCCCAGAGCTTAAAAAAAGGCCTACAGGGGCCGATCAGGCCACCCACCCCTATGCGCGACCCGCAAGCACAAGCCGGCTCTCCTCAGAGCCCCCATGCACAAATTGGCTTCCTCGGCCTCCCAGCTTGCCTCCGAGCTATCACAGGACCAAGATGCCTCGGCTCTCCTGCTTGCCCCCGAGCTCTCTCGCCGAGGCCATCTTTCTCGGTCTCATCGACCGACCAACGGTGCCACTCGCAGGCGTAACCGCCGCTCCGCGAATCTCGCCATGCGCGAGATCTCCGCCGGCCACATCCCACGTTCCACGCCATTACGATCCCCATTAACGAGCCTGTTTCGCCATTAATGGGAAGATCCGCTTATCACGCGGGCGTCACGTCGGGAGCGTAACGGCCGGCGTGATTCTCGCGCCTGCCCCTGCATGCTACCGCCGCTATATAAACCCCTCTCACAGAGGGATCAAGTAAGCCATTTTTACTCCACTAAGTCGTTATTCTGCTCGGATCTCGTTACTGACTTGATCGTCGGAGGGTCCTCGGTGGTACCAAACCACCCCGGGACTTCCTTGCAGGTATTCGGCGCAAATCTCCTCCAACCCATTGAGATCCACATATCGCAGGAGATCACGCTCCAGATCAAATCCCAGCCGTCAATCGCAGCCATCGGCAGATCAACGGGAGACAACATCTGAAGGAGGCCGGAAAGATTCCACCCTCCATCAGTTGGCGCCGTCTGTGGGAAACTAACTCCACAAAATCAAAAGTTCGTCTCCCGATCTCCAACCATATGGCGAGTGATCACCCTGAAGATCCAAGCACCAGCCGCCGCCTTCCCCTCAACGGAGGCACGGATGAACCTCCCCCGGCGATTGTCATCAACGCCCTTGGCGGCCGAATAGACTGACTAGCGTCCATCGTGGAGGCGCTCGTCCGCGTCCAAACGGCAAGGCCTGAACCCCAGATCGTCGCTCCTCATCCTCGAGAAGATTCCGCCCGCGTCGGCACGGCCGACCACCAACAAGCTACCTCCCACGGCCACAGATCTCCCGGACCGGTACCCTCTGCGGCCCGCTAGGCTCCCCACAACTCCACACCAAGATCCGCCGCCAGAGCGCCTCGCCTCGAGCCTCCTCGCGACCCTTACCCTCCCGAGGAGATGTCGGTCAGCTCGCCTGTTCCCAGGCATGACCAACACCCCCTCCCTCGACGGGGTCGCGAGGACGGGGCTCGCCACGGCGGTTCGAGGGCTACCTCGCCCGGGAATCTGAGGAACCTCATCGAGAAGAACCAGGGCCGCGCCCAGACGCGGGTCTCTCATAGCAGAGGCCAGGGATCGGGGGGTGCTGAATCCTCGGGGTGCCACGGCCGACTCGACGCCCTCGAGAAGAAGATCGAGGGCATACATCTGGAAGGTCACCTCTCAGGCGACGGGGCTAAGTACGCCGCCGACTCACTCACCAAGCCATTCACCGAGGAGTTGCTCACCGTCCATGTCTCCTCGCGCAACAAGCCCCCAAAGGTCTCTCTCTTTGACGGGAAAACCGACCCGAAGGACCATTTGGATGCTTTCACCGTGGGGATGAGCTTCCAAGACCACTCCGATGCCGCCCAGTGCCGAGCTTTCCCGGCCACCCTCATCCGCTCTGGGTGGGACTGGTTCCGAGGACTCGAGCCTCGCTCGATCTCAACCTTCGATGAGCTGTCCACTCAGTTCCTCGGCCACTTCGTCGGGAACCGTCGGCAAAAGTACACGGTCGACTACCTCTTCACAATCAAGAGCGGGGATAAGAAGACGTTCAAAGCTTACGTCACCCGCTTCTACAACGCCCTTCTTGAGGTCCTCGAGCACCGGGACGAAACGGTCATCACGGCACTCAGGCCGGGTCTTAGGCACAAGGAGTGGCTACGCTCCTTTACACTGGCGCAACCTAAGACCATGGCCGAAGTGAAGGCATGGACCGAGCGCGAAGTCCAGCTCGAGTCCGAGGTGAATGCGAACCTTCCCCGGGCAGACTGACTTGACCAGAAGAAAAGGACAAGGGAAGAGAGACCAGAGCGTCAGCAGCCCTACCATCCGAAGTTCTAGGAGTACACCTCGCTCAACGTCTCCTAAGCAGTGCTACTGGAGGTGGCTAAGGGTGAGGGGTTCTTCAAGTTCCCTCCGATCCCGCGTCAGGCCTCGAAGCGAACTCAGGGCCCCTACTGCGGTTTCCACAGGTCGCTCGTCCACTCCACGGAGAGTTGCAAGCAGCTTCGGGACTATATCGAGGAGCTCATCCGATCAGGGCACCTCGCCACCTACCTGAGGGATAAGCGGCAAGCCGACCGCGAGCAGGAGCAGCGTCCTTCTCCCGCTGAGCTGACCATCGACCAAATCATGCTCGTATCAACAGATGATACGCCCGGCGCCCGCGGAGCCCAGTACCCTCTGCCGAGCACGGAGACCAACAAACATCCGAGGGGCTCGGACTGTGCAGATAAGGTCATCTACTAGCATGTACTTCTTTTTCAAAGGCAATGTAAACTCTTCCTAGAATCTGCTGCTTATGTAATAAAAAAAGATCGATGGAACATTGCGAAAAAGAAGAAAACAGTCTTATTTATTCAAAAAAAAAGGGTACTGGGGGCTCCTCGGCCATACATCAAAAAAAATTACAACAGCGGGGGAAGGGGGTGCAGAGAGCACTGCTCGTGGTACTCCGAGAAGATTTCCGCCAGCCGAGGCCTCGCGGAATCCAGCCTCTGCCCTCGATCCCCCCACGCGTGTTGGCATCGAGCCTTAATTGGTAGCACTCACGGAGGAGCGCCACCGAGCGGTTCAGCCGACCCGCAGAGATCAGGCCGAAACGCCTTAAAGACCGTAGCTTGCCCACGGCCTCGTCTTGGAGCTGCTCGAACAGGGGGTTGTAGAGCCCCGGCGATGCCCTACAAATGGAGTACATCAGCAGCTGTAGCAGGGGCGAGTGCCGGGGGAGAAGCCGGCCGAAGTGATCCTCGATGCTGCCAAAAATCAATTGCACCGTGTCCTCGGTGCAGTTCTGGTCGTAGAGGTACACGTCTTCGAAATGAATGATGTCGGGGATGGTGAAGGGGAAGTCTTCCATATTTACGATTTGCTTGCGAAGAGAGGAAAGACAAACGCTCCCTCCGCTTTATAGCCCGCTGCGCTCCCAAAGGACCCAACAGCCGCCCGTTTTCGCCCAAAAAGGTGCCGCCACGCGGCAAACATTGAGCCTTTTCTGGCGAAATCGAAACGACGCGGCTCTGGCGCTTCACCTCCCCCACGCAATCGATGCGCATGTTACGCGTATTCGCCGTGACTGTTCCTATTCTTCATACCAACACCTGGAAGGTCGGACAGAACATTATGAAGAGTCAACCGTGTAGCTTCACTGCCCGGTTATCCTTAGCAGGCCTCCTACGGCCCCTCCAGCGCTAAAGATCAAAGCCCTCGTCTAGAGGCAGCTGCGTAGCTACCCTGTCCGGCTATCCCTGGCCGGTAGCTTCCCTACATACAGCGCCAGGGATCAAAGCCCTCGCCAAGAGGCAATCGCGCAGCTTCACTGCCCGGTTATCCTTAGCAGGCCTCCTACGGCCCCTCCAGTGCTAAGAATCAAAGCCCTCGTCTAGAGGCAGCCGCGCAGCTACCCTGCCCAGCTATCTCTGGCCGATAGCTTCCCTACACACAATGCCAGGGATCAAAAGCCCTCGCCAAGAGGCAACCGCGCAGCTTCACTGCCCGGTTATCCTTAGCAAGCCCCCTACGGCCCCTCCAGCGTTAAGGATCAAAGCCCTCATCTGGAGGCAGCCACGCAGCTATCCTTCCCGGCTATCCCTGGCCGGTAGCTTCCCTACACACAACGCCAGGGATCAAAAGCCCTCGCCAAGAGGCAACCGTGCAGCTTCACTGCCCGGTTATCCTTAGAAGGCCTCCTACGGCCCCTCTAGCGCTAAGGATCAAAGCCCTAGTCTAGAGGCAGCCTTGCAGCTACCCTGCCCGGTAGCTTCCCTACATACAACGCCAGGGATCAAAGCCTTCGCCAAGAGACAACCGCGCAGCTTCACTGCCCGGTTATCCATAGCAGGCCTCCTACGGCCCTTTCAACGCTAAGGATCAAAGCCCTCCCTAGAGGCAGCCGAGCCCGACCCTTGCTTGGCTATCCCCGGATGGTAGATTCCTACTACAACCGACAGGGATCAAAGCCATCGCCAAGAGGCACCGGGCAGTAACCCTGCTCGGCCCCCATCCTAAAGGACAAAAGCCCTCGCCAAGAGGCACCGGGTAGTAACCCTGCCCGACCCCCATCCTTAGTAGGTTTCTTACAGCCCCTCCCGCGCTAAGGATCAAAGTCCTCCCTAGAGGCGGTCGAGCCCGACCCTTGCTCGACTATCCCCGGCTGGTAGCTTCCTACCACAACCGACAGGGATCAAAGCCCTCGCCAAGAGGCACCGGGCAGTAACCCTGCTCGGCCCCCGTCCTGAAGGATCAAAGCCCTCCCTAGAGGCAGCCGAGCCCGACCCTTGCTCGGCTATCCCCGGCTGGTAGGTCCCTACCCACGACGCCACGGATCAAAGCCCTCGCCAAGAGGCACCGAGCGGCTACCCTGCTCGGTCATCCCCGGCCGGAAGGTCCCTACCCACGACGCCAAGGATCAAAGCCCTCGCCAAGAGGCACCGAGCGGCTACCCTGCTCGGTCATCCCCGGCCGGTTGGTCCCTACCCACGACGCCAGGGATCAAAGCCCTTGCCAAGAGGCACCGAGCGGCTACCCTGCTCGGTCATCCCCGGCCGGTAGCTCCCTACCCACGACGCCAGGGATCTAAGCCCTCACCAAGAGGCAGCCGAGCGGCTACCCTGCTCGGTCATCCCCAGCTGGTAGCCCCCTACCCACGACGCCAGGGATCTAAGCCCTCGCTAAGAGGCACCGAGCGGCTACCCTGCTCGGTTATCCCTGGCCGGTAGCTCCCTACCCATGACGCCGGGGATCCAAGCTCTCGTCAAGAGGCAGTCGAGCGGCTACCCTACTCGGTCATCCCCGGCTGATAGCTCCCTACCCACAACAACAGGAATCAAAACCCTTGCCAAGAGGCATTTGAATCCATCGGAGTGAGGACACCAAGCTCTCTTCGGCTCGGCAAATCTGCAGTGGGCAGCATACTGCCCATCACACACCGCGGATCTAAAGCACTATCCAAGAGACACCAGGTCTATATAAGCCTTGTTAGTTGTATGTATGCCCTAGAGGCCAGTATTGTACAGATGATGTATATTATATTGGATGCTTGGACATATATAGAGAGGACTTTCTTGCTCGATATGATAGTATGCTATCCGGTTGCTCTTTATCTTAACATGTATACTTGTCTCTTAATACTGTCTTATAGTTACATGTTGGTAAAGCCCTTAGGATGTGTACTTGACTACCAGGACTATGATGCAGATCATACTAGTGGGGCCATGGTAGTCCATAAGTACATCCTTTAATGTCCCTAGTCATGGGTATATCGAGACGGGGCATCGATATACCAGAGTAGACTAGCGTATACGCTTCTCGACCCATGAGATGGGCAATGGATGACCCCATATCCATTGGTGTTTGACATCAGAGATGATATTCGGATGCTCAGTGGACACTGGGTACACTGGACGGACTCGCCGAGAACTCCCAGATGGTATTATACCTCACGTCAGATGGCAGTTCTCTGGTGACACTTGTGCAGGTTAGTCTGTAGACCCGAGATCGTCATAGAGTCTTGTGTGATTCCCACTGTGCTTTGATTTCCACCTTACCACGTCCAAGAAGGCGTGCAAAACGGTGGTTTTTGGGTCCAGTCCCGAGTCACATGGAGGCAATGAGCGATAGGAGGGGTTTCGTCTCTCCCGGTATTGGGGGTTGATATTGCGCTGTGCTCGATTGGCCATAACAGGGAAGTCCCTGGCCAGGGATGATTTAGAGATTTACTGATAAGTGTTACCAGTAGTTTCTCGACCCGTTATGAGCCTCACATCGGCACGACTTATCGGTTATTGGGGTCTGACGTTTACCACCCCTAGACTTGATATGCGACATATCAGACAAGGAGACCGGACTGTACGTCAAGTGTTACCGTTAGGCTTTTACAGGAGTTGGAACGGGCTTGCTTGCTGATCTTCTGATCGCTCAATACCCGGGTAGCCGTTACGTCCAGCTAGTACCGCTGACGGCTTGTGGGTGCTTGATGTGATCATCACCTACTGCCGGCGTATTGACGAGTCTTTAGAGTCCTACAAGAGGTTTTACTGGCTCAGGCAAAACGAAATAGGAGCGCATATGTGATATGTGCGGGACCGAGAATAATACGTGTATGTGATACCGTATTCTATTCTCGCGATTTTTTGTATCGGTCGGTTATATGTGATATAGCCGGGTTATCGAATCAAGTGTTGATTCGATAAGTCGATACATTGGATGTTAGTCGGTTATATGAGATATAACCGGATTGTTAATTCAAGTGTTGATTTAATAATTTAGTGTATAATTGTATATTTAGATATACTAATTTACATTAACTAACATTTGTTCACTTAAGGATTTTTCTCACATGTGCACAACTTTAATATATATATGATATATATTAAAATGTGTTTTCTTTTTGTATCATGGTTGTTGATACATCTTTCATGGGTGTGTAAGACATACACCATTCTATTTATTATGGTGGGTTATAATTATTTAAGGTAATTACAAAATTAGTGGAGATTTGGAAAGAGCGTGAAGTTTGTAGAAGCTTGCTTTGCTTTGACAAAGTCCACTAACTTTGTCTTTACTTTAGATTTTTGTTAACCTAACCATTTGGATTAGCCTTGGTTATGTCTCTACATGAATTAGTATATGATACTCACTCACGCATGGTTAGCTCACTCACTTGATCATTATCCTCATGTCATTACTTGTTCATCTTCTTCCTTGAGCTCAAAAGCTCTCTAGGTTTTGATTAAGTGAGAAATAAATGTGAGATAAATAATTCTAAGGTGTACCCACTTCCTATTTCCTCATCCTCTACTAGACTAGCACTTTAGTTTGGGGTGTTTGCTTCACTAATGCTCTAGTTAGTGAAGAAGAAGCTTGAGTTCATATTCCCTCGACGTAGATCATCTTCGGCCTCGAAGACTTCAAGTAAGGACGCTCCTTCTACCTCGTGAAGCCATGCAAGAGCCCGGGAGGACCATGATCACAGCGAAGGGACTACAACAAGGAGCTTTTGAAGTGAAGGACCGATCTACAAAGGTTGTATTTCGTACTCACTTAGTCGTAAATGATGTTTACTTGCATGTGAAACCCTAATATTCTAGCAAAGATCCCGGCTTTGGGTTATTCGGCACGTCTAATTTTTTATCCGGACATGGTTGATGCCTTATAAACCCTTGTATGAGTGGTTAGGAACCCTACAGTGGTATTAGAGCCAAGCTAGAGCATTAGGCGACGTGCTTACGAAGTTAAAACTCCGATCGAACCCTGATATATCGAGCTAGACCCCCTCTCTGGAAATTTTGTAAAAATGTGATTTTTTCTGCATTAAAAATACTCAAAAAAATTAGCAGGGAATTATAAGAGTTACTGTGCAAAACAACACCAAAACTCCACTAAAGCGCCGCGGAACCGCGGCCGTACCATGTCTTCTGCGGCGGTTCCACGGCGGCACAGTAGAGTTAGGGTTAGCTTTTTGGCACAGTATATCCGTAGGTATTTGTAGCTGCTTCTGGGTATTTTTAATCTGACTCAGGTGTTGAGTATTCTGGGGATTATTTTGTAATCGATGATTCGACCGGAAAATTTAATTTCGTTTTGTTTTCCGGATAATTTAGAAACTATTAAAATGTTCGAACGGATATCATTAACCCATTTTTTCCCGGCACGAAAAACTTTCAAGTGTTGAATTTTTTCTTGAGTTTAAATCTTGGAAAAACGTGCAAGTAACGCGATGGACCCTCTAGAAGAACACAAACCTTAACTCGATTATATGATCGTCTGAACCGCCTCTATACCTTAGGGTTTAGGGCAGTACGGCGTTGCCACATGTGAGGCGTTGGCTTGACCCTTCTACAGCTGGACCATGGTACTGTGACGTATTCTGGAATTTTTAATCTCCGCTCAAGTGTTGAGCTATTAAGGAAATCTTGGGTATTTGATTATTTGATCGGAAAGTTTAATGCTGTCTATTTATCTGGAATGTGATACAATATGTGGAATTCAAATAGTTAGGCATGAAATGCGAAGTATGTGATATTTCGGATTTACGATATCTAAAGAGATTGTGGATTCCAAATGTTGTAGTTTTACACTTTCTTTTCTGTGACCGTAAGCGTAGTATGTGGTGTATCGCCGACTTCATTGCTATACATCAAGGACAGTCGGGATACGCATGCTTGCTTACGTTGATAATATGAGATATTATGTGTTACTGTGATATGTTATATTGGATCGTCGTGTTCTGAATAGCCGGGGGTTTTATGTGAGATGAGGGTTTTTATTTTCTTTCATGTAAAATTCATTGTATATAATATTCTTTTATTGGGGCACTTCCGGGATGAAGATGATGTCACCATTGTATATTATTTACTTTTCCGCATTAGGTAGACCCAAGGAGGAGAGCACAAGTAACCGGGTTCTAGAGTCCAGTGGGAGACCAACTCGAGAAGTCGAGTCCGGGTCTTCTAACTCTAGAATTGGAAGGGTTGCTTGCAGCTCTCGTAGGGGTCTAGGGGTGTGGGTTTGGCTATTCATCGCGACCGTGGAATCCGTGTTTTATAGAGGCTCAAAATAAAACACGGACCTCCTAGTATATCCATTATTTCATATGTTTCTTCTGCTGCAATATCTGTGATGTGATCATTTGATATGTTGAGATGGATACTGTATATAGTATATATGATATATTATATAGACGTTACTTATGTTTTACACCCGCGCTAGCCCTGCCCCGCTCTGCCGTTAGTTACCTAACCTAACGGTGCACGAGGGGACATCGAGGCGAATACGGATGGCATAAGTGTACGTCGTATTTATCTGTGATGTTTATGTGACTTAAATGATGGGACTTCATTAATGTGATTAATGAAAGAAAAGAAACCTAAAAGATATTATAGAATCAAATTTTCAAAAAGGGTAGCTGCAGTTTTTGCTTTGCATAGCGATATATATGATATATCCTGCACCTTATTCGATGAGGAAAGAGTCGAGATCCTTTCACCGGGAGTGATCTCTTTAGCAAAATTGGTAGATACTACAACACTCGGTTTATCTTTTGATTACTTTTGGAGTTTTTGCTTTGCGTAGCGATATATATGATATATCCTGCACCTTATTCGATGAGAAAAGAGCCGAGATCCCTTCACCGGGAGTGACCTCTTTAGCAAAACTAATGAAAGCCTCAAAATCACTCCATTTAAAAATTCACTCTATTTTACAACGATATCAAGTTCATTACGCAATAGGTTTTCAGAAAAACCTGTCGTAGCCCTCCGTCATTTCAGATAAGTTGTATATAGTATTTGTGCTGCATTTGTTGGCTTTCATCAAGGTGTAGTGTGCGGTAGCTATATACTGCTTATCTGCTGCATATGATGCGATTAGATTAGGGTAGTCGTATGGCTTTGTTGGCTTTCATCAAGGGTCGTGCGGATGGGTTTAATTCAGTCAAGAAATGTACGGGTTGAACTTGACCAGCGGGCTATGGTTTGTTGGCTTTCGTCAAGGTTATAGCACGTTAGGGGCAAAATATTATCGGGAATTTCAAGTGTTAAAATTTGCAATGAGATTGCATACCTTCTATGAGATAGTTGGATCCCGATACCCACTGCGAGTAATTGTTACTCCCGGGAGAGTTTTATACAGGACAATTAGCCATTCAAGTAGGTGTCTAGAAAGGTGTCAACGGGGTTACGCCTCTGGGAAAATGAGGTTTATTTTAATTAGGTCCGTGCGAAAGTACGGGGAACCTCCCTCAAAGTACCGATACTGGCCTGGCTGAAAGATTGGCGAAATTGTAGGGTGTAATTAATCCCGGCTAGTCTTTCCTTTTAGGGTTTGAAGGAAGATTTGATAAAAACAGTGGGAGCCATCCTGATTAGATAAAATAATAACCAATCTGATCTTGCAAGAGCATACGCTAAAGTGTTTTCTTCTCTCTCTCTCCAGGTAGCGACCATATCATGCCTTAATCAAGATAATAATATGGATGTATTGACCGAACCCGCATGTTATACTGTGCTGGGGAACGTTGGTTCCGTTCTTTCTTATAAGAGTTTTATAGGACTGAACAGGATATAGGGGAATACCAGGATTCCCATGCCACCCGAATGAAGAAAGTACATGTTGATGCATTTTCTTCGGGTGTGTTCGTTACGGAAAACTGTTTCTCCATTTGCTCTACGTCCTGGGTATTAGATACCGGGTCAGGATCCCATATATGTAATCAGTTACATGGGCTGAGGAAAGGTAGAGAACTTCGAGAAGATGATAAAGACATAAGGGTTGGAAATGGTGCAATTGTTGCAGCTAGAACCGTCAGGGAATATCACCTTGTATTACCAACTGGTAATACATTGATTCTGAACGAATGCTATTACATGTCGAACCTGATATGCAACATTATATCGGTATCTTTATTGAGTAATGAGGGATATAATTTTGTATTACAGGATAATTTTATGAACATTTTCCTAAACCAAAAGTTGGTTGGATCAGGCACGTTGTGCAATGGCATTTATGTTCTAAATCAATCAACAGTTCTAAACATAACAAACACACAAAAGAGGAAGAGTTCAGAAATGAACGAATCCTTCTTGTGGCATTGTAGACTTGGTCATATAAATGCGACACGGCTAGCTAAGTTGCATAAGGATGGATATTTGAAACCGTTCGAATTTTCATTTTATGACACTTGTCAGTCATGTCTCAAAGGCAAGATAATCAAAACTCCGTTTACGGGACACGGAGAAAAAGTTACTGAACTCTTAGGACTGATACATAGCGATGTATGCGGTCCTATGTCTACACATGCCAGGGATGGTTTTTCGTACTTCATTACATTCACTGACGATCTCTCAAGATACGGACATGTGTTCTTGATAAAACACAAGTCTGAACCTTTTGAGAAATTTAGAGAATATAAACAAGAAGTCGAGAACCGAACCGGGAAAAGTATTAAAATCCTTCAATCTGATCGAGGAGGAGAATACTTGAGCAATGAATTCCTGGACTTCCTAAAAAAGAATGGGATTCTCTCTCAGCCGACTCCTCCATATACACCACAGCACAACGGTGTATCAGAACGGAGGAACCGCACCCTATTAGATATGGTGCGCTTTATGATGAGCACTGCTGAGTTACCTATTTCCTTCTGGGGGTATGCACTAGAGACAGCCATACATCTATTGATATGGCCCCCACCAAATCTGTGTCTACCACTCCATATGAGATATGGAAAGGGAAGAGACCATGTCTTAACTATGTTAAGAGATGGGGTTGTCCAGCCTATGTCAAACGACAAAATCCAGACAAACTCGAGGCACGGTCTGTTCTATGCAAATTTGTAGGATATCCCAAGAATTCACAAGGGTATATCTTCTACCACACTGAGGAACAAAGGGTGTTTGTTTCTCGGCATGCCACCTTTTTAGAAAAGGAATTTCTTGCAAAAGAGATTAGTGGTCATGAGGTAGAACTGGAAGAGGTTCCAGCTACAAAAGCTTCAACAGAAGATCTAGTAGAACCAGAGGATTCGGTAGTTCCCGATGAACCCCAGCCACTCCGCCGATCTAGTAGGGTTCCTCACCCACCTGAGAGATACTATGGTTTTCTCATGGATGGTGGGAGCGAGGATTGCATCATGGAGGATGATGACCCAACTAGGTTCGAGCAGGCCATCACGAGTGGGGACTCAGTGAAATGGCTGGATGCAATGCGGTCCGAGATGGAATCCATGTACACCAACAAAGTATGGACTTTGGAAGATGCTCCTGAAGGGGTAAAACCCATTGGGAGCAAGTGGATCTTCAAGAAAAAACTTGGTGTAGATGGGAAAGTGGAGACTTTCAAAGCTAGACTTGTTGCAAAAGGCTTTCGTCAAAGACCAGGTGTGGACTATGACGAAACCTTTTCTCCAGTGGCTATACTTAAATTCATCCGGATCATGCTTGCCATCACTGCATATCATGACTACGAAATCTGGCAAATGGATGTTAAGACCGCCTTTCTAAATGGTGATTTAGAAAAGAGCGTGTACATGACTCAGCCAAAGGGCTTCGTAGCTAGTGGGAGCAGCGGGAAGGTGTGCAAGCTGCTTAAATCCATTTATGGATTAAAGCAAGTATCGCGGAGTTGGAACATCTGCTTTGACGTTGTTATCAAAGAGTTTGATTTCGTCAAAAACGTAGATGAACCTTGTATCTACAAGAAGGTGGCAGAGAGTAAGGTTGTCTTCCTCGTATTGTACGTTGACGACATACTCTTGATAGGAAATGACATTCCTATGCTGCAATCGGTCAACCTCTTCTTATCACAAAGATTCTCAATGAAAAATCTAGGGGATGCCTCCTACATCTTGGGGATTAAGATCTATAGAGATAGATCCAAAAGGATACTGGGATTGTTCCAATCCAGGTACATTGACACCATACTAAAGCGGTTTAGTATGGAAGTGTCCAAACGTGGGTTTTTACCCACGATCTCAGGGCTCACTCTCTCCAAAGAGATGTCTCCCAAGACTGATTTGGAGAGAGCTCGCATGCAAGGGATACCCTATGCTTCGGCAGTAGGCTCTATCATATACGCGATGCTATATACCAGACCCGATGTAGCACACTCACTAAGTATAGTGAGTAGGTATCAAGCTGATCCTGGAGAGAGTCACTAGACAGCTGTGAAGAGCATTCTCAAGTACTTATGAAGGACTAAAGAGATGCTCTTGGTGTATGGTAACGGAGAACTCCAAGTGGAGTCCTTTACCGATTCGAGCTTCCATACTGATAAGGACGACTCTAAGTCGCACTCGGGATTTATCTTTACCCTTTACGGAGGGGCGGTTAGCTGGAAGAGTTCTAAGCAGGAAACCATGGCAGACTTGACGATGGAGGCTGAATACATCGCTGCCAACGATGCTGCCAAAGAGGCTGTCTGGATCAAGAACTTCATTACTGAACTTGGAGTGGTTCCATCCATTGAGCATCCAATACCTTTGTATTGTGATAACAATGGAGCGGTGGTTTTGGCCAAGGAACCCAGGTCCCATCAGCGATCCAGGCATATTTTGAGGCGGTATCACCTGATCCGGGAGATAGTCGATCGCCGGGAGATCGAGGTCAGGAGGGTTGACACTAAGAACAACACCGCGGATCCACCCACAAAGGCCATTCCCCAGATACAGTTTGAGAGACTCTTCGAAATGCTTGGTATGCGATACTACAGCAGCTGGCTCTAGTGCAAGTGGGAGATTGTTAGTTGTATGTATGCCCTAGAGGCCAATATTGTACAGATGATGTATATTATATTGGATGCTTGGACATATATAGAGAGGAATTTCTTGCTCGATATGATAGTATGCTATCTGGTTGCTCTTTATCTTAACATGTATACTTGTCTCTTGATACTGTCTTATAGTTACATGTTGGTAAAGCCCTTAGGATGTGTACTTGACTACCAGGACTATGATGCAGATCATACTAGTGGGGCCATGGTAGTCCATAAGTACATCCTTTAATGTCCCTAGTCGTGGGTATATCGAGACGGGGCATCGATATACCAGAGTAGACTAGCGTATACGCTTCTTCACCCATGAGATGGGCGATGGATGACCCCATATCCATTGGTGTTTGACATCAGAGATGGTATTCGGGTGCTCAGTGGACACTGGGTACACTGAACGGACTCGCCGAGAACTCCCAGATGGTATTATATCTCACGTCAGATGGCAGTTCTCTGGTGACACTTGTGCAGGTTAGTCTGTAGACCCAAGATCATCATAGAGTCTTGTGTGATTCCCACTGTGCTTTGATTTCCACCTTACCACGTCCAAGAGGGCGTGCAAAATGGTGGTTTTCAGGTCCAGTCCCGAGTCACATGGAGGCAATGAGCGATAGGAGGGGTTTCATCTCTTCCGGTATGGGGGGTTGATGTTGCGCTGTGCTCGATTGGCCATAACAGGGAAGCCCCTGGCCAGAGATGATTTAGAGATTTACTGGTAAGTGTTACCAGTAGTTTCTCGACCCGTTATGAGCCTCACATCGGCACGACTTATCGGTTATTGGGGTCTGACGTTTACCACCCCTAGACTTGATATGCGACATATCAGACGAGGAGACCGGACTGTACGTCAAGTGTTACCGTTAGGCTTTTACAGGAGTTGGAGCGGGCTTGCTTGCTGATCTTCTGATCGCTCAATACCCGGGTAGCCGTTACGTCCAGCTAGTACCGCTGACGGCTTGTAGGTGCTTGATGTGATCATCACCTACTGCCGGCGTATTGACGAGTCTTTAGAGTCCTACATAGAGGTTTTACTGGCTCAGGCAAAACGAAATAGGAGCGCATATGTGATATGTGCGGGACCGAGAATAATACGTGTATGTGATACCGTATTCTATTCTCGCGATTTTTTGTATCGGTCGGTTATATGTGATATAGCCGGGTTATCGAATCAAGTGTTGATTCGATAAATCGATACATTGGATGTTAGTCGGTTATATGAGATATAACCGGATTATTAATTCAAGTGTTGATTTAATAATTTAGTGTATAATTGTATATTTAGATATACTAATTTACATTAACTAACATTTGTTCACTTAAGGATTTTTCTCACATGTGCACAACTTTAATATATATGTGATATATATTAAAATGTGTTTTCTTTTTGTATCATGGTTATTGATACATCTTTCATGGGTGTGTAAGACATACACCATTCTATTTATTATGGTGGGTTATAATTATTTAAGGTAATTACAAAATTAGTGGAGATTTGGAAAGAGCGTGAAGCTTGTAGAAGCTTGCTTTGCTTTGAAAAAGTCCACTAACTTTGTCTTTACTTTAGATTTTTGTTAACCTAACCATTTGGATTAGCCATGGTTATGTCTCTACATGAGTTAGTATATGATACTCACTCACCCATGGTTAGCTCACTCACTTGATCATTATCCTCATGTCATTATTTGTTCATCTTCTTCCTTGAGCTCAAAAGCTCTCTAGGTTTTGATTAAGTGAGAAATAAATGTGAGATAAATAATTCTAAGGTGTACCCATTTCCTATTTCCTCATCCTATACTAGACTAGCACTTTAGTTTAGGGTGTTTGCTTCACTAATTCTCTAGTTAGTGAAGAAGAAGCTTGAGTTCGTATTCTCTCGACGTAGATCATTTTCGGCCTCGAAGACTTCAAGCAAGGACGCTCCTTCTGCCTCGTGAAGCCATGCAAGAGCCCGAGAGGACCATGATCGCAGCGAAGGGACTACAATAAGGAGCTTTTGAAGTGAAGGACCGATCTACAAAGGTTGTATTTCGTATTTCACTTAGTCGTAAATGATGTTTACTTGCATGTGAAACCCTAATATTCTAGCAAAGATCCCGGTTTTGGGTTGTTCGGCACGTCTAATTTTTTATCCGGGCATGGTTGATGCCTTATAAACCCTTGTATGAGTGCCTAGGAACCCTACAAGCCTGAGCGATCCCCCCTCGACTTCGGGGCCATGAAGATACCTTCTTTCCAACAGCCTTTTTGCACGCTTGGCAAGTGATCGAAATTAACTCGACGCGCGATCGCCAGACGAAAAACTTACCTGACATGGAAACTCAACAGTGCAAGTCTGAATATTCTACGAGTATTCTTCACAAACAGAAGATAATATGCAAGAAATGAAACAGCAAAAGTTTTATTCGCACAAACAAAATTCTTTACAAGGGTATTGGGGGCGCCCTAGCCTTATAGAATTCCCGATGAGGCAAAATAAAAGAAGCAGGAAGATGTGGGGCTTCTGGCCTCGGGGCCAGGTGCGACCCCGGGAGCCTCAACATCTACTACAGCTCGGGCAGGGTCCTTAGCCACTTCCTCGTCGGGGACCTCTCCTTCTCCGAGGTCGTCCCCCTGCTCGTCGACACCCACGAGGAGGTATTCAACCCGGAGCTCTTCATCAGTGAACTCCGGCATCCGGGCCTTGACGGCGTCGAGGGCCTCGTGCCAGATGTTGGTAGTGGCCACGGCTAGGTCGGAGTAGTAGTCCTTCGACTTCTTATAGTCTTCCACCGCTTTAGCCGCCCCGAGATTGGCCCGCTTCACCTCCTCGGCCGCCACCTCCAACTCCTTCTAGAGGGTCTCCACCGTCTTCTTCATGGTGCCGACGAGCACCCTGGCATCCTAGAGCTTGGCCTTGGCGGCCGGGTGGCCTCATGGTGCTGGGCAGCCTCCTGCTTCGAGGCCGCCGCCGCTCGCACCGCAGCGGCCGCCTCCTGCTTCCCGGCCGCCACCTCGCCCTCCAGAGCGGCAACCCTCGCCATCGCCGCCTCCAGCTCCCGCTTGGAGCTCTCCTCCAGCGAGGTAAGCTGGCCCGTGGCCTTCATCACCAGGGTTATCACCTCTTCCTCCATGCGGACGGCGAGGGCGACATGTTGAAGGACCTGAGATAATCGAAGAGAGGTCAGAAAGACAAAGGAGGCACCAAATCTCATGAATAGCCGAGCGCTTACCTGCACGGCCTCCTGGGCAATGGACACCATCTGGCCTCTGAGGGTCCCCCTGGGGATCCTACCCCCTGCCGACTTCTTGATGTAGAACAGCTGGCTGTCGGCGACGGCGAGCCCCGAGGGCACTGCAAAGCAGAGGCCCCCTCCTCCACCATGATCGGGGAGGCCAGGGTCCGAGGAACCCTTTGGTGGACCCTCTTGAGGGGGGCTGATGGAGACCCGGTCTCCTCCTCCGAGGTTGGGTCCTCCTATTCACGCACCCGCTTCCGGCTCGGTGCTTTGCTGGACCCCGGGGTGGAACCCGCCCTCGAAGTCTGAGGAGGTACGGCCACCGGAGGCACCGAGACGACGGCCGAAGGAACTAGGACAGGCTTCGAGCGGGAAGAGCTAGCGCCTCCAGCCTTTGGGCCCTTCTTCGGCTGCCGCATGGAGGCTCGAAGTTCGTTCACATCCATGGGTTCTGCACAAAATAATATGCATCGGAGTCAGCGCCATATACAAAAATAAAGCAAAACGCCAGTTCAACTCACCGACGAACTCGACGGGGCTGAGCCCGGCCCAACTCAAGGCCTGCTCAGATAGCAGCACGTCAGGTCGGGGAATGGGCTCCCATGACGCCACTCTCACCGCGGCGGGGTCATTGGACCGATTTCCCGGGAAGCACTTATCCCTTGACCATTGGGTCGGCACGAGCCAGTCCTCACCCTCGGGCGGCGCAACAAAGAAGAACTTCTTCTTCCAGTCATGGATCGAAGAAGGCAGGACTACAACTCCTGACCCGGCGGCAGCCCCCTGTCGCTTCCTAAAGGAGAGGTAGACCCACCTCGGATCGCCCGCTCGACCCCCAGGATGATTTTTGAAGAGGAGAGAGGAATCAAGGATGGAGAGACTGAAGGGGACCATCTGTAGCTTCAGGCGGACCAGGAACCCGAGGAGGATCCTCTATGAGTTCGGCACTAACTGGCCCGGAGGTAACCCGAAGAAATTCAGCGCTTCGATGTCCTCCGGAGGGAAGGGCAGGCGCATTCCGCCCCAAAAGGCTTCCAGGTACAGGGCGATTTCCCTACCCCGTACTTGGTCTGCCCTCTCTCCTTCCTTGGCCAAGCGAAGCGTATAACCAGAAGGGATATGGAAGCGAGCCCGAGCGTTGGCGAGCTAAACCTCGTGCCTCATCAAAGACGGCACGCTAGGGGCGGCGTCCGCCGCCTCCTCCCTGGGGGCCGCCCCGGTCGCACGATCCCGGGAAGAGGATTTGACCTCTGATTCCCGGGAAGACTCGGGCTCGACTGGAGGGTCCCTAGAGCTTACTCCCACCACATCTACAGACTCTACAAAGGAAGACATCTAACCTGAAGAAGAGGGATCCTCGGGAGGCAAAAGCAGAAGAAAGAAGAAGAGCGCCGAGCTATCAGGACTTAAAGTGAGGAAAGTGTGAAGAGATAAGAGCCCTAGAGTGGACCCCATCCCTATTTATTGCTGCCATCGCCCTCATCCAACGGCGCCCTTCGTCCCCCACCAAAACGACTCCTCGCGTCCGACGACCTCGATTGCTCCACCTATTGCTTCAGCATTGGGCCGCATCCCATTAGGCGCCGCAGGTCTGCAACACGTCGCGTCGTCCAACCGACGCTCAACACATGGACCTTCGCTTCAGTGACGGAACGCACGAACCGGCGCACTTTCCTTAAATGCAGAGATATCGCCTATGATTCACTGGCAGAAAAGACAACAGATTGCCCGGGGACACGTCCCGACGATATCTTCGAAGGGAACTCACCCCGGGTGGCCCGGCAGTCCACTCTCGATCCGACCCGTCAGCTGGTCGGGACGAGAGTGGGGGGTTAATGATGATGCTCGATATCGGCGATCTCCCAGATCGTGACACATGGCAGATGACGTGTCCCAGAGCTCAGAAGAAAGGGCCTACAGGGGCCGACCAGGCCACCCCTGTGCCCGACCCGCAAGCATAAGCCGGCTCTCCTCAGAGCCCCCATGCACAAATTGGCTTCCTCGGCCTCCCAGCTCGCCTCCGAGCTATCACAGGACCAAGATGCCTCGGCTCTCCCGCTCGCCCCCGAGCTCTCCCTCCGAGGCCATCTTTCTCGGTCTCATCGACCGACCAACGATCCCACTCGCAGGCGTAACCGCCGCTCCGCGAATCTCGCCATGCGCGAGATCTCCGCCGGCCACATCCCACGTTCCACGCCATTACGATCCCCATTAGCGAGCCTGTCTCGTCATTAATGGGAAGATCCGCTTATCATGCGGGCGTGACGTCGGGAGCGTAACGGCCGGCGTGATTCTCGCGCCTGCCCCTGCATGCTACCGCCGCTATATAAACCCCTCTCACAGAGGGATCAAGTAAGCCATTTTTACTCCACTAAGCTGTTACTCTGCTCGGATCTCGTTACTGACTTGATCGTCGGAGGGTCCTCGGTGGTACCAAACCATCCCGGAACTTCCTTGCAGGTACTCGGCGCAAATCTCCCCCAACCCATTGAGATCCACACATCGCAAGAGATCACGCTTCAGATCAAATCCCAGCCGTCAATCGCAGCCATCGGCAGATCAACGGGAGACAAAATCTGAAGGAGGCCGGAAAGATCCCTCCCTCCATCACTTTGAAATTATTTAATGACTCGTGGCTTTATGATTCAAAATTCATCAATCTGTAAAATATAGAGCAAAATGCTGCCAAAGAAATTTTGTAATTATTATAAATTTATATCTTTCCTTGTCAATCAACCAATGCCCGGCCCCTTTCCATGTTTTGAATGTTATCCAACTTTTACAGCATGATATACTTTGTTCTCAAAAAAGAAAAAAAAAAGACACAAATTGTTTCACACGAGCATAAATATTCGTAGCCATATCAGATGACACATAGCATGGGAAATATGTGGAAAAGGATTCTGGAAATGCTGCTAAAGGGGAAATTTTTTCACTTCTTCAGATAAGTATGCCTGATTCATGAGGAAGCGCGATGAGTTAAGGAAAACAAAAAATATCAATTAAGATAGGCTAAACTTAATTACCTTAATGCTTCAGATAGCTATTTTACCGAAAACAAAATTAACGAAATAAAAGGATATTTTATATCAACCGGAATGTGACCGCAACCAACACCCTGCAACTTAATTCCAGCTTCTGTAGCATTTTGCACATTCTGCAGATAGAATTGAAATTTATATCTGATGATGCTTGATATCGGTGATCTCCCAGATCAGGACACGTGGCAGATGACGTGTCCCAGAGCATGCAAGAAAGGGCCTACAGTAGCCGACCAGACCATAACTACGCTCGTCCTACCGAGTGAACGCTGGCTTGCCTCCGAACCCCCTGCACAACTGGCCTGCTCGGCCCCACATCTCGTCTCCGAGCTACCGCAGAACCAAGATACCTCGGCTCTCCCGCTCCTCCACGAGCTCTCCCGCCGAGGTCATCTTCCTCGATCTCATCGACCGACCAACAGCACCGCTCGCAGGCGTAACCGCCATCCCGCGAATCTCGCCATGCGCGAGATCTCCGCCGGCCACCTCCCACGTTCCACGCCACCACGATGTCCCATTAACGAGCATGTCTCGTCATTAATGGGAGGTCTCGCTCATCACGTGGGTATGACATCGGGAGCGTAACGGCCGGCGTGATTCTCGCGCCTGTCTCGCCTGCTGCCACCGCTATATACACCCCTTCTTCAGACGGTTCAAGTAAGCCATTTTTACTCCACTAAACCGTTACTCTGCTCGGATCTCTAGTCTAACTTGACCGTCGGAGGGTCCTCGGTAGTACAACCACCCCGGAACTTTCTTGCAGGTAGCTCGGCAACCACAACCCCAAACCCATTGAGATCCACACGCTTCAGGAGCGACAACCTCCAGATCCAATCTCAACCGTCCATCGCCGCCATCAGCAGATCAACGGAAGGTGATATCTTGGCGCGATCCAGGTCGCGTCAGCTGGCGTCGTCTGTAGGAACTCCTTGACTCGACAAAAACAAAAGTTTACTTTCCGATCTCAATCCAATGGCGAGCGATCATAACGACGATCCAAGCGCCAGCCGCCGCCTCCCCCTCAACGGAGGCGCGGATGAACCTCCTCCGCCGAATGCCATCAACGTCCTCGCCGGCCGAATAGACCGACTCGCGTCTGTTGTTGAGGCGCTGATCCGCATCCAAATGGCGGGGCAAGATCACCAAGTCGCCGCTCCCCGTCTCGGGACCAGGACCCCTACATGGGAGAGAAGGCTCCGTCTGCGTCGGCACTGCCGACCACCGCTTCGCTACCTCCCACGGCCGTGGATCTCCCGGACCCATACGTTCTGAGACCCGCTAGGCATCCCACAGTTCGACACCAAGGTCCGTCGTCAGAGCACCTTGCCCCGAGGCCCTCTGCGCACCTGTCCCTCCCGAGGAGATGTCTGTCAGCTAGCCTGTTACCAGGCATGGCCGACACCCCCTCCCTCGACAGGATCATGCGGATGGGACTCATCGTGGCGGCTCGAAGGCCACCTCGCCGGGGGATCTAAGGAACCTCATTGAGAGGCACCGGAGCCGCGGCCAGACGCAGGCCTCCAACAGAAAAGGCCTAGGATCAGAATGCGCCGAGTCGTCGGGGTACCTCGGCCGACTCGACGCCCTCGAGAAGAAGATCGAGGGTATGCATCGGGAAGGTCACCGTCCGTGCGAAGGGGCTAAGTATGCCGCCGACTCGCTCACCAAACTATTCACCGAGGAGCTGCTCGCCGTCCACGTCTCCTCCCGCAACAAGCCCCCAAAGGTCTCCCTCTTCGACGACAAATCTGACCCGAAGGACCTCATTCCAAGACAACTCCGACGCCGCCCAGTGCCGAACTTTCCCGACCACTCTCATCCGCTCTGAGCGAGACTGGTTTCGAGGACTCGAACCGCGCTCGATCTCAACCTTCGATAAGCTGGCCACACAATTCCTCGGCCACTTCGTCGGGAACAGGCGACAGAAACGCACAGTCGACCATCTCTTCACGATCAAGAGCGGGGACAAGGAGACGTTCAAAGCATATGTCGCCCGCTTCTACAACGCCTTTCTCGAGGTCCTAGAACACCGGGACGAGACGGTCATCACGGCTCTGAGATCTGGTCTTAGGCACAAAGAGTGGTTACGCTCCTTTACATTAGCGCAACCTAAGACCATGGCCGAGGTAAAGGCCTGGACCGAACGCGAGGTCCAGCTTGAATCCGAGGTGAACGCAAATCTCCTCCGGGCAGAGCAAACCGACCAAAAGAAGAGGGCAAGAGAAGAGAGAAGGGGACCTGAGTGGCAAAAACCCCATCTCCTAAAATTCCAGGAGTACACCCCACTCAACGTCTTCCAGGCCGTGCTACTAGAGGAGGCCAAGGGTGAGGGGTTCTTCAAGCTTCCCCCGGTCTCGCGAATGGCCTCAAAGCGAACCCGGGGCCCCTACTGCGGTTTTCACAGATCCCTGGGCCACTCCACAGAGAGCTGCAAATAACTCCGAGACTATATTGAAGAGCTCATCCGTTCGGGGCGCTTCGCTGCGTACTTAAGGGACAAGCGGCAAGCTGACCGCGAGCAGGAGCAGCGTCCCCCCTCCCGCCGAGCTGACCATCGGCCAGATCATGGTAGTGTCAGCGGAGGATACATCTGGTACCCACGAAGCTCGGTACCCTGTGCCGGGCATAGATGCCAACAGACATCCGGGGGGCTCAAGCTGCACGAATAAGAACATCTACTAGCATGTATTTTCTTTTTAGAGCAATGTACATCTTTCTTGAGATCTTTTGTTTATATAAGGGATCAATAAAGCATTGCAGAAAAGAAAAAGAATCTTATTCATTCAAAAGGTACTATAGGCTCCTCAACCGTACATAAAAATATATATTACAACAGCGGGGGAATGGGGTACAGAGAGCATTGTTCGTATTTCCGCCAGCCGAGCCCTCGCGGCGTCTAACCTCTCCTTTCGATGACCCCCGCTAGCGTCGGCATCGACCCTCAAGTGGTAGCACTCAAGGACGAGTGCCTCCGAGCGATTTAGCCGGCTCGCAGAGATCAAGCCGGATCGCCTCTGAGACCTCAGCTTGCCAATGGCCTCGTCTTTCAGCTGCTCGGATAGGGGGTTGAAGAGCCCCGGTGACGCCCTCCAGATGGAGTACATCAACAGCTGAAGTCGGGAGGAGCGCCGGGGGAGAAATCGGCCGAAATGATCCTCGATCCGGCCTATCACCAACTGCACCATGTCATCAGTGCAGTACTGATCATAGAGATACACGTATTCGAAACTTATGATTTCGGGGATGGTAAATGAGAAATCCTCCATTCTTGCATTTTGGGTGTGAGGAAAGGAGTCATCAACAATCTCCCCATTTTATAGCCCACAACGCCTCCGGAGTTCAATGGTCGCCCGTAACTGTGCCGCTACGCGGCAGACACCGCGCCGCTCGATGCAAAATCGAAACGACGCGGCTCTGGCGCTTCGCCTCCTCCACGCGTTCGTGGCACGTGTCAATCGCGACTATCCATCTTCCTGAAGCCCTCACCAAGAGGCAGCCCTGCAGCTACCCTGCTCGGCAATCCCTGGCCGGTAGCTCACCTACCCCACAACGCCAGGGATCTAAACCCTCTCAAAGAGGCGACCGAGCAGCTTCACTGCTTGGTTCATCCTTGGCAGGCCTCCCATGGCCCCTCCAGCGCCAAGGATCAAAGCCCTCATGAAGAGGCAGCCCAGCAGCTACCCTGCTTGGCTATCCCTGTTCGGTAGCTCGCCTACCCCACAACGCCAGGGATCTAAGCCCTCTTAAAGAGGTGACCGAGCAGCTTCACTGCTTGGTTCATCCTTGGCAGGCTTCCCACGGCCCCTCCAGCGCCAAGGATCAAAGCCCTCACGAAGAGGCAGCCCAGCAGCTACCTTGCTCGGCTATCCCTGGCCGGTAGCTCGCCTACCCCCACAACGCCAGGGATCTAAACCCTCATGAAGAGGTAGCCCAGCAACTACCCTGCTCGGCAATCCCTGGCTGGTAGCTCGCCTACCCCACAACGTCAGAGATCTATGCCCTCTCAAAGAGGCGACCGAGCAGCTTCACTGCTTGGTTCATCCTTGGCAGGCCTCCCACGGTCCCTCCAGTGCCAAGGATCAAAGCCCTCACGAAGAGGCAGCCCAGCAGCTACCCTGCTCGGCTATCCCTGGCCGATAGCTCGCCTGCCCATAATGCCACGGATCTAAGCCCTCTCAAAGAGGCGATCGAGCAGCTTTGCTGCTTAGTTCATCCTTGGCAGACCTCCCACGGCCCCTCCAGTGCCAAGGATTAAAGCCCTCACAAAAAGGCAACCCGGCAGCTCCCTTGCTCGGCTATCCCTGG
This sequence comes from Agapanthus africanus, assembly GCA_030015575.1. Lineage (NCBI taxonomy): Eukaryota > Viridiplantae > Streptophyta > Magnoliopsida > Asparagales > Amaryllidaceae > Agapanthus > Agapanthus africanus. Next base: position 390,516,486 of record JASDDO010000016.1, read on the forward strand.
CCGATAGCTCGCCTACCCTACAATGCCAGGGATCTAAGCCCTCACGAAGAGGCAGCCCAGCAGCTACCCTGCTCGGCTATCCCTGGTCGGTAGCTCGCGTACCCCACAACGCCAGGGATCTAAGCCCTCTCAAAGAAGCGACCGAGCAACTTCACTGCTTGGTTCATCCTTGGCAGGCCTCCCACGGCCCTCCAGCACTAAGGATCAAAGCCCTCACGAAAAGGCAGCCCAGCAGCTACCCTGCTCGGCTATCCCTGACCGATAGCCCGTCTACCCCACAACGCTAGGGATCTAAGCCCTCACTAAGAGGCGACCGAGCAGCTTCGCTTCTTGGTTCATCCTTCGCAGGCCTCCCACGGCCCTCTAGCGCCAAGGATCGAAGCCCTCACCAAGAGGCAGCCTTGCAGCTACCCTGCTTGGCTATCCCTGGCTGGTAGCTTCCCTACCCCACAACGCCAGGGATCAAAGCCCTCGCCAAGAGGCACCGGGCAGCAACTCTGCTCGGCCATCCTTAAGAACAAAAAGCCTTCGCCAAGAGGCACCGAGTAGCAACCCTGCTCGGCCATCTTTAGTAGGCCACTCACGGCCCCTCCCGCGCTAAGGATGAAAAGCCCTCGAAAGAGGCAACCGGGCCCACCCTTGCTCGGTTATCCCTGGCTGGTAGCTCCCTACCCTAACAAACCAGGGATCAAAGCCCTCGCCATGAGCCAACCGGGCCCTCCCTTGCTCGGTTATCCCTGGCTGGTATCTCCCTACCAAACCAGGGATCAAAGCCCTCACCAAGAGGCACCGGGCAGTAACCCTGCTCGGCCCGTCCTTAAGGATCAAAGCCCTCGCCAAGAGGCACCGAGCAGCTACCCTGCTCGGCCATCCTTAATAGGCCACTTACGGCCCCTCCCGCGCTAAGGATCAAAGCCCTCGCCAAGAGGCACCGAGCAGCTACCATGCTCGGCCATCCATAGTAGGCCACTCACGGCCCCTTCCGCGCTAAGGATCAAAGCCCTCGCCAAGAGGCACCGAGCTGTTACCCTGCTCGGCCATCCCTAGTAGGCCACTTACGGCCCCTCCCGCGCTAAGGATCAAAAGCCCTCAAAAGAGGCAACCGGGCCCACCCTTGCTCGGTTATCCCTGGTTGGTGCTCCCTATCCCAACACACCAGGGATTAAAGCCCTCGCCAAGAGGCACCGAGGAGCTACCCTGCTCGATCGATCATCAGCATGCCTCTCCAAGCTTCCGCGCTAAAGAACGTGACCTCGTCAAGAGGCATCCGGTTCTACGTCTAAGCAATCTCCACCTTGACTTAGGGGCTATGGAGATACCGTTTTCGCATTGATCTTTGCACACTCGGCAAATAAACAGATTCAACTCGATGTGTGATCTCTAGACAAAGAACCGACATAAAACGAAGGCAGTGTTGCGCAAATACGAGTGCTTACCGACAAAGGAAAATACGAGCACAAACACCACTGCAAAAACAAAAATCTTTATTCACAAAGTCAAAGCTTTTACAAGGGTACTGTGGGCTCCCCAGCCTTACAAAAATGCCCGAAGGCCTACAAGATACCCGACGCAACAAAAAGAAGAAAAAAACATGAAGACAAGGGGCTTCAGGCCTCAGGGTCGGACGCAAACTCGGGAAGCCCAGCACCAACCATAGGAGCCTCGGTGTCGCCTTCGTCGGGTATCCCCCCGGGGCCATCCTCCTGCTCATCATCCCTTCGGGGATATTCGGCTCGGAGCTCTTCGTCAGCGAACTCCGGCATCCAAGCCTTGACGGCGTCGAGAGCCTCGTGCCAGATGGCGGTGGCGGCCGAGGCTAGGATGGTGTAGAACTGTTCCGACTTCTGGAAGTTCTCCACCGCCTTCGCCGCTTTGAGGTCGGCTCGCTTCGCCGCCTCTCCTGCAGCCTCCAACTCCTTCCGGAGGGTTCTCACGGACTTCTTCATGGTGTCGACGAGCACCCTGGAGTCCCGAAGCTCGGCCTCGGCAGCCTGGGCGGACTCACGGAACCTAGCAACCTCCCGCTTCGAGGCCGCCACCTCCTGCTTCGCGGCCGTCGCCTCCTGCCTTGCGGCCGCCGCCTCCTGCTTCCCGGCCGCTACCTCGCCCTCAAGGGTAGCGACCCTCGCCATCGCCGCCTCCAGCTCCCGTTTCGAGCTTTCCCCCAGCGAGGAGAGCTCGCCCGCGGCTCGCATCGCCGGAGCTATCTCCTCCTCCTCCATACGGGCGACAATAGCGACGTGCTGAAGGACCTGAAGAAATCGGGGGAGGGTCAGAAAGAAAAAGGGGCACCAAATCTCGCAAGCGATGAGACGATGTACGAGCACTTACCTGCACGACCTCTTGGGCGATGGACGCCATTTGTGCCTTCAGCGTCCCCTATGGATCCGGCCTCCGGCCGACCTCTCCATATCGTGCAGCAAGCTGTCAGCGACGAAGAGCCCTGAGGGCACCTCAAAGTAGAGCTCCCCCTCGTTAACCAAGATCGGAATGGCCGGGGTCCACGGAACTGTTCGGGGGAACCTCTTGAGAGACTACGGCGGGGAGCTCGTCTCCACCTCCGAAGCTTGGGCATCCTTTCCCCGAGCCCTTTTTCTACTCGGCGCCTGGCCGGGCTCCAGGGCACGACCTGCACTCGAGCACTGGGGCGGGACGGCTGCGGGGGGAGCCGGGACCGGCGTCTGACGAGAAGAGCTAGTCCCTCCGGCCTTCAACCCTTTCTCCGGCTTACGCATGGCTGCTCGGAGGAGGTCCACGTCCATGGTTTCTGATATAATGGAATCAGCGACACAAACAGAAACAGAAACAAACACAAGCCTAACTTACCGACGAACTGGACGGGGCTGAGCCCAGCCCAACTAAGGGCCCGCTCAGAAAGCAGCATGTCGGCCCGGGGAACAGGCTCCCACCCCGCCACCCTTACCGAGTCGGGGTCATTGGACGGATCTCCATGGCAGCACCTATCCCTAGACCACTGGATAGGTACGGGCCAATCCTTACCCTCTGGCGGCCCGACAAAGAAAAACTTCTTCTTCCAATCATGGATGAAAGAAGGCAAGAACGACAACTCCTGACCCGGCTACACTCCCCCTTTGCTTCCTAAAGGAGAGGTAAACCCACCTCGGGTTGCCCGTGCGAGTTCCGGGGTGCCATTTGTAAACGAGAGAGGAGGCAAAGATGGATAGACTAAAGGGGATCATCTGCAGCTTCGGCCGGACCAGGAACCCAAGGAGAATCCTCCAGGAGTTCGGCACTAGCTGGCCCAGGGCTAACCCAAAGTAATTTAACGCAGCTACAATCTTGGGAGAGAAAGGCAGGCGCATTCCGGTCCAAAGGGCTTTTAGGTACAAGGCGATCTCTCTACCCCTCACCTGATCTGCCCTCTCTCCTTCTTCAGCCAATCGTAGCATGTAGCCAGAAGGAATATGGAAACGAACTCGAGTAGTGACAAGCTCGTCCTCATATCTCACTGAGGACGACGCACCAGGAGCATCCGCCGCCACCGCTCCGGGAACCGCCCCCGACGCGTGCCCTTGGGAAGAGGATCTGACCCTAACTTTCCAGAAAGGCTCCAACCCAGGGGAAGAATCCCTAGAATCTACCCCTACGACATCTATAGACTCCTCAAAACAAGACATCTAACCTGATGGGAAGAAGTCCTTGAGAAGAGAAAACACAAGATCCGACCTAAAAGGAGAGCGCCGAGCAAATAAAACTTAGAACGAGAAAAATGTGAAGAGAGAGATCCTGAATCAGGCCTCTTCCCTATTTATGCTACCGGCGTTCTCATCCAGCGGCGACGGTCGACTCCCGCCAAAACGATTCGGTGAACTCGACGGCCACAATCGCCCCATCTGTAGCAAGCGCATTGGCGGCGTCCTATCGGATGCCAGAAGCCTACGGCATATCACATCAGCTAACCGACACCCGACACGTGGTCCGTCGCTTCAGCAAAAGTGCACACGATCCGACACACCCTCTTTAATGCAAAGTATCTCGCCCTGATTCGCCGGCCTCATCCAGAAAAGACAACCAATTGCCCAGAGACACACCCGACGATATCTTCGGAAAGGAGCTCACCTCGGCTGATCCGGCAAACCACTCTCGACCCGACCCGTCAGCTGGTTGGGACGAGAGTGGAGGGCTAATGATGATGCTCGATATCGGTGATCTCCCAGATCAGGACACGTGACAGATGACGTGTCCCAAAGCATGCAAGAAAAGACCTGCAGTGGCCGACCAGACCACACCTGCGCTCGTCCTACTGAGCGAACGCTGGCTCGCCTCCGAACCCCTTGCACAACTGGCCTCCTCGGCCTCACATCTTGTCTTCGAGATACCGCAGAACCAAGATACCTCGGCTCTCCCGCTCCTCCACGAGCTCTCCCGCCGAGGTCATCTTCCTCGGTCTCATCGACCGACCAACAGCACCGCTTGCAGGCGTAACCGCCATCCCGCGAATCTCGCCATGCGCGAGATCTCCGCCGGCCACATCCCACGTTCCACGCCACCATGATCCCCCATTAACGAGCCTGTCTCGCCATTAATGGGAGGTCTCGCTCATCACGCGGGCGTGACGTCGGGAGCGTAACGTCCAGCGTGATTCTCGCGCCTGCCTCGCCTGCTGCCACCGCTATATAAATTCCTTCTTCAGACGGTTCAAGTAAGCCACTTTTTACTCCACTAAGCCGTTACTTTTCTCGGATCTCTAGTCTAACTTGACCGTCGGAGGGTCCTCGGTGGTACAACTATCCCGGGACTTCCTTGCAGGTAGCTCGGCAATCACAACCTCAAACCCATTGACATATACACTCTTCAGGAGCGACAGCCTCTAGATCCAATCTCAGCCGTCCATCACCACCATCAGCAGATCAACGGAAGGTAACATCTTGGCGTGATTCAGGCCGCGTCAATATCCATTTATAAAACAATTCACTGATGTTCAGCGTTGTTCGCTAGATAGATAACTGGAAGAAAAAAAACATATGCGTTTAGTTTTTTACTTGCATCAAACACAATGAAGCAGATGATAGTTTGGGGGCCATGTTCTGTTTCCATATATTGATTTCCAGGTTCCCTGTTTTTACAAAGAAACCAAACAAATAAGAAAAGTTAAATGTATGGTATTAAAAGTTCATACAAAGAAAATCTCTCTCGCAGTATGTTCAGGTGAGATTCGCTTGTGTGTGCCGATGTATAGAGTATCGCACGGAGTACCAGGTATACTCTGGAAAAATAAAATGAACACCGTGAATATATACGGGCATGAATATACATTGACAAATTATGTGAGAATAGCAAACACGCATAGACCATTTTCGAAATGATATATCAGATAAGAGCTAGTTAGGGTGCAACAATTATGAAGCATGCATAGGAAGGAAAATATTATTTCAGATGTGCATGAGCCTCATATGCCAGGAAAAGAAAAGTTTTCTTGTCAAACTGCTCTAAGAATGTCCTGATGATGATGATCTAAACATGCTATCATCATTCGATACAATCCAATTTAACTGCAAAATATCGCCAATGCGTATACAACAGTAACATATGGTGGCTTATGCTTATGGTCTGTTGGATGGTAAGGAAAAAAGCCAACCAACCACTCATTTAACTGTTGGGTGAAGTGCTGTCAACATGGTATGAAATCACAAACAGCAAAAATTTCCTTATGTATATTGACATGGTTCACATATTTAGTAGCATCAGTTCATCCCCCACCATTACAGTTTTATTGGCAGGATTAAAACGAGAGTGAGTGCTCATATGGCGTATATTGATCGGCTAATCATCTCAGGGATTTTTGCCACCATCCTTATAGTCACGAATAACGGAATACCGCTACGAATTATATGATTGATGCCTATTCAGAGTTTTTAACGTTTGAGGATTGTGGTATATTGGATTCGTTAAAGGGATTGTTATCATGCCGTTAGGCCTTGCACCTTTTGTGGTAAGAAACTGTCCTGCCACACATCCAAATTTTCTAAATTTATATGCGTAGTTTTGGGTCGTGATTATAATGAAAGATATAGATTAGGAGCAAGGGATAAGTTTGCATCACATCGAACAACTTGGATCATACTGAAAGTAGGGTACTATGTTAAAGTAGAAGTGTCAAGAGAAGATATAAATATAATCTGCTGTTAAGTCCAGATGCCTCCTGATCTCAATTTTTTATGTTCAGATTTAGGTGCATAATTGCATTCAAAAGAGCTTACATCTAAGGATTTCGAGTGAGCTGCGAAACTGCAGACAGGGTTGAATTAGTGAGTACAAGGTTGAATCCCACTTCTTCCCCTAAAAAAATATGCATAAATTAAACTGAAAGCATATTTCTAGCCAACTCTCCACCAGTTTGTCCCCCAGTCAACATAGGTTTAACAAGGAACTATTAAACAGAGTAATAGTTGTCAAAATGCCTTGAGCTTTACCAAAAAGAAAAGAGAGTTGAGAACATTATGTTATCATCAAATGTGAAAGAGTAACAACAGGGTATAATTCAGGCATTACCTTGACAATATGGCAAGAACAGCATAACGGTACAGCAGATTGGTTGTCGGAAGCAGACGACCCTATAATAGAAGAGCGAGATCAGCAGCAGTCGTATACTATATATGCTGTACATGAGTAACCCAAAAAGCAACAACTAGACCGGCAGTTTTTCAAGTATAGTTTCCGACAGTATGCTGGCCTTAGGATCTGGAATCAACCTACATCAAGATATTGGAATTCGGAAATCTAATCTAAAACTTTTAATCCGACCATAGTTCAGCATTCAGGAGTCATCTAGTACACCACATCCGAGAAAAATATAATCAATATGAAATAAAAGATCTGCGGATTTTAGAGTTTGAAATTGTGAAGACATACATAATATCGTGTTTTTTTTTACCATTCAGTCCCCTCTGATATTAGAAAAGGGACTCCAATTTTGCATAATTTGTTGAGAACTGAGTGGAAATGCTATCATACTGCTTGTAAAGAAACAAGCACAAGGACATGCTAGATAGTAACCCCCCGATTTTATCACACTTTTCTCTTTACAATGACAGCACTCACTTTCTTATCTTCCACACCAAGGCCTCAAGTACACTACCACTTGGCACTACCCTTGTGCTTCTTGCTTGGTTGGTTTACTTACAAGAGGATCATACACTTTCTATTTACAACTGTCCTTAGGATATGCTAGACTGGACTTATTGTCGACCTCTTTAATGAGCAAGAGGTGCTATTTATAGACATCTTCAACTTCACATAACTAGACTAGATGTCCAGCACATTCCATATGGACAAAGTTAGAGTATTCCAAATAGTTGTCTTCCTTAAGAAACTCGAAATACTCAAGCTGCTTTTGATTTTAAGTTCTCAAACACCCTTTGAACACCTTTTTGGTAAAGAGTGAAGAAATAGCGACAGAGGCTTTGTTCACAGCTTCGTTAGTATTGTCTGAATGTGAATGCTACTCCTGGAATCCCATTGTTGCGTATTCTTCTGGAATCTAATGAACATGTAAGCTTTACTTAGTCGCTACTTGTAAATGGATTTTGCTTGGCTCATTGTAAGTGGCAACTTGATATTATAATTGTTTGGATCACGATACAGGCATCTATTGGCCTAATGTTCCACAACTTTCCTATTATCCCCACAAAAAAACAAAACCTGATATACTTCTCAATTTAAAAATAAGCAAACAAACAAAAGGTCAAAAGTGATGGAGGTGGAAATCTTGCTCAGATGTTGTACTCCGTCGATCTGGCTGCGAATGGTTTTGGACGGTAGAGATTGGATATGGGAATGGTTGTGTGGATCTCAATGGGTTGTTGGATGTTTTTGATGCCGAGCTACCTGCAAGGGAAGTCCCGGGGTGGGAAACTACCGTAGGACCCTCCGACGATCAAGTTAGTACCGTGGAATAAGAGCAGGGTAGCGACGTATTAGAATGAGTTCGAGTTACCTGAGTCGTCTGAAAGAGAAGTTTATATAGTGGTTGCATGGAGTGAGCCAGCGAGAGATCCTCGTCGTCAGTTACGCCTCCTCGTTACGCCCGCGTTGATGGCGGGATCCGCTCATTAATGGGAGAACGCACCCGCGTGGGACGCGAAACGTGGGGCGGCGGATATCTCGCTTTGGCGAGATATGTTGGATATATGTATGCCCTAGAGGCCATTATATGACAGTGGATGTATATATATATATATACATATATATATATATATACATATATATATATATATATATTCAGTTTACATTCTTGCTCGACATGATAGTATGCTATCTGGTTCTTCTTTATCTGACATGTTGATTTGATCATACTTTTATTCATTCACACATGTTGATAAAGCCCTGAGGATATAGGCTTGACTACTGTGATTATGATGGAGGTCATACTAGTGGGACATCTGTAGTTTATAAGCATATCCTGAAATGTCCCTAGTCGTAGGTATATCGAGAGGGGGCATCGATATACCAGTGTAGACTAGCGTATATGATACTAGACCCATATGATGGGCGATGGATGTTCCCACATTCATCGATGTTTGACATCGAGATCGTATACGGATGTTCAGTGGTGACTGGGTACGCTGGACGGACTCACCGAGAACTCCTATATGGAATTATATCTATCGTCGGATAGCAGTTCTCAGGTGACACTGGTGCAGGTTAGTCTGTAGACCCGAGATCGTCATAGAGTCTTGTGTGTTCTCCCACTGTACTTTGATTACCACCCTACTACGGCTCTACTGAATCGTGCAAACAGGTGGCCGTTGGGTACAGTCCCGAGACACACGAAGGCAATGAGCGATAGGAGGGGTTTTCGTCTCTCCCGGTAATGGGAGTTGATGCTGTGCTATGCTCGACTGGCTATATCAGTAAGTCTCTGGCCAGGGCTGTTGAGATTTACTGATAAGTGTTATCAGTAGTTTCTCGATCTGTTATAGACCATTCATCGGCACGACTTATTGAGTTATTGGGGTCGACGTTACCATCCCTAGACTCGATATGCAGCATATCTGACGAAAAGACCGGACTGTACGGTAGTGTTTCCGGTTGGCTCAACGGGAGTTATGACAGGTTCGCTTGTTTTCTTCTGATCGCTTAATACCCGGGTGGCCGTTACGTTTAGCTGACCGCTTGCGGCCTGTAGGTATTTGATATGATCATTACCTACTGCCGGCGTATTGACGAGTCTTAGAGTCCCACAATAAAGTTTCCTGGCTCAGACGAAAAGAGATGGTGTGCATATGAGATACGCGTGGGGACCCGATTAAATACGGATATATGATACCGTATCTTAATCGGGCATTTTCTATTGGTCGGGTCGTATGTGATATGACCGGTTTGCAAAATCAAGTGTTGATTTAACAAATGACTTTTAGATTAATTCTTTAATTAAACTATTTTTCTATTTTTGTATGCATGCATGTATGCACATGATGATGTGCATGGATACATACATACATATATTGTATCATGGTTGTTGATACATGTTTGGTGGCAATGCAAGACTTATATTGTAGAATTATCTATTTATTTATCATTTAGAAAAAGAGAAAGGATAATTCACACAAGGTCTATGTTTATCATCTTTGACCATGCTTCAACCACCTTTTAACCTTGGGTTAATTATCCTTTTGTCTTTTAACCCATTTGATAAAAATCTAGATGATTCTAACCATGATTGAAGTGAGAAAGATTAATATAGATTAATCCTTTTTCTCATTTCAATTATTCATTCTCATAACATTTTCTTTTTGTGAGAAAGCTTAGCCATCATCTTCTTCTTCCTCTCTTGATAATTTCTTTGAGTGAGGTTGATAAAAAGAAAGAGTTTTGATTATAGAATACAAACCACATCATCATACTACACACATCTAGCCCATTTGTGTAGGGTGTTTGCTCTACTTCATTCACATATCGAGTAAAGCAAGGAGCTTTGGGCAAAGGAGCTTCGGGTGGATCGTCGTGGACCTAGAGGATCTCAAGCGAACCTTTTTCCAACCCTCAAGTACCCAAGGAGTCTAGCGTAGGGAGCTACAAAGGTTGTACTCTCAAAACCCTAGCTTTTTCTACTTGTGATGATGTCAATGTAATGAAACCCTAAATTTCTAGTGATGATTCTTTGTATGTTCACTTAGCACCTTAAAAATTTGATTTTGGCACATGTGATACTTCCAAACCCTTCATGAGGTGCTAGATAAACCTAACAATGGTATCAGAGCCAAGCTAGAGCTTTAGGCGACACTTTGGCGAAGTTAAAACTCCGATCGAACCAAAAATACGGATTTTTTACCCTTCTCTGGACAATTTTTTAAAACTGTGTTTTTCCAGAATTAAAAATACTTAAAAAATTCAGCAGGTAAATATAAGAAAAACTGTAAAATATGAAGCCATAAGCCGTACATGTCGCCGCGGAACCGCGGCCGTACCTTGCTCAGGCCGCGGATCCGCGGCCGTACAGATGCTTTATGGCCTCGTTTTTGTACAGTAATCTTCCTAATTGCTTGTAGATATTTTTGGGTATTTTTAATATGATTCAAGTGTTGAGTATTCTGGGGATTGTTTTGGATTCGTTGATTCGATTGGAATATTTAATTTCGTGCTGTTTTCGGGTAATTTAGAAAGTATTAAAAAATTCGAACGGATATCATTAACTCACTTTTTCCCGGTACGAAAAACTTTCAAATGTTGAATTTTTTTCGAATTTAAATCTTTCGGAAATACGTGCAAGTAATGTGGTGGACCCTCTAAAAGAACACAAACCTTAACTCGATTATGTGACCGTCTGAACTGCCTCTGAACTTTAGGGTTTGAGGCAGTACGGCGTGCCACATGTGAGGCGTTGGCTTGACCCTTCTACGGCTGGACCGCTACTACTGTGACACATTCCGGGTTTTTTGAACTCTGCTCAAGTGTTGAGCTATTTAGGAAATCTTGGGTATTTGATTATTCGATCGGAAAGTTTAATACTGTCTATTTATCTGGAATGTGATACAATATGTGGAATTCATATAGTTAGGCATGAAATGCGAAATATGCGATATTTCGGATTTACGATGTCTAAAGTTATTGTGGATTCCAAATATTGTAGTTTTACACTTTCTTTTCTGTGACCGTAAGTGTAGTATGTAGTTGTATTGCCGGTTTTCGTTGCTATACATCAACGATGATCGGTGTATGCATACTTACTTACGTTGATGATATATGATATTATGTGTTGCTGAGATATGATGTGCAGGATTGTCGCGATTGAATAGCCGGTTTTTTTTATGTGAGATGAGAGTTTTCTTTTCATTCATGTAAAATTCAAATGTAATGTAATATTCTTTTATTTGGGACACTTCCGGGTTGAGGTTGCTGTCACCAGTGTTGTATATTATTTACTTTTCCGCATTAGGATAGACCCAAGGAGGGGAGCACAAGTGACCGGGTTCTGGGGTTCAGTGGGAGGCCATCTCGAGGAGTCGAGACCGGGTCTCCTAAACTCCAGAATTGGTAGGGTTGCTTGCCGCTCTCGTAGGGGTCTAGGGGTGTGGGCTTGGCTATTCATCGCGACTGTGGAATCCGTATTTTCTATTGTTGGCTAAATACTAAATACGGACGTCCTAGTATATCCTGTATTATCATTTGTGTGTTTCTGCTGCCTGTATTCTGTGATGTGATATCTGAGACGAATGATATATTATATATATGATATATAGTAGACGTTGCTTATGTTTTACACCCGCGCTAGTCCCGTCCCGGTATGCCGTTAGTTAAGTAACCTAACGGTGCATAACGGAACATTGCGGCGAATGCGGATGGCATAAGCGTACGTTGTATTTTCGTTTCTTTTCTATGATTGGCTTAAGGACTTAAATGATGGGGCTACATTAATATGATTAATGTAAAGAAAATAAACCTAAGAAGATGTTGTAGAATCAGATTTGAAAATCACTCAGCTCTTTATGAAAAAGCTACATTTCAAAACTGCGGAGCTTAAACCACTCCTTTTGAAAACCATTTGATTCTACAACGATATCAAGTTCAAAGCGTTAAAGATTTTCTTAAAAATCATCCGCAACCCTCCGTCATTTTAGGAAGCAGAGTACTTAGTATCCGTGCTACATTTGTTGACCTTAGCCAAGGCGTAGTGTACGGTAGCTAAGTGATGTTTTCCTACAATGCATATGATGCAGATTAATTAGGACGAGCATATGACTTTGTTGACCTTAGCCAAGGGTCATATGAACGGGTCTAATTAATCAAGAAATGACGGGTTGAACTTGACTAGTGCTTGTGATTTGTTGACCATAGCCAAGGTCATGAGTACTAGGGGTAAAAACCGCATCGGGAATTTCAATTGTTGAGATTTGCAATGAGATTGCATACCTTCCATATGATGGTTGGATCCCGATCCCACTGTGGGCAATAGTTGCTCCCAGGAGAGTTTTGCAGTTTACAATTAGCTAACCCATTAGGTGTCTAGAAAGGTGTTAACGGGGCTACGCCTCTGGGAAAACGAGGTTTACTTTAATTAGGTCCGTGCGAAAGCACGGGGAACCTCCCTCAAGTACCGACACTGGCCTGACTGAACGGTTGGCGAAGTTGTAGACTGTAATTAATCCTGGCTAGTTTTCTTTTTAAGGTTTGAAAGAAAAACTTGATTAAAGCAGTGGGAGACATCGATTAGACAAGATAATAACTAATCTGATCTTTGCAAGAGCTTTCGCTGAATGTATTCTTTTCTCTCTCTTAATGGCAGATACCAATGACTGGACTCAAGCTTCTACTAGATAAAAATAAACTGAATGGGACCAATTATAAAGACTGGCTGAGGAATCTGAAAATTGCCTTGACTTATGATAAAGTATCATATGTCCTCACGGCTCCAGCCCCGCCCGTCCCAGGTCCAAAATCCTCAGTTGCGGATATTGAAGTCCACAAGACATGGGACGCTGACTGTGCCACGGCCAAATGCCTCGCGCTTGCATCGATAGACAACACACATCAAAAGCAGCACGAGAATATGGACGTTCAGGCCATATTCCTCCATACAAAGGAGTTGTATGGAGAGCAATCTCGCGTATTACGATATGAAGCATCAAAGAAATTGTTTCAGATGCGAATGGCCACTGGCACACCAGTAGGAGACCATGTTATGAAGATAATAGCTCTCATAGAAGAGCTTGAGAACCTTGGATGGACGATGGACAATGAACAATATATGGATATTATTCTACAGTCCCTCCCCTCCACATTTGCTCAATTCATAGTTAAGTTCAACATGCACAACATGGAGAAGAAACTACCTGAACTCCTTAATATGTTAAGGAGTGCAGAGAGTACACTGAAATCAGTGAAAACTCCCATTTTGAGTGTTGGGCAATCTTCCTCTTCTCGCCCAAAGGCTAAGGCCAAGGGAAAGAAAAAGAAGAAACCCACCAATCCTAGTGGTGGAGTTAAAAAGGTTAAGGGGAAGGACAAGTCCAAAATTGGAGAATCGGGGAAAGGGGAATGTTTTCACTGCCACAAAACAGGACATTGGAAGCGCAACTGCACGGAGTACTTAAATCTCAAGAAGAAGCATCGGGATGCTTCCGCTTCAGGTGTGTTTGTGACAGAAAACTATTTTTCAATAAACTCTGCTTCCTGGGTATTAGATACCGGTTCAGGTTCTCACATTTGCAATTCTATGCAGGAGCTGAGAAATAGCAAGGTTTTGAAGACAGGTGACCATACTCTCTGCGTTGAAAATGGTTCCAATGTACATACAGTCGCAGTGGGAGAGTATCACTTGGAGTTGCCATCTGGGTGTATATTGGTTTTGAACCCATGTTATTTTGTACCAAGTATGCTTTGTAATATAATATATGTTTCTTTGTTAGACAATGAAGGATATAATTTTGTATTGCAGAACAATGTTATGAACATTCACCTGAATCAAATATTGGTTGGGTATGGTACGCTTAATAACGGGATATACGTCCTAAATCAACACACGGTTTTCAGCATACAACACACTAATAAAAGAAAACTTTCAGAAATAAATGAAGCTTTTCTTTGGCACTGTAGACTTGGTCATATTAACGAAACAAGACTAAACAAGTTACACAAAGATGGATATTTAAACCCTTTTGAAAATAAATCTTATGTGACTTGCCAGTCTTGTATCAAGGGTAAAATGACCAAAACTCCGTTTTCCGGACACGGAGAAAGAGCTACTGAGCTCCTAGGCCTCATACATAGTGATGTATGTGGGCCAATGTCTACACAGGTTAGAGGCGGTTTTTCATACTTCATTACTTTCACTGACGATTTCTCAAGATTCGGTCATGTATTTTTATTAAAGCACAAATCCGAAGCTTTCGAGAAATTCACTGAATATAAACAAGAAGTAGAAAAACAAACCGGCTTGAGTATCAAGATGCTTCGATCAGATCGAGGTGGAGAGTATCTCAGTACAGAATTTGCAAACTTCCTAAAAGAGAATGAGATTCTCTCTCAGCTCACTCCTCCTTACACACTACAGCACAACGGTGTGTCTGAACGACGGAATCGGACCCTATTAGATATGGTCCGTTCCATGATGAGTGATGCTGAGTTACCTATCTCATTTTGGGGGCATGCATTGGAGACTGCAGCGTTTCTACTGAGCAGGGTTCCAACCAAAACCGTGTCTACCACGCCATATGAGATATGGCATGGGAAAAGACCATCTCTTAAGAGAATTAAGATTTGGGGTTGCCCGGCTTATGTTAAAAAGCAGAATCCGGACAAACTCGAGACACGGTCGGTCATGTGTAACTTTGTGGGATATCCAAGGAATTCTTATGGATATCTTTTCTACCACAAGGAGGAACAAAAGGTGTTTGTTTCTCAGCATGCCACATTCTTAGAAAAAGAGTTTTTCACAGATAAAGTTGATGGCAATGTGGTAGATCTAGAAGAGGTTCTAGAGACAAAAACTACAAATGACGACTTGGTTGAACCGGCTGTTACAACAGAAACAGAGGAACCTTGGCCACTCCGAAGGTCTGGTAGGACTTCTCGCCCACCGGAGAGGTACTACGGTTTCCTCATTGATGGTGACAGAGAAGACTGCATCATGGAGGATGATGATCCTACCAGTTTTCAGCAAGCTATCACAAGTGGAGACTCTGTGAAATGGCTGGATGCCATGAGATCCGAAATGGAGTCTATGTACACCAACAAAATATGGACTTTGGACGTTGTACCCCCTGAGGTAAAACCTGTGGGGTGCAAATGGATCTTTAAAAGAAAGATTGGTGTAGATGGGCAGGTGGAGACCTATAAGGCAAGACTTGTGGCAAAGGGTTTTCGTCAAAGACCAGGTTTGGACTATGACGAGACTTTTTCTCCCGTAGCCATGCTTAAATCCATTCGGATCCTACTTGCTATTGCTGCTCACTACGACTATGAAATCTGGCAGATGGACGTTAAAACAGCATTTCTAAATGGAAATTTAGAAGAATGCGTTTATATGGATCAGCCAGAGGGCTTCATTGACAGTGGGAGCAGCGAGAAAGCATGTAAATTGCTTAAATCCATATATGGGTTAAAGCAGGCATCACGGAGTTGGAACATCTGTTTCGATGATGTTATCAAAGAGTTTGATTTCATCAAAAATCCAGATGAACCTTGTGTTTATAAGAAGGATGTAGGGAGAGTTGTCACATTCCTCGTATTGTACGTGGATGACATTCTTCTGATAGGAAATGACATTCCTATGCTACAGTCGGTCAAATCTTTCTTATCACTAAGGTTCTCCATGAAGGACCTGGGTGATGCCACATACATTCTGGGCATAAGGATCTATAGGGATAGATCCAAGAGGTTATTGGGATTGTCCCAAATCAGGTACATTAACACCATCCTAAAAAGGTTTAGTATGGAAGACTCCAAGCGGGGTGCCTTACCCGCTTGCCATGGGATCACTCTCTCCAAGGACTCTTACCCAAAGACCGATGAAGAGAGAGCTCGCATGAGCATTATACCCTATTCTTCGGCAGTAGGATCTATAATGTATGCGATGTTATGTACACGCCCAGATGTAGCTTATGCACTTAGTGTTGTAAGCATGTATCAATCCAACCCAAGGGAGAATCACAGGATAGCTGTGAAGAACATTCTTAAGTACTTGCGAAGGACTAAAGAATTGTTCTTGTTGTATGGTAATGGAGATCTCCAAATGGAGGCCTTTACCGATTCGAGCTTCCAGAGCGATAAGGACGACAGCAAATCTATCTCTGGGTTTGTATTTACCCTCAATGGAGGGGCGGTAAGTTGGAAGAGTTCCAAACAGGATAGCGTTGTAGACTCTACGATGGAGGCTGAGTACATTGCTGCGAATGATGCCGCCAAGGAAGCCGTCTGGATGAGGAAGTTCGTCTCGGAGCTAGGAGTAGTTCCAACCATTATTGATCCAATACCATTATATTGTGATAATAATGGGGCTATGGCATTAGCCAAGGAGCCCAGGTCCCATCAGCGATCCAGACACATCCTGAGGCGCTTTCATTTGATCCGAGAGATTATAGATCGCCGCGAGATCGAGATTAGGAGAGTAGACACAAAGAATAACGCCGCGGATCCACTCACCAAGGCCCTCCCTCAGCCGCAGCATGAGCGACTTTTTGAGATGTTGGGTATGAGATACGCCAATAACCGGCCTTAGTGCAAGCGGGAGATTGTTGGATATATATATGCCCTAGAGGCCATTATATGATAGTGGATGTATTTATACATGTAAATATATATATTCAGTGTACATTCTTGCTCGACATGATAGTATGCTATCTGGTTCTTCTTTATCTGACATGTTGATTTGATCATGCTTTTATTCATTCACACATGTTGATAAAGCCCTGAGGATATAGGCTTGACTACTGTGATTATGATGGAGATCATACTAGTGGGACATCTTTGGTTTATAAGCATATCCTGAAATATCCTTAGTCGTAGGTATATCGAGACGGGGCATCGATATACCAGTGTAGACTAGCGTATATGATACTAGACCCATATGATGGGCGATGGATGTTCCCACATTCATCGATGTTTGACATCGAGATCGTATACGGGTGCTCAGTGGTGACTGGGTACACTGGACGGACTCACTGAGAACTCCTATATGGAATTATATCTATCGTCGGATAGCAGTTCTCAGGTGACACTGGTGCAGGTTAGTCTGTAGACCCGAGATCGTCATAGAGTCTTGTGTGTTCTCCCACTGTACTTTGATTACCACCCTACCACGGCTCTACTGAGTCATGCAAACAGGTGGCCGTTGGGTACAGTCCCGAGACACACGAAGGCAATAAGCGATAGGAGGGGTTTTCGTCTCTCCCGGTATTGGGAGTTGATGCTGTGCTGTGCTCGACTGGCTATATCAGTAAGTTCCTGGCCAGGGCTGTTGAGATTTACTGATAAGTGTTATCAGTAGTTTCTCGATCTGTTATAGACCATTCATCGGCACGACTTATTGAGTTATTGGGGTCGACGTTACCATCCCTAGACTCGATATGCAGCATATCTGACGAAGAGACCGGACTGTACGGTAGTGTTGCCGGTTGGCTCGACGGGAGTTGTGACAGGTTCGCTTGTTTTCTTCTGATCGCTCAGTACCCGGGTGGCCGTTACATTTAGCTGACCGCTTGCGGCTTGTTGGTATTTGATATGATCATTACCTACTGCCGGCGTATTGACGAGTCTTAGAGTCCCACAATGAAGTTTCCTGACTCAAGCAAAAAGATGTGGTGTGCATATGAGATATGCGCGGGGACCCGATTAAATACGGATATATGATACCGTATATTAAC
The DNA here is from genome assembly GCA_030015575.1 of Agapanthus africanus. Classification (NCBI taxonomy): domain Eukaryota; kingdom Viridiplantae; phylum Streptophyta; class Magnoliopsida; order Asparagales; family Amaryllidaceae; genus Agapanthus; species Agapanthus africanus. The sequence continues at coordinate 390,534,308 of JASDDO010000016.1, forward strand.
CGGGTATTTTCTATTGGTCGGGTCGTATGTGATATGACCGGTTTGCAAAATCAAGTGTTGATTTAACAAATGACTTTTAGATTAATTCTTTAATTAAACTCTTTTTCTATTTTTGTATGCATGCATGTATGCACATGATGTGCGTGGATACATACATACATATATTGTATCATGGTTGTTGATACATGTTTGGTGGCAATGCAAGACTTATATTGTAGAATTATCTATTTATTTATCATTTAGAAAAAGGGAAAGGATAATTCACACAAGGTTTATGTTTATCATCTTTGACCATGCTTCAACCACCTTTTAACCTTGGGTTAATTATCCTTTTGTCTTTTAACCCATTTTATAAAAATCTAGATGATTCTAACCATGGTTGAAGTGAGAAGGATTAATATAAATTAATCCTTTTTCTCATTTCAATTATTCATTCTCATAACATTTTCTTTTTGTGAGAAATCTTTGCCACCATCTTCTTCTTCCTCTCTTGATAATTTCTTTGAGTGAGGTTGATAAAAAGAAAGAGTTTTGATTATAGAATACAAACCACATCATCATACTACACACATCTAGCCCATTTGTGTTGGGTGTTTGCTCTACTTCATTCACATATCGAGTAAAGCAAGGAGCTTTGGGCAAAGGAGTTTCGGGTGGATCGTCGTGGACCTAGAGGATCTCAAGCGAACCTTTTTCCAACCCTCAAGTACCCAAGGAGTCTAGGGTAGGGAGCTACAAAGGTTGTACTCTCAAAACCCTAGTTTTTTCTACTTGTGATGATGTCAATGTAATGAAACCCTAAATTTCTAGTGATGATTCTTTGTATGTTCACTTAGCACCTTAAAAATTTGATTTTGGCACATGTGATGCTTCCAAACCCTTCATGAGGTGCTAGGTAAACCTAACAAGATACACGGAGCCGTTGCGGGGGCGCTTGGACTCCACGCACTCGGTTGATCGGGGAAGCCGAGGAAGCTCAGCCTGTCGGATGGCTTGGAGATGAGCCGGGAGGCCGAGAAAGCTCAGCCCTTGCAACAGCTCGGAAACGAGCAAAGGGGGTGTAAGTTCGGTTGCTGGATGGCTCGAGGGCGAGAGGTGGGGGCGTAAGCTCAGAGATGAGGCCCCGAGGAAAGTCCCGACGCCATGCTGATTCCACCTCCGCAGTCCCCAGGAGCCTAGCAGGCATACGTGGACGACACGTCATCTGATACGTGTCGTAATCTGGGGAATTCCCGTTCATGAGCCTTATCACTGGCCCACCACTCTCGTCCTGACCTATTTGTGGGTCAGGGTCGAGAGTGGTAAGCCCGGTTTTTAACGGTTCAGCCAAGGATTCCCGGGCTGCCTGACGTCGGCGGGACTGTTCCCTAATTAAAAAATCAGGAAAAAACTTCAAAAGAGGCATCACGTGCTCACACGTGACCAATGGTCACGTGTTGACACGTGATGGTTAAAGCAACAGCGCAAATAAGCTGGGAAAAGAAGTCAATTTCACGTGCCTACACGTGACCAGGGGTCACGTGCTCACACGTGACCAAAGGTCATGTGTCAGCACGTGACTGGCTTTAAAAACCTCACAGTTAACAGAATTAAAATTCTGAATTTCTCTAAAAATCTTTCCAAATGGGAAAAGAGTGAGGAGAACCGTTGGATTAAAAATCCAGGGGTGATTAAATATCACCAATATATGGAAAAATCCTAGACAAGGAAAGATTTCCCCTAAATCTCACCAGAAATAACAAATAGAATATCTTTGGATTAAAAATCCAACGGTGAATAAAATTCACCTAATAATCTAAAGGCTCAGATTAATGATGAAAACAAATCAAATCTTTCAATGAGAGATTTGCTAAACAAATTGATTCTTTTCCTCCTTCTATAAATAGGAGCCAAGAGAAGAGAAGGACATAGAGAATTTTGGAGAAAAAAACTTTGGAGAGAATTTTGGGCATCTTGAAGATTCAGAAAGAAAACCTTAGGTGAGAAAAAGAAAGGGGATCAAAACTTCAGAAAAAGAGAATTTAATTCTCAAAAATCTAAGAGTTTAACTCTTTTGCAAAGAACCTAGTTCTTCCTCTGGTGGAGGATCTGCAAAGAGCACATCTCCCCATAAGATGAGAATTTAATTCTCATCGGGTTGAGATCCTGCTATGCAGATCCAAAACTTAGAGGGGGAATTGAGTTTAGAGAATTTATTTCTCCCAAAACAAAGTTAGGGTTTAACCCTATATGAGAATTTAATTCTCCCAAAATTACAGGAATTTAATTCCTTCAAGATGGACAGAACTAAGGTTTAACCCTAATTGAGAATTTAATTCTCTCAAATTCACAGGAATTTAATTCCTTTTAAAAAATGAAGTTAGGGTTTCACCTTATACAAGAATGGGTATTTAATTCTTTTAAAAGAAAATTAGGGTTTAACCCTACATAAGAATTTAATTCTTCCATATACATAGGAATTTAATTCCTCCAAAATCATAATTAGGGTTTAACCCTACAGAGAATTTAATTCTTAGAATAAAACAAAGAGACTAAAGAGATCTCTGTGCATGAAAAGAACTAAGGTCACGTGTCCCCACGTGACCCCTGAAAAGATCCCCAAAAAATGAGAAGGAAAAAGCTTTGAGGCAATGCCTCACGTGCTCCCACGTGACCTCCAAAACACAGAGATAAAAGTAAAGGAAACCTAAAGCTTTGGGCGTTCTCACGTGTCCCCACGTGACCCCTTAGCAAGTGCTTTAATAATCAGTGCATAATTCTCCATCACGTGTCAGCACGTGATAACATAAAACAAAAAGTGTTTAACACTTAATTGCAGAACGAGAAAAAAGGAATCTGGTCCCACCTCTGGGCGCTCTCACGTATCCACACGTGACCTCTTCTCCTTTAGTGTTTAACACTCATTCGAGAGCTTTATCCCCAGTGTTTAACATTGATTATTTTTGAGTGTTTAACACTAATTTGAAAATCTTATTTCCAGTGTTTAACATTGTTATTTTCTAGTGTTTAACACTAATTTGGGATTCCATATTTTCAGTGTTTAACACTGCTGGTCTTTTAGTGTTTAACACTAATTTGAGAGTTCTGTCTCCAAAGTTTAACACTGTTGTTCTTTAGTGTTTAACACTACTTTCAGCCAAATTGGCTAATTTTCCAGAGGCAAAAGTCTCTCCTCCAAATAGACCTCAAAATTGAGGAAATCAAAGATGAAAATATTTAGCATTGCTAAATAATATGGGCTTGAACCCAGACAAGTACTAATAGTCCAACAAAGGGTCAATATGTCAAACTCAGTTGTACTTAGCCCAAATTGGCCATAAGTCCTCAATCCAGACCCAACTGAGCCAATGTGCTCATAATATAATTAATTGGTCTTGGTTCCATACTGGGCTACAGATCATTTAATCTACTTTGGTTCAAGGGTACATCTCTTCATCCCTTTGATATTTTTCGTTGTAATCCCTCAACGTCTTCAAAGAGGTGACGGGTCCCAACAACCATATATGTCACGGACTGTGGGGTCCTTAAACTCATGGACTATGATGTCCTTAACCTCGACCGCGATGTCTTAAAACTAACAACGGACTGTGGAGTCCTTAAATCCATGGACTATGATGTCCTTAACCTCGACTGCGATGTCTTAAAACTAACATTGGACTGTGGAGTCCTTAATTCCACGGACTATGATGTCCTTAACCTCGACCGTGATGTCTTAAAACTAACAACGGACTGTGGAGTCCTTAAATCCATGGACTATGATGTCCTTAACCTCGACCGCGATGTCTTTAAACTAATATTGGACCACCATGTCCTTAAACTGGTAATCGACTGCAATGTCACTAAACTAAACAATAGAGCCCAATTGCTCTCTTGTTGGATCTAAACGATCCTGTTAAGTTGATCTTAGTTTAAAATGTGACTAACGTATCCTTAAATAACGTTTAAGTCGATCTTAGTCTCAAAAGAGGCTAACGTATCCTTAAACTCAACCCCCCAAACCCAAATCTAAGAAAGATACGGATTTGGATTAGTCCACACCATACGGGCGACAATATAAATTAGTCTCCGTATACAATCCACGGGCAACCACAAACAAAACAAACACCCACGACACGAAGTGACCATATGGAGAAGGAGAAAGTTGTTACCGCGATACGGTAGCGTAATTAACTGCAGGGGCTTGCGCCTGTAGGGAAGAGCGTCCCCACAATCAAAAACCCCTCAACGAGGGGGAATCTGACGAAGTCTGCTACATCGGCCGCATCCATTTAAACCTTCGATATATGGTGCCATAAATCAACTTGGCATCATCGGAGAGGTGGACAGATAGCACTAATTAGCATCTGCCCCGAATTTCAGGCAAAGACGTATATCGCGTCTTCGTCTCGTCTTTCGGTGGGGAACAGGGACATTTGGCGGCTACTCCCCTCGGATAACTAGGCCCACGTGGCAGGTCACGGAATGCCTTGATTACCGCGTGTATCTTTAGTGACGTCAACGGATCGGTGAAATGATTGCGCTTTTAAAGAGGGTGCGCCGTTTCGCTCGACCTTTGGTTAGGCTACGCGCCACATGCCCAACATTGGTTGGCGGGGCGTGAGAGGCTATCTCCGACTTCTGCTGTGAGGGGGTGTTTTCAATGGCCGATCGCCATGTGGGACCTCGACGGACTGTAGGTGCGACGCTTCGTTTTTGCGGGAGTCGATTTGGGCCGTAGGATGTCCCCTTTGGAGTGTATAAATAGAAGGGGGACATCCCATGGTCGACACTTTGCCTTAGTTGTCTATCGTTGTTTGAAGATTGCTCGGCACACCTCCGCTTAGGTCGGATCTTCTGCTGAATTTTCCTCAGCAAACCCTTTCCTTGAATCATGTTAGATGTCTTCCTCCGAGGTATCTGTGGATGTAGTAGGGGTTGAGTTGGGCGATGATACCTCAGTTTATGGGGCCGAGCCCAGCGGGTCTTCCTCCTCCTCGACTTCAGATAGCCTAAAGAGTTCTTCTTCTTCGTCATCTACGTCCTCTGTGTCGGGCTCATCCCCTAGGGCTAGTGTCGCCATTGTCTCTCGCCGTCGGGCGGCGACAAGGGCTCCCAAGATGCCCATCGTGTTAGTGTATATGCCCTAGGGGCCATTATTGTATCATACTAGCTTGTATATTACTTAATGGAAGCTTGGGATATTCACAGTTATATTAATAGTCTTGCTAAACATGGTAGTATGCTACTTGGTTTATTTCTATCTTAATATGTGTATATGTTAGCATATTGAGAATACATATTGATAGAGCCCTTAGGATCTTACTTGACTACCAGCGTTGTGATGGCAGTCAGACTAGTGGGGGCTGGGTAGTCTACAAGCACATCCTTTTTCAGGTCCCTAGTCGTAGGATTATCGAGACAGGGCATCGATACTCCGGAGTAAACTAGTATGTACGCTTCTCATCCCAGTTGGGGAGATGGTCTGTCCCACAGCCATCAGTACGTCGTACTGGAGATAGCATACAGGTGCTCGTTGGGTTACGGGTACACCGGACAGGACTCGCAGGGAACTGTTGGTTGGTATTATACCCGTCGTCAGTTAACAGTTCCCAGGTGACATGAGTACAGCATAGTCCGCAGACTTGACACTGCTGCTTCGCCTCGAGTGTGTTCCCACTGTTCTTAGATTGCTACCCTACCACGGCTCAAAAGAGTCGTGCAAACAGGTAGCAGTTAGGTGCAGTCCCGAAGCACTTGGAGGCAGTGGCGGTTAGATAGGATTCGTCTCTCCCGGTATTGGGAGTTGATATCGCGCTGTGTTTGGAAAGCCATTACGTAAAGTCCCTGGCCAGGGAAAACGTGATTTACTGGTAGGATTCCAGTAGCTTCTCAAGGTGTAATGGGCTTCACTCCGACACGACTTATACCGCTTATAGGGGACTGACGCTTGCCGCCCCCTAAGCCCGATATGCGATAGTCTTAGACGAACAGACCGGACTGTACGGAGATTTTCACATCAGGCTCAGTAGGAGTTCGGATGGGTTTCCTCATCGGCCTTCTTATCGACATCTACCCGGGGACCGTTACGTACAGCTAGTGCCGCTTGCGGTCTGTGGTTAAACCCACTGCCGGCATAGTGTTGAGTCTTTAGAGTCCCACACAGAGAGTTTCCCTGCTTCGGGCGAAACGATATAGAGGTCGTATGGTTTTTACGACAGGGTTCAGACACATACGTGTTTTTACGCACGTACGAGTTCGGACAGTTTATACTAGCAGGCTTTGGTTTAAGCCAGAGTATTGGATTATTGGATTTATACAATCTCAGTATTTCCGTGTTTTCACGGATAGGAGGGGCATTCTCGTAATTAGTTGAGAAGCTTCTAGAAGATTGATGAGTTGGTGGCTTAGGTGGATTTTGCATTAAATGGATTAGTGACTCATGATGTGATTCATCAAATGAGTTAATGAAGCATTTATTGCTTAATGACTCATGAGATGATTCAACCAAAGAGAGTTAATGAAGCATGGTTGATATTATTATTATGTTATTCATTTTAATAATTATCATGCTTCATATATATTCTAAAATGAGTTATAATTCATTATCATTCTCATTCTCACATTCTCTCTCCTCAAGCTCTCTCTCTTCAAAGAACTAACCCTAACCTCTCATGTGTTGAGATCCAAGGGTTAGCAAGACTAATAAATCTCTAATCCTATTCTATATCCTCTAGGTTACTTTGATTAGCACTCATAGCAACCTAGTTACCTTAAGTGAGAGGTTAAACTTAGAGAAGTAGCTCCGGGTGGATCTTCTATCACAACGAGGAGGCCGACGAGAAGGTGGTTTACGAGAACAAGAAGGACTTGATTCATTAGGTATAATCACCTTTCATAGTAGCTAATCACTTCTATGTTGTTGTTAGTTAGGGTTTAGCAAAGATCCGTAAAGTTAGTCGATGCTAGTTTAAACAAAATGATTGTTTTACCTATTCCGCCTTCCCGCATCATGTGGAGTGTCTAACGTCGACTTACAGTGGTATCAGAGCCTCACTAAACCATTACTAACTTGTTAGCAAAGTCGTTAGAAATTCGATCGCAAAACGAACCCGAAAAAACATCATTTTTACCAAGTTTCTGCCGTTTTTAAAACGGGGTCTAAAAATTTTTCAGGGACCCTTAAAAATACAAGCAGGGAATTATAAGATTACTGGAGAAATATGGGATAGTAACTCGGCCAAACCGCTGCGGAACCGCGGCCGATCCAAGCGATCCGCCGCGGATCCGCGGCCGAGTTGAAGCCGAGTTAGCCTAAATTTTCCTAGTAACTCTTCTGTGTTGATGTTGTATTTTCTGGGATGTTTTGTTTCTGCTCAGCTTTCAAATGCACAGAGAATTATTTCCAGAAGCTTCATTTGTATTTGCTTGATCGAAATTCTAAGATATTTGGCTAATTTGATTATATCTGTGATGTGTATAATGTGTTCATAAACCTCCCCTAACTGCTAGTATGTCGGTTAGCAGGGGGTTGCACATTTCTGTAATGGTTTTTACTGGTTTGTGTTTGTAGACTCTTGGGATTGTCGTGAATGGATAGCCGGGGATGTGAGACGAGTGTTTCTTTCATTCAAATGTAATTTGTAAATTGTTGTAATATTCTTTTGCGGGGCACATCCGGGTTGAGGTTGTAGCCACCGTTGTATTATTTCATTTACTGTTTTCTACTCCTAGGATAGACCCAAGATGGGGTACACAAACTACCGGGTACTTTGAAGTGTTTAGTGGCTTACTCACGTTGTTGAGGGAGACCGCTTCATTTCGGGTACTTGGCGGGTAGTTTGCCGTACCCGTTGGGGTCTAGGGTGGGGTTTTGATTATTCATCGCGACTGTGTAATCCGTCTTTCTTTACAGGCTCAAAAGGAATGCAGATTCGTAGAAAATCCAATACGTTCATCTGTGATCTAGAATGCTTATTATTGCGTCTGACGAATGTACAATATCTATATATGATATCTATTAGGCGTCACTTATGTTTTACACCCGCACTAGCCCAGCCCCCGCTATGTCGTTAGTTAAGTAACCTAACGGGTGAATGAAGGGACCCAGTGGCGAATGCGGATGGCATACGAGGACGTTGTATTTTCGTTGTTTTATGCAATGATAGGTTAATTGATGGAACGCATTAAATTAATGCAAAGAAAATAAACCAAAGTTGAATCGTTGGAACAGTTTAAAAGAAACCACTCGGTTATTTTAAAACAAAAGATATTTTTTAAATTGCGGAGTTTTAACCACTCCTTTTAAAAAAAGCTATCAGGTTCCTTCAATCATATCAAGTTCACTACGTTCATGGTTTCGCTAAAACCATTCGTAGCCCTCCGTCATTTCATTTGGGTATTCAGTAGTATTCAAACTATGTATTTTGACCAACATCAAGGCATAGTGTTTGGTAGCTGCTGGGTATTCATTTGTTGGATAGATAGATGAGTTAGTTTGGGACAGTCGTATTATCATTTGGTCAACGTCAGGGGTATGTAAGGATGGGTTCAAATTAACAAGATAATGATGGGTAGAACTTGACATGTGACTTATGATATTTTGACCAACGCCAAGGTCATAAGAGCATGGGGCAGAAATTTATATCGGGAATTTCTAAAGAAACTGAAATTTGCAAAGAGATGCATACCATTTGGAGTGTGATAATTTTGGTAGCATTCCTTCAGCTTTATCACACGATGATATTTGGATCCCGATCCTACTGTGAGTATCCGCTACTCATCAAGAGATTCGTCACTTAACGATCAATGCTATAAACCAAGTAGGTGTCGAGAAAGGTGTCAGCGGGGATACGCCCCCAGAAAAAAGAGGTTATTTAATTAAGGAACTTCGCGAAAGCGTCATAAAACCTCCCTCGAAGTACCGACACCGGCCTGGCTGAACGGTTAAGCAAGTATTGTACGGTGAGAATAGTTCTGACTAGTTCTTCTTTTTTGGTTTGAGGAAGGATTCGAAAAACAGTGGGAGCCATCCAGTTTAGATAAACTAAAAACCACTCTAAACTTGCAAGAGTATCATGCTAAAGTGTTCCCTCTCTCTCTCTTTGCAGCGACCCAGAACATGACAGGCCTTAAGTTACTATTAGATAAAAATATTTTGACAGGGCCAAACTATAAAGATTGGTTCCGAAATGTTAAGATGGCTATTACTTATGACAAATTAGGGTATGTCCTTACCACTAAGGCACCTGCTGTCCCTGGTCCAGAATCCAGTGTCGCGGATAAGGAAATCTGCAAGACCTGGGAGATTGATTGTGCGAAGGCCAAATGCATCGTGCTTGCCTCTATGAATAATGAACATCAGAAGAGGCACGAGAATATGGATCTTGAATCCATATTTCTCCACACCAAGGAACTGTATAGAGAGCAATCTCATATAGAAAGATACGAGATCTCGAAGAACTTGTTTCAGTCGAGGCTGACGGTCGGATCATCTGTAGGAGAACATGTCCTAAAGATGATTGGCTATATAGAAGAGCTCGCGGACCTCGGGACGACTTTAGAGAACGAGCTCTATACAGACTTGGTTCTTCAGTCCCTTCCTTCCACCTACGCCCAGTTTATTCTGAATTTCAACATTCAAGGAAAAGAAGTTGAACTTTCAGAACTCCTTAACATGTTGAGGAGTGCAGAGGGCACCTTGCAGAAAGCAAGGGAAACACACACTATGTTTGTTCGCGGTGCTTCTTCTTCCGGGTCCAAGGCTAGGGCCAAAGGAAGGAAGAAGAAGGCCGCTACCAAACTGAGAGGTGGTGTTGGTAAGGTGGGAGTTAAGGGAAAGGCAAAGATTGCGGTGCCAGTAGTGGCAAAGGATGAGTGCTTCCACTGTAGTAGGAAAGGCCATTGGAAGAAAGATTGCAAAGCTTGGATTGCCAAGAACCAGGACCCGAAACAAGCTATGGCTTCGACTTCAGGTGTGTTTGTAATTGAAAATTGTCTGTCAATCAACTTTACTTCCTGGGTATTGGATACCGGATCAGGATCTCATATATGCAATTCATTGCAGGCACTGAGAAACCGTAGAGTGCTGAAGGTTGGTGATATGACCCTCCAGGTTGCTAACGGAGCTAGCGTGGGTGCTGTGTCCATAGGGGATTATCACCTAGGATTGACGAGTGGACATATTTTGGTTTTGCGCAACTGTTTTTGTGTACCTAGTTTAATGTGTAATATCATATCAGTATCGTTGTTATCAAAAGAAGGTTATGATTTCACGTTTGTAAGCGATGTAGTTAACATCCATCTTAATCTTGGTTTGATTGGGTCCGGTACACTAGATAACGGTATATACGTGCTAAACCAATTACAGATTTTCAATGTTCAGAACACACTAAAAAGAAAGTCTCCAGATATAAATCAGGCTTTCTTATGGCATTGTAGACTGGGTCACATCAATGAGACAAGGTTAACTAAGTTACATAGAGAAGGATATTTGGATCCGTTCGAATATCAATCTTATGCAACTTGTCAATCATGTCTCAAAGGAAATATGACAAAGACTCCATTCACTGGACATGGAGTAAGAGCGAGCGAGCTCTTAGGACTCATACACAGCGATGTATGTGGTCCAATGTCTACACATGCAAGAAGTGGTTTTTCATATTTCATTACTTTTACGGATGATTACTCTAGGTATGGATTCATTTTCTTAATGAAACATAAATCTAAGGCCTTTGAGAAATTCCAAGAATATAAGAATGAAGTAGAAAACCAAACCGGCAAAAGTATCAAGACACTGAGATCTGATCGAGGTGGTGAATACTTAAGTTCCGAGTTCCTGGGTTACCTAAAAGAGAAAGGAATTCTTTCTCAGCTTACTCCTCCATACACTCCACAGCATAACGGTGTATCGGAGAGACGGAACTGAACCCTATTGGATATGGTACGTTCCATGATGAGTAATGCTGAGTTACCGCGATCTTTCTGGGGTTATGCGCTAGAATCAGCAGCATATCTTTTGAACAGGGATCCTTCCAAGACTGTGCCTACCACGCCATATCAGATGTGGAGTGGGAAGAAACCCTATCTTCAGTATCTGAAGATATGAGGATGTACAGCTTTTGTTAAAAGCAGCATGCGGACAAACTCGAGGCACGATCAGTACAGTGTAAGTTTGTGGGATATCCAAAGAACTCCAAGGGGTATTTCTTCTATTACGCAGAGGAACAAAAGGTTTTTGTTTCTCGTAATGCCCATTTTCTAGAACAACAGTTTTTAGAAAAGGAAACAAGTGGGAGCGAAATAGAACTGAAAGAAATTCCAGAACCACAAACTACTACTGAAAGTTTGGTAGAACCAGTAGTTCAATTAGAACAGGATATTCCCGCACCCCTCCGCAGGAGTAGTAGGCCGTCTCATCCGCCTGAGAGATACTACGGTTTTCTCATAGATGGGGATAGAGAGGATTGCATCATTGATAATGATGAACCTACTAGCTTCCAGCAGGCCATCCAGAGCGGTGACTCGGTAAGATGGCTGGATGTAATGCGGACCGAGATGGAGTCCATGTACACCAACAAAGTATGGACTTTGGACTTTGCTCCAGATGGGGCAAAACCCATAGGATGCAAATGGATCTTCAAGAAAACGATTGGTGTAGATGGACAGGTGGAAACCTATAAGGCTAGACTTGTTGCAAAGGGTTTTCGTCAAAGACCTGGTTTGGACTATGACGAAACTTTTTCACCAGTGGCTATGCTCAAATCCATTCGGGTCCTTCTTACTATTGCCGCCTTCCATGATTATGAGATCTGGCAGATGGACGTAAAGATGGATTTTCTAAATGGTAATTTGGAAGAGTGCGTCTATATGGATCAGCCAGAAGGTTTCAATCAGAGTGGGAGCAGCGGGAAAGTATGCAAGTTGCTTAAGTCCATTTATGGACTAAAGCAGGCATCGCGGAGTTGGAACATCTGTTTTGATGAAACAGTCAAAGAATATGACTTTATTAAAAATCCAGATGAACCATGTATATATAGTAAAATTGTAGCACGAACTGTCGTATTCCTCGTCTTGTACGTGGATGACATTCTATTAATAGGAAATGACATTCCTATGCTACAATTTGTCAAAGGATTCTTGTCATACAGGTTCTCCATGAAAGACCTGGGTGATGCCTCTTACATTCTGGGGATCCAGATCTATCGTGATAGATGTAAGAGGATGTTGGGACTTTCGCAGTCCAGGTATATCAACACTATACTGAAAAGATTCAGTATGGAAGATTCTAAGCGCGGTAATTTACCGGCTTGTCACGGAATCACCCTATCCAAAGAGATGTCTCCCAAAACTGATTTGGAAAGGGATCGCATGTCATTTATACCCTATACTTCTGCGGTAGGCTCTATAATGTATGCGATGTTGTGCACCAGACCAGATGTAGCTTACGCACTGAGCGTGGTAAGCAGATATCAGTCAGACCCAGGGGAGAAGCACTGGATAGTAGTAAAGAACATTCTTAAGTACTTGAGAAGGACTAAGGATATGTTCTTGGTTTACGGCGGAAAAAACCTCCAGATCGAGGCTTTTGCCGACTCCAGCTTCCAGAGTGACAAGGATGACTCCAAGTCCTCAGGTTATGCTTTTACCCTTAATGGAGGGGCGGTGTATTGGAAGAGTTCCAAGTAGGACACCGTTGCTGACTCGATGATGGAAGCGAAGTATATCGCTGCTTGCGATGCCGTAAAAGAAGCAGTCTGGATAAAGAAGTTCCTAACAGAACTTCAGGTGGTTCCTACCATTGTTGATCCAATACCACTGTATTGCGACAACAACGGAGCTATAACTTTAGCGAAAGAACCCAGGTCCCATCAGAAGTCCAGACACATCTTGAGACGGTATCACCTGATCAGGGAGATCATAGATCGACAGGAGATCGAGGTCCGGAGAGTTCCTACAGAGGAGAACACTGCAGATCTATTCACTAAGGCCTTACCTCAGATTCAGTTTGAGAGGCTACTCGAGATGATAGGTCTTCGATACGCCAGTACATGGCCCTAGTGCAAGTGGGAGATTGTTAGTGTATATGCCCTAGGGGCCATTATTGTATCATACTAGCTTGTATATTACTTAATGGAAGCTTGGGATATTCACAGTTATATTAGCAGTCTTGCTAAACACGGTAGTATGCTACTTAGTTTATTTCTATCTTAATATGTGTATATGTTAGCATATCGAGAATACATATTGATAGAGCCCTTAGGATCTTGCTTGACTACCAGCGTTGTGATGGCAGTCACACTAGTGGGGGCTGGGTAGTCTACAAGCACATCCTTTTTCAGGTCCCTAGTCGTAGGATTATCGAGAAAAGGCATCGATACTCCGGAGTAGACTAGTGTATACGCTTCTCATCCTAGTTGGGGAGATGGTCTGTCCCACAGCCATCAGTACGTCGTACTGGAGATAGTATACAGGTGCTCGTTGGGTTACGGGTACACCGGACAGGATTCGCAGGGAACTGTTGGTTGGTATTATACCCGTCGTCAGTTAACAGTTCCCAGGTGACATGAGTACAGCATAGTCCGCAGACTTGACACCGCTGCTTCGCCTTGAGTGTGTTCCCACTGTTCTTAGATTGCTACCCTACCACGGCTCAAAGTAGTCGTGCAAACAGGTAGCAGTTGGGTGCAGTCTCGAAGCACTTAGAGACAGTGGCGGTTAGATAGGATTCATCTCTCCCGGTATTGGGAGTTGATATCGCGCTGTGTTTGGAAAGCCATTACGCAAAGTCCCTGGCCAGGGCAAACGAGATTTACTGGTAGGATTTTCAGTAGCTTCTCAAGGTGTAATGGGCTTCACTCCGACACGACTTATACCGCCTATAGGGGACTGACGCTTGCCACCCCCTAGGCTCGATATGCGATAGTCTTAGACGAACAGACCGGACTGTATGAAGATTGTCACATCAGGCTCAGTAGGAGTTCGGATGGGTTTCCTCATCGGCCTTCTTATCAACATCTACCTGGGGACCGTTACGTACAGCTAGTGCCGCTTGCGGTCTGTGGTTAAACCCACTGCCAGCGTAGTGTCGAGTCTTTAGAGTCCCACACAGAGAGTTTCCCTGCTTCGGGCGAAACGATATAGAGGTCGTATAGTTTTTACGACAGGGTTCGAACACATACGTATTTTTACGCACGTACGATGTTCGGACAGTTTATACTAGCAGGCTTTGGTTTAAGCCAGATTCTAGTATTGGATTATTGGATTTATACAGTCTCAGTATTTCCGTGTTTTCACGGATAGGAGGGGCATTCTCGTAATTAGTCGAGAAGCTTCTAGAAGATTGATGAGTTGGAGGCTTAGGTGGATTTTGCATTAAATGGATTAATGACTCATGGTGTGATCCATCAAATGAGTTAATGAAGCATTTATTGCTTAATGACTCATGAGATGATTCACCCAAAGAGAGTTAATGAAGCATGGTTGATATTATTATTATGTTATTCATTTTAATAATTATTCTGCTTCATATATATTCTAAAATGAGTTATAATTCATTATCATTCTCATTCTCACCTTCTCTCTCCTCAAGCTCTCTCTCTTCAAAGAACTAACCCTAACCTCTCATGTGTTGAGATCCAAGGGTTAGCAAGACTAATAGATCCCTAATCCTATTCTATATCCTCTAGGTTACTTTGATTAGCACTCATAGCAACCTAGTTACCTCAAGTGAGAGGTTAAGCTTGGAGAAGTAGCTCTCGGGTGGATCTTCTATCACAACGAGGAGGCTGACGAGGAGGTGGTCTACGAGAACAAGAAGGACTTGATTCATTAGGTATAATCACCTTTCATAGTAGCTAATCACTTATATGTTGTTGTTAGTTAGGGTTTAGCAAAGATCCGTAAAGTTAGTCGATGTTAGTTTAAATAAAATGATTGTTTTACCTATTCCGCCTCCGCGCATCATGTGGGGTGTCTAACGTCGACTTACACATCGGGAATACCCGTGATGAACCCTCAGTCTTGAATCGTCTGGATGAGCTTTCCGACATCCGGGCTCGATTCTATATCCCCTCTGGCTATTCACTTCGTCTGGCCAGAGAGGGTGAGCAGGTAGACCAGGTGCGGGGTAAGGAGATTGCTCTGTATCTTGAAGCATTCCGGGCAGGGATGCATCTGCCTTTCTCGTCTGATGTTTGTGTTGTGCTCCATTGTTTCCGTCTTGCACCGAACCAGCTAGTGCCGAACTCGTGGAGGATCCTCCTCGGGTTTCTGGTTCGGTTAAAAATTGATCGGATCCCCTTCGATTTGAGACTCTTCTTGTCCTTTTCTTTTTGCTATAAAAATCATCCCGGTACCAGAAAGGAAGAGCCGAGCTGGGTGTATCTCTCGTTTAAAAACCGTAAGGATAGGGCGGCCGGGTCGGGATAGTGGTCATCCCTTCTTCTATCCATGAATGGAAAGAAAAGTTCGTCTTCATCGGGCCATCGAAAGGTGAGGATTGGCATGTGCCCACCCAATGGCATAGGGCCGATTGCCCGAGAGTAAGGCAGTCGAACGCCCCCGAGGCGAGGATAGTGTCCCAGTGGGAACCGGTCCAACGGGCTGATATCCTGCTCTCCGAGCAGGTACTGAGCTGGGCTGTACTTAGTCCTGCGCGCTTTTTGGGTAAGTTAGGGCCTTTGTCGGTCTGTTTAGACTTCACCAAAATTCTATTATCATTTCTGCGTCGTTGACCATTTTATTTTGTTTTTCTCGCAGAGCCCATGGATCGATCGAAAATTATGGCTGCCAAGGCTCAGGGAAGAAAGACCGTCAGCGCAAGCTCATCCCGACTAGGTCCGAGCGTGGCTCCTAGGCAAACTCCTCCAGCTAGGGCTTCTGCAGTGCCCCCATCCTGAAGGAACGCCGTAGGGGAGGACAGAAGCTTGTGCGTGACCCGACGTCTCGTGCTAGGGCGGAGGGGACTCTCCCCGCCAAATCCCTCCTTAAGAGACATAAGCGGGTGGTTTCTCGGTCACCCCCGGCCGAGATCCAAGTGCAGGAGGGTGAATTCTGCATCGAGGTGCGTTTGGGGCTATCTGTGGCCGACAGCTTGTTGGCCGAAATGGAGAAGACGGCTGGGGCCAAGATTCCTCGAGGCACCATGAAGGCCCAAGTTGCCACTATAGCTCAGGAGGCGGTTCAGGTCAGTAGCTTTTCCCAAAAGATTTTTTTAAAGGGTTATTTTCTTGGTTTCATCTTCTTAGCACAGTTTCTGTTTTTTTCGGGTCTTCCAGCACCGCGCTCTCCTCGTCGCTATGGAGTCTGAGGAAGTTGCCCCGGCGATAAAGAAAGCGGGCGAATCTTCCTCGTGAGAAGAAGAGCTTCTCCTTCAGCTGCAGCAGGCGGAAGAAAAGGCGGCCTTCCTTGACCCACGATTGGTCGTCGAGGGCCTGATAGTTTCCATGTTGAAGGAGTCCCATCGGCTCCTAACTGAATCTAACCGGGCTATCCAGGCCCAGATGGAGGAGGTGAACGGGCTTTTCGACGCCATGAAAAGGTTGAGGGACGCCCTCAAAAAGGACGTTCGGGCGGCTTGCGAGGCAGCGAAGCTAGCGGAGAGCCGGGCGGATGGGGCTGTGGAGGCGTACAAGGCGTCCGATCAGTTTTATGTCGACCTCGCTGATTCCGCGGCCGTTGGGTGGCACAATGCCCTTAACGCCGTAAAGGAAACTATGCTCGAGTTCGACAACCGCGAGCTCCGCGTAAGGTATCCCATCGCCGAGGGAGGGCCACAGGGGGAGCACCGAGCAGGTTGGTGAAAGCGAGCCGGCTGGCGGAAGCGCTAAGCCTGAAGTCGCCATTGTGGTCACCGACGGAGGCGTAAAGCAAGGAAAGGTGATGGCAGAGAAGGCAGTCTGAGCTATCCTTCCTTTTTTTTTAGAATTTTGTAAGCCTTCGGACATTTTTGTAAGGCTGAGGAGCCCACAATACCTTGTATATAATTTTGAACGTAAATAAAGTATATATATTTTTTGGCTCAAGTGTTTCTGTCCCGCAAGTACATTTAGCTCGCAAGCCTTTTTATCTCGCAAGTATTTTTAGCTCGCAAGCCTTTTTAACTCGCAAGTGTTACGCGGGTGTTCATATCATAATATTGCATTATTATATTCCCCATTCTTATATATTTTACAAATAAATAGGTGCTTTTGATGCATGTCTGCTACATATTTCAGGTTACAGGTTCTTGGACAGAAAACAGTGAAAACGATGAAAAGACGATGCAAAAGTGGACTTTGACCAACAAACAGAAGACTCTTGATCAAGCCTACATCAAAGATAAAATTCACAAAGTACAAGGCAATTCAAGGTCCAAGATTACAAAGCGAACGGTTAAAAGTCCACCGTAATTATTCACTAGAGATCTAGAAGAAACATAAAAGCTACTTTAATAAAAGAACCAAATAATAAGGAAGCCCAAAGACAGAAGAGCCCACAAAGGAAATTTCAAGGCCCAATACTTCCTTTTAAAGAGACAGAGACATAAAATTTTACCAAAGCTTGGAGTCTACTTTGACTAGGTCTTCCTAAGGATATTTTGGTAAATGTAGACGTGCGAATCAATTGTAACCTAAGGTTTCCTATCCTCTATAAATAGGAACTTTAAATCATTGTAAAGGCTATGCCTCCCTATGCCTCTTTTTATCAATAAAATTTAGATTTCTTTTGGAGAGCATCGATGCCTCTTTTCGTTTTAGAAATTCAGATCTGACAAGTCTTGTGTTGATATTTGAAGAGAGCCATCTGTAAAGTAAGTAATTAATTTCAATTCTTGCCCTAGGTAATTTTTCATTCTCTGCCCTAGATTAAATTTAATTCCTTGCCCTAATTAGATAGTTAGATCTTTAATTCAATTGCCCTATATTAATTTAGTTTTTAGATTTAATTAATCCATTCACACCGTTTGGAATTAACTCGTAAGAGCGGTTAGGAAATTCACAACATCCCTGTGGACCGACCCATACTCATCGGCTAGCTACATGCGACGCCGTTCTTGATTGCGGTAATAGATAGTTTTTGAGACAAATCAAATGGCGCCGTTGCCGGGGATGGCATGCTATTTTCTTTTTGCAATTTCGGGTTAATCTAAAATTAAAAAAATCATAAAAACTGAAAAATCAAAAAAAATATAAAAATATATCATTTGTTATTTTTGGAAAGGGTACTTTGTTATTTGAATTTTGCAGATCTACAAACAATTTCGGATCTGGAAAAGTCTGGAAAAGTCTGGAAAGAGAAACAGAAAACAAAATATCAAAACAGAAGGGGACTTCAAAATCAGAGCAGCAGAATTTTTTCAGAGATCCGAGCCCTCCATCGCGCCGCGCTTCCGCCGCGCATACCTACCTTAGACCGCGGAAACGCGGCCGTCTGGTCAAATTAGAAGTTCAAAAAATTTCTTGGGACCCGCGCCGACTGCCTAACCGTGGAACCGCGGTGGGACCCAACTTAAGCCGCGGAAACGCGGCAATCTCGAGGCATCATCTGGTGAAAAACTTTCTATAAGCTCCTCTGTTTCTTCTCTGTAAATCTTGATATATCTTTTCTGAAAATTCCTGCAGGATTCCGTGCGCTATAAAAATCTTTTCCCTTCAAAATAACAAATCTTGTGCAGGATTTTTGCGCCTCGCTTAAAATAGAAATTGATTGCAAGTAATATTTTTTGTTTTGCATATCTTTTATTGAAAATATTTTTGCAAAATTTCCAAATAAAGAGCAAGCAGAAAAAGGAAAATTTTAAATAGAAAACTTGCAAACTTTGAAATTCATAAAAAAATCTTTGATTGCAAGTGATTTACTGTTTTGCATATCTTTAATCGGATTTTAAGGGGCTTTTGACCAATTCAGATTGGGTGGGGATTTCATCACCCTTCCCAGGACCCCAGAAATCAAATAAGGCATTTGCATTGGCCATATCTTAATTAAAAAATACTAGACTCGGCCCTAAGGACTTTGAGCTCAATAGGACAGAGGACTAGTTATAGGCATCAGCCATTAATCTTAACCTGATTTTGCGGTATCTAGGCAAGTGTGTCTAAGGCAAGTGGTTACTTAATTAGGACCGCTACTTGTAGCGGGGAGCCTCCCACTTACCTGGCACTTACCTAGCCGCAATTGGCGGTGAAGAAACGGTTTGAGGTCCTATTTCTAGCCCTTTGGAACAGTTAGGAGCTGTCTAGCTGACCTAGGTGACCCTAGATCTAGGTCTGATTGTGCATTTCTGGTTAATTGCATTTGTGTCTAAGCCCTTTATCGAAATTTTTTTGTTGCAAACAGTTTCAAATAAAGAGAAAAAGAAAAAAAGAAAAAAATTTATCAAAACTTGCAAAAATTTTGTCGCTAAGAAATCCTTGCACCCCACTTGCACCACCTACCTTCTTTCTTTTCTCATTCTTCTATCATGGGTACCCCACATCACAAATCTCTTGCCGAACTTTGGTATCCCGAACCTAACTTTGCTTCGTACGTCAATTGTTTCGGTCGATTTAAGGAAGATCCCTCCGTGTCTAAAATTTCTTTGAAAGATCAAATAGAAGCATCTAGGAGAAACAGTTTGACTTTGCAACCCACTTTGCGTCAACCAAGTCAACCTTTACCACCTTCATATGTTGATACCACTTTTTCGAGTCCAGCTGTAACTCCTAAACCGATGTCCATTGCTGAGCATATTGCTCAATCTCGTAGCCGATCTTTCACCCCTCTCCACACATCTAGTTCTAGGGATCAACAAGTCCATTCACCTTTTTATCCATATGTTGACCCTACTCCTGTCCAACCATCCAATTCCTACCAGTCCTACCCGACTTTCCCACCTTCACTAGACACTATTTCTACACAGCCTTTTGGGAGTTTCACATATCCAAACAATTTCGAATCTTTTACCGAAACCCATTCACCACCCATGTCTAGTTTGGAACAGTCGTTGGCAGCTTATATTGCAGCAACAAACAAAATGACTAGGAATATGGAAGCGTCCATGGCCGCCCTTATGCAACCTGCTGAACTGGTAGCTAGTTTCCAACTAGCTTCAAATTTTTCAATGTATGAGGAGGCGGTTAGGCAGAGAGAGAATGTGAGAGGATTTCCAAATCAAACCTATCCATACCCAATTGAATCCAACAACTCCAATTTTCAAACATGTGTCCAAAATGATGAGTTGTGCGCTTTGTAGTGCTTGATTTGCCAAATTGTGAAGAACCCTTTTCAAGTGAAACCACATTTAATCCTTTCGTTCTTTACACCTCCACTCTAGAACCTAAATCGATAAATATCCATGCTTTGGATGAGGTGTCAGAAAATATTGATTTTCACTTGATTGAGGATATAGACGCCGGGAATATTTCGTATGATCAACTTGTCGATTTGATTGAACTTTTATGTCCAATTCATCATCCCGAGTCATTAGATGTTTCTCCCGAACCTCATATGCGTCTTGATTTTGATGATAATGGCATGGATGAGTTAAATATTGAGGAGAATTATGAGTATAGTATTGAGGATAATATTGAGGTTGAACCATTTTTGTTTGATGTGTCGGATTTTCCAATTCATTCTCTTGAACCTTTAACTAAATCACCCTCCCTCCTTTCCATCGTTCCGACCACGCCAAAGATCACGCTTGAAGACTGTGAGCTTGAAAAATTTTCCTTTGAATCTGACACAGTTCTCACAGCCGATAACACTTACGAGTGTTTCACTTTTTTGGACGATGTTGATGACTCACCGCCCGAGTTTGAGTCCTTTACATTTTCAGATGAGTTAGTTGAACCATCAGACTCGGTTGCTTACAGTCGTTTCGAACCATTGATGGAATCTTTCAAATTCGAGACAGTTTACTACGGTGAGAATGAGACTATCCCTAAATCACTCCCTTACGTCCTTCCTATCATTCCGACCGTACAAGAGACCGTTACGCTTTCATCTCCTATACCAAGTTCGGCGTACCCATGCTTTCTTGCGAATCTTGAGGGATTTGACCCCATTTCTCGACAGGTTGATAGGTTAGCACAATCGCTTTTAACACATCGGTCATCACAAATTGTGCTAATTTATTCACTCAATTTACACCCTCAAGATCGTGCTACCCTTCTTTCTCTTTTCCGCCATTCTTCTCCTCCACCGAGACCATATTCTACCCTTCTTCCCACACGGTCTCGTGTGTTTCTCATTTCTTTCCTCTACACCCCATTATTTCACCAACTCGGCCATTACCACGATAAGATTTTTGAATGGTTGGTGCTAACCTTTGGCTTGTGTAAGGCCAAGCTTAAGTTTGGGGGGAACCTTGTTGTATATATGTATATATATTTTTGTTTTCTTTTTCTAAAAAATAAAAAAATTCAAAATAATAAAATTATAAATAAATAAACAGGAGAGTGCCGGCATTTTGACCCTCTTGGTGTAGCATGATAGTGAGAACACTGTCAAGTTTAAGTTTGGGGGTATGCTCGGTAAGTCTTCTTCCTTCGCATTCATTTGTACATATTTTTGCATTTGCATACTTATTTTAAAACCCATAAAAATTGAAAAATTTCAAAAAAATTATAAAAATTAATGTATTCAATTTTGGCCTAATTGACTTGAGTTTGACAAAAAGGTTAACTAGCTAGGAACAATTAGATCTTAGACTTAGTAAATTAAAAACCCTAAAAATAACCTTTCTTAAAGTTTAACGGTAGAAAGTATATGCTTTTGTAGTTTATTTAGAAATAAGCAAATTTTGAGTTCAATTCTTGGGCTAAGTCAAAACAAAGGAAGAGTATCGATGTTTTTATTAAAGTATAAGTTTGAAAAATAATTCCTAGCTTAAGTCTAGATTCTGAAAATATATACCCTACAAATTGCACAATCACGCACCTTGAAACTTGGAATAGTATAAGAGACCTTGAAATGCTCTTGTCTAAAGTCCTTAGTACGAAGAAAATAAAATCAAAATTCAAGTGTGAATAAAGAATAAAAAAAATGAATACTGGTTTTTGTAATTACTTAAGGCTGCAAAAATAGAAAAATATTTAGCGAGGGTGCTTCATCACCTAGTGCCTTAGACCAACTGGTTTGGGAGTCACTGCTAAAGCCTTGGGTGTTGCAAGACTAGGAAGTACGCTTTAATGTGCAAACACATCTTGTAATCGGTCGTTGGTACCTCAAGAAGTATTAACGGTTGCATGAAGGATGTGTAAGCAAAATTCAGTTAAAAATTCACCTACTAATAAGTACTTTGGACAACGGACAAGAGTACGATTGCTTGATTTGAATTTCCAAGTGTAGGGGTGATCTATACACACACGTAGGGATATGTGATTGGAGTTTATATGAGAGAAAGAAATGAAGAATAGAACTTGTATCTTTAGTAGAGTTGATAAAAATTCCTAAGTGGAGATGGAACCCTAGAAGAAAAACTTAAGAGATGCTGAAAGCTAAATAGGTCTGCAGAACATATATAATCTTAAGTTAAATGATGAGGAAGTGTGAAGAATATGGGTGGATAATTTACGAGCCGTAGATAATAGAATTCCTTGTTAGAAAACCTAATTGGAGAACAAATGTCAAAAAGCCAAATTGATAGGATTTTGTGGGTAGTATCCGCTGAAAACCCTCAGGAGACAACACTCCTCCTACTAGGGACACCTAGAGGTTTAACGGCTTGTTGCACGAGCTCAGTGCAATCGCATTTCCCTGCGAAAGTGCGCTTAGGTTTTTGTCGAGAATAAAACTAAGTTTGCTCGAGGAAGAGCAAAAGATAAGTTTGGGGGTATTTGTTCATATCATAATATTGCATTATTATATTCTCCATTCTTATATATTTTACAAATAAATAGGTGCTTTTGACGCATGTCTGCTACATATTACAGGTTACAAGTTCTTGGACAGAAAACAGTGAAAACGATGAAAAGACGATGCAAAAGTGGACTTTGACCAACAAACAGAAGACTCTTGATCAAGCCTATATCAAAAATAAAATTCACAAAGTACAAGGCAATTCAAGGTCCAAGATTACAAAGCGAACAGTTAAAAGTCCACCGTAATTATTCACTGGAGATCTGGAAGAAGCATAGAAGCTATTTTAATAAAAGAACCAAATAATAAGGAAGCCCAAAGACAGAAGAGCCCACAAAGGAAATTTCAAGGCCCAATACTTCCTTTTAAAGAGACAGAGACATAAAATTTTACCAAAGCTTAGAGTCTACTTTGACTAGGTCTTCCTAAGGATATTTTGGTAAATGTAGACGTGCGAATCAATTGTAACCTAGGGTTTCCTATCCTCTATAAATAGGAACTCTAAATCATTGTAAAGGCTATGCCTCCCTATGCCTCTTTTTATCAATAAAATTTAGATTTCTTTTGAAGAGTATCGATGCCTCTTTTCATTTTAGAAATTCAGATCTGACAAGTCTTGTGTTGATGTTTGAAGAGAGCCATCTGTAAAGTAAGTAATTAATTTCAATTCTTGCCCTAGGTAATTTTTCATTCTCTGCCCTAGATTAAATTTAATTCCTTGCCCTAATTAGATAGTTAGATCTTTAATTCAATTGCCCTATATTAATTTAGTTTTTAGATTTAATTAATCCATTCACACCGTTTGGAATTAACTCGTAAGAGCGATTAGGAAATTCACAACATCCCTGTGGACCGACCCGTACCACCGGCTAGCTACATGCGACGCCGTTCTTGATTGCGGTAATAGATAGTTTTTGAGACAAATCAGCGGGCGTGACGTAAAAGCTAGCAAAAGGCTAGGCACGGGTAGACCGGTGTCCATCCTTTCCCCGGAGTTGAGGGTATGAATTGAGCAATAGCCAAGTGTAGGAAGACCGGAGTCCTCCCTTTCCCCGGAGTCGAGGTGACAATCGTGCGTCGAGTATGAATCGAGCGATAGCCAAGTGTAAGAAAACCGGAGTCCTCTCTTTCCCCGGAGTCGAGGTGACGATCGTGTGTCGAGTATGAACCGAGTGATAGCCAAGTGCGAATAGGTCGTGGTCCCTCGATTCTTTCTTGGATGAACCGAGCAGGACATAACTCGGCCGCCTTTTGGCGTGTGTTTTGGACCTATGCCTTCATAAGGTAGGAAGCTACCCATAGTGGATGGACCGAGTAGGAACCTACTCGATGGCCTCCTGATGAGGGTTTTGGATCCACTTTTTCATAGGGAAGAAAGCTACCCGTTGCGGATGGACCGAGTAGGAATCTGCTCCGTGGCCTCGTGATGAGGGCTTTGAATCCACTTCTTCGTAGGGCAGGAAGCTACCCTCAGCGGATGAACCGAGCAGGAATCTGCTCGGTGGCTTCACGATAAGGGCTTTGGATCCACATCTTCGTAGGGCAGGAAGCTACCCTCAGCGGATGGACCGAGCAGGAATCTGCTCGGTGGCATCATGATGAGGGCTTTGGATCCACTTCTTCGTAGGGCAGGAAACTACTCGTTGGGGATGGACTAAGCAGGAATCTGCTCGGTGGCCTCATGATAAGGGCTTTGGATCCACTTCTTCGTAGGGCAGGAAGCTACCCTCAGCGGATAAGCCGAGCAGGAAGCTACTCGGCTGCCTCTGGTCGAGGGCTTTCTGAATTCCATAGCTTCTCCTTAGGACGTCGTTCAACCTTCCATGACCCGTAAAGGTGGGAAGGGTGACCGTCACGGACGACACGTGGCAGTACTATATCGGGAAAGTGCGATATTCCGTGATTTGCGTTATTGCGCGAGTAGATCTTGGCCGTTGGAAGATATTTGTTGAGGCTATAAGTACGAAGGTATGGTCTCACCTTTGAATTCTCATATCAGTTTCTTCCTAGTCTTGTGTTTCCCGAAGATGACTGACCGCGCATATACGATCAGGAAGATCGTTTCTCTGGACGATGTGTATTTTTATAATCTCGATCGTTCTGAAAAGACGTACGAGGCGGTGATAGGCCGCTTGGAGGGCCACTGTGGGTGCTTACTTCCCCGGTGATCTTCTCTCCTTCAAGTGCTAATCTACGCGATATGGAGGACTTTCCCAGGTCTGTACAATACCCTGTCTCCGCAGTTGATGGACGAGGCGTTTGGTAAAATGCATACGGTCTACGAGTTTGGTCTGATCTCGAAGAGCAGGCGGGACCGCTCGGTGGAACTTCTTCTTTAGAGTTTCCAGGAAAGGTTGGTCATTGCATCTTGCTCGGCAAGTGGGGACCTCGGCGAGTCCATGGCTTCTAGGGTCCATGGGTATCGTCGGATGGAGCGGGCGGAGGTTTCTTGGGCTCGGCTGGAGGAACTATCTTCTGAGTATCACCGACAATGTTTTCTTAATTCTCGCCCTTCTCTGTTGTAATCATTGTAAGGATGTGGAGCCCACAATACCCCCGAATAAATAAATTTGTCTTTGGCTATGGTGTATTGTCTCTTTCCTCCTTTTCGTACTTTTTTTAACCCTTTCCATACCTTTTTTTAAACTCCGAAGTCTCGGGGCTGAGGAAAGTAACAAAGGGCTGGGGCCCCGGGGTGGTGCAGAAGTTCGCTCTGTGAGAGGGCTTAGTTCGGAAAACTTAGTTAATGCTGAAAGGAATTACATTATTTAAAAGAGGGTACATATTTATTTATACAACTTAAGCTTTTCGGCGTTATATGGCCGAGGAAAATTACGTCCCCCGGAGTCCTGTAGGCGGTATGCTCCACCGGGCAACGCTTCCGTTACAAGAAATGGTCCGTCCCACTTTAGGGAGAACTTATATAGTCTTCCTTGGTCTATGAACTCGTTTCTTCATAAGACCAGATCTCCCGTATTGAAGGCCCGATGTTTAACTCGGGCATTATAGTAGCGAGCGGTTTGCTGCTGATAGGCGGCACTTTGATTTGCGCTCGATCTCGATTTTCTAACAAGATGTCCAAATTGCTTCGGAGTGCCAAGGTATTAGCTTCATCGTCAAAGTATTCGACCCGATAACTGGGCAATCCAATCTCCGCGGGGACCAATACCTCGGTACCGTAGCAGAGGCTGAATGGGGTTTCTCCCGTGGGTGTCTTCTTCGATGTCTGCAACGCCCATAGCACCCGCGGCAGTTCTTCGACCCGGCTGTCTTGCTTACCCTCCAAGCGGGCTCTGAGACCATGAATGACGTCTCGGTTCACTACTTCAGCCTGCCCGTTGCATTGTGGATGTGCCACCGCGAAAAACTTCATCAATATGTTGCAGTCGCTGCAAAACACTTTGACTTTATCGTTTTCAAGTTGGTCCCTTGGTTAATAATTATGCACCTCAGGATTCCAAATCAGGAGATTATATTGTTCAGCAGGAATTTTATCGTAGAGGTGGTGTCCGGTTTCCTGATTGGTACGGTCTTTATCCACTTGGACTTCGTCGAAATTTTTCCGAAGCCTTTTTTCCTCGGCCAGGTTTTTTATCATAAGCGGTTCTCGGACCTTAAAACACCCGGTTACTTGGCCGACGGCTAGTGCGGAGTTGTTGCGTACCCTGATGGTCTTCAGCCCTACCCCGGAGGCGATTCGTAGCCCTGCCAACAAGGCCTCATATTCCGCGGCGTTGTTTGACGCCCTAAAATCGAGCTTTAGAGAGTATTCTATTCTGCCTTCTCCGGGCTGCGGATGATTAGGCCAGCTCCGCTCCCTTCCTCTATGAAGGATCCGTCCACGTAGAGTACCCAGTCCGGGATAGGGCCAGACACCTCCTCAACCGAGGGTCGTGGTTCGGGGCCCCGCGCTGCCGTTCCTTCTTTAGTGGGGATGATGCATTCGACAACAAAATTAGCTAAGACCTGTGCTTTGATGGCTTGTCTGGGCGGTATTTAATGTCGAATTGAGACAACTCCCACCTCCGTTTCTCCAGACGACCTGACGATTCGAGGGAGGTGAGGATAGACCCTAAAATCTGCTTAGTGAGGACGAGGATCGTGTGCACCTGAAAATAGTGTCTAAGTTTCCTGGAAGCGACGACAAGTGCCAGGACTATTTTCTCTATGGCCAGGTATCTTATTTCCGCGTCCTTGAAAACATGGCTCACGTTGTAGACCAGTCTCTATATGCCTTCGAATTCTCTGACGAGCACTGATCCTGCAGCTTGGTCGGAGACAGCTGGATATAGTAATATCTCGTCACTCTCGAACGGTCGGGTGAGTAGCGGTGGGGTCGCTAGGTGTGCCTTGAGTTGTTTGAAAGCATTCTGGCACTCCTTAGACTATTCGAATTTAGGAATTTTCCTTAGGGCCCTGAAAAAGGGAAGCATTTTTCTCCGGATTTGGACATAAAGCGACTCAGTGCAGCCACCATCCCCGTGAGTCGTATGATATCGACATTGCTCTTGGGCGTTGCCATGTTGAGGATGGCGCTAATTTTTTCCGGGTTCGCTTCGATTCCCCGATGGGTAACCATGAACCCGAGAAACTTCCTACAGGTGACTCCGAACGCGCATTTAGCTGGATTCAGGTTCATCTTGGACTTGTGCAGGACGTCGAATGTCTCGCCGAGGTTTTTATTGTGCCCGGCTATCGAGGCGGATTCTACGAGCATGTCGTCGACATAGACTTCCATGTTTCTCCCAATCTGCGGTTTGAACAGCTTGTTGACCAGCCACTGATACGTGGCCCTAGCGTTCTTGAGTTCGAAGGGCATCACTTTGTAGCAGTAAACTCCTCGGTCGGTGTTGAAGACGGTAAGTTCTTCGTCAGCCGGGTCCATTCGGATCTGATTGTAACCGGAGAAAACGTCCATGAAGCTCAGTAATTCATGGCCGGCCGAGCTGTCCACTAGCTGGTCTATCCGATGAAGTGGATTGTTCCCTTATAAAAAATATATATAATAATAATAAATAAAAAGCGATGGGAAAAGTTCCCCTAATGGAGCATCACGTGCCCACACGTGATGCGCCTTAGAGCAAAGACTATAGGCATTGCGCTTAACAATTAAGGCTAAAATTGAGCCTCCCATGCAAACGCGTGAGCATCTATATACAAAATATATAGGCGCCTTCCTAAAACAAATAACAGG
Source organism: Agapanthus africanus (assembly GCA_030015575.1). NCBI lineage: Eukaryota > Viridiplantae > Streptophyta > Magnoliopsida > Asparagales > Amaryllidaceae > Agapanthus > Agapanthus africanus. Next base: position 390,562,296 of record JASDDO010000016.1, read on the forward strand.
CCAGAGAAGCTTACGTGTCAGCACGTGATGCTCTTTGTTGGGCTTAATTTCGTGGGGGTCATGTGCCACACGCAACATTCCTGAACATCAGCTCACGTGCCAACATGTGGTGCCTTTCTCTGAGACTGCTACATATAAGCAAACTGGTTTAATGCTATGGGGGTCACGTGCTACACGTGAGGGTTCCTAATCACCTTCCAAACTGATAGAATTAAATTCTAAATAAAAGGGATCAAAACCCTATTTGGGAAATATTTCCTTAGATCTTTCTAAACAAGAAAAATTACACCCTGTAAAACAGAGCACCGTTGGATTAAAAATCCAATAGTGATTAAAAATCACCAAGCTACAGAATAAGCTCTGTATGGGAAAATATTTTCCCAATCTTTCTAAATAAGAAAGATTACGCCCTGTAAAATAGAGCACCGTTGGATTAAAGATCCAATGGTGATTAAAAATCACCAAGCTACAGAATAAGCTCTGTATGGGAAAATATTTTCCCGATCTTGTTAAAAACAAGAAAAATATTTTCTGTAAAACGGAAGAAAAATATCAAAGATCCAACGGTGGATAAAAATCCCCAAATCAATTAAGATCTCTCAACGAGAGATTTCTTTAACTAAATCAACAAACCTGCCTCTACTATATAAAGGACCCGAGACTTTAAGTCAGAAAGGAGGAGACCCCCCATAAGATTGGAGAAACGAAAAAAAAGAAGAAGAGCTTTCTTTTAGAAAAGAAACCCTAGGTAAGAAGAAAGACATAGAGATCATTTTATATCTTCTTCGCCGTTTAAAAAGTTTAATTGTTCTAAAAAGAACTTAGTTCTTCCTCTGGTTGAGGTCTGTAGAAGCAGATCTCCCCACAAGTTGAGAATTTAATTCTCGTCGAGGAGATTCTGTCATGCAGACTCAAAACTTAGAGGAAAGAACTAAATTTGAAGAATTTAATTCTTCCCAAGATATAGAAATTTAATTCCTCTGATAAAACTAAAGTTTAACCCAATAAAAGAATTTAATTTTTATCAAAATAAAGCTTAAAACTCAGATCAAGATTTCCATGCACATAAAAGAAATGATTAGCGTTCAACGCTATTACGACAGATCACGTGTTCCCACGTGAGTATCTTTGAGGAACAAAAAGGAACGACTAAGATCGAGTCACGTGATCCCACGTGACCCCCTAATAGTGCTCAACACTTTCAAAAGGCAAAGGAGACAGTTCCTATTTTGGAGCGCCTCACGTGTTCCCATGTGACCCCCTACTAGTGCTTAGCACTTTTAAAAGAAAAAAGGGAATAAATCAAAGACAGATCCCATTTTGGGGCGCCTCACGTGATCTCACGCGACCCCCTAATAGTGCTTAGCACTTTCAAAAGGAAAAGGAGAATAAATCAAAGACAGTCCCCATTTTGGGGCGCCTCACATGATCCTACGTGACTTCCTAATAGTGCTTAGCACTTTCAAAAGGAAATGGGGAATAAATCAAAGACAGTTCCCATTCTGGGGCACCTCACGTGATCCCGCGTGACCTCTTAATAGTGCTTAGCACTTTCAAAAGGAAAAAGGGAACAAATCCAAAGACAACTCCCATTTTGGGGCGCCTCACGTGATCCCACGTGACCCCCAATAGTGCTTACCACTTATAAAAGAAAAAGGGAATAAACCCAAAAAATCAGTGCCCAATTCTCAGGCGCTTCACGCGCCACACGTGAGCGCTCCAAATTTTAGTGTTTAACACTACTTTAGAGCCTCACGTGGGAGCACGTGAGCGCCGAGCAGATTATAGTGTTTAACACTATGAGAGGCCAACCTTAGCCTAAATTAGCCAAGTCTCCCAAGGCCAAAACCCCTTTGATCATCAATCAACCGAGCCCTCCTATACTCAGGTCTTCCCAAATCGATCTTAGTTTCAAAGATGACTAATGATCTCCTAACAGATGGTGTCTAAAATGGTGTTCATTCTACAATCATTTTTCCCTTCAATCTAGAATTTGGTTCAATGGTACATCTCTTCATACCTCTGATATATGTTGTTGTAATTCTTCAACATCTTCAGAGAAATGGAGGGTCCCGACAGCTAACATTTTTGGGTGCATTCCCAAACCCATGAGCATATCACAATGAACCGCAATGTCCTTAAACTTGCTATGGACCGTAATGTCCTTAAACTAGCCATGGACTAAACTAAACCCTCATACCAAAAATGATGATCTATGGACCGTAACGTCTTTAAACTAAAGCAATAGAGCCCAAATGCTCTTTTGTTGGGTCTAAATGATCCCAAAAATCCTGCTAAGTAGATCTTAGTCTAAAATTTGACTAACGTATCCTCAACAAACATTTAAGTTGATCTTAATCCCAAACGAGATTAACGATCCTTAAACCAAACCAAACCCAAATCTAAGAGAATACGGATTTGGACTAATCCACGCCCTACGGGAGACAACACAAATTAGTCTCCGTATACAATCCACGGGCAACCAAAAATAAAACAAACACACACGACACGAAATGAACATCTGGAGCATGAGAAAGTGATTATCGCTACGCGGTAACGTAATTAACTACAGGGGCTTGCGCCTGCAGGAAAGAGCGTCCCCACAATCAAAACCCCCTCACAATGAGTGGGAATCTGACGAAGTCCGCTACAACGGCCGCATCCGTCTAAACCTCCGATACACGGTGCCATAAATCAGCTTGGCATTTTCGGAGAGGTGGACGGATAAATTCAAATAGCATCTGCCCCCAAATTCAGGCAAGGCGTCCGTCTTTCCCGGCTTTCGGTGGTTAACAGATTCTGGCACGCCGGGTGGGACCTTTTCCTCTTTCCACTCCACACTTCATGTGTCGTGTTCGCGAACGAATCGCGGTTTAATATGGTTGCCCCTGGATTCGAGGTACTAAGATTTGGTGTCTTGCTCCATACAGAAAAGAAGATGACATCGATGGCTTCCAACTGCACCAATTGCAACAGCAACTACCACTCCGTCCCTGCTGGAGGAGTGACTTATGGTCCCCAAGCAGCCTCCATCTTTGCGATGCCAGTGGAGCAGGTGACTCAGGCCACCATTGGATTGTTCTTCGGGACCATGCTCCCGCCAATGAGCTTCAATACTTCAATACCATCACAGGAGGCTCCAAAGAAGTCGGTCTTCGATCTGCTTGCAACTACCACGACCCCTCTCAACGGGTCATCCAATTCCAATGCCTCAGTGTTTAACAGACCGGGCTAAAGCTCCAGTGGGCCTGCAAAGAGGCCCGCAATACCTGAAGGGGTTATCCCGAAGCGGATAGCCATTCCTGTTCCGACAGACGAAGTCGTCAAAAGGGCTTCTCCTGCTGGAGGATCGGTTTTCGCAAGGCTGGCCGTTCCAACTCCTGCTACGGGTGAGGTTGTTACAACTTATTCCCCTATTCGAAAGTCAGTCTTCAACAGGTTAGACGTTCCCCCTCAACGGACGTCAGTCTTCGACAGGTTGGCACCAACAGCAGCCTCTCATCAAAGCAAGGGGCATAATGAGGTCGCTTCTACAACTGAGGTGATCTCATCCGCAATACATGCTCGACGTCACCACTAGCGCCGAGTGAGGAAAGTTGGGGACAACTCTCCTTCTGGACTTACCCCACCAGCTCCAACGGTGGAAACTGACACTGCTGTTCCAACTGGGAACAGCTTCGAGCTGCTCGGGAAGGTGCGCAAGAACCCTCCAACCGCCATACTGAAGAAGTCTCCTCCACCTGTCGAAAACACAACACAGGTGAAGCCGGAACAGCCTCCTCAACGGTTGACCTCAAAGATCCACAGAGTTTGGCGGAAAGTCCAAGACTCTGTAATTGACAAAGACTACTCTCGCCGGCTGAAGAAGACGAAGGCTCGGCAAGAGGAGGACCATCCCTCCTCATACCATGGAAGGTATCATCTGTATGGGTGCCTGCTGCAACGGCCCCCTCAACTTCGACCTCCCATAAGAGGAGAAGGCCGGAGAAGATCCCCATGCCTGCGGTAAATTTCAAAGGCAGTAGACCTAAACGCCCCAAGTCTGGGGGCATGGTAGTACACACGGTGTACATGGCTTCCGGAAAAGAGGAAAGCCGTACTTCCACGGGTCATCGACCACTCACACGGTCTGTGACAAAAGCTCAGGAGCAATAGCAAAAGCTCCAGGAGATGTTGACAAGGATGGCCGCACTCACAGGACAGAAAGAAAGCCCGAAAGTATCGTCGGAACAACGCCAGGAGCAGGAGACCGACACCGAATTCCTACGAAGGGTGTTTAAAAAGAAAGAAAAAGAGGCCGCGGAACAAACGGCTAATATAAAACAAATGGCACTTTTGTTCTAAGACATGGTTGGGATGATGATCCAGCCGGATCCTCCAGCCGAAGACCCTCCAATAATCATTGAAGATGATAGAGGGGAGACATCAAACCCTCCCCCGGCTCTATCAGCAACCATAGAGGAGACGATCACCAAAGCTACCCTTGATGGCTACATAGCTCAACAAATACGAGCTCATCAAGCGAACGAAGCGGCAGGCCAAGTCGTCAGAACTGGGCGACTTTATCCAGGCTAGTATGACCAAATTAAGTACCCACCAGAATATACGATCCCCAAATTCTATGTGTATAAGAGGACGGGCAATCCGCATCAACACGTTGCTCAATTCAAAGCTTTGTGCGGTAATACCGGGGGCGACAAACTGTTGCTTCGCTAGTTTTTTGGCAGCTTGTTGGAGACGACATTTGAATAGTACTCCGAGCTCCAAAATGACTCTGTCAAGACATTTACGGAGATGGAACTACTGTTCACACAATGGTTCGCAAGCGCAAGCGAGCACACCCTAATCACGACATTAATCAATGCCAGAGTGAATTAGGAGTGACCTAGGTTCAATACGCAATTCGGTGGCGTAACCAATGGTCAAAGTGTGAACAACGCATAGAAGAAGCTCCTGCTGTGGGCATGTTCGTGGGGACCCTTGATCCTCAGGCAACTATATCCCAGTTTATGATGTTCTTCAAGCCGACCACCTTCCAGGTCATGATTGACAAACTGGCCCAAATGGACCAGATGGGCCATAGGCCGTCCCCTTCAAAAACGGATCTCTGGAATGAAAAGGGCAAAGGGAAAGCGATCTTTATCACCAACGCTCAACAACAACCGAATGACCCGAAACTGGTAGCTCGCCAAAACAACAAACCAAGATCCCTTGAAAAAAATTGAGACGTCCTTACTCGTTCCTCCGGGATAAAACGAGGAGACTATTCGAACTGGTGATGTGCAACAGGCTCATCACTCTGCTGGATCCGAGACGCCCACTGTAATCGGATGATGTCAACAATCCCAATTACTGCCCCTACCACCGAAGAGTGGGCCACCCAATCGAAGATTGCTATGTCTTCAAAAACTGGGTTGAAGACCAGTACCAAGAGGGCAAGTTCGCGCTGTCCGAAAACTGGAAGGTAAACCTGCCACAGCAGAACGCTCCTAAAAAGGTGGATACGCCGGGGGCATCATGCTCATTTATAAACGAAGCTTCGTGGGAAGTTTTCCTTTCGGCTAAAACTAAAAAAATGCTGAAGGATCTTTAAGCATGCCCGACGATTAGGTGGAAAAGCCCGCTGGAGCCTAAAATTATTAACGGAATGCTGAAACCGCGTCCAATGCCAAAAGTTGGTAACGATGAGCAAAACCTCCAGGCCAAGCCTACGAAGTATTTAAAGAAAAAGAAGAAGGCCAAGAAGCCCGTTCAGCTCGACGGCAATCGTATGGGTCTGCAAAGATACATCGATGCACTGGAGAAATACAACCAAGAGGCACGGACCCCAGTCACGACCCGAAATTTAGTTCGTGACCGGCACTTAAATCACGCAACGTCTAAAGGCGCAACGTAAATTAAGTAAGCCGAAGCCCAGAAATCTAAACCTTTTTAAGAAAATAAAAGAGGTGAAGTTTTGAAATAAATGTATGATGAAATCAAAAGTTTTCTTAAATGCATAGATAATGGAACATGAAAATACAAGTGGATTATACTAGTTGAAAAACATGTTTCGGCTTTTAAAAATTTGGGCAGCACATCCCTTGTATATTTTGATCCAAAACCACATATACATAACAACAATAAAGGCATTCCCAAGCGGGAGCTAGCACTTCACCAATCGACGGAATCACAACCACGCAAGTCATAAATATATGTATACGACGCCCAACGGCGAAGATCAACACAAAAGAATAATGTAAATAAAGCAAGACATCAAATCCCCCCAATAGCGAACATATAATCCGTCGCTCTAAATCTCGCAAACACAAGTCTTGCTAAGCCTTACTACTTATACAAATACTAGTTTCTAATTGATGAAGTTGACTAGATACAACAGGAGTAATAATACAAGAGTGGGCACGATCCAATGTGTCCTACCTACCATAGCAAATTACCCGAATGCAAGCTGTGTGCCAGCGATACCGTTACTGATCCATGCGGTCAAACCTGCAAGAACTATGGCATGGCGGGGGTGAGTTGCCAACTCGTGAGTAGAAAACATCATCAGGAAGAAATCGAATAAAACAACGATTTCCTAAGTCAACTATATCATGAAGGTAATACTATGATATCTAGGGTGACCATATCTGCATATATGCCAACAATATAATTAATGCCTGTATGCATGTGGATATCATCCACGTATCCATCAATGACACAACAACATGAAAACATATGCATGTAAATATGAGAATATCTACCAACGTATGTTCATCAACGATACATCAAAATCATGGAACCTGAGTGTCCAACATCGACACTCGAAACATTATGAAACCCGTATCCAGCATCGACACGTAAATCCTCATATCTCGGGCTCCGTCAGTCCGGATCGGCCCACGGGCTCCGTTAGTTCGAATCGGCCCATATCATCTCACAACTCCGGTCGGTATCCTCCGGATAACCGCCGAGCCCAAATACTATCACCGGTAGGTAGTGTTCCCTCTGCCAGGTTCATCGGCTACTCCACGACAAATATTTCTTGCCCCGGGGTATCTTACCGGGTCCACCATGTACCCGCAGACGGTGCCTACCGCTTCTCGAATCGGGTATCACATAGCTCATAACCGAGAAAACACATGGTGGACGTCTCGAAATATCATATCAAGGGAAACCGAGTTTTTAAACAATACATACTTTCTTTTGAAATATAAGAACGATTCTCAAATCCAAAATCTCATGAAAACAACATCTCAATGCGTATAATCGTAAAGTATGATGTATGCAAACATAGAACATAAATGTGAGCATATCAGTATATCATACAACATAGAATAGTGATGTGATATCAGTATATCATGTGATACTACTAGACAATCAAGAGTAATAGCATGATATAGAACTTTACTGTGTAAGTGATATAGCAATTATCGATGATGAAAGTGTGTGAGCCGGCAAATCTGTGTAAGTGTAACATACGCATCATCAAAAATTGTGTAGGTGTACCAGCACAGGTATATGTAATGCAATGAGAATATCATGAACGTAGCATAAGTACATCGTAAGCAAAATTCTATAAGGTATACTAAGCGGTGTAGATCGGGATTAAATATCTATAACATATCCAAGTCGGTGAATCTATCAATTGGTATCCAGCCTCACAACATCACGTACGGTATAACCCGTCATATGGCATTCTCTAGTTAAGGGTATGGATCAATTATCGGGTAAAACTCATCACGTACGGTAATCCATCGTACGGCGGTATTAAACGATTAGGGCCTCTATCAACCTATATGACAATGAGGGTACGGATCTAAGTCTCATACGGCATATCACTCATTATTATCATAATTATATATAAATACCTATATCTCAAGTCACATCCATATCAATTTCATATCATGGGACCGACAAAGGTATCAATATTCTCAAATCGCCTCGCATCCGTAACGACATATTAAGCCAAGTCATCATATTCATCATATCAATATCTCACATCAATTCATCTTATTAATCCCATGTCGTATTTATCGACCTCATAACATGCCACTATGATCTCATAACTATTCTCTTGCAACTACACACACACACACACACACACACACACACACACACATACATATATATATCGTGAGTCACATTCACGTTTCATATCCTTATATATCAATTCGAGACATTCTTTCCATCATATCATTTCACACTAAAACCATTAACTATAGCCTTAAGTCGTGGCATAACTTGTCTCCAAACTATAAATCACATATCAATGGTTGCGGGGGTGCTATACGTCATCCACCCGATTTCCCGTAGATATAATTCTACCCACCTTGATCCTTACTTGCCGAAATCGATGTCGTCATGTTCTTCTTTGTTATCCGAAGTCCACGTGAAGGTTCCTACACATATAAACACATAGTATCGTAAATTGAATCGCGTACGAAAACCAAAACGGCACACGAATCACACATAGGTTAAAACCTATGGTCTACGCATGGAAAAGCAATCACAGAACCCTCGTCGTTGACGTACAAACGTCAAACGACCAAATCCACAATTAAATGCCAAAAATCCATATTTTAGAAATCAGAAAACCATTGCTATTATTAACTCAAACGCTCCTAGATTTTGCCTCATGTAATCTGGAACAAAACAAAAAATACAGTAGCTATGTTATAAGGAATGTGAGCTACTGGCCAAACCTCAACACTAAAGCCCAAATTTTGGCCGGCCTAACTGCTATAGTAACCGCCCCCGCCGGCCCCACCATGGAGTTTGGGTCTCGTCTTCTCGTGGTGGTCTCTTATTGGTGTAACTAGGTTAATGTATATGTTTGATTTTTTTATAAAGGTCCCGAGTTGCTCCAGATTCTCTATAGACCTCCAAAAATGTCACAAAACCGACACGAAAAGTTTCTAAGTTTGTATTTTGGTTTCTATTCAGTGTTCTAGACCATAAAATCAACACTAAGGTCTTGTAAACAACCACTACATAACACAAGTCCACACAATCACTCAAACCCTCTCTAGGAATTTCCAAACATCATTAATCAATATCGATTTAACTCTAAACTAACAATAGGATAAACTAAACACAATAACTTAACTAAATCTAGAATTATACCTCATTTGGCAACTCAAGAATTTTCTTGAGTTGCTCAAAGTCTTCAAAATCCAACTTTGAAGGGTCCAAAGTGTTAAGAATGAAGTTGTGCATCTTTTTAATGAAGAGAGTATAGGGTTTTGGTGAAGAAATTGAGATGATTTAATGAGGTAGAGAAGATGGAGGAAGAGATGAAGAAGGAGATGAAAATGATGAAGGGAAAAATAATGAGGTCAAAGCCTTTCTCTCTCTCACCCTCACTCTCTTATATGGCATGCCATGCCATCATGGGTCCCCTTTCTCTCTCCTCAATTATTCTCTCTTATCTTCACTTTTCTTTTCTTTTTCTTTTTCCCTCACTCATTTAAAACAAAACACATAACACAAATACAATGAAACAAACATGCAACATGTCATGGTGCACTAGCCATGGCTAATCAAAAATACGGATATGGCATAATCGTGATTAGTAGTGCACTAATCGAGCTTAATTTAAACTAGCATATAATTAATTATAAAAATGTCGAAATCCGATAAATATATTTTTAAATGAATAACTCATTTTAATCTCCAATTATTTCCCAAATATTGGTATATATTTATATCATTTTACGAAAATCCCCATTTCACAAATCGACTAGTTTTCGCGAAATATATTATTTTAATATTAAATTCCAAAAATAATATTTTATATTTTCAGAAATGTTACAATCTTTCCCCCTTAAATAAATTCGGTCCCCGAATTTAAATTTAAACCCCAAATGCTAAAATATTTCAATAATCAGCTCAAATCAACGGGGCTCTGAAATCACGGAAGATACAGAAATACCATAGCGCATCGTGTGCGCCTGAAAACGAATATGAAACTCAAAATCGAACTCCGTCAAGCGTCACGTAATCATCAGAGTTACAATGGAGATACAGATCTCGAAATCTACTACTGAAATCCAATATACACTAGTCGAATACTATCATACGTATATAGTACGCATCCTTGGAAAAATCTCCTAAAATTGAATAAAACACATGCAAAAAATTTTCTGAATCGCCGTGTGGTGTGTAAATCATGGCACAAGTGACAGACGCTCATTTGTAAAGTAATAAATATACGTTCATATATGTTTTGGTCAAATATACGTTCCGCCGTTTTGAAATATCCCAAAAGGTTTTCCTTTATAAATGTTCATGTCGCTCGCGGACACGTAGGAAATAGCGAGACTATAACTCCTTTTTGAAAACCTCTTGGTAAACTTTTTATGCATGCAAAGTACTCAGGTACTTTCCTCAGATCAGTCCTATTCGGCTATTGCATAATATAGTGCCCACCATGAAAACAAAGTGCTCAAAAGCAAAATCAGCCTCAAAAGGCGTATCCAACATCACGTATGTCTGGTGCGCATGGAAATCAAAGCCAAATACAAGTGCTATGAATATGCACAAAAGCAAAACTAAGTGTAACAGGTGTGCACGAAAGCATCTGTCCAATGCAACGGATGTACACGACAACAATATCAAGTGCATCTATAGTGCACGAAAATCTCAACCCAGTGCAACTAACCTGCACGAATGGAAATCTAAATCAAGTGCATCCAACATGCACGAATAGAACCTCGATCAAGTGCATCCGACACGTACGAATAAAATATAAATCAAGTGCATCCAAAATGCACGAATAAAATTTCAATCAAGTGCATCCGACATGCACGAATAAAATCTAAATCAAGTGCATTCGACATGCACAAATAAAATCTCAATAAAGTGCATCTGACATGCACAATAAAATCTAAATCAAGTGCATTTGGTGTGCACAAAATCACACACCATGCGCCCAATATGCGCAAAAATCCAACCCAAGCGCGTCAGGTCCGTATAAAGCATCTACTGCAATAGCATGCACGGAAACGAACGTCAAGTGCAAACACGCACAAAAACATAAATATGGTGAAACAAATGCTCAAAAACATAAATCGGGTGCAACCAATATACGAAGTATAGATCTAGTGCAACCAATGCACGAAATACCAATCTGGTGCAACCAATGCGCAAAATATAAATCTAGTGCAACAAATGCATAAAATATAAACCCGGTGCAGCCAATGCATGAAATACAAATCCGGTACAGCCAATGCACGAAATACAATCCGGTGCAGCTAATGCACGAAAACTCATCCATATCTCAAATGCTCACAAAAACAACATAGAGCATGCCAAAGTGTATAAAAATCATAAACGTGTGTAACTGCGTGCACAAAATACGTATCAATGCACTGCAAGCACATGTGAGCTATACCGAGTGCAAAAATCAGATCGAGTGCGTACCATATGCTAAAAATCAAATTAACTGTATGAAATCCACAAAATCATAACCGCGTGCTACCAAGGCACAAAATCGACATCAAGTGTAATAGATATGCACAATTCATAAACCAACACAATGGTGTATAAAACATATATCAAGTGCAATAATTATGCACAAAATGTAAATACCCAGTAGGTGCAGCCATGGTGTATGAAAACAATATCATGAAACTCAATCATCAAAACTCAAATCCAAGCGATATAAGCATGATACTCGGATCACAAACGCAAATCGCAACAAATGACATTCAGGTACACCTCCTACAATACCGAAAAACGTCGATGAATCCAAAACTGGCAGAGCAAGAACATCCACCTGCCTCCTGCTCACGGTCTGGCGTCCTCTGTCTCTGGGTCCTCATTTTCTCTGTGGATTACCGATCTCGCAATCCATCGGCTCATTGGCCCGGTCAGGTGTACTAACGGAAACGATTCCGCTCTGACACTCCTCAGGTTATCTCTCGGCCAATTAGTATGACCATTCGTAAAGCAGCACGTCACTGGCGTCGGCCTTTGGCCCTCTGAATACACGTGACACAACTGATCCTCAGTGCAAATCTTGTCGCAGCAGTGTCCTGGAAGGCACCTGCTCAAGGTCTCTTCCGATCTCGCCTATGCCGAACTGTATGGAGGCTGGTACTCTTGCATAATCTTTTCTCATTTTCTGGACATCTGCGTTCTTAGCACAGCATTTCCTCGGGAACTAGCCGCATCCCAACCCTCTGTATATATATCAGATCTCTAATCTCAACAAGAAGTAACAACAGTTCGTTAACATCTCGCACGAATCTCTTGTCCCACTCGTCTTTATTATCGTCCACTTCGACGTCACGTCATGCTATCTGCGTGCTGCAATTGTTCTCGGCTACAGTCAATCTGGAGTCTCTCACATGGACTCAAAATTATGAACTCGGTATCATCATCACTCTGATATCTAGCCGAACACGTCCTCGGGAACTCGTCCCAATCATCGGAGGAATACTCCTTATTCGTCCATTCTCAATCAACTCTCAACGCATCTGGGTGAGGTCCTCTATCTGAAGCTGGTCGACTTACTGATCTCCCATCGGGGCATCCGACGAACAACGTCCTCTCTGGGTCGATCTACTCTAGATCTGAGTAAGACTCTCCATACTGAAAATCTTCAACTCAACTGGGCCTGCGTCGTCACATCAAATTGGTCAAATAATCTCAGTCTCCCAACTCAACTCAAGATAGACTAGCTATCTTCTGTCGCATCTCTTCCTGAAAGCTCCAGCGATCTAAACTCTAACACTCTGGAGGTGACATCCAATCAATCTCAGCAATAGCTGGGTCATCTGTCTGCAAGATAGACGACATCACAACTCTGAGGTAAGTTGTACATCAACAGTCCTCTCACAATCATGCAGCCTCTATCAGTGGCCCGATCATCCGATGCAAAACCGAACACTCGCTTCAAACGAGAGGTCACAACACAAATACTAAATCAAGATGTTCCCATGTCACCAGAAAACACGATGGTCAGTTCTCGTCCATGATGAGCTCGCCCTGACCGCATCACTAGCAGCAGCTCAATCTGCGCTCAAATCATGGTTATAGGAATCTTAAGCGCGTGTCAATGAAGATAGATCAAAGGAATGAAAGGAATCAACAGATACAGAATGGATACATGATCATAAGGAGGAACGGAATCAATGAGAGTATGATCATGGGAACGAATAGAATCAAGGATCTCAAGTGTATACATCCTAAGGCTACTTAAGCGGAGTATCGTATCGTAAGTATGTCGCGGAACATACGCACGGTATGTCACTCTACTTGAGTTACCTACTCCATAAATCAGGGTCAACCTATGTAACAAAAGTTCGGGTCTTATACCCCCATGTTCAAGTCTAAGTTCCATAAGGTCAAGACTAGGTTCCGAATTATTTACGCCCCATACTCCACATAGTCAAACCCAGACTCAAACCAAGGTTAAACCTAGTGCTCTGATACCAACTTTGTCACGACCCGAAATTTAGTTCATGAAAGGCACTTAAATCACGCAACGTCTAAAGGCGCAACGTAAATTAAGTAAGCCAAAGCCCAGAAATTTAAACCTTTTTAAGAAAATAAAAGAGGTGAAGTTTTGAAATAAAGGTATGATGAAATCAAAAGTTTTCTTAAATGCATAGATAATGGAACATGAAAATGCAAGTGGATTATACTAGTTGAAAAACATATTTCGTCTTTTAAAAATTTGGGCAGCACCTCCCATGTATATTTTGATCCAAAATCACATATATATATAAACAATAAAGGCATCCCCAAGCGGGAGCTAGCTCTTCGCCAATCGGCAGAATCACAACCACGCAAATCATAAATATATATATACGACGCTCAACGGCGAAGATCAACACAAAAGAATAATGTAAATAAAGCAAGATATCAAATCCCCCCAATAGCGAACATATAATCCATCGCTCTAAGTCTCGCAAACACAAGTCTTGTTAAACCTTACTACTTATACAAATACTAGTTTCTGATTTATAGAGTTGACTAGATACAGCAGGAATAATAATACAAGAGTGGGCACGATCCAATGTGTCCCACCTACCATAGCAAATCACCCGAATGCAAGCTGTGTGCCAGCGATACCGCTACTGATCCATGCGGTCAAACCTGCAAGAACTGTGTCACAACGGGGGTGAGTTGCCAACTCGTGAGTAGAAAACATCATGAGGTAGAAATCGAATAAAACAACGATTTCCTAGGTCAACTATATCATGAAGGTAATACTATGATATCTAGGATGATCGTATCTGCATATATGCTAACAATATAATCAATGCATGTATGCATGTGGATATCATCCACGTGTCCATCAATGACACAACAACATGTAAACATATGCATGTAAATATGAGGATATCAACCAATATGTGTCGATCAACGACACATCAAAATCATGGAACCTGAGTGTCCAATATCGACACTCGAAACATCATGAAACCCGTGTCCAGTATCGACACGTAAATCCTCATATCTCGGGCTCCGTCAGTCCGGATCGGACCACGGGCCCTGTCAGTCTGAATCGGCCCATATCATCTCACGACTTCGGTCGGTATCCTCCGGATAACCGCCGAGCCCAAATACTATCACCGGTAAGTAGTGTTCCCTCTGCCAGGCTCATCGGCTACTCCACGACAAACATTTCTTGCCCCGGGGTACCTTACCAGGTCCACCATGTACCCGCAGACGGTGCCTACCGCTCCTCGAGTCGGGTATCATATAGCTCATAACCGAGAAAACACATGGTGGATGTCTCGAAATATCATATCAAGAGAAACCGGGTTTTTAAACAATACATACTTTCTTTTGAAATATAAGAACGGTTCTTAAATCCATAATCTCATGAAAACAGCATGTCAATGCGTATAATTGTAAAGTATGATGTATGCAAACATAGAACAAAAATGTGAGCATATTAGTATATCATGCAACATATAATGTGATGTGATATCAGTATATCATGCAAACGAGTCATGCGATTCTACTAGACAATCAAGAGTAATAGCATGATATAGAACTTTACTGTGTAAGTGACATAGCAATTATCGATGATGAAAGTGTGTGAGCCGGCAAATCTGTGTAAGTGTAACATACGCATTATCGATAATTGTGTATGTGTACTAGCACAGGTATATGTAATGCAATGAGAATATCATGAACGTAGCATAAGTACATCGTAAGCAAAATGCTATAAGGTATACTAAGCGGTGTAGACCGGGATTAAATATCTATAACATATCCAAGTTGGTGAATCTATCAATTGGCATCCAGCCTCACAACATCACGTACGGTATAACCCATCGTACGACATTCTCTAGTCAAGGGTATGGATCAATCATCGGGTAAAACTCATCACGTACGGTAATCTATCGTACGGCGGCATTAAACGATTAGGGCTTCTATCAAGCTATATGACAATGAGGGTACGGATCTAAGTCTGTACGGCATATCACTCATTATTATCATAATTATATATAAATACCTATATCTCAGGTCACATCCGTATCAATCACATATCACGGGACCGACAAAGGTATCAATATTCTCATACCGCCTCGCATCCGTAACGACATATTAAGCCAAGTCATCATATTCATCATATCAATATCTCACATCAATTCATCTTATTAATCCCATGTTGTATTTATCGACCTCATAACATGCCACTATGATCTCATAACTATTCTCTTGCAACTACACACACACACACACACACACACACACACACACACACACACACACATATATATCGTGATTCACATTCACGTTTTATATTCTTATATATCAATTCGAGACATCCTTTCTATCATATCATTTCACACTAAAACCATTAACTATAACCTTAAGTCATGGCATAACTTGTCTCCAAACTATAAATCATATATCAATGGTTGCGGGGGTGCTATACACCATTCACCCGACTTTCCCCGTAGATATAAATCTACTCACCTTGATCCTTACTTGCCGAAGTTGATGTCGTCATGTTCTTCCTTATTATCTGAAGTCCACGTGAAGGTTTCTACATATATAAACACATAGTATCGTAAACAAAATCGCGTACGAAAACCAAAACGGCACACGAATCACACATAAGTTAAAACTTATGGTCTACGCATGCAAAAACAATCACAGAAGCCTCGTCGTTGACGTACAAACGTCCAACGACCAAATCCACAATTAAATACCAAAAATCCATGTTTTAGAAATCGGAAAACCATTGCTATTATTAACTCAAACGCTCCCAGATTTTGCCTTATGTAATCTGGAACAAAAAAACTGTAGCTATGTTTTAAGGTATGTGACCTACTGGCAAAACCTCAACACCAAAGCCTAAATTTTGGCCGGCCTAACTGCTACAGTAACCGCCCCCGCCGGCCCCACCTCGGAGTTTGGGTCTCGTCTTCTCATGGTGGTCTCCTATTGGTCTAACTAGGTTAAGGTATATGTTTGATTTTTTTATAAAGGTCCCGGATTGCTCCAGATTCCCTACAGACCTCCAAAAATGTCACAAAACCGATACGGAAAGTTTCTAAGTTCGTATTTTGGTTTCTATTCAGTGTTCTAGGCCATAAATTCAACACTAAGGTCTTATAAACAGGCACTACATAACACAAGTCCATACAATCACCCAAACCCTCTCTAGGAATTTCCAAACATCACTAATCAACATTGATTTAACTCTAAACTAACAATAGGATAAACTAAACACAATAACTAACTTAAGTCTAGAATTATATCTCATTTGGCAACTCAAGAATTTTCTTGAGTTGCTCAAAGTCTTCAAAATCCAACTTTGAAGGCTCCAAAGTATTGAGGATGAAGTTATGCATCTTTTTAATGAAGAGAGTATAGGGTTTTGGTAAAGAAATTGAGATGATTTCATGGGGTATAGAAGGTGGAGGAAGGGATGAATAAGGAGATGAAGATGATGAAGGGAAAAATAATGAGGTCAAGGCCTCTCTCTCTCTCTCACCCTCACTCTCTTATATGGCATGCCATGCCATCATGGGTCCCCTCTCTCTCTCCTCAATTATTCTCTCTTATCTTCACTTTTCTTTTTCCCTCACTCATTTAAAACCAAACACATAACACAAATACAGTGAAACAAACATGCAACAAAATGCAACTTGTCATGGTGCACTATCCATGACTAATCAAAAATACGGATTTGGCCTAATCGTGATTAATAGTGCACTAATTGAGCTTAATTTAAACTAGCATATAATTAATTATAAAAATGTCGAAATCGGATAAATATATTTTTAAATAAATAACTCATTTTAATCTCCAATTATTTCCCAAATATTGGTATATATTTATACCATTTTACGAAAATCCCCATTTCGCAAATCGACTAGTTTTCATGAAAAATATTATTTTAATATTAAATTCCAAAAATAATATTTTATATTTTCTGAAATGTTACAGTTATATTAGAAGAGTTCTTCAAGCATGTTCTTGAGAACGGAAACAGTGACATTGATGAAGGAGACGATTCTTCAGAAGAACCCGACGATTATGTGGTGAGTTGCCACATGATCTCTCACTCATCAATAAATGGCAAAGAAGCTCTTAATGTAGAGAAACTGGGAGCAGATCCAAAACCAAAATCCTTGGAACCGTCAGATGACCCGATCGACGAGCTGTTGAACGAAGCTCTTCAAAAGAGCAAAGCTGATCGAGAACGTGAAGCGGCCATTTCGAAAAGGTCAAGCGTCGGTGTCAGGCCGAAAAAGCTCCGGTAATGAGAAGCCATAAAGTACCTCAACCGGATCAAAGCGCCCTTACCACCAGCAAGAGCAGAATCAAGATAAGGAAGCAGTTCGCCAAAGCTCTGTCAGTAGGAATGAAGCTGCCACCTTTCAAAGAAAATACTTCCGAGAGTACGTGCCCCGACAAACCGGATGTACATCCGAACTCCTGCTTATACCATCGGAAGGTCACGCACCCTACCGAAGAGTGCAATGCCTTTAAGAAGTGGTGGCAGGGATACATTTCCCATCGACAACGATTCAAGCGAATGAAGCGCAATGCCCGTCGGGAGCAGAGAAGCACGATAGATGAGCATAAAGGAATAGCCGGTAACTGTCATATGGTTGATGCCATCCCAACAAAAGGGAAGTTTAAAATTCTTACCTTCAGGAGCGATTCAGAGGAGGAAATGGCCTTCGGCCCTCTCTTCAAGGAATCCACCTCTGGAAAAGAAGAAGAAATAAGAATTGTGAGAACATCCAGCCGCGTAACCGTACGTTGCCTCAAAAGAATCTCGGACCCTCAAACAAAGGTTCGGGCAAAAGAGACAAAGGGAAGGAAATAGTCCCTAAGGAGATTGCCCTCGATGATAGAGTCGTCAAAGAGCTCACAACTAAGGACCCTCCTAAGAAGAAAAAGGTGGATTACAATGTCCTGGCACACCTAAGGAAGATACCCTCATAATTAAGCATTTTGGATGCCCTTCTCTTATCTAAAGAGGCACGAGATTCCTTGATCAAGGCGTTACAAGAGCCCGACTAGTTTCAAGCCTTCCTGGCAGAAGAAAAGATGAAGGACGAGCTGGAAGAAGTCCACACGGCCGATATCACTTTTTGTAATGAAGACCTCCTTCTCGGAACGTGCGAGCACAACCGTCCGCTGTATGTAACTGGGTACTGTCACGATATCAAGCTAAGGATAGGGAAGATCCTGGTTGACAACGAGTCCTCCGTCAACATTCTTAATGTGAGAGTGTTGAAGAAAATTTGCATGAACGTTCAACACCTGACGCGGGACAAAATTACTATCTCCGGTTCGACTCGCAATCATCACAAACGCTCGGGTCTGAAATACTGACATTATGCTTCGGGCTGCTCGTCACAGATATCAAGTTCCATGTTATTGACGCCAAGACTTGCTACAATGCTTTCCTCGGCAGGCCTTGGTTACATGAATACAGTATCATCCCTTCTACACAACATCAGTGTATGAAGTACTTCAAGGACAGCATCGAGTACACAGTTACAGGGGAGCTGAACCTATTCTCCATAAATGAAGTCCGCAAATATGAAGACGCCAAGTACTTCTTACAAGACTTCGAAGACATGGAAAGATGTCGCAAACCGGAGAATAAACAAAAAGCCATCGCCACTATCCCGATATTTGGGAGCGATACCGAGGAGGATGAAGAGATGGTCTACTCGGGACAACCCCAAGGCAACAGGCCAGAACCATCTACTCTTATTCTGGTATTCGGCAGTGACTCTGAATACGAGGCCAACACAGTGTTCTCTGTCCGCTCGTCAATATAGACCTTTGCTGGAGGTGACCAGAGTCTACAAATTACCATGGTTCCGCAGCGGTATTACAAAGAACTTGATGCACTTGATACGTACAGCATGCAAGAGCTGCAGACCTTCTACGTCCCTCCTAAGCAAAGGGGTGAGAAGGCGATCCTTTTCTATCAATCCATGGAGACCAAGGTGGAGAAAAAAGTATAGCACGGTGCTGAACCTGCGCTCGACAGACTTCAACCAATCCTTCTGCCCAGATTCTACGCAGAGGGATTGAAAAGGATATTGACACGCCAAGGCGTACCCTTCAAACAGACTGCTCCGCAAGCCCGATTCTATAACAAGATTTGGGACATTCCTGGGACTCAGTGAAAGATGCCCAACGAAAGAATGGAGACGACTGGCCTTGGATACGTTCGGTCCAAGAAACGGGAGCGATTCCATGACTGCCATGTCATAAATAACTTCGGAAGAGAAGCGAATGCATTTCCAGATAGCTTTGATGTCGAAACAGAGCGAAATCCCGCCGTGAGAATACCAAGCCCGTCATTCGAAGAACA
Organism: Agapanthus africanus; assembly: GCA_030015575.1. Taxonomy (NCBI): domain Eukaryota; kingdom Viridiplantae; phylum Streptophyta; class Magnoliopsida; order Asparagales; family Amaryllidaceae; genus Agapanthus; species Agapanthus africanus. The sequence goes on from JASDDO010000016.1 coordinate 390,582,097, forward strand.
GATTAACAAGCTGATAAGAGAAGCGGGTCAAAAGGTTCGGGATGACCATAGCCGCGAAGTGGCCATTTACGAGAAACCCGGACGCAGCGTATCATTCAGCAGGCTATGGAAGGAAAAGACGATGATGCCCTTCACCGTCAGCCCGTTGTTCGCTCTCATGGCAAGAAAAAAGCTCGACGTAGAAACAACAGGAAGGTGAAGAACTGGAATGACGCTAAAAAACAGTGAAACGGATCCAAGAAGTCGCGCGATCGAGAAAAGGTCCGCTGGAATTCATCGTTGATGAAGAAGATGGTTCGGGAATACTCTTTCCCTCAAGGCAAGACAAGGAAAATCTTTGACCTTGTCATGAAACATCAAATGATGGTGCTTCCGGAGTCTCAGCGCCCCGAACAAATAGACGAGGTCCATCACCCAGCTTACTGCTCCTACCACCGAGTAGTGGGACATCCTATTGAAGACTGCTTCACCTTCAAAGACTGGGTTGAAGATCAGTATCGGCAAGGCAGGTTTGCTCTATCCGACAGTTGGATGGTAGTCCCTCCATGAAAGCATGAGCCGAGAGCAACCTACACTGCGAGGGAAAGTCTAGATCAGCATCGAGCTTGGAAACGAGCTCGTACCTGCCATATGATAACATTCTCAAAGGAGGGAGAGCCTGAGAATATGGACGACCTCTCCCAGTGCTTCGCAAATGAAGATGAGAATGATGTGATCTCAGAATTTCTACCGGCGCCAAAAGAGCTAGAAGATGGGATACACACCACAGCAGACAACCTGAGAAAAATCGACTTGGGGACGGCAAACGAGCCAAGGCCAACGTTCGTCAGCGAACTATTGTCTGAGGAGCAGATGGCTACATTAAAAGATGTGCCTATGCGGTATAAAGACTGCTTCGCATGGAACTATTCCGAGATGCCGGGACTAGATCCAAAAATTGATGTGCATAAATTGGCAAATATCGTCGGACGTCAAGCCAATCAAACAGGTGCAAAGAAGAATGCGGCTCGAGCTTGAGATGAGTATCAATGCCGAAGTCAAGAAGCTAATCGACTCCGGCTTCATCCAAGAAGTTCAATACCCTGACTGGATCGCCAATATCGTTCTGGTAATGAAGAAAAATGGGACAGTATGCATCTGCGTAGATTTTTGGGATCTCAATAAAGCTTGTCCGAAGGATGACTTCCCAGTGCCCGTTACCGGGCTGATGATCGATAACACGTCCACCCATGAAGTCTTCGCCTTCATGGACGGATCCTCAGGGTACAACCAAATCAAGATGCATCCTGAAGACCAAAAGCACACTACTTTCCAGACTCCGCTAGGCATTTTTTGCTACAAAGTGATGCCCTTCAGTCTGAAGAACGTTGGCGCCACCTACCAGAGGGCCATAACAAAGATCTTTGATGACCTTATACACGAGATTGTCGAATGTTATATTGACAACCTCATGGTGAAAAGAAAATCATATGAGGAGCACTGGGAGTATCTGAAGATAATGTTCCAGTGCCTTCGGAAGTACAACCTGAAGATGAACCCTCTGAAATGCGCGTTTGGAGTTTCCTCAGGCAAATTCTTAGGATTCATCATACGACACCGGGGCATCGAAATAGACCCGTCAAAAATCAAGACGATTATGGAAATGCCTTCGCCAAGAACTTTTAAGCAACTGCGGTCTCTCCAAGGAAAGCTCGCGTATATCCGGCGGTTCATAGCTAACCTCTCCGACAAATACCGTCCTTACAGTCATCTAATGAAGAAGGGGACCCTGTTTGTTTAGGATCGTAAATGCCAAAGCGCACTGGACGAAATCAAGCAATATCTGCAGAACCCGCCGGTACCGACCGCTCCAGTCAAGGGAAAGCCCTTCATCCTGTACACAACAGCCCTCGAAGGTTCTTTAGGCGCGCTATGGGCACAGGAGAACGACCAGGGGAAGGAGAGAGCTCTCTACTATTTGAGTCGAGTTCTCCTAAAGGCAGAAAACAATTACTCCCCAATCGAAAAGTATTGCCTGGCACTGATCTTCGCGGTAACGAAGCTCTGACATTACGCCTTGGCACATGAGGTCCATCTCATATCAAAGGTGGATCCTATCAAATATTTGATGTCAAGAGCCATACTAACGGGAAGGCTTACTAAATGGTCTCTCCGTTTGATGGAGTTCTCGATAGTATATCGACCCCTCAAGGCAATAAAAGGCCAGGCCATCGCTGACTTTCTCACTGAGCATCCGATACCAGCTAATTCTCCCTTAAACCGCGTGTTGCCGGACGAACACGCGTTTGACGCAATTGACGGGGAGAAAGAAGGGAATGATACCCGATAGGAACTCTACTTCGATGGAGCATCATCTATGAAGAGGCAGAAGCAAAGCACCCCTATAGTCAAAGTCAGAGTAGGCCTTATCTTTGTGACTCCACAAGGAGGGATAATGCGGTTTGCCCTTTCCTTAATAGAGCCAAAAATAAACAACGAAGCGGAATATGAAGTTTGATCGCAGATCTCGAGATCGCCATTGACATGGGAATCGAGAACCTCCTCATATATGGAGACTCCCAGCTAGTCGTTAGCCAAGTAAATGGCAACTATCAGACGTGTAAGTCAGAACCGGTAAAATTTGGCAAAAAAGTGCAGCAATTACTGACTTAAATCCCCTTTTACATCCTGGAAAGCATACCGCGGATGGAAAATAGCAAGACGGATGCATTAGCCAAGCTCGCTAAAGAACTAGCCGACGAAAACCTCGATGACGTAAGGATCATCGTGCAAAACCGCCGGATTCTCGCACCAGCAGAAATATCTCCGGAGTCGTCTGAAGAAAAGGAAGCGGCCAAGCAAGAAGCCTACCAAATAGAAGACGTAGAAAAGGCAAAGGATTGGATAGAGGTCTTCATAGACCACTTCAAATCCCATTGAACGCCCGAAAATGCATCATCAAGGCATCAGCTCATGAAGCGAGCTCTGTCTTTTGCCTTCGTCAATGATACTCTATATAAGAGATCGTTCGATTGTTTGTGGTTAAGGTGTCTGGGACCAGAAGAAGCAAAGAGAGTTGTCCAAGAAACTCATGACGGACTCTGCGGTTCTTATCAAGTCGGGCCAAAGATGAAGCTAAAGATCAAAAGAATGGGTTACTATTGGCCCACGATGATTCAGGACTGCCTCGAATATACGAAGCAATGTCACTCGTGCCAAATTCACAGGAACTTCATCCATCGGCATCTGAATCCGTTACACCCAACATTGGCTAGGTGGTCATTCGAAATGTGGGGAACCGATATAATCGGGCCCATCGAACCAGCATTATCCAAGGGACATCAGTTCATACTAGCAACAACCGATTACTTCTCTAAGTGGGCAGAAGCAATACTGCTAAGAGAGGTGAAGACGGAGAACATCCTCCATTTCTTCAGGACACATGTCATCTATCGATTCAGCACTACGCGACGGATTATCTCGGATAACGGGCCAGCCTACAGAGGCCGCAAGATTAGCCGTTTCGCATAGCAGCATAAAATAGATTGGAGATACTCTTCAGTCTATAATCCCCAAGCTAACGGTCTAGCTGAGGCTTTCAACAAGACCTTGACGAAGATCATAAAGAAGACAGTGTCCAGAAATAAAAAGGACTGGCACGAGAGATTGCATGAAGCTCTCTAAGCTTATCAGGCCATGTTCAAGACGGCCACAAATACAACGCCATTCGCGTTAATATTTGGCACGGAAGCAGTACTTCCCTTAGAGATAGAGCTACCCTCCCTACGAGTAGCAGTTCGATACGAGCTGACGGATGAAGAAAATGCCCATCTTTGGCTTGAGGAGCTCGATGCCCTTGACGAAACTCGTCTCATGGCGCAGCAAAACCTAGAAGCTTACAAAGCAAGGGTGACGCACTCATACGAAAGATTGACTAGGCCGAGAACATTCCGTCAAGGCGAACTCGTGCTAGTTGTAAAAAGACCTATGATTCCCAATCGTGCTAAATGGGGGAAATTCGAGCCGAACTATGAGGGCCCGTACATCATAGACAAGGTCTACCAAGGTAGGTCCTACTTACTCATGGATATGCATGGCGAAAGACCCTTCCGGCCGATAAACGGCCGATTCCTTAAGAAATACTACGCTTGACGAGTCACGGCTCATGTTAACGATAGATGACGATGTACGTTTCCGCTCGCTGTTTTCTTGAGTCCAAACTTTATACGTAGTATCCGGCAAAACCTCACCTCGAAAATAACGATGGAACAAGATGTCCTTAAACTAACAGTGGACCGAGATGTTCTTAAACTAACAGTGGACCGAGATGTCCTTAAACTAACAATGGACTGGGATATCCCTAAACTAACAATGGACCGTGATGTCCTTAAACTAAATACGCCGCCTCAAAACATGGCGACAGTGGAATCCAAGTCCACAATTCCTAGCAGCGAGGATTGCAACTTAAGTCCCTCTGGCTCCACAGCTACCCCGGTTGGCGAAGTCCCACCGTGACAAAAAAAACGGTACGTTTACAAGCGAAATAGGCACGGATGAAAACCAGAAAGGACTCCGTGAGTAAAAACAGCAGGACTGCCGGCAAGTTCGTGAAAACCCGAAAGGGCGCAGACTCGTAAAAAAATTCAATCACACTTGCAAGGTCCTCTCGAGTTTGTAGGGATAAAATACCTGCGTGAGATCCTTACGACTCACAAGGGAGCAACACACTTAGGGATCCCCATGATTCCTAAGGAGAAATTACACTTACGAGATCCTCACGACTCGTAAGGAGAATCCCCCTTATGAAACCCTCACGGCTCATAGGATTCGAAAGCCTTAACTTACAGGGATCTGAACCTGTTCTTAAGCCATCACATTCCCCAAGTTGCCCTACAAACGGTCCAATATCGGCCCTTGTATACAATCCATGGGCACAAATAAACGTTTCCCCCACCAAGTCCCACCAACGACGAGGAATGTCCTCATGTGGTGAACGACACCTGTAAGTTTTCTCGACTTATAAGGAGAAAACACTCTTGTAAGTATAAGTCCACGTTACCCGTCCCCGGTTCTTTAGGGTTGCGGAAATGGTGAAAAACGATTTTTTCTTTGGGGGTAACATGGACTCAAAATACGGATCTTTGTTAAACAACTATCTAACAACCTAACTAGGAGTTTTACTTACTCGGTTAGGGGATTATACCTTAACTTTAACTCCTTCTCTTCGACTCCTTGTGGTAGTCGGATGGTTCTTTCCTCGTCGTCTCCTTGTGCCGAAGATGGATCCACCTGAAAGCTTCTACCTTTGGCTTCAACCTCAAACTAGAAGAAACTAGAACACTTGGCTTGCTAGACCTTGTGTACTAGGATGAGTAGAGAAGTGTTATGGGTTTTTATCTCTAAGGAAATGGTTCTCAACTCATGAGAGGGAGTTTCCTTGAGCTAGAGAGAGCAAGAGGAAGAGGGGGAGAGCTTGCGCATGAGAGAGAATAGAAATGAAAGAATGAGCAAGACTTTTCTCACCCTTGCTCTCATAATCCAAAATAATCATAACACATAATAATAATTGAGTATTATGTGATGGTTGTTATCATATCAAATGGCAATATCATTTCATGCATTAAATGCAATTTGTGAACAAAACAAGCAAGCAAAGGTCAATACCATGAAATGATAGCCATTGTCATGATGGTGGTCAACAAGTCCAACCTAGTCAACCGGTCAACATAGTCAACAAGTCAATAAAGTCAACCTTTCAACCCAACCATGGCACAATAATACTTAATTAATATTATCATTAATCATATTTCTAATTCTCATTAGGGTTTAGCAAAAGTCAATAGTCAACAACCCTAATGAGAATCCTCTGCCTCTGTCTCTGTCAACCGTGCATACACACCCGCATCCGCGTTCCGAGGAACACGAATACAACCAAGATAAAACCAATCCCAAAATGTACACTAGGATCTGGCTTAAACCAAAGCCTGCTAGTGATAACTACCCGGACACTAAACGTGCACAAGTGCACGGATGTGACCGAACACTGTTGCAAAACCATGCGACCTCTACTCTTTTGCCTAAAGGCGAATAGCTCTCTGTGTGGGACTCTAAGGACTCGACATTACGCTGGCAATGGGTTTAACCACAGATCGCAAGTGGCATTAGCTGTGCGTAACGGCCCCCAGGTAGATGCCGATAAGAAGACGGACGAGGTGAAACCCATCTGAACTCCTACTGAGCCTGAATGTGACAGTCTCCGTACAGTCCGGTCTGTTCGTCTGAGAATATCGCATGGCGGGCCTAGGGGGCGGTAAACGTCAGTCCCCTAATAGCGGTACAAGTCATATCGGAGTGTAGCCCAGAACACCCTGAGATAACACTGGAAACCTACCAGTGCATCTCGCTTGCCCTGGCCAGGGACGACTATGTGTAATGGCTCTCCATGACACAGCGTGATATCAACTCCCAATACCGGGAGAGACGATCCTGTCTAACCGTCACTGCCTCTAAGTGCTTCGGGACTGCACCCAACTACTACCTGTTTGCACGACTCCTTTGAGCCGTGGTAGGGTAGTAATCAAAGTACAGTGGGAACACACTCGAGGTGAAGTGACAGTGTCAAGTCAGCGGACTAAGCTGTACTCATGTCACCTGGGAATTGATAACTGACGATAGGTATAGTACCAACCAATCAGTTCCCGACGAGTCCTGTCTAGTGTATCCGTAACCTAACGGGCACCCGCATACTATCTCAAGTACGACGTACTGACGACTGTGGGACAGACCGTCTCCCCTGCTGGGATGAAAAGCGCATATGCTAGTCTACTCCAGAGTATCGATGCCCTGTCTCGATAGTCCTATGAGTAGGGACCTGTATAAGGATGTGCTTGTGGATTACCCAGCCCCCACGAGTGTGACTGCCATCACAACGCTGGTAATCAAGCAAAGATCCTAAGGGCTCCACTAATGTGTATAGATGATATACTAAAATAAACACATGTACACATTAAAATAGAAACAAACCAAGTAGTATACTACCATTTTGAGCAAGATTGTCTGTACAACCGTGAATATCCCAAGCTTCCATTAAGTAATAAACAAACTAGTATGATACAGTAATGGCCTCTAGGGCATATACACTAACAATCTCCCACTTGCACTAAGGCCATGTACTGGCGTATCGAAGACCTATCATCTCGATCAGCTGCTCGAACTGAGTCTGGGGTAAGGCCTTCGTGAGTGGATCAGCAGTGTTATCTTCCGCAGCAAATCTTCAAACCTCGATCTCCTGGCGACCCACGATCTCCCTGATCAGGTGATACCGCCTCAAGATGTGCCTGGACTTCTGATGGGACCTGGGTTCCTTTGCTAAAGCTATAGCCTTGTTGTTGTCGCAATACAGAGGTATTGGATCAACAATGGACGGAACCACCTGAAGTTCCGTTAAGAACTTCCTCATCCAGACGGCTTCTTTTGCGGTATCAGCAGCAGCGATATATTCCGCTTCCATCGTCGAGTCAGCAACGGTTTCCTGTTTGGAACTCTTCCAACACACCGCTCCTCCATTGAGGGTAAAGACATAACCCGACATGGACTTGGAATCATCCTTGTCACTCTGGAAGCTGGAGTCAGCAAAGGCCTCGATCTGGAGGTCTTTTCCACCATACACCAAGAACATCTCCTTAGTCCTTCTCATGTACTTGAGAATGTTCTTTACCGCTATCCAGTGCTTCTCCCCAGGGTTTGACTGATACCGGCTTACCACACTCAGTGCATAAGCTACATCTGGTCTGGTACACAACATCGCATACATTATAGAGCCTACCGCAGAAGCGTAGGGTATAATAGACATGCGATCCCTTTCCAAATCAGTCTTGGGAGACATCTCTTTGGAGAGGGTGATCCCGTGACAAGCCGGTAGATTACCGTGCTTGGAATCTTCCATACTGAATCTTTTCAGTATGGTGTCGATGTACCTGGACTGCGAAAGTCCTAATATCCTCTTGGATCTGTCACGATAGATCCGGATCCCCAGAATGTAAGAGGCATCACCCAGGTCTTTCATGGAGAACCTGTGTGACAAGAACCCTTTGACAGATTGTAGCATAGGAATGTCATTTCCTATTAAGAGAATGTCATCCACGTATAAAACGAGGAATACAACAGTTCTTGCTACAAATCTACTATAGATGCATGGTTCATCTGGATTTTTGATAAAGCCAAATTCTTTGACCGTCTCATCGAAATAGATGTTCCAACTCCGCGATGCCTCTTTAGTCCATAGATGGACTTAAGCAACTTGCACACCTTTCCGCTGCTCCCACTCTGAATGAAACCCTTTGGCTGGTCCATATAGACACACTGCTCTAAATTTCCATTTAGAAAAGCAGTCTTTACGTCCATCTGCCAAATCTCATAATCGTGGAAGGCAGCAATGGCAAGAAGGATCCGAATGGATTTCAGCATAGCCACTGGAGAAAAGGTTTCGTCATATTCCAAACCAGGTCTTTGACGAAAACCCTTTGCAACAAGTCTAGCCTTATAGGTCTCAACCTGTCCATCTACACCAATCTTACTTTTGAAGATCCACTTGCATCCTACGGGTTTTACCTTATCTGGAGCAACGTCCAACGTCCATACTTTGTTGGTGTACATGGACTCCATTTCGGTCCGCATTGCATCCAGCCATTTTACCGAGTCAACGCTCTGAATGGCCTGCTGGAAGGTAGTCGGCTCATCACTATCAATGATGCAATCCTCTCTATCCCCATCTATAAGAAAACCGTAGTATCTCTCGGGCGGATGAGACTGCCTACTACTCCTGCGGAGCGGCGCAGGAATATCCTGATCTTTCGAACCCTCTGGTTCTACTAAGCTTTCAGTAATAGCTCGTGGTTCCGGAATTTCTTCCAGTTCTATTGCGCTCCCACTTATCTGATTTTCCAAAAACTCAGTTTCCAAGAAGTGGGCATGACGAGAAACAAAAAACTTTTGTTCCTCTTCGCAATAGAAGAAATATCCCTTGGAGTTCTTTGGATATCCCACAAACTTGCACTGTACTGAGCGTGCCTCGAGTTTGTCCGCATGCTGCTTTTTGACAAAAGCTGGACATCCCCATGTCTTAATGTGCTTAAGATAGGGTTTCTTCCCACACCACATCTGATATGGTGTGGTAGGCACAGTCTTAGTTGGAACTCGGTTCAAAAGGTATGCAGCTGATTCTAGTGCATATCCCCAGAATGATCACGGTAACTCAGCGTTACTCATCATGGAACATACCATATCCAATAGGGTCCGGTTCCGTCTCTCCGATACACCGTTATGTTGCGGAGTGTATGAAGGAGTAAGCTGAGAGAGAATTCCATTCTCTTTTAGGTAATCCAGGAATTCGGCACTCAAGTATTCACCACCTCGATCAGATCTCAGTGTCTTGATACTTTTTCCGGTTTGTTTTTCTACTTCATTCTTATATTCCTGGAATTTTCTAAAGGCTTCAGATTTATGTTTCATTAAGAAGACATATCCGTACCTTGAAAAGTCATCCGTAAAGTAATGAAGTAAGAATAACCGCTTCGCGCATGTGTAGACATTAGACCGCACACGTCGCTGTGTATGAGTCCCAAGAGCTCGCTCGCTCTTACTCCGTGTCCAGTGAACGGAGTCTTTGTCATCTTTCCTTTGAGACAGGATTGAAAAGTTGCATATGATTGATATTCGAACGGATCTACATATCCTTCTGTATGTAACTTCGTCAACCTTCTCTCATTGATGTGACCCAGTCTACAATACCATAAGAAATCCTGATTTGTTTCCGGAGACTTTCTTTTGTGTGTATTCTGGACATTGAAAATTTATGGTTGGTTTAATACGTATATACCATTGCTTAATGTACCTGACCCAATCAAAACTTGATTAAGGTGAATGTTTACAACATTGCTTATAAATGCAAATTCATAACCTTCTTTAGATAATAAAGATACAGAAATGATATTACAAGTTGCATTGGGTACAAAATAACAATTACGCAAAACCAAAACGTGTCCATCTGACAATCCAAGGTGATAGTCCCCCCGGACTCAGCATCCATGCCAGCTCCGTTTGCAACTCTGAGGGTCATATCACCTGCCTTCAAAACCGTACGTTTTCTCAGTGCTTGCAAAGAATTACAGATATGAGATCCTGATCTGGTATCCAATACCCAGGAAGTAGAGTTTATTGATAGACAGTTTTCAATAACATACACACCTGAAGCCGAAGCCGCAACTTGCTTCGGGTCCTGGTTTCTGGCCTTCCAAGCCCTGCAATCTTTCTTCCAGTGTCCACTCTTATGACAATAAAAGCATTCCTCTTTCCCCACAAGCTTCCCCGCTACCTTTGTTGCTTTTGCCTTTCCCTTCGTATCCACTTTACAAACACCGCCCCTTGGTTTGGTGGGGGTTTTCTTCTTCTTTCCCTTGGCTTTCGCATTGGACCTAGAAGAGGAAGATTCTCCTACAAACAAAGTGGATGTTTCCCTACCTTTCTGTAGGGTGCCCTCTGCACTGCTCAGCATGTTGAGGAGTTCTGAAAGTTTAACTTCTTTTTCTTGCAAGTTGAAGTTCAGGATAAACTGGGCGTAAGTGGAAGGAAGGGACTGGAGAATCAAGTCCGTGTAGAGCTCGTTCTCTAACGTGGTCCCAAGGTCCGCGAGCTCCTCAATGAAGCCAATCATCTTAAGCACGTGTTCCGCTACCGATGATCCGACGGCCAATCTCGCTGAAAACAGCTTTTTCGAGACTTCGTATCTGGCGATACGGGATTGCTCTCCATACAGTTCTTTTGTATGGAGAAATATGGATTCGATGTCCATATTCTCGTGCCTCCTCTGATGTTCATTGTCCATAGAGGCAAGCGCAAGGCACTTGGCCTTCGCACAATCGATCTCCCAAGTCTTGCGGATTTCCTTATCCGCGATGCTGGAGGTGGGACATGGGACAAGGGGAGCTTTGATGGTAAGAAAATACCCCAGCTTGTCATAAGTGATTGCCATTTTGACATTCCTGAGCCAATCTTTGTACTTTGGCCCTGTCAGTATGTTTTTATCTAGAAGTAATTTAAGTCCGGTCATGACGATTGGTCGCTGCAATTAGGAGAGAGAGAAGAAACACTCAGCATGATGCTCTTGCAAGTTTAGAGTGGTTTTTAGTTTGTCTAAACAGGATGGCTCCCACTGTCTCTCGAATCCCTCCTCAAACCATAAAGGAAGAATTAGTCGGGATCAATCTCACCGTACAATACTTGCTTAACCGTTCAGCCAGGCCAGTGTCGGTACTTCGAGGGAGGTTTTCCAACGCTTTCGCGAAGTTCCTTAATTAAATAACCTCTTTTCCCTGGGGACGTAGCCCCGCTAACACCTTTCTAGACAGCTACTTGGTTTATAGCATTGATCGTTAAGTGAGAAATTTCCTGAGGAGTAGCATATACTCACAGTAGGATCGGGATCCAAATATCATCGCGTGACAAAACTGAAGGAATTCTACCAGAATCATCACACTCCAAATGGTATGCAGCGCTAGCAAGTTTCAGGTTCTTTTGAAACTCCCGATGTGGATTTTTGCCCCATGCTCTTATGACCTTGACTTTGGCCAACAAATCATAAGTCACATGTCAAGTTCTACCCATCATTCTCCAGGTTAATTTGAACCCACCCGTACCTACCCTTGACTTTGGACAACAAGGCAGTACGACTGTCCCAAACCAACGCATCTATCTATGCTGCACATGAATACCCAATAGCTACCAATCACTATGCCTTGACTTTGGCCAACAAACATAGCTTGAATACTATTGACTATCCATGTGAAACGACGGAGGGCTACGAATGGTTTTGGCAAAACCGTGAACATAGTGAACTTGATATAATCGATGGAACGAGATAGCTTTTAAAAGGAGTGGCTTAAGCTCCGCGTTTAAAAGTTGTTTTTGAAAAGAAACCGAGTGGTTTTGAAAGTGTTCCAACGACTCTACTTTGGTTTATTTTCTTGCATTAATTTAATGCGTCCCATCATTTAATCCTACCATTGCAGAAAACAACGAAAATATGACGTACGCTTATGCCATCCGCATTCGCCACGGGGCCCCGTCATTACCCGTTAGGTTACTTAACTAACGACAGAGCGGGGGCTGGACTAGCGCGGATGCAAAACATAAGCAACGCCTAAATAGATATCATATATAAATATATACAATCGTCAGATGCAATAATAGCCATTCCAGATCACAGATGAACACATTGGATATACTAGGAATCCGCATTCCGTACGAGCCTGTAACAAAAAGCGGATTACACGGTCGCGGTGAATAGCCAATACCCCACCCTAGACCCCTACGGGTGCGGCAAATTACCCGCCAAATACCCGAAGTGAAGCAACCTCCCTCAACAACGTGAGTAAGCCACTCGGCACTTCGAGGTACCCGGTAGTTTGTGCACCCCCTCCATGGGTCTATCCTAGGAGCAAAAATAGTAAAAGAAATTATACAATGACGGCTACAACCTCATCCCGGTTGTGCGGCCATATAAATAATATTACATCAATAACAAATTACATGAATTGAAAGATAAAGAAAACTCTCATCTCATAACCCCCCGGCTATTCATCCGCGACAATCCAATGAATTCATATACACATACCATCAATACTACAGATCATAGATATGTATAACCCCCACTAATCGACGTATAGCGATTAGCAGACGTTCAATACATATATCACATCACAGATATAACCCGTTAGCTTAAGTCTTTAGAAGTTCGATCAAAATACGGATTTTTAAACCCCAAAAACAAATTTTGCTTTCTGGAAAATCTGGGCAGAAAAATCATATTGTAAAAATCCCAAAACACCCCCAGAAAAACACTGCAGGAAAATTGTGCCACGGCCGAGTCAACTCAGTCGCGGATCCACGGCGGGAGCATGCTCCTTCCGTGTTTCCGCGGCGCTTTGACCGAGTCGGTGGACCAATTTTCTTGTTGAGGTTTTAAAAAGCCTTAGCCGATTTTTAGTGTAAGATTAATTAATTTTTGAACAGGAAAAAAATCGGCAGAAAGTATACATTTCGGGCGTGTTTCGTGACTTTTTCTCCGATCGAACTTCTAGTTACTTTGCTAACACGTTAGATAGTGTTTAACTAGGCTCTGATACCACTGTAAGTCCACGTTACCCGTCCCCGGTTCTTTGGGATTGCGGAAATGGTGAAAAACGATTTGTTCTTTGGGGGTAACATGGACTCAAAATACGGATCTTTGTTAAACAACTATCTAACAACCTAACTAGGAGTTTTACCTACTCGGTTAGGGGGTTATACCTTAACTTGAACTCCTTCTCTTCGACTCCTTGTGGTGGTCGGATGGTTCTCTCCTCATCGTCTCCTTGTGCCGAAGATGGATCCACCTGAAAGCTTCTACCTTTGGCTTCAACCTCAAACTAGAAGAAACTAGAACACTTGGCTTGCTGGACCTTGTGTACTAGGATGAGTAGAGAAGTGTTATGGGTTTTTATCTCTAAGGAAATAGTTCTCAACTCATGAGAGGGAGTTTCCTTGAGCTAGAGAGAGCAAGAGGAAGAGGGAGAGAGCTTGAGCATGAGAGAGAATGGAAATGAAAGAATGAGCAAGACTTTTCTCACCCTTGCTCTTATAATCCAAAATAATCATAACACATAATAATAATTGAGTATTATGTGATGGTTGTTATCATATCAAATGGGAATATCATTTCATGCATTAAATGCAATTTGTGAACAAAACAAGCAAGCAAAGGTCAATGCCATGAAATGATAGCCATTGTCATGATGGTGGTCAACAAGTCCAACCTAGTCAACCGGTCAACATAGTCAACAAGTCAACAAAGTCAACCTTTCAACCCAACCATGGCACAATAATACTTAATTAATATTATCATTAATCATATTTCTAATTCTCATTAGGGTTTAGCAAAAGTCAACAGTCAACAACCCTAATGAGAATCCTCTGCCTCTGTCTCTGTCAACCGTGCATACACACCCGCATCCGCGTTCCGAGGAACACGAATACAACCGAGATAAAACCAATCCCAAAACGTACACTGGGATCTGGCTTAAACCAAAGCCCGCTAGTGATAACTGCCCGGACACTAAACGTGCACAAGTGCACGGATGTGACCGAACCCTGTCGCAAAACCATGCGACCTCTACTCTTTTGCCTAAAGGTGAATAGCTCTCTGTGTGGGACTCTAAAGACTCGACACTACGCTGGCAGTGGGTTTAACCACAGATCACAAGCGGCACTAGCTGTGCGTAACGGCCCCCGGGTAGATGCCGATAAGAAGACGAACGAGCTGAAACCCATCTGAACTCCTACTGAGCCTGAATGTGACAGTCTCCGTACAGTCCGGTCTGTTCGTCTGAGAATATCGCATGGCGGGCCTAGGGGGCGGTAAACGTCAGTCCCCTAATAGCAGTACAAGTCGTGTCGGAGTGTAGCCCAGAACACCCTGAGATAACACTGGAAACCTACCAGTGCATCTCGCTTGCCCTGGCCAGGGACGACTATGTGTAATGGCTCTCCATGACACAGCGCGATATCAACTCCCAATACCGGGAGAGACGAATCCTGTCTAACCGTCACTGCCTCCAAGTGCTTCGAGACTGCACCCAACTACTACCTGTTTGCACGACTCCTTTGAGCCGTGGTAGGGTAGTAATCAAAGTACAGTGGGAACACACTTGAAGCGAAGTGACAGTGTCAAGTCAGCGGACTAAGCTGTACTCATGTCACCTGGGAACTGATAACCGACGATAGGTATAGTACCAACCAATCAGTTCCTGACGAGTCCTGTCCAGTGTACCCGTAACCTAACGAGCACCCGCATACTATCTCAAGTACGACGTACTGACGGCTGTAGGACAGACTGTCTCCCCTGCTGGGATGAGAAGTGCATACGTTAGTATACTCTGGAGTATCGATGCCCTATCTCGATAGTCCTACGACTAGGGACTTGTATAAGGATGTGCTTGTGGATTATCCAGCCCCCACGAGTATGACTGCCATCACAACGCTGGTAATAAAGTAAAGATCCTAAGGGCTCCACTAATGTGTATAGGTGATATACTAAAATAAACACATGTACACATTAAAGTAGAAACAAACCAAGTAACATACTACTATTTTGAGCAAGAGTGTCTGTACAACTGTGAATATCCCAAGCTTCCATTAAGTAATATACAAACTAGTATGATACAGTAATGGCCTCTAGGGCATATACACTAACAGTAAGATCCTTACGACTTATAAGAGAACACACACTTAGGAATCCTCATGACTCCTAAAGAGAAAACACACCTACGAGATCCTCACGACTCGTAGGGAGAGACACCTTTATGAGACCCTTACGGCTCATGAAGTCAAAAGCCTTAGTTGACAGGATCCTAACCATGTTTGCTAAGCCACCTTTGTTTGAATCGACAAAGGCAAATAATGATTCGCTCCTAGCAATATCCCAGCTGTAGCGATACTAATGCCTAAATCGGTATCAAATTCCAAATCCTTTCACGGCAAATGATGATTCGCTCCTGGCAATATTCCAGTCGCAGCGATGCTGATGCCAAAATTGGTGTCAGATCTCAAGTTCCATACTCGCAGCAAAAAATCAGCGAGTAAAATATATGCATATAAAAATAGCCGAAATGATGGGGCAAATCACAATAAAAAGCAGCGAGTAAAGAAAAGAAAAATAGCCGAAATGATTGGGCACCGCGAAAAATAGCCGAAATGATCGGGCAATCGCTACTTGTGCGATATAAAAAGCTGAAATGGTAGAGCATCGCGGAAAGAAATAAAAAAATGAAATAAAACTTTTGCCCTGCAGGTGAGATCACATCGACCCCTGTATACAATCCATGGGCACAAACGAAAAGGGAACCATATTGTCCCACCAGGCTTCGTCAAAGGGAAGCCAGATCTCGATGGCTACATCTACAGCCTAGAAATCAACAACGGCGTTCCTTCTCGTTCCAATCAGAAGTAGATACGACATCAACAAACGGAGCCATGGCAAACTCCCCTAGTTCCAAATCTCGACGGTTTACGGACAACCTATAGACTACCTCGGAGCCATAGCAGAGTCCCTAGTTCCAAGTCTCGATAGCTACATCTACAGCCTAGAGATCAACAACAACGTTCTTTCTCCCTCCAGCAGAATGCAGATGCGACATCAACAAATGGAGCCATGTCAAAGTCCTCTAGTTCCAAACCTCGACGGTTCACTGACAACCAAGAGACAACCTCGACAGTCGTCGCGATATTGCAGACACAATGTCAACAAATGAGACGAAGGAAAATCCCTAGCTTCAGGGTCTTAACGGCAACTCAAATGAGACGTGAAAGACTATCGGAGATCATCCCACACCAGCGCGGAGTGGTCATGACTCATCGGGGCTCCCAAACTAAGCCTAACCTCAAATAAAAAGTGACATGGAATATTTCTAACGCTTGCTCTTTCGACGGTAATATCACTTGGAAGATTACTTGAAGACGTCTTGTCCAACCCCCGAAGGGATCAAAGACACAATAGTTGCGGGG
The DNA here is from genome assembly GCA_030015575.1 of Agapanthus africanus. Lineage (NCBI taxonomy): Eukaryota > Viridiplantae > Streptophyta > Magnoliopsida > Asparagales > Amaryllidaceae > Agapanthus > Agapanthus africanus. The sequence continues at coordinate 390,598,672 of JASDDO010000016.1, forward strand.
CTACTCGAACAACAAGATCACGTATTGAGGAATACATCGGCCAATGCGACGGTACGACGGGTAAAAAACCTTAGTACCACAGACCTAACAGATTTCTATTAGCAGGAGTTAACAGTGACTTTAGGACATCCTTGCGAGAACTTCTCGATCCGCCTCGACTCGTGGGGAAAATAATGTTCCTGCGAGAACTTCTCGACTCGTCTAGACTCGTAGGGAAAAGCCTTAGGCAACGGGGATAAGGACATGTTTTCTAAGCATTGGGGCCCTGCAAGTCGGTCCAAGATGGACTATTGCATACTATTCACGGGCCATACTCTCCAAAGTCGAATATCGACAAGGAGGGGAACAACCACCTTCGAGTCCTCTCGATTTGTAAAGGGGGAAAATTCTCTTGTGAGATCCTTAGGACTCTCAAGAGAAAATGCACTTAGGGGTCCTCTCGACTCCTAAGAAGAAAATACACATACGGGGTTCTCTCGACTCGTAGAGAGAAAAGTCTTTATGAGACCCTCACGGCTCATAAAGTTGAAATGTCTTAGGCGGCAGACCTGAACCTGTTTCCTAAGCCATCGCTGCCTTACAAGTCGGTCCAAGATGAACTATTGAATACTATTCACGGGCCACACTCTCCAAAGTCGAATATTGACAAGGAGGGGAACAACCACTTACGAGTTCTCTCGACTTGTAAAGGGGGAAAATTCTCTTATGAGATCCTTCCGACTCTCAAGAGAAAACGCACTTAGGAGTCCTTGTTAGTTATATGTATGCCCTAGAGGCCATTATTGTACATGAGATGTATATTATAGTGGAGGCTTGGATATATATAGGGAGGACTTTCTCGCTCGACATGATATTATGCTATCCGGTTGCTCTTTACCTAAACATGGAGAATAGTATATTACTGTCTTGCTCTCACATGTTGGTAAAGCCCTTAGGATATGTGCTTGACTTCCAGGATTATGATGTAGATCATACTAGTGGGGCCTGGGTAGTCCATGAGTTCATCCTTCAATGTTCCTAGTCGTGGGAATATCAAGGCGGGGCATCGATATTCCAGAGTAGACTAGCGTATATCTTCTCGACCCATGTGATGGGCGATGGATGATCCCATATCCATTGGTGTTTGACATCAGAGATGGTATAGGGGTGCTCAGTGGAGACTGGGTACACTGAATGGACTCGCCGAGAACTCCTAGATGGTATTATACCTCACGTTAAATAGCAGTTCTCTGGTGACACTGGTGCAGCTTAGTCTGCTGACCCGAGATCGTCATAGAGTCTTGTGTGGCTCCCACTGTGTTTTGATTTCCACCCTACCGCGGCTCTACTGAGTCGTGCAAACAGGTGGTTTTTGGGTACAGTCCCGAGTCACATGGAGGCAATGAGCGATAGGAGGGGATTCGTCTCTCCCGGTATTGGGGGTTGATGTTGCTCTATGCTTGATTGGCCATAACTGAAATCTTTGGCCAGGGTAGATGTGATTTACGGGTAAGTGTTATCAGTAGTTTCACGCCCGTTATGGACCTTACATCGGCATGACTTATCAAGTTACTGGGGTCTGACGTTTACCGCCCTTAGATTAGATATGCGACATATCAGATGAACAGACCGGACTGTACGGTAGTGTTACTGATTGGATTCGCAGGAGCATGAGTAGACTTGCTTGTTGATCTTCTGATCGCTTAATACCGAGGTGGCCATTACGTTTAGTAGACCGCTTGCGGCTTGTGGGTGTTTGATATGATCATCATCTACTGCCGGCGTATTGACGAGTCTTTAGAGTCCTACACAGAGGTTTCCTGGCTCAGGCGAAACGAAGTAGGAGCATATATGAGATATGTGCGGGACCGAGACTAATACGCGTATGTGATACCGTATTCTATTCTCGCGATTCGTATCATCGGTCGGTTATATGCGATATAGCCGGGTTATCGAATCAAGTGTTGATTCGATAGATTGATACACATGATATTAGTCGGTTATATGTGATATGACCGGATCATTAAATCAAGTGTTGATTTAATGATTTAATATATAATTATATATTTGATATATTATTTTACATTAAATAGTATTGGCTCACTTAAGATTGTTTTCTCACTTGATGTGCACATAGTGTATATGTGATATATGTTTGTGTACATGATTGTATCATGCTTGATGATACATGCAAACATGGGTGTGTGTATGACTTACACCATGCTACATATAATTAAGGGTTTTATTTATTTTAAGTAATTCAAAATGATGGCATAATTTGTCATGGCTTGAAGCTTCATGAAGCTTGGATAACCATTGACAAAGTCCACACATTTTGTTTTTCTAAAGATATTTTTAAACCAAACCATTATAGTTAGCCATGGTTAAGTCTCTACATGGGTTTTGATACAAACTCACCCATGGTTGCATAACTCATTCCCATTCTTTTGTTTCTCTCATCTTCATCTTCTTCTTCACAACTCCAAAGCTCTCTAGGTTTTGGATTAATGAAGAAATATAGTGAGAAAATACAATCTAAAGTGAGCCCACTTCCTACTTCATCATCCTCTACTACTTGCCATTTAGTTTAGGGTGTTCTCTTCACAAAGTTCATCACCTAGTGAAGAGGTAGCTTGGATTTGAGTCTTCTTGACGTAGATCATCTTCGGCTTCGAAGACATCAAGCAAGCCCGTTCATTTCTTCGTGTGAACCATTACTAGAGTCCGGGAGTTCGATGATTGCAGCGAAGAGACGAATACATGGAGCTTTAGAAGTGAAGGACCGGGTCTACAAAGGTTGTATTTTTGTTCATTTCTTATGTAATGTTTGATTACATTGTTTTGTTATCCTAGTTTTCTAGTATGAATCCTTGGATGTTTGCTTAGCACCCCCTTAAATTTTTGTTATGGCATGCTTGATGCTTGCAAACCCCAGGCTAGGTGCTGAGGAAATCCCAAACATGGTATCAGAGCCTAACTAGAAACCTAGATGGTGTTAAAATAATACGAAACCGAAACAATTCCACAAAATACAATTTTAGAAACCCTAGATTTTGCTCTCAGGAATTTTTTTGAAAAGTCGTTTAAAAATTATTTCAGTAACTGTAGAATAGTGTATGTGATACAAGAAGAACACAGGTGAAATATGGGGGCATGTGCTCGGTTTTGACCTGAGCCCCAAGCCTTGAAATCCGGCGACGCCGGCCCTTTAAGCTCCAAACTACCTCGTATTGCACCAGTGCTCTGTTCTGTAAGATTTGGGGTTTCTGGTATTGTTTGTTTAGTCCATATTTTCATCTGATGATAATTTGGTTATGGGCTAATTGCGGAGTATTTCGTAGTCGTATATTTTAGCATTGCATTAGTAACCTAGACCATGTTTAACATTTCGAACGAACTTCAAACATCACCCCATAACCCCCACTGAAATTTTCAAGAGTTGGAATTTTCTACGTTAATTATATTCAATTATCGTGCAAGTAACTCTATGAACCCTCTAGAAGAACAAAAACCTTAACTCGATTCTATCCCGAAGGAACCGCGATCGAACCCTAGGGTTTGCCGTAGTTCCGCGGTGTCATAGGTGAGGCGTTGGTTTGACCCTTCTACGGCCGGATCATAGGTACTGTGGCATGTTTTGGGTATTTTAACTTCGCTCAAGTGTTGGGCTCATTGGGAGATATGGGTGTTGGTTGATTCGCTCGAAACGTTTAATATAGTCTAGTATATTGTGATATAATACTTGGAATCAACAATATTTGAATTTTATAAATCTAGCAATTTAGTCTCATTTAATCGGTTGCCACGGGATTTTGATGTGATCAAAAGTCCGTCGCAATCACGTAGCATATGCGGATACTCGCCGGGTAACATTATTAGATAGCCACACCCCATAACCCCAACCAAGTGACTGTAGGAGAACCCCGTCGCCAAAAGCATCCATTCGGGTGCTCGCGGCAGCGGTGTTCCGCTTTAGTGCACTTCGTCGACGGCATCGGGGGTGTGGCCGTCTACTAAAGTTTCCGACGAGCATTCGATCAGGATGTCGGGAATCTTGTTAAATCGCCTGACTTAATATTGAAAAGTGTTTTCGAGATCGAGACTAAAATGCGGGGTTTGTAATTGTTAGGCATGCGATGTCTAAGGAATTCATTTGGTTAGGCATGTGATGTCTAAGGTGGTTGCGGATTCCAACTGTTGTAGTTTTTCACTTTCTTTTCTGCAACCGTAAGTGTAATATGTGGGGTATCGCCGGTTTGTTGCTATACGTCAATGACAATTGGGATACGCATATTTACTTACGTTGAAGACATGTGATGTTATGTATTGCTGTGATATGTTATATTGGATCGTCGTTTTTAAATAGCCGGGTTTTTTTTATGTGAGATGAGAGTTTTTCATTTTTATTCATGTAAAAAATTGTATGTAATATTCTTTTATTGGGGCACTTCCGGGTTGAGGAAGATTTCACCGTTGATGTATATTATTTACTTTTCCGCATTAGAATAGACTCAAGAAGGAGAACACAAGTAACCGGGTTCTAGAGTCCAGTGGGAGACCATCTAGAGGCGTCGAGATAGGTCTCCTAACTCTAGAATTGGTAGGGTCACTTGCCGCTCTCGTAGGGGTCTAGGGATGTGGGTTTGGCTATTCATCATGACCGTGAAATCCGTGTTTTATACAGGCTCAAAACAAAACACGGACATTCTAGTATATCCTATATTTCATATGTTGTTTTCTGCTGCGATATCTGTGATGTGATCATTTGATATGGTGAGATAGATACTGTATATAGTATATATGATATATTATATAGACGTTGCTTATGTTTTACACCCGTGCTAGCCCTGCCCCGCTCTGCTGTTAGTTACCTAACCTAACGGTGCATGACGGGACATCGAGGCAAATGCGGATGGCATAAGCGTACGTTGTATTTATCTGTGATGTTTAGGTAACTCAAATGATGGGACATTCATTAATGAGATTAATGAAAGAAAAATAAACCTAATAATGTTGTGGAATCGAATTTTCAAAAATAGGTAGCTCTAGTTATTGCTTTGCATAGCGGTGTTCTTTGTAGAACATCCTGCACCTTCTTCGATAAGGAAAGAGCCGAGATCCCTTCACCGGGAGTAACCGCTTTAGCAATAACTAGCAGATGCTACAACCCTCGGTTTTGTCTTTTGATTGCTTTTCTAGTTCTTACTTTGCATAGTGGTATTGTGAATATCCTGCACCTCATTCGACGAGGAAAGAGCCGAGATCCCTTCACCGGGAGTGACCACTTTAGCGAAACTAGCAAAACCCTCAAAAACACTCTATTTTAAATCATTTGATTTTGCAACGAGATCATGTTCAAAGCGTTAAAGGTTTTCACAAAAACTATCCGCAACCCTCCATCATTTTAGGAAGTAGAGTACTTAGTATTCATGCTGCGTATGTTGATCATAGTCAAGACGTAGTGTACGGTAGCTAAGTGATGTCTTCCTACACAATATATGATGTGATTAATTAGGACAGTCATGTGATTATGTTGATTATAGTCAAGGGTCATATGGGTGGATCTAATTAATCATGAAATGACGGGTAGAACTTGACTAATGCTTATGATATGTTGATCATAGTCAAGGTCATAAGTGCTAGGGGTAAAAACTATTATCGGGAGTTTCAAGTGTTGAAATTTGCAATGAGATTGCATACCTTCTATGTGATAGTTGGATCTTGATACCCACTGTGAGTAATTGCTACTCCTGGGAAAGTTTTGCACTTTACAATTAGTCGAACAAGTAGGTGTCTAGAAAGGTGTCAACGGGGTTACGCCCCTGGGAAAACAAAGTTTCTTTTAATTAGGTCCGTGCGAAAGCACCGGGAACCTCTCTCAAAGTACCAGCACTGGCCTGGCTGAAAGATCGGCGAACTTGTAGGGTGTAATTAATCCCGGCTAGTTTTTCCTTTTAAGGTTTGAAGGAAGATTTGATAAAACCAGTGGGAGCCATCCTGATTAGATAAAATATATAACCAATCTAATTTTACAAGAGCACACGCAGAGTGTTTTCTTCTCTCTCTCCAGGTAGCGACCATGTCACGCCTTAATCAAGATAATAATATGAATGTATTGACCGAACCCGCTTGTTATATTATTCTTGGTCCCGCTCCAACTTATAATTATTATAAGACCGAGCAAGAATTAGGGGAATACCAGGATTCCCATGCCGCCCAAACGAAGAAAGTGCATGTTGATGCATCTTCTTCGGGTGTGTTCATTACAGAGAATTGTTTCTCAGTATACTCTACATCCTAGGTATTTGATACCGGATCAGGATTCCGCATATGTAATCTGTTACATGGGCTACAGAAAGGTAAAGAACTGAGAATAGGATGATATGTCTCTAAGTATAGAGATTGGTGCAGTTGTTGCAGCCAAATCAGTTGGCAAATATCACCTATAATAACAAATACATTAATTCTGAATAAATGTTATTAGATACCGAACCTGATATGCAACATTATATCAGTCTCTTTATTTACTAAAGAAGGATATAATTTTGTATTGTTGGATATTGTTTTGAACATTTCCTATATCAAAGTGTTGATCGGTTCAGGCACGTTATCTAAAAGCATATACGTTCTAAATCAAACCACAGTTCTTTATGTACAGAACAGACACAAAAGGAAGAGTTCAGAAATGAACAAATCCTTCTTGAGGCATTGTAGGCTAGGTCATATCAATGCGACCCGACTAACTAAGTAACATTTAGATGCATATTTAAATCAGTTTGAATTTGCATCTTGTGAAACTTGCCAGTCATGTCACAAAGATAAAATGACCATAGCTCCGTTTATTTGAAACAGAGAAAGGGTTAGTGAACTCTTGGGACTGATACATGGTGATATATGTAGGTCCCCTGTCTACACATGCCATGACTGGTTCTTTGTACTTCATTACATTCATTGATGATCTCTTAAGATTCGGACATGTGTTCCTGTTGAAACACAAGTCTGAAGCTTTTGAGAAATTCATAGAATAAAGTCAGAAGTAGAGAACCAAAACCGGGTATAAGTATTATGTCTTATGATGAGATCAAGGAGGAGAATACTTGTGCATGGAATTCTTGGACTATTCTAAAGGAGAATGAGATTCTCTCTCAGCATTACTCCTCCGTATACACCACAGCACAACGGTGTATCGGGATGGGGCAATCGCACCCTATATGATATGGTGCGCTTTATGATAAGTACTACTGAGTTGCATGTTTCCTTTTGGGAGTTATGCACTTGAGAAGCTGCATACCTGTTAAATTGGGTTCCAACCAAATCAGTGCCTACCACTCTATATGTGATATGGTATGGGAAGAGCCCATGTCTTAAGCAAGTTAGGATTTGGATTGTCCGGCCTATGTCTAAAAGCAAAATACGGACAAGCTCGAGGTAAGGTCAGTTCTGTGGAAGTTTGTTGGATATCCCAAGCATTCACAAGGGAATATCTTCTACCACACTGAAAAACAAAAGGTGTTTTATTTCTCGGCATGCCACTTTTTTTAAGAAAAGGAATTTTTTATGGAAGAAATTTGTGGTCATGAGGTAGAACTGGAAAGAGTTCCAGCTATACAAACTACAGCTGATGATTTGGTAGAGCCGGAGGATTCAATAGTTCCCGACGAATCTCAGCCTCTCCGCCGATCTAGTAGAGTTCCTCATCCGCCTGAGAGATACTTCAGTTTCTCGATGACAGTAGGATCTTGGATTGCATCATGAGATGATGACCCAACTAGTTTCGAGCAGGACATCAAGAGTGGCGACTCTGTAAGAATGGCTGGATGCTAAGCAATATGAGATGGAATCTATGTACACTAACAAAGTATAGACTTTGGTTGCTTTATATGAAGGGTTAAATCCCTATCAGAAGCACGTATATCTTGAGAAGATTACTTGGTGTAGATGAAAAAGTTGGGACTTTCAAAGCTAGACTTGTTGTAAAAGGTTTTCGCCATTAACCAAGTATGGTTTTTGATGAAACCTTTTTCCAGTACCTATGCTTAAGTCCATCCAGATCCTACTTGCCATTTGCTACATACCATGACTACGATATCTGGTAGTGGGGTGTCATGACTGCTTTTCTGAATAGTGATTTAGAAGAGAGCGTCTATAAGAATACAGCCAGAGGGCTTCGTAAATAATGGGAGCAGCGGAAATTTGTGCACGTTGCTCTATACGTTAAAGCAGGTATTGCGGAGTTGGAACGTCTGTTTTGATATGATAGTCAAAGCGTTTGACTTCATCGAAATGGTAGATGAACCTTGTATATATAAAAGGGCAGTAGAGAGTAAGGCGGCCTTCCTCGTATTGTACGTAAATGCCATACTCTTGATAGGAAAGGAGTTTCCTATGCTACACTCGGTCAATCTCTTCTTATCACATTGATTCTCCATATAGGATCTAGGTGATACCTCATAAATCCGGGTTTTTAGATCTATGAGGTAGATCTAAGTGGATGTTAGGATTCTCACCAAGTGTAGTAAGATGGTATCAATCGATCCTGGGAAGAATCACTGGAAAGCTTCCAGGGTGGTAAGGACGACTGAATATCGGTCACAGGCATTGTCTTTACCCTCAGTGGAGGGACGGTATGTGGGAAGAATTCCAAGCCAGATACCGTGACAAACTAGACGATAAAAGCTGGCTACATCGCTACCAAACATGCTACCAAAGAGGAAGTCTGGGTGTATATTTGTTCATAAGATGAACAAGGTTTCTACCATTGTGTGACAATGGAGATGTATCTTTGGCCTAGGAACCCTGGTCCCATCAGTGATCCAGACATATTCTGAAGCAGTATCACCTGATCATGGAGATGGATGATCTCTAAGAGATTGAGGTTAGGAGAGTAGACTCTGAGGATAACACGGCGAATCCACTCACCGAGGCCTGTTTTCCCAAATGTGATTTGAGAGATTTTGGGATTGTTGGGTATTGGATACTACAACAGATGGCCTTAGTGCAAGTGGGAGATTGTTAGTTATTTGTATGCCCTAGATGCCATTATTGTACATGAAATGTATATTATAATGGAGGCTTGGACATATATAGGGAGGACTTTCTCGCTCGACATGATAGTATGCTATCTGGTTGCTCTTTACTTAAACATGGAGATAGTATATTATTGTCTTGCTCTCATATGTTAGTAAAGCCCTTAGGATGTGTACTTGACTTCCAGGATTATGATGTAGATCATACTAGTGGGGCCAGGATAGTCCATGAGTTCATCCTTCAATGTTCCTAGTCGTGGGAATATCGAGACGGAGCATCGATATTCCAGAGTAGACTGGCGTATATCTTCTTGACCCATATGATGGGCGATGGATGATCCCATATCCATTGGTGTTTGACATCAGAGATGGTATACGAGTGCTCAGTGGAGACTGGGTATACTGAACGGACTCGCCGAGAACTTCTAGATGGTATTATACCTCACGTCAGATAACAGTTCTATGGTGACACTGGTGCAGGTTAGTCTACTGACTCGAGATCGTCATAGAGTCTTGTGCGGCTCGCACTGTGCTTTGATTTCCACCCTACCGCAGCTCTACTGAGTTATGCAAACATGTGGTTTTTGGGTACAGTCCCGAGTCACATGGAGGCAATGAGCGATAGAAGGGGATTCGTCTTTCCCGGTATTGGGGGTTGATGTTGCGCTATGCTCGATTGGCCATAACTAAAATCCCTGGACAGGGTAAATGTGATTTACTGGTAAGTGTTATCAGTAGTTTCACGCCCGTAATGGACCTTACATCGGCAGGACTTATCAAGTTACTGGGGTCTGACATTTACCACCCCTAGACTAGATATGCGACATATCAGATGAACAGACCGGACTGTACGGTAGTGTTACTAATTGGATTCACAGAAGTGTGAGCAGGCTTGCTTGTTGATCTTCTGATTGCTCAATACCCGGGTGGCTGTTACGTTTAGCAGACCGCTTGCGGCTTGTGGGTGTTTGATATGATCATCACCTACTGCCGGCGTATTGACGAGTATTTAGAGTCCTACACAGAAGTTTCCTGGCTCAGGCGAAACGGAGTAGGAGCACATATGAGATATGTGCTCCTACTCCATTTCGCCTGAGCCAGGAAACCTCTGTGTAGACTAATACGCGTATGTGATACCGTATTCTATTCTCGCGATTCGTATCATCGGTCGGTTATATGCGATATTGTCGGGTTATCGAATCAAGTGTTGATTCGATAGATTGATACATATGATATTAGTCGGTTATATATGATATGACCGGATCATTAAATCAAGTGTTGATTTAATGATTTAATATATAATTATATATTTGATATATTACTTTACATTAACTAGTAATGGCTCACTTAAGATTGTTTTCTCACTTGATGTGCACATAGTGTATATGTGATATATGTTTGTGTACATGATTGTATCATGCTTGATGATACATACAAACATGGGGTGTGTGTATGACTTACACCATGCTACATATAATTAAAGGTTTTATTTATTTTAAGTAATTCAAAATGGTGGCATAATTTGTCTTAGCTTGAAGCTTCATGAAGCTTGGATAACCATTGACAAAGTCCACACATTTTGTTTTTCTTAAGATATTTTTAAACTAAACCATTAGTTAGCCATGGTTAAATCTCTACATGGGTTTAGTATATGATACTAACTCACCCACGGTTGCATAACTCATTCTTATTCTTTTGTTGCTCTCATCTTCATCTTCTTCTTCACAACTCCAAAGCTCTCTAGATTTTGGATTAATGAAGAAATATAGTGAGAAAATAAAATCTAAACTGAGCCCACTTCCTACTTTATCATCCTCTACTACTTGTCATTTAGTTCAGGGTGTTCTCTTCACAAAGTTCATCACCTAGTGAAGAGGTAGCTTAGGTTTGAGTTTTCTCGACATAGATCATGTTCGGCTTCGAAGGCATTGAGCAAGCCCGTTCATTTCTTCGTGTGAACCATCACTAGAGTCTGGGAGTTCGATGATCGCAGCGAAGGGACGACTACACGGACCTTTAGAAGTGAAGGACCGGGTCTACAAAGGTTGTATTTTTGTTCATTTCTTATGGAATGTTTGATTACATTGTTTTGTTGCCCTAGTTTTCTAGTATGAATCCTTGGATGTTTGCTTAGCACCCCCTTAAATTTTTGTTGGGGCATGCTTGCTGCTTACAAATCCTAGGCTAGGTGCTGAGGAAATCCCAAACAGTCCTCACGACTCCTAAGGAGAAAATATACCTACGGGATTCTCTCGACTAGCAGGGAGAAAACCGTTTATGAGACCCTCACGGCTCATAAAGTTGAAAAGTCTTAGGCGGCAGACCTGAACCTGTTTCCTAAGCCATTGCTGCCCTGCAAGGAGATCAAGATAGACTATCTACAAGACGCATTTGCTAAAGGGACACGCCGGTATGAAATAAAATATGTCTTTTATTTATGAATCCAAATGAATACAATATACATTTCATAAAAGAATCTAAATGAATACAAGATACTCTCATTCAGGAGTAAATAAATAAGAAAAGGGAGAATATACAACGACAAAAAAAATGCTTAAACCGATGGACGATGCAGTAAGCTAATGAGTTCATCGGCCTTCCGTTGAACCTTGACTTCAAGCTCCGTTATTGCTGCAATATGGGCCCCGCCCGAGTCTGCTGAGTCTGATATGAAGCAAACCGACTCTCAAGCTCCTTTTCAGCGACTTTATGAGTTTCAACCATCTCACGGGTAAAAATAACATTTTTATCAAGAGCTACTACCTCTGTGATAGCTTCTTGAAGCACTCGCCAAATTTCGTACGCATGAATTGTCTTGGTAGTGAGTTGAGCCTGAAGTTCCCCCAAAGCATTTGAGGCTAGATCCCTCTCCGAAAATTTCCGGTTGAGCATCTTCTCACAAGACTGTAGATTAGCGGCACACCGCTCAATCCACCTCCGCAGGCTCGCCTTTGCAGTTAGGAGCTCAGAAGGAAGGCGTATGCATTCAAGATCATGTAAGCAAGCTTCCACTCGACGACAATACTCAACCCAAACATGCACCAATGTTTCGTCATGATAAGAGGCAAGGAAGAGCAAAGAAGTATTGGATTCGGCAGCAAATTATTCGGCCATAACAGAGCTACCAGCACGAAGATCTTCAATGAGAGCCGACAAGGAGTGAATATTTTGTCTCGCCGTCCCTTCAGACGTACGTCGGGCATATGGACCCGATGGCATAGAGATTTGAAACTCTAACGGAGCCAGAGCTAGCAAAGCTGGCAAGATTTATGAATAATCGGCAAGACTGGTAAACATAGGATAAACAAAACAATGCCAAGGGTGAAGCTTTACTTACCCACGGTCATGCAAGGGAGGTTTGAAATATCCCCAGGCCTATCAAGGATCTCCACTTCGTCATCGGCTTCCAGAACTGCAAAGGGCATATTAACATCGTTATAAAAAATGACAATAAAGCAAAAGGGTCAAAGAATACCGACCTTGCCCGGAAGAAAGGATGATGCTTTGCGGGGATATCGCCTGTAAGGCAGCCATATCAAGTAGGCGCTAGAAGGACTTCCGGGGAGATAGATCCATAATAGAAGCCGCCAATTCCCGTAATTCTGAAGGAAAAAAGAGTTCAGATAATGGAGAGATCATTAAAATAAAATGTAGAAGATTACCTTCTATGCTCTACCCGCTTTGAATTGGAAGGATAGCAGCTTCAGCAACCTCCTCCACATTCTCAAGAACATCACCGGAGATATTTGCTGGCATAACAGTTTCCAGTTGCGGAACAGCCGCCACTTCAGGCTCAAAAGAGGGAACAGCGGCCTCGGCAGTCCTTTCCACAATCTCCAGGACGCCACCAGAGAGATCCACTAGAGCTACGACCGGCAAGGTCGCTTCTGTGGAAAGTAAGGATGCCGAAGAGATGGAGGTCATCACCGGGAGCTCCAAGATAGAACTAACAACTTCGACAATCTCTTTTACACCCTTCAATACTTCACTAGAGACATCCATAGGGTCCGCGGCCAATGGGGTCACCTCCACTAGAGGAATGGACACCGAAGGAACAAAAGTCACTACCGGAAGTTCCAAAACAGGAGCGGCGGCTGTAGTAATCTCTTCTACACCTGCCGATGTGTCATGGGAGACATCTATAGAATCTACGGTCATGACATGACCTGGGCTCAAATCCACTTTCGTTGCTGAAGTCCCTGCAAAGTTTTCGCAAAGATAAGAAGATATAAAAAGCGATATAAATTCTTGCCAAAAGAAAAATACGGAAAACATGCATACCGATATGCCAGGATGCCTCTAGTATAGCTTTTTCGAGCCGTTGTTCCTTCCAGTGGAAATTTGCTAACCGGGCATCAAATGCGGATTCATGCCCACCGGTCTTCAGTGCCAGCTCATCTTCAGAAGCAGCCGAGATGGGCTGCTTGAAGGCTCTTTCGTCCTCTCTTCGCAAAGGACCCATATGTACTCTTCGTAGCGATGGGGGATTTTCGTAGAAGATAACTGGAGGGTAGGGCTTTTTCGGGATATCCACATTCTCGGTCTCATCCTGCGAGCGCCTTAAACCTTCAGCTAATTGCGCGGCTTCCTTAGCGGACGAGCCAGGGTAAATAAGACCGGCACCCGACTCCTCCATAGCTATTGGTTCATCCTGAATGAACGGCTCGGACTCAAGCAAGATGTCCAGTAAGCCGGCGACCGATCTCTTCTTTCTTTTTAAGCTGGAGCTAACACAATAATAAGATCGCTTCCTTCCCTTCGGTGCTATGGCACGACGTTGTCCAACCTCGCTTTCGGTATCCGCTTTTAGAGATACCACCGCTGATGACACCGCCATTGATGGCACCACCGCTGATGACACCGCCACTGATGGCACTGCCGCTGACGCCTCATTGGAACCCTTTGCTTGGGCTCTAATACGCACTGGCATACCAGCAGTGCGGGGAGTCGATTTTGTTTCTGCGGCCTTGGGGATAAGTACCACACCGCTATCCCTCAATGGAGGACGAACCACTGTTCGCGGCCGCAACGGATCACCAGTGGCTTAGGCCAGAGATGAAGATTGACATTCAAAGAGTACCCGCCTCTCCTCGACAATGACGGGACCGACTCGATGACTATACCAACACGTAAAAACCCTACACACCTTGGAATATAGTCAGCCTCGAGGATCATGAAATGGGAGCCGGTGTTCAGCCGCATGAAGTGATGGGTGACGTCACGCGTGACTTCCAGAGATGGGGTAGGCTCAACTAAGAACGCCTCGAAAGGGACACCCTGGTTATAGCCCAACTGCTAGGCGAAGCGGTGCGGATTGTACCGCATAAAAAGGGCCATGTTATTCTGATGGAACACCAAGTAGCCCGGCCTAATCGAGTACATGTGCATGATCTCCTTAGGTTTTAAAGATGACGCTCCACCTTTCGACAGATCAAACAGCTGCTGGATAAACCCGCGGAAGCAGAGAGGACTCGGTGGCTAAAAACCATCCTGCCCTCCTTGGAGTATGGGTTAAGCAGCACGCGGAGGGCTCCTAGCTGGGTCGGATCAGGAGCGGAAGCATCCACCAACCTCATAACCCGTGGGAAGATGTAGGAGTCATAGAAATCTGGCCACCGATGCGCTGCGAACGCTCCCAGTACATGCATCTCGATCCACGACGTGAAGTAGTGGAGGGAGGAATTCATGACATCTGTGCCTGGGGTTGAAGTGTTAGCCGCAACACTTAATCCATGATAAAGATGTGATAGTCCCGCAATGCCAACGGCCAAGCGTGCCCCTTCGGCTACGCGATGAGCGGGGTAGAAGACGGAGGATCTCATGAAGCGTCGATGCGTCGGAATGGCGAGCCAACTGAGCCAAAGACTGATGAAGCCGATGAAGAAGGTCTCTTCGTCCATGCTAGGGGCCGCAATTGCATTGAAGGGCACGGCCGACGAGGCCAGAATGTAAAATTGCAGCAAGTCCTCTTCTTTGGCCGGCAGCTTATTCAGCCCAACCCAAAAGGGTCGTTAATGTTCACAAATTTCGGAGCCTCTTTTGAAAAAACATTTTCACGGAGAAAACAGGCGATGAAGCTCTTATAAGTGACGCCCTGTCCTTCTGACTCCGCGAACAGCTTCTCGAAAATACCCAGAGACTTGATCAGACTGGGGTACTTATGACGGACAGCATTTTCAGTCGTCAGGTTGTCAAGCATAGCAGGCACAGTTGTGAACAAATACTCATCGGGAGGCAACAACTCTTCATAATGCTCTCCTCTGATCGGCAATCCGGAGATCTCGCGGAACTCTTCCAATGAAATCGAGACCTCACGATCCCCTAGCAAGAAGGTGTTGGTGGGAAGATTCCGTTGGTTCAGGAAAGCTTTAACCCACCAGACGTGAAGAGCCGGGTAATGAAAAAGGGACGTGTGCACCGCTTGATACAGCCCAACTCTCTGCAACCGTGCACGGTGGACGGAAAGAACATACCGAGCCCAGGGAAGATAGCCTACTGGGTGGCGAGGGGTAAGTCCTAGTTTATAGACTTGTCCCTAAGGTTGGGCTTCACCTTGACAGATGCGATGCCCCAAGATATCTATGGCCGGCAAAGGCTGGTTGGGTATCCCAGTTGTTGACGGCTCAAGCCGGCCTGCAAGAGTCCAATTAGCCACCTCCACCGCACAAGCGGTCTGCGGACGCCCCATCAGCAATATGGGGCGGAGAGGCTCTGTTGGCATCTCACAAGTAAAGCTGCGGCGGCCCCGGATAATGTGCCCATACCAAACTCCCCATAAGAGCAAACTAGTACAGTCCTTGTCATAGGCCCTGATCATTGCCATAGCTTCCTCATCCGACGGCGATTGTGGGAAAGCGGCGTCCGAGCGAGTAAAAGGAAAGTAGGGAAAAGAAGTCATTGTTCCTGAAACAAGGGAAGAAAGACCGTTAATGAAACATATATATATAACAACAGAGGGAAACGACAGAGAGTTTGTTCTCTATGGGACCACTGATTGCAAAACCAATGGACCCCATAAAATCAATTTGGCGGCTCACCAATGATAAGACAGGACAATCATTGTGAGAATAAAAAAGGATTCTCATTAAATAGACACGGGAGTTTACAC
Organism: Agapanthus africanus; assembly: GCA_030015575.1. Taxonomy (NCBI): domain Eukaryota; kingdom Viridiplantae; phylum Streptophyta; class Magnoliopsida; order Asparagales; family Amaryllidaceae; genus Agapanthus; species Agapanthus africanus. The sequence goes on from JASDDO010000016.1 coordinate 390,614,785, forward strand.
AACTCTTGACATCCTCATAGAGAAAACAAGTTCTGTTAAAATACCCAACGAATTTAAATTCGTGCAAATAAGGAAAAACCCCTATGAAAATGTTCTCAAGAACACCAGGGAATGAAATTCCTTAAAGACCCTTTTGATCTTTCAGAGCTAAGCTCTTCGGTGAGGAATTAAATTCCTTTTATGCAGAGGAATTAAATTCCAGAAACCCCCATGTTGAGGAAACGAAAAATAAAAATTCCATGAATTCTTAAAGATCAGAAGGGGAATGCCCAAAACATTGAGGTTTACTACTCAAAGATCACGTCTTTGGATCTCTAAGAGATGTGTTTCAGAAGAGAGCAAAGCTCTTATGGTGGATTTAAAATCCAGGAATTTTTTTTAAGAAAAGGGTTTCTTTGTTGTTCAAGATCTTTACCTAAAAAGGGTTTCTTTTTCTGACAGAGTTCAACTCTGGAATTGCAATGGGCAGAGAACTAAGCTCTGAAGAAGAGAATTAAATTCTCGAAGAAGACAAGGAAAGAAGAAGATGAAAGAACAGTGGCTTCCCAAAGACCAAACCCTTACATTTATAAGATGTGACAAGGGCGGTTCACCTCCCCATTCTCCTAGGCAATCCAACGGCTGTAAAGATAACAGCGTTGCACTCACGTGCAAGCCACGTGAAAACAACGCCGTGGGGGCATTTGTTCCCTTATAAAAAAATATATAATAATAATAAATAAAAAGCGATGGGAAAAGTTCCCCTAATAGAGTATCATGTGCCCACACGTGATGTGCCTTGGAGCAAAGACTATAGGCATTGTGCTTAACAATTAAAGCTAAAATTGAGCCTCATGTGCAAACACGTGAGCATCTATATACGAAATATATAGGCGCCTTCCTAAAAAAAATAACATGCCAGAGAAGCTCACGTGTCAGCACATGATGCTCTTTGTTGGGCTTAATTTTGTAGGGGTCACGTGCCACACGTGACATTCCTGAACATCAGCTCACGTGCCAACACGTAATGCCTTTCTCTGGGACTGCTATATATAAGCAAACCAGTTTAATGCTATGGGGGTCGCGTGCTAAACGTGAGGGTTCCTAATCACCTTCCAAACTGATAGAATTAAATTCTAAATAAAAGGGATCAAAACCTTATTTGGGAAATATTTCCTTAGATCTTTCTAAACAAGAAAGATTACACTCTGTAAAACAGAGCACCGTTGGATTAAAAATCACCAATCTACAGAATAAGCTCTGTATGGGAAAATATTTCCCCAATCTTTCTAAACAAGAAAGATTACGCTCTGTAAAATAGAACACCGTTGGATTAAAGATCCAATGGTGATTAAAAATAACTAAGCTACAGAATAAGCTCTGTATGGGAAAATATTTTCCCAGTCTTGTTAAAAACAAGAAAAATATCTTCTGTAAAACGGAAGTCTTTGGATCAAAGATCCAACGGTGGATAAAAATCCCCAAATCAATTAAGATCTCTCAACGAGAGATTTTCTTAACTAAATCAACAAACCTGCCTCTACTATATAAAGGACCCGAGACTTTAAGTCAGAAAGGAGGAGACCCCCCATAAGATTGAAGAAACAAAAAAAAAGAAGAAGAGCTCTCTTTTAGAAAAGAAACCCTAGGTAAGAAGAAAGACATAGAGATCATTTTATATCTTCTTCGCCATTTCAAGAGTTTAACTGTTCTAAAAAAATTTAGTTCTGCCTCCGGTTGAGGTCTGCAGAAGCAGATCTCCCGACAAGTTGAGAATTTAATTCTCATCGGGAAGATTCTGTCATGCAGACTCAAAACTTAGAGGAAACTAAGTTTGAAGTATTTAATTCTTCCCAAAGATATAGGAATTTAATTTCTCTGATAAAACTAGGATTTAACCCTAAAAAGAATTTAATTTTTATCAAAATAAACGATCTGAAATGCTCAAAACTCAGATCAAGATTTCCATGCACATAAAAGAAATGATTAGCGTTCAACGCTATTATGACAGATCACGTGTTCCCACGTGAGCATCTCTAAGGAACAAAAAGGAACAACTAAGATCAAATCACGTGATCCCACGTGACCCTATAATAGTGCTCAACACTTTCAAAAGGAAAAGGAGAATAAATCCAAAGACAGTTCCCATTTTGGGGCGCCTCACGTGATCCCACGTAACCCCCTAATAATGCTCAGCACTTTCAAAAGGAAAAAGAGAATAAATCAAAGACAGTTCCCATTTTGGGACGCCTCACATGATCCCACGTGACCCCATAATAGTGCTTAACACTTTCAAAAGAAAAAGGGGAATAAATCAAAGACGGTTCCCATTCTGGGGCGCTTCACGCGATCCCACGTGACCCCTTAATAGTGCTTAGCACTTTCAAAAGGAAAAGGGGAATAAATCCAAAGCCAGCTCCTATTTTGGGGCGCCTTACGTAATCCCACGTGACCCCCCAATAGTGCTCACCACTTATAAATGAAAAAGGGAATAAACCCAAAGAATCAGTGCCCAATTCTCAGGCGCCTCACGTGCCACACGTGAGCGCTCCAAATTTCAGTGTTCAACAATGCTTTAGAGACTCACATGGGAGCACGTGAGTGCCGAGCAGATAATAGTGTTTAACACTATGAGAGGCCAACCTTAGCCCAAATTAGCCAAAACCCCTTTGATCATCAATCAACCGAGCCCTCTTATACTCAGGTCTCCCCAAATCGATCTTAGTTCCAAAGATGACTAATGATCTCCTAACAGATAGTGTCTAAAATGGTGTTCATTCCACAATGATCTTTCCCTTCAATCTGGAATTTGGTTCAAGGGTACATCTCTCCATACCTCTGATACATGTCGTTGTAATTCTTCAACATTTTCAAAGAGGTGGAGGGTCCCGACAGCCAACAGTTCTTGGGTGCATTCCCAAACCCATGAGCATATCATAATAGACCGCAATGTCCTTAAACTAGCTATGGACCGTAATATCCTTAAACTAGCTATGGACCGCAACGTCCTTAAACTAAACCCTCATACCAAAAATGATGATCTATGGACCGTAACGTCCATAAACTAAAGCAATAGAGCCAAAATGCTCTTTTGTTGGGTCTGAATGATCCCAAAAATCATGCTGAGTAGATCTTAGTCTAAAATTAGACTAACGCATGCTCAACAAACATTTAAATTGATCTTAATCCCAAACGAGATTAACGATCCTTAAACCAAACCCAAATCTAAGAGAATGCGGATTTGGACTAATCCACGCCCTACGGGCGACAACACAAATTAGTCTCCGTATACAATCCACGGGCAACCAAAAATAAAACAAACACACACTACACGAAGTGAACATCTGGAACAGAAGAAAGTGGTTATCTCTACGCGGTAACGTAATTAACTGCAGGGGCTTGCGCCTGCAGGGAAGAGTGTCCACACAATCAAAAATCCCTCATAATGAGGAGGAATATGGCGAAGTCCGCTACAACGGCTGCATCCGTTTAAACCTCCGATACACGGTACCATAAATCAGCTTGGCAGCTTCGGAGAGGTGGACGGATAAACCCAAATAGCATCTGCCCCCAAATTCAGGCAAGACGTCCGTCTTTCCCGGCTTTCGGCGGTAAATATGGATAGTTGTCTTTGGGGCAAGCCTTGTTCAATTCTGTGAAATCGACGCACATGCATCATTTCCTATTTGCCTTCTTCTCCAGCCAATCCGAGTAGTCCAGGTTTCTGATGAAATTGGCGGCGAGCAATCGATCCACCTCGTCTTCTATCGCCTTTTGTTTAACCGGTGCAAAGCTTCTCTTCTTTTGTTGGATAGGCTGGGCCTTCAGGTCGACCCTAAGCTTGTGGGAGATCACATTAGGGTCTATCCCGGGCATGTCCGCTGGCGTCCAAGCGAATACGTTCGAGTTATTTAATAGGAACCGGATCAGGCCTTCGCGGGTGTCTCTTGTCAAAAGAGAGCCGATCTAGACTGTCTGACTGTCGACTCCCTCTATGAGGAGGACTTCTGTCAACGCTTCCACTGGGATACCTCGAACCTCCTTTTGGTCGTCGCGTGTATCTAAAGACCCCTGGAAATAATATGTGTCTTCAAAATCATCGCCTTACTCTCCGGCGGGGAACGCCGAGGCGAGGCAAATCCTGGCAGTTTGCTGGTCCTCATAGGCCCGGCCTATCCTTCCATTATCCAAAAGGAATTTGAGCGCAAGGTGATAAGTCGAGATCTGAGCCTGGAGGGCGTTTAAGGTAGGGGCATCCCAGGAGAATGTTATAGGACGACGGGACCTTAGCAACGAGGAAATTTACCGGTACGGTTCACGTCTTTCCCGCTTCCCCAATGTTGAAGAGAAGGGTGACCGATCCTTCGACCGGGATGGAATGGTTGGTGAAACCAGAGAGGACGTGGGAGGTCAGCTGAAGAACGGATGAACATAACCCCATACACTGAAAACGGTCATAGAATAGGATATCCGCCGAACTCTCTGAATCGACCAATATTCTCTGGACCCCATCACGGTGAACTCGGGTCGTTATCGAGGATTGATTGATGGTTTTGAAAGTGTACCCATAGGTTCTAACCTATAGGCCCCTTAGCGTATCATTTTGGTTTTCGTGTGTCATTTTAGTTTTGATTTGGTTTTAATACGCATTTATGATACGTTGATGAGTAGGTACCCCATGAAGACTTCGGGACGACAAGCAAGAGCGTGGCGACGTCGACAAATGAAGACGCAAGGTGAGTAGATTATATCTACGGGGGAAGTCGGGTGGATGGCGTATAGCACCCCCGCAGTCCGAAGTTGGTATACTATATATGTATATATTATATATATGATAGTTTATAGTGTGTCATGGATATTGTGTTAGGTCTACTATGGTTAGATTAGGACGTAGAAGTAAACTGGTGTAGTTCCTAGTCGCGAACCCTAGAATAGGTTTACACCCACACGCACACCCTTGCATATTCATTATACTTATACTGTGTTGATGAAGTTATTGGATGACATTGGAGATGAGTCGACGATATTGGGCATAGTGCCATGAGATCGGTGATATGATGTGATTCGTATTTGGGATATGATCAGTCGAAAATATTGCATTTTTAACACGTCAATTTCCTTATCATTTGCACTCATCTAGAGGTGTTCAGTATTAATATAGCACATATTAGCAAAACAGCCGTACAATACCAAATAACATGTGTTATGTATAATAACCGACATTTTGAGGGAAATTGGGTGTTTATCATGGCATCGCATCATCTTTGTATAGCGCAACACTTGTTTCGAGAATCTGTGCAGGAAATTCCAGGAGAAAAGCCGAAACAGTCAAAAGTGCTGAGAAAATTACACCAAGTCTATGATTTGAGATCTGGTAGTTGTCACGACCCGAAAGTACGGAACGTGACCGGCACTCAGATTACGAAGCGTCTAGAGGCGCAACGTAACCTAAGTAAGCCGAAGCCCAGAAATCTAAACCATAAAAGAAGAAGAAGTAAAGGAAAATATGAAGAAAACAAGTTTAAAAGCATCATCCAATTTTCTCAAAAATTTCGGCAGAGTCTCCTTTGTAAAAAATGGCCACAAACGGGTACAACAAGTATAAATATATATAAACAATAAAAAGCATCCCCAAACGGGATCTAGCTCTACGCCAAAAAACGAAAACAACCACACCAATGCACAATAGTATACAACACCAAAGGGAGAGGCTCAAAACTAAAAAGAACACAAATCCACCAGATAACATAATAATACAAGCGCGACTCTAAGGTCGAAATAAATAACTGGTCCAGTAACTATCAAGTAATACAAGTTTGGTTGATGGAGCTTACTAGATACAAATGAAATAATAAAAGTACAATGGCGGTTCAAATACAAATGAACCAACCTACCGTGCAAATCACCCTGAATGAATGGATGTGCCAGCAAACTGCCAGGGAAACCTGTACATCGAACCTGTAATAAAATTTGGCACAACGGGGGTGAGTTGCCAACTCGTGAGTAGAAGATATCTGCGAAAAGAAATCGAATGCACGACGCTGTCCTAGGTCATAATAATATACTAATATAATACTAATCATCTAGTAATGGCAGGGTAATAAACTACGTGTAGTGCAAAAGCTCCGTGCCCGTGTCAGTGCCTCAAATAGTAATATGTCATGTGAATGAGTATGCATGCACCATGAATGTAAAACAATCAATCCTGAAATCTGGATATATCTGTATAAGAAATCTTTTGCTTTTATCATGGTAAAATGTGTATAGAAATCTGAAATATCAACGATGAAATCCATGGAAATCCGTGTCAAGCATCGACAAAAAACATATAAATCTCAAGTCTCAATACCTCATAATCTCAATGTCTCATAGTCTCAATATCTCGGGCTCCGTCAGTCCGGATCGGCCCATATCTCACGACAACGGTCGGTATCCTCCGGATATCCGCCGCGCCAGACATCACCGGTAGGTAGTCCTCCCCTGCCAGGCTCATCGTTTACAACTCGATCTTCTTGCCCCGGGGTACCATACCGGGCCAACCATGTACCCGAGACGGTTCATCCACTCCTCGAATCGGGTCTCGAAATCCAACAGAAAACATGAAATCTCATGGTGGACGACACATACATCACGAGAAAACCGCATCTTATATTTTAAAAAGAGAGAAGGAGAGAGAGAAGTTTTTATATATTCTTGCGGTTTTCCCCGAAATCCAGAAATCTCATAGAAATCCAAAATCCCAAAATTATGAGTAAGTATATGATAAGTGTCGGCATATGCCCCATAATACTGCATGATAACATGAAAATGTGAATGCATGAAATGTCTAAGTAATAAATGCCATGTCTATACTAACACCAGAGAGTAATCACAATATATATCGATCTAGCTGTTAGCTGATTCTATCAATAAAAGATAATATGTTTTAAAGTGTATGTGACATAGCAATTACCGATGATGATGTGTGTGAGCCGGCAAATACGTGGGCGTGGAATATGCGCATCATCGGTAATGGTGCTGGTGTCCTAACAGGCAGAGTTTTATACTGATTATAGAAACATATGAATAAACATGCACGATGATGATTACAGTCTGAAAGTAAAGACGGATGTGTATTATCCACTCATTTGATATACAAGTATAACTACAACTATATGTCTCGAGCCTAAACTAGTGTCCATCTAACCTCCTAAGGAACTAAACCTAAGAAACTAGTCGATAAGAAATAAGAGTACACCTAAAATCTGAGTCCATATCTCTAATAGTCGGCGATCCAGTCTCAATAGCGTCACGTACGTAGTACGGCTTCCTCAAATTAAGAGTGCGGATCAATCATCACATCTATGCCTCGTACGATAAAATCCATCGTACGGCATCCCAATATCGGGGTACGGGTCAAGTATCACCTACGTGTCTCATCATTCGTATAATATCATCATCAATTCATGTCATGATCGAGGTACTGTACTGTAATCGCATACATCAATCATATATCATTGCCAGCACAATCATACATCGTTAAGTTATCCTCAGAAATATCATGTCATATGTATCATATTGTGATTAAGTCACACTTAGATCATATCGTAATCAAGTCACACCTATATATGATATCGAACTCAAGTCACACCTATATATGATATCGAACTCAAGTCACACCTATATCATATCAGAATTTCAGGTACAGCTTACGGTCCGGGTTCTATTTTAGAGTCCCATATACTTCAATATCATCACCACCCTTTATTATTGTTCAAGTATACAAATCCATTATCTCATTTTCTAATGATCCGCTAACATCATAACATGACTGTATAGCCAAGAATCACAGCATCAGCCCAGTTATATTGTTTCACCCCCGTATATCATATCACATCCTTGTATCACATATACGTATTGTGTATATATATATACCTACACCTAGTCCTATATATATATATATATATATATATATATATATATATATACATACACGTATACACCATGTCGAGTCTCAGTGTATGCGTGTGTATCTACCTGAAACCTACGAATCTCCTCCAAGATATTCATCCTCGGGTAAGGTCTTTCTAAATCAATCCAGTCCAACCTAAGGTCACTACTAGGGTCCTACCCACCGAAATTCTGAGGTCACGTCTGGCTTTCTAATGACAATAAGTACTTATTCCTATTCTACGCTTGCGGGGGTGCTAAACGCCATCCACCCGACTTCCCCCCGTGGATATACATCTACTCACCTGGTCCTTGTCTGCCGAAGATGGTGTCGCCATCCTCTTCTTCATCACCCGCAGTCCACGTGAGGGGTACCTATACGCAAACATATATAATATCATAAACTGAATCACGGACAAAACCAAAACGACGCACGAAACGCGCATAGGTTAAAACCTATGTCCCGCTCATGCAAAAGAACCAAATATCGCTCGATATCGGCGTACAAATGCCGACTGATCGAGATAAATATCAACAAACAACTCATAGTTTTAAAACTCATTACTTATAATATAAAACATGATTTAATTCATCGAAACCCTAAAAAATCGATCAAATCGTCCGATTTCGTAAAACCCGAAAATACCAATTTACCGTTTTACTTCAAAACTTGATGTTTAAAAGAAACTAATAGTCATAATATTCATTAAATAACATAACTAGATTATAGAAATCATTACCATATTTTTAACACCCTAATTTGTATTAAATCGAAATTCTAGTTTGCAAACTTATCCGATTTCGATACTTTTAAGAAAAAATTTACAATTCCACAATTACACTTGATTTTGCACATTTCAAATTGTTAAACCCCTCCTTGAAACATTAAGGATGTGCTAAAACCCTAGCTTTATTTTTAATCCCCCATTTTAAATAAATTTTCAAAACCTAGTTTAATAAAAATAGCAATATTGTGACAATTTTAAAGTGAAAGCTAGAAATTTGTAATTAGATTATGCTTCACACTCAATTTATATATTAATCTACACATTAACACCACAATCTAATAATAAAAACCCTCATTATAATTTTATCTAACCTAATTATATATTTTGTAAAAATCTAGTTTGCAAAAAGAACCTAATTCAAACAATTTAAATGCAACAACTAGCAATTTTGCTACTAGATTAGGTTTAACATTTCCTAATATGTTAAACTACAAATTTAGATCAATACCCAAGAATGAAAACCCTAATTAGATCATCAACACCTCTCTTGAAAATCATAAGCAAACAATTTAAACCAAATTCCACACTTAAACTACTAAATCTAGCAAACTTAAACTACAATTAAACACTAGATTAGGATTATACCTCACAAGTGATGATTCCTAGCTTGCACTAGTCTCTAAGACACCTCTTTTATCCACTTTTAAAAAAATTAGGGTTTGAGAGAAATTAGAATAGGATTTAGGTTAGAAATTGTAAGGAAAAGTGTGTAATTTTTGTGGATTTTATTGATTTTTGCAAGGATTTTTGAAGAAGGAAAGTGGGGGGAAAATTAGGGGCTGTAGGAGGGGGGTCTCGGCCTGGTTGTTGAAGGGAATGAGAGGAAGGAATTGTGTGGAAATTTCCATATAAAAATATCATCTAAGGTCAATTAATGCTTTCACATCAAAACATTTCAAAAAAAACCCTTTTTCTTTCCATTTTTCAACCCCCTTTTACCATAAACTATTAAACTTGAAAAATTTTGCTAAATTTTTTGTTACACTTAATTTTAATTTATTATGGTTCCTAATTATGTAATTTACCCAATTAAATTTGTATTTATCACTAACTAAATGCATTTTTAAAAGCTTAAAATAATATTAAAAATAATTAATTAAGGAAAAAAAATTAATTAACTAGAAAATTTTAAGTGGCATTTTAGTGACCAATTTATAGTAATATCTTATCTAAATTTTGAATAATTAGATCTATAATGAAAAATACCTATTTTGACTTTTTACGGAAAAGGCTGCTAATTTAGCCGATTACCGAAAAACTGCCTAAACGATTTTCGAAACGTTACAGTAGTATTCTAGAAGGACTTTTGAGATTCAACATGTTAGAAAAATACCATGAAGTCAGCACAAACATTTACAGGAGTTTCCATGCCCAAAGGACATCAAAGAGCCGTGGATCCGCGGCCATAACCCCCTTGGCGCCACGGATCCGCGGCCACCTAGTAGTGACGTCAGCAAATTTTGGTGTCAGGTTTCTCCTTTCAGTGGGTACGCTCATTCAAGCTATGGCAATTTCCAGAAATCTCCAGAAGCTTCAGTACGAACAGCAAAGCTCCTTGTTTAAGCTAATCATGTTCAAGCTTCCAAAGCAAGCTACTTAACAAACTAAGCCTCGAAGCTTCTCCCTAACCTCCAAACTTATGAAGGAAGCTAAGCCAAACTAACTATCTCTAGAAGTTTCTACCTAACTACCTAGCTTACAAGGGAAGCTAAACTAAACCTAGCTTCTAAAGGAAGCCAAAGCTAATGAATGCTATAAAAGGGATCCTAAGGCTTCACTTCTAGGGTTGTTCTTCATCTCTTCCACAAGTTGAGTGACACAACTTGTGCTTTCAAAATCCTAACCCTAATCTATTCAAATCCAAGCCAATTTCAAGATCCCCAAGTACAATTCAAGTTGGATATCATCAATTCTTGATTCTTGATTTTAATGTTTTTCTTGCTATTAGATTTAGATCTAGATAATTCTTGAAATTCACTTTTAAATCTTGAATCGATTTCTCTTTTCTTTTCTCTTTAATTTTCAATTTATCTAAATCAAATTCGAACGGATCATACTTTCCCTGCGGACGATCCGTATTCACTTACGCGCTACATCGACACCGTTATTGATTGCGGTTAATAAAAATTCTTTGATTGTGATCTTTATATACATTTTCAAAACACGACACACAAAGAATCATTCAAATCAAATGGCGCCATTGCCGGGGATAGTGTGCTAATTTGTTCGTTTTTGAAATTTGAGTTGAAAAATTTATTCCATCAAAAAATTTAGATCTAAATTCGCACAAACACTAAACGATTTGTTGTGATTTGTTGCGAGGAAATCTGGAATCTGCTGAGCAAGAGGAAAAATATTCTGAACATTCCAGGGAGCTCAGTGAGGCAACAGAAGCATTTGCCTAAATTTTTGTGCAGTGATCTCTTGAAAGGACCGCGGATCCGCGGCTATTGGCAGCCTCCCGCGGCGGAAACGCGGCAATACTGTAGCTTCTCTGTGCGAAATTTTTCTGGTATTTCTTGTACTTTCTTATCTCCTCCTCTTTCTGCTCCAATAACAATTTTCTGCAGGTTTTCTTTGCAAAAATTCGCAGCGCCGCAAAAATAAAATAATTGTGCGTGTTTGATCTTGGTTGTTTGCATTTTTAATACGGAAATTAAGGGGCAAAGACCAAATTCAGATTAGGTGGGGAGTTCATTACCCTTCCTAAACCCCGAAAATCGCAAAACTGCATCCGCATCACCCTCATTAATTAAAAGAAATCTAGACTTGACTCTAAGGACCGTCGCGCTCACTTAGGACAGGAGAAGGCCGTGGGTAATCTATTGCTTATCCGCGTTTCTTTTGTGGTGTTTAAGGCAAGTGTGTCTAAGGCAAGTGGTTACTTAATTAGGCCCACTACTTACGTAGTGAAGAACCTCCCACTTACCTGGCACTTACCTGGCCACAGGAGAGACAAAGAGGCAGTGGAGGATTGATCCTGCGACTTGTCTTTTGGCAGTTAGGAGCGGTCTAGAGCCTTGACCTAGGTGACCACTAGACTTAGGGTTGTGTGTGCATTTTTGTGATTTGCATTTTTTTTCAAAAATCCGTATCTTTTTCAAAACAAACACCACCTTCATTCATTTCCCCTAATTATATCAACGCCGCCACTTGTACTAAACCCTTTTAGTGCAAGATAGGCTGGACACGGGATTCTAGTGCCCGTCTTGTCCGCGTTTTCCCTTATCGACCCTAAAGTTGGTATTTCTACCTTTTCTTTTTCCTACCACCACCGCGATGGACGGTTATCCATCAAACTTTTACACCACTCTGCCACCGTCCGCAGGTGCGCAGAATCCTCCACGCATTTCTCTCCAAGAGAGATGCTATCCTTCACGTGTTTCCCTTCCCACCTGTCTTTCTATACCACTTGCCAACGGGGAAAATTTTGAAATCAACCCCCAATTCATCGAACTGTTACCCAAATTTCACGGTCTTGATTCTGAAGACGCATACGTTTTTATCTCCAAATTTGAAAACGTATGCGCAATGATTGGAACGTCACAACTGTCTATGGATGCTCTGCGTTTACGTTTTCTCCCATTCACTTTGTGCGATTTAGCCGAGAAGCGGCTTTATAACACAACCGCACATTCTATTTCAAAATGGAATGAATTTGTAAAGCATTCCTAAAGAAATTTTATCCCAATCACAAAACCAGCCGTGTTCGGAGCGAAATCTTCAAATTTACCCAACTTCCCAATGAACTATTCTGGAAATGCTTTGAACGGTTCAAGGATCTTCTTATCCAATGCCCTCATCACGGAATCTCCAGATGGGATTTGTGTCGAATTATCTATGAGGGTATTGATCTTACTACTAGACAGATACTTGAAACCATGTGTCAAGGTACCTTCATGACCAAAGATTATGGTGAAGCTTGGAAATATCTAGAAGATTTAGCTCAAAACACTTTACAATGGGAAAGTGTTAGACCACTACTGCCTAGGGAAGAGGTCAATCAGCTCGATGTTTCCGTCATAATGAGAGCCGAAATGGCCACAATACAAAGGAAACTCGACGCTATAGAAAACAAAATCTCTTCAGCCTCCCTAAACCAATACACACTTCCCAAAACCGTGTGTGGCTGCTGTTCAAACCCTTCACATTTGACGGAAGAATGTCCTTTGAATGTACCGTTTCAAGGTCATACTAATGCGGCATTTCAGCAAAGACCTGGAAACGATCCTTTTTCTTCCTCATATAATCAAGATTGGAGGAATCAGCCTGATTTTTCTTGGATCCAACACCAACCTCAATACACGGATCTAAACCAAAACACTTTCCAAAGGGTCCCTCCACAGCAACAGCAACCACCACAACCAAGTCAGCACCCCTTCCAACCACAAAATTTTCAAAACCCGGCCAACAACTTTGATCCTTTTTCTGCCGGAACCAATAACACCTCTGCACTCGAACAAACCATGAATTTGTTTCTGACAAATTTCATGCAATTTACGGCAAATTTTCAGTCTTCCATCGATAAAATCCAGAAAAACTCTGACTCCCAAAGTGAGAGTATTAAATCGATGAAAGAACAAATTGCACAATTAAAAGCCGAAATGAGTGCAAGAGAAAAAGGGAATCTTCCAGCTCAACCCCTACCTGATCCTGGACCTTCATATTACACAAATGTGGATGCATTTACCACGTTGAGATTTGAAAGAGTGCTAGACAATCATGTGGGTAAACAGATTGATGTTGAGGAATCAAATGAACCCCAGGCTTCCACTTCCACTTCCACTCACACTTCTACTTCTTACCCAATTTCGTCTAATTTACCGTTTTCTTCCGAGCCTATTCTCCATTTTCCCAAAGGCTCGAACCCTCCACCCACTTCACCTTTTCCACCCCCACAACCTTCTCCACAAATGTTGGACCCAACACTTATTGATAGAGCTCCATTTCCAAATAGGTTGAGGTCCAACAAACCCAATGCCCAAATGGAGAAGCTTGTGGACATGTTTAAGAAAGTTAATATCAACATCCCTCTCCTAGATACCATCCAACAAGTTCCGTCCTATGCGAAAACTCTTAAGAACTTGTGCACTAGGAAGAGGAAGACTCAAGTGCCCAAGAAGATATTCATGGCAAAGACTGTAGACACGGCTTTCCCCCAACAATTACCACGGAAACGTAAGGACCCTGGCTGTCCTACTATTTCTATTTCTATTGGGGAGAAACACATCAACCGTGCTCTACTTGACCTTGGCGCTAGTGTTAACTTGCTTCCATACTCGGTTTATGAGCAGTTAGGTATCGGAGTGTTAAAGATCTCGAGCATAACTCTCCAGATGGCTGACCGATCAATCACCAAACCTAGGGGTGAACTGGAGGATGTGTTAATAAAAATCGGGGAATTTGTATTCCCTGTGGACTTTATTGTAATTGATACACGGCCTGTAGCGAACCCACGGAATCACATTCCGGTGATTTTAGGTCGCTCCTTTTTGGCCACTTCCAATACTATCATCAACTGTCGTAATGGCTCTATGACCCTATCCTTCGGGAATAGGTCAATTGAGCTGAACATTTACAAGTTGGGAAGTGTACCCTCCGAACCTACTGCACAGGTCTGTTCTGTCGACTTAATGGATGTCGACAGCAGCGAATTTGACAATCCTCATGATACCGATCTAGACTCTTTTCATATGTTGTTGTTTGACCCAACTATGTATCATACACATACGGACTCTTCCACCGAGTTATCCGGGTCAACAACTAACACTGATTATGAACTGCTTTTAGAGTCTGAAAATAACCCCGCACTTTGTGATGACATTATTCTTCGGGGTATTGATGAGACTTTTGAGGAAATCTTCGCTGAAGAACTCGCATTTCTGAACAATACGGGTGTTGAGATGAATCATCTCCCAGTCATTGAAATTGAACCTCCAACCGTTCTTCTGGACTGTAAAAAGGATGCGAGTAATCCATCACATTCACTGCATCGTCTCTCCAAAATAAGATGCACACACTTTCTATTCACCACTTACCCTTTCCCCACTTCTTCTTCCACCAACATGAGCACTGCATTGATAAAATTTTCGAATGGTTGGTGTTGACCTTCGGTCTTTGGAAAGCTTGGTATCGACCAATAATTTTTGACCCCCTCATGTGATTTTCAAAGATTAACATTGTTTAACTCAAGTTTGGGGGGGTACAATCTGGCTCCTGAAAAGAAAATTTTTTACACCAAAAAAAAATGAGCCAAAAATAAGTTTGGGGGAGGATCTTCACTTAAATATTTTGCCCCCATTAATAAATTTCCTCCCAAGCTTACAGGTTTTTCGAGATTTAGCAGATGGCAACAGTGAGGACACTGTTGAAAACAAGTTTGGGGGAGGTTTGTGCTTATTTTCGCATCATTTGCATCATACTTTGCATAAGCACAAAATATTTTTAAAACCTATAAAAATTTAAGAAATTTTGAAAACCTATAAAAAAATTTAAAAATAAAAATAAAAATATTTTTGTACATAAATAAGATAATAAAAGATTAGATAGTGAAAAATTACATCCAAAAGATTAGAAAAATTTAAGAAAACCAAGAAAATTAGAAGTTTTCTTATACGAACTAGTAATAAGTAGTTATGAGCCGTTGTTCCAAGGGTTAGTAAGATGAAAGAAGTCAATAATCTGAGGATAAAAATAAGTCTGAAAAATAGTTCCTATTCTGGAAGCCAAACATTTTGAACGTTGATACCCTGCTATTCGCACTTACACACGTCTTGAAACTCGGGATAGTAGAGAATACCTTGAAATGCTCTTGTCTAAAAGCCAAAATATGAAGGAAATAATAAATGAAGAAAATATAAAATGGTGTTAAGAAAAAAATGAACACTGGTTTTGTTATCGCCGAGACAGCAATAAAAAAATATAGCGAGGGTGCTTCATCACCTAGTGCCTTAGACCAACTGGTCTGGGAGTCACTGCTAAGCCTTAGGTGGTGCAAGACGAGGAAAATACTAGTACACCGTATAAGCAAGCACATGAGTAATCGGTCGGTTAGTACCTCAAGAAGTATTAACGGTCGCATGAAAGTGTATGAGCAAATTCATCTAAATATTCATTAATTAAAAAGTACTGAGGCAGATGGACAAGAGTATGATAGCTTGAATTGAATTCTCCGGGTGTAGGGATGTATATTACACACACGTAGGGTTATATGATCGATATTTGGAAGAAAGATAGGAATGAAGAATAAAGACGATGTTTTATTAAGGGATGATGTGATTTCTGACATCTTTTCATGACTATTAAGTTAGGGCTTATGACAACCGAAAAGCTAGCATAGTTGGAAACTCTAATTTTCAAAGTCTTTCTTTTACAATTCTTATCTTTAAATGTAAATTTCATGATCTTCCTTTTATTATTGGATTTTGTGGGTGCAATCCGCTGAAAACCCTCAGGAGACAACACTCCTCCTACTAGGGACACCTAGAGGTTTAAAGGCTTGTTGCACGTGCTCAGTGCAATCGTGTTGCCTACGAAAGTGTGCTCGTTAGTTTTTCTTTTTCTTTATTTTCTCCTTCTCTTTTTAATAAAACAGTTCGCTCGAGATGACCAAAAATAAGTTTGGGGGAATTTGATCAGTCGAAAATATTGCATTTTTAACACGTCAATTTCCCTATCATTTGCACTCATCTAGAGGTGTTCGGTATTAATATAGCACATATTAGCAAAACAGCCGTAAAATACCAAATAACATGTGTTATGTATTATAACCGACATTTTGAGGGAAATTGAGTGTTTATCATGGCATCGCATCATCTTTGTATAGCGCAACACTTGTTTCGAGAATCTGTACAGGAAATTCCAGGAGAAAAGCCGAAACAGTCAAAAGTGCTGAGAAAATTACACCAAGTCCATGATTTGAGATCTGGTAGTAATCTAGAAGGACTTTTGAGATTCAACATGTCAGAAAAATACCATGAAGTCAGCACAAACATCTACAGGAGTTTCCATGCCCAAAGGACATCAAAGAGCCGTGGATCCGCGGCCATAACCCCCTTGGCGCCGCGGATCCACGGCCACCTAGTAGTGACGTCAGCAAATTTTGGTGTCAGGTTTCTCCTTTCAGTGGGTATGCTCATTCAAGCTATGGTAATTTTCAGAAATCTCCAGAAGCCTCAGTACGAACAGCAAAGCTCCTTGTTTAAGCTAATCATGTTCAAGCTTCCAAAGCAAGCTACTTAACAAACTAAGCCTAGAAGCTTCTCCCTAATCTCCAAGCTTATGAAGGAAGCTAAGCCTAACTAACTACCTCTAGAATCTTCTACCTAACTACCTAGCTTACAAGGGAAGCTAAACTAAACCTAGCTTCTAAAGGAAGCCAAAGCTAATGAAGGCTATAAAAGGGATCCTAAGGCTTCACTTCTAGGCTTGTTCTTTGGTTCTTTAGTTCATTACAACCATTACACACACAAGTTGAGTGACTCAACTTGTGCATTCAAAACCCTAACCCTGATCCAATCAAATCCAAGCCAAAATCAAGAACACCGAGTACAATTCAAGCAAGAAATCAACCATCCTTTTGGAGCGAAGCAGATCTTCATCCGAGCAAGTGATCCAAGATGATCCGCGACTCACGAAGACGAGCGAAGCCAAATCGACGATCGAGTTCTTTCCTCATTGTAGATCTTGAAAGAATTGTAACGAAATTGTTAACAAATAAAAGGTGAAATTCTTTAATCTTGCTTTCTTTACATTCTTGCATCATGATTAGATCTCAATTCTTGATTGTGTTTCTTGTTATGATGTTTGAGTAAAACTCCGATCGTGAAGGAGTCGAGAGAATCAATAGATGATGATGTTACAAATCTTGAAACGATTCTTAAGTCCTATGAGTTTTGTAAACTTTAGCAAATTGAAGAATCGACAACCTAGTTTCAAGCGATACTTTCTTGATTGTGTTCGCTCTTAATTAGGGATCCACGATCAATTCTTGAATTTACTAGAGGTTAGAATGTGAATGAAATCAACGAAAGGACAAGGGATAGATGATGAAACCCTAGTTTCCGCAAGAAATCCCTAATTCTTGTTGATCATTATCGATCTAGTATCAAATCATCGATGGATAAGAATACGTAATCAATTGTTTCTATCATGTCTATAGATTCGATCGATTCCTACGAGCCAAACTTCGATTCTTGATTATTGGATTGGATATCATCAATTTTGATTCTTGATTTTTAATGTTTTCTTGTTATTAGATCTTGATTTTGATAATTCTTGAAATGCACTTTTAAATCTTGAATTGAATTGTCTTTTCTCTTTTCTTTAATTTTTAATTCATCTAATTCAATTACGAACGAATCACACTTTCCCTATGGACGATCCGCACTCGCTAACGAACCTACAATTGACACCGTTATTGATTGCGGTTTACAAATTTCTTTGGTTGTGATTTCTATACATTTTCTAAAACTACACACCGAGAATTCATATCAATCAGGATACGAAATGTGATTCTTAGCGGGCTTTTGGACGTGTGTTTCACACACGCATTCATGCTTATATAGATGGTATCGATTTGTACTAGACTTAGATCAGTACCCCAGATTATGTGATATGATGATAAGGATACCAGATAATTGGAGATGACTGTGATATCGACCCGTACCCAGATTTGGGATGCCGTACGATGGATTTACGTACGAGCTATATATATTGATGATTGATCCGCACTCATGACTCGAGGACGTCAGATGATATACTGTATCGTACGCGATACTATTGAGGCGGGATCACCGACTATTATATTTATATTTATATATATCGACTCAGATTTAGGTGGTTTTCATACCCCTCCCGATTAGCTTGTTAGTTAGATGTAGATTACTTAGTAGACATTAGCCTAGACTCGAGTCATACCTATTTCAAAACTAACAAATCGGGAATATTTCAAAGATAGGAAAAATGGACTCTACGGATATTTTCAAAGACGCATCTTTTCTTAAAACACCGTAGCCCTTATTTACTAAAAACCCCGATTCGTCTTATTTCAAATGGCATAACTGCATGATATATACATATTGATATAGATTCTTCACTGTTGCGTTGATTATTCGATTTCCGCAAATTCATGCTATTAGCATTGCTTTGCATGTGTAAATGTGTTTATTGCTATATTAAAACCATGCTGTTAGGACACCAGCACCATTATCGATGATGCGTATGTTCCACGTACACTGCTTGCCGGCTCACACACTTCATCATCGATAATTTCCACGTCACTACACTGTAGTACTGTTGCATTTAGGATATGACCCTTGCATGGCATACTTGTGTACCGATATACTGTATATTCATACGTATTCTCTCATACATAAGTGATTCTGGCATTGATTAGAGATTTGGGAACCGCAAGATACCTTTTAAAGCTGATTCATTTTAAAGAAGCGGTCTTCCCTAAATATGTGCATATTACTATTCCATGTTGCATGATATACTGATATACTTGCATTTCTTTTACATGTCGCATACATCATGCTTTTGATTATACGCATTGAGATATGTTGTTTCCATGATATTTCTGGATTTGGGAACCGTGGATATTTCAAAAGAGAGTATGTAATTGTTTTAAAAACCCGGTTACCCTTGATATGATATTTCAGTGCGTCCACCATGTGTTTTCTCGGTTCTGAGAGCGACATGTGAAACCCGATTCAAGGAGGCGGATGAGGCCGATTGCGGGTACATGGTGGGCCCGGTATGGTACCCCAGGGCGAGAACGGATCTGCAGTGTAGCTAGACGGTGAGACTGACAGTGAGACCACTACCTACAGGTGATTGTATTTGAACTCGGCGATTATCTGGAGGATACCGACCGGAGTTATGAGATGATACGGGCTGGTCTGGACTGACGGAGCCCTATATGGATGAGGATTTACGTGTCGATGCTAGGCACTCAGGTTCCATGAATTGATTATATCCTGATATTTCCATGCATATGCCTTATGATATTTACATGCATGATGCTTATTGTCATTGGGTGACACGTGGGCGGGATCCACATACATACAGACACTGATTACATTGATCATACCTTATATTTATGATATGTTATTACCTGAGGCACTGGCACGAGCACTTGGCACTACACACATGTATAGATGTTACATTGCCACCTTATCATGCTTCAGACATATTCATATTGAGGATATATTATTACTGATCGTATGACCTAGGATTATGTCATGCATTCGATTTCTACTTGTAGATATTTTCTATTCACGAGTTGGCAACTCACCCCCGTTGTGCCACAGTTCTTGCAGGTTTTGCCGTACAGGTTCCATGGCGGCATGTCTGGCACACTGCTTCCTTTGCGGGTGATTTGCTTTGGTAGGTGGGTTCTTTTGCATCAGAACCACCATTGTATATGTATTATTCATTGTATCTAGAAATTCCATCAACCAAAACTTGTATATTGTTTCAGACTTAGAAAACCAGTTATGTATTATTTCGACCTTAGAGTCGCGCGTTGTAATATTACGGTTTTCATGCTGTTTGAGTTTCTTTTTGAGTTTTGATCCTCGCCCTTTGGCGTTGTATATTATATTGCTTGCGTGGTTGTGACCGTCGATTGACGAAGAGCTAGCTTCCGCTTGGGGATGGCTTTTATCATTGCATA
Organism: Agapanthus africanus; assembly: GCA_030015575.1. Classification (NCBI taxonomy): domain Eukaryota; kingdom Viridiplantae; phylum Streptophyta; class Magnoliopsida; order Asparagales; family Amaryllidaceae; genus Agapanthus; species Agapanthus africanus. Next base: position 390,635,158 of record JASDDO010000016.1, read on the forward strand.
TATATTATTCTTGTTGTACCCCGTTCGGAGCCAGTATTTACAAAGGAAACTCTGCCGAAATTTTTTTGAAAAGATTATACACTTTAAAAATGCATATTCGGCTTACTTATTTAAAAACCTTGTATTTGAAACATGTTTTCTTCACTTGTAAAAACTATTTTTCCTTCATTTATTATTTAAAATGTTTTAGATTTCTGGGCTTTGGCTTACTTGGATTAGATGGGGTCTTATAGACTTCATATGATTCAAGGGCCAGTCACGAGCTATTTCGGGTCGTGACAAAGTTGGTATCAGAGCGCTAGGTTAATCTTGATTCGAGTCTAAGTTTGACTATGTGGAGCCTAGGGCGTTTATATATACGGAACTTAGGCTTAACCTTACGGAAGTTAGACTTAGTCGAGGGGGTATTATACCCGAACTTTCGTCGCGTAGGATGACCCTTGGTTGATGGAGTAGGTAGCTTGAGTAGAGGGACGTACCGTACGTATGTTCCGCGGCATACTTACGACACGCCACTCCGCTTAAGAAACCTTAGGATGTACATTTCCTTGCATAGTATTATATTCATTCTTATGATCATCCTCATCGATATGGGTTATGATTTTGCTGCCACGATTACAGTGGCAGAGAGAGCTACGGCTAGAGTTGCATCAGCATGAGCTCGTCGTGGATGAGGACTGAGCAGGGCGTGATTCCAGAGACATACGATTGCATATATAGGCGTCGTTTTATTGTGTTTTCACGCCATGAGCATTTGACAGATCGCTTTTACGAGATTTCTCGGACGTGCCGATCGGTACCATAGGATCAGGCTACTGATAGAGGCCAGCAAGCAAGTGATGACCATTGATATATCGCTTATTCAGGATGATCGAGGCGCTGCTCAGCGTACAGACGAATGAGCCAGTTGTCGCTGCAAATGACGAGAGATCGCCAAGATGAATCGAGCTACTGTAGCATGAGTATATACTTAGAGTTATGATGGAAGGTCGCTAATCACTAAGGATGAATGACTAGGATATGTGGTTCGATCGCTTACCCCTATGCGAGGTCATCAGATAGATTGATTGCAGCTAGAGACGATTTCATACAGGTTCGTTGAGAGTCGATAGAGACGATCGAATGTCAGGAAACCATATTCCAAGTTTAAAGTATTCGGAAAGACATGCAAGCAATTTTATGGACCCTCTAGAAGAATGAAACCCTAACTCGACATAATGACCATGTGAAAGCCTTTGAACCTTAGGGTTTACGGCAGTTCTGCGGCGCCATTAGTGAGGCTTGGGTTTGCCCTTCTACGGCTGGACCACTGATGCTGTGGTATGTACTCGATACTATTAAACTGTACCCAAGATGTTGATCTCTTGGGGGATTATGAGGTTTTGACAAATCGATCGGATGGTTCGACATCTTTCGGATATCATGTGATGGGACACATTACTTGGGAGACTCCAGATACGAGTATAGCCATTGGAGCGCAGTCCATGCAGTCAGGATGAGACGAGTCCGAAGTAGTCGACAGCAGAGAAAAGTGGAGTAAGAGATTCGTATGAGATTTCGACTAGATGACGTTCCACTCCGCTGACATCAGAGATGCGGTATGTCTACAGAGGCGTTGGGATGCGACCAGTTTCCGAGTAAATGCTGTACTGAGAACGCAGATGTCCCGAGAGCGGGAAGAGATTATGCAAGAGTACCAGTCTCCGTCCAGTTCGGCTTAAGCAAGATTGGAAAAGATCTTGAGTAGGATTCCTTCCAGGACACTGCTGCAATAAGAATTACACCAGGAGCAGATGTGTGATGTGCATTCAGAGGACCAGAGGTCGGCGCCAGTAACGTGCTGCTTTACGAGTGGTCGTAAGGATTGACCGAGAGATGATCAGAGAAATGCCAGGACGGAATCGTTCCCCTTAGCATACCTGACAGGGCCGATGAGCCGATGGATTGCGAGATTGGTAATCCACAAAGAAGATAAGGACCCAGAGATAGAGGACGCCAGACCGTGAGAAAGAGACAAGTAGATATCTTGCGCTGCTAGCATTAGATGCACCGACACCTTCTCGACTGCGGAGGAGGAAATATCGACGACGGTATTTATGATTTGTGATTTTGTGATTCGATTATCACGTATCCGTCACTTTGGATTTCGGTATTTTGGGCGTTCTGTTTGCATGATTTAGTCTTGATGACTGAGTTTTATGATATTTTTTTCTTGCACCATGATTGCACTTACTGGGTATTTATATTTTGCGCATAGTTATTACGCTTGAGGTATTGATCGTGATTTCATGCCTATATTATGCCTGTGATTTGATTTATGCTTCCAGCATAGTTTTCATGCACTTTTAGTGTTTTGATTTGATTTGTGCACGCTGATGCACATGGTTGTGAGATTATATACCGCGGTATACCTGATTTGGATTGAGCTGTATTGTATACCGTCGACTTCGATTCTGATTTTGATGTTGATTTCATGATTTCGTGCATGATGGATGCACCGATTTGGATTTTCGCGCATGATGGGCGCATGTTTCGAGATACGATTTTGGTGCACACTAGATGCACTAAATCGGGATTCTATGTGCATATCAGATGCAGCTGATTTTGCTGTCAGGCACACGCGTTGCCTATGACAGGTGTTTCGTGTACACCCGTTGCACCTAGATGTTGTTTCTGCGCATATGTATGGCACATATATGGATTTTGATTTCCGTGCGCACCAGACGCACAGGGTATTGTTATATACATTTTTGGGATTGATTCCTTATGGAGCAGTACATTTTTATGATATTTGATATTTGTTTCATACTGAGCAGGACTAGTCATAGGACAGTACCTGGATATATTTTGCATGCATTTACTTCAGCTATTTACATGTATAGATTTGATATTTACATGTATAGTTCTGATTTATATCGTATTGGTTTTGTATTGGTGTAACAACCGAGTCCAATTATACCAATCTCTGTTGCCGTATGTGTTGTTTGTGGTATTTATTTTATTTACCATGTTTGGTTGTGAGTGGCAATTTACTCTATATTCGACCCACTTACTTAAGCTTGTTGGTTCTTAGTTATAGATTACCCTACTATTACATATTTTGTATATAACAATTTAAGTCACGTAAAATAAAATTAAAAATACATGACATGGCCTGCATGGTACCCCTAACCCTATGGTAGCGTCCTTGCATCGTGTTCTCATCCCGTTCAGTGAAACGGACGCATTTGGATGGCTACGCGCACGTACGTGTGTCCGTTCTTGGGGGTATGCATTTCTGTTACAAAATCCTTCATTTTAAATTTTGGACCTTGCATAAATTTTTTGTATTTCAAATCCAAAATTTTGGACCCGACCCGGGCGCAATTCTGAAATATTTTGTATCCCGCCAAATCCTATTTATTTTAAAATTCCTTAAATCAGTTTAAAAATATTTTTACAGCCTACAATATTTATTATACAGCTAACATCAGATTTTTGGTAACAAATAAAATCTTTTTTGATTTTTCCAAAACCCTTTCCCCATATCTTTTTCCCCCCGAGCCAATCATATCCCTCTATTCCTTGTGCTAGCCCCACACGTCTCTCTCTATTTTCTCTCTCTTTCCTAACCAATCGCTTCCTTCCCTTCCTCTGGTGGCCCCCGCGGACCCTCTCTCAGTCTCTCTCTCTCTTCTTTTTCTCTCTCCTATCGCGCTCTCTCTCTCTCTTCTTTTTCTCTCTCCTATCGCGCTCTCTCTCTCACCTCTCACGAACACTGTTCGCTTCTCGAGTCGGGTCACCGCTCGACGAGTCCTGTCACCTCCATTCTCCTTTTCTTTCTTCTTCTTTTTTCTTTCTCCGCGTTCTTATTTAAACTTACACTCCTCACCACGAGAACTCACATGGAAACCCTAACCCTACTCCTCTACCTCCTCCTCCATCGACCTCGCTCCTCAGCCCTCATTGCCATCTTCTTCCCCGACCTCATCTCCTTCCTCTCTTTCCCCTCCAAACCCAGAAATCCCATTGCACCAGAGAACCCAACACCACCACCTCGTCGCCGCCGACTCCCTCATCTCGTTGTCACCGCCTTCCTCTCCCTCTCTTCCTCTCCTCTGCTCTTTCCCGTGCGCCTGACCCTGCACGTACCCTGCAACAAAACCTCGACTGACTCCAAACCCTAGCCGCCAAGAACCTGCATATCCCTACACGTTCCTTGGCCGGAGCTCCATCGATCTCACCGCCACCATCTCATCTCCCCATTGCGTTACCAGTCCAACCCCAGTAAGCCTTCTCTCTCTCTCGTACCTCCTTTCTTCTTCTCTGTGTCTTCTCTTTTTCTTCTGTACATTTCTTTTCTTTGCTGCAAAGTCTTTCATCTCTGTAGATCGCTGGAATTCTGACGACGGCGACGATCACGACGACCCAGCGAGGACCTCTGACCCGTGTGACCCCACTGTTCGTTGTTTGGACTCATTCTGTGTACCGTGCATGCGTCGCGACTTTTCCCGCCGACGCGTGACGTTCCGTGTACCGCTTCGCGATCCGTCGAGGCAAGTGAAACTTGCTACATGCTATTCATAATATTCCTATATTTATTTATTAAATTTTATATTAAATCTATAGATAGAATCTAAAGTCATGTGTTCCAAGTTAACAGTGCGATGTTCCGTTTATATATTTTAGATTCAGAACTTGAAACCTACCCTTTGCATTAGTTTATTAAACCTAGTAACCACATTTATATTTTAAATCACATAATAACTATTGACATAGTCTATAGTACCCTTCTTTGTTTTACCCTATTGGACACCCGTGTGCACCTTTAACCTGTTTTAGATACAATTTGCATCCCTAGATCTTTTAACCCATGATAACGAGATTTTTAACAATCCATATTTGTTTAAGTGTATAATACTTAATGTTGGAACCATAACCCTGACTCTAATCGATAACCGTACATCTATAAAGTTTATTCTGTACCTATTCGCATATCATATTTCATGTTCCAGTTTATTGTTCTTTTAGTACCCATGCTTGTTTTGTATACCCATGCTTATGCTAGTTTGATTATGAGCACCCACACAATATCTTGTACACCCAGACATGACTTGTTACACCTATTACTTGACCCGACATGGTACCGTGCAACTCTTGACATGACATGACACCTATACATTACTTGACTTGACTTGTTGTACCATGCTTTACCTATTACCTGATCTTGTGCCTAATGCCAACAAACCTGACCTGTTGTCCTCACGGACCATTCCTGTTGTCTATCCAGACAAACATGTACCTGCCTGATCCTGTGTTGGCATTAGCTCTAGATTTTGTAATACCTGACTTGAACATATATAATTTGGGTGTATGAGGAAATTACTGATGAAACCTGACTTGTAACTCGACAGTTCGATACCTTTACTGATCAGTCTTACGGGCTAGGCCAGCCCCGGGATGATGATGCTGACATCACTCATCTTTACATACTACCCTTTTACTGCCTAGCGGCACGTCTTGGATTCAGCCCGAGAATCTTGACCGTGGTCCCGGGCACACACGGGATACTATTGAGTTACATCGATAATTCATCAGACTGATTTCAAAGACTTGAGAGTAGATAACCCAATAGACCAGTTTAGTTTACTCACTGCACACTACCCTTCACTACCCTGATTTATATTGCTGTTACACCTGCTTTACCATTTATGATTATACTTGCATGTCTTGTTACCCTGTTTATATTTTATTGCTGGATGACATGACGCGCTGAGGTCTGGGTTTTGCATGGCCCAGATTCCATACCTTTGCTGCAGTCCGAGCAGGAGTATTTCAGCCAGCAGGCTGATCAGTGAGGACTCATTAGTAGTTAGTTCTTTTACCTTCCAGTATTTTATTCCTGATGTGAGCCCGCATTATGGGACATACATTCCAGTTATTCTTATATTGGATCTTTTGCTACCGCATTATTTATTCTTGACTCATTTTATTTTGGCTTATGGACATGTGCTAGATAATTTTATTTTTGTTCTTGATATCTCTACAACCGTAATGTGACTGAGGAAGGATAATTCCTATCCACAGGTAGCATGGTTGGCTATGTCACGTGTCTACCATAGCGTACTCTGGGAAGCGGGGCGTGACAATTGGATTTGACATTTGTGTCTTTACCATGACTCCGATGATTGCGGGATACTTGACGGAGTTTCGATTTTGAGTTATCTGCTCATTACTCATGCGCATGCATTGCGCTATGATGCGTTTTATGTATTGATGATTTCGGAACCCCGACGACTTGGATTTTTACTGAAATGTTTTAGCATTTGGGGGTTTAAATTTAAATTCGGGGACCGAATTTCTTTAAGGGGGAAGATTGTAACATTTCAAAAAAATAAAATATTGTTTTTGGGAATTTTTATAATTTAATATTATTTTATTGAATATTTTAATATTTCGGTAAAATTAAATACCGATAAATGGGAAAAATTTTGGAAAAATTTTGGAAAATTCTAAAATAGGGTATTTTATGGAATTATGCCATTTTTAAGTTTTTATGATTAATTATGCTAATTTAGTGCTAATCGCGATTAAAAATCGCTAATCGGATTTTTGGCATTTTGTGCAAAACATGCACATATCATTTTTGCTTTACACTTGTGTTACATTTTCAACCATGATTGTTCTGGGTTTACTATTCTAGTGAGAAGGATTTAGAGAGAAAAGAAAAGAAAAGAAAAGGGAATAGAATATTAGGTATAGTGAGAGAGAGAAAGGGGGGTGTTTACCTTTGACTTGTGTGAGCCACTCCTCTTCATTTTCCAACACTCATCTTTCTCCCTTTTCTTCACATTGCTACTGCTGCTACCTCTCTCTCTCCCTCTTCACAAAATTGCCACAAACACCTTGAAAACAAACCCAAAACCCCACTCCCATTTCACAAAAAGTGTGCACAAGCTCAAGACAAACACATTGGACTAAGAAAGCAAGGATTTTGGCCACTTGGGGCCAAATGAGGTATTTTCTGGACCATTAGCTTAGTTTTTACATTACTTATACCCTATGTTAAGATTGAATCGATATCGGGTAGTTTTGTGGACTTAAAGGAAACCTAGTTAGGGTTTGAGGGAATTTTGGGTTTTGCTGTGAAATTGAGCTCAGTAGAGGCCATACAAACACCTTAGTGCTAGATTTGAGACCCAAACCTGAGACTTGAAATCCGGAATACGGATTTAGAAATCGATATCGGAAAAACTGTGAATTTGTGAAGGGTAAATTGGAATCTGCTATCACCCCGAGACTCCTAAAATTATTTTGGATTAACTGTGAGATGTGCAGGCACTCAGGAAGCTAGACCCAAGACCCCAGCCCCTAACTCCTAACCTCGGCCGCAGATTTATTCCCTCTGGCCACAAATAGCGGCCAGACCAGGGTGGATCTGCCTCGTTTTGGTTCTGTGGTCCCCTTATCTGTAAATTAGACCCCTGGCATGAGCAAAATTGTCCAATTTGACCAAGGGTAGAATCTAGGACCATTTTCTCTAGTTGCTGTTTTGGATTCGTGTTTCCGTATTGCGTATTTTGGATTCTGCATTTGCGTATTGTGTTTTACCTCGAATACTTGGCGTTTATACGACGATATCGAGGATTGATTGATGGTTTTGAAAGTGTACCCATAGGTTCTAACATATAGGCCCCTTAGCGTATCGTTTTGGTTTTCGTGTGTCATTTTAGTTTTGATTTGGTTTTAATGCGCATTTACGATACGTTGCTGTGTAGGTACCCCATGAAGAATTCGAGACGACGAGCAAGCGCGTGGCGACGTCGAAAAATGAAGACGCGAGGTGAGTAGATTATATCTACGGGGGAAGTCGGGTGGATGGCGTATAGCACCCCCGCAGTCCGAAGTTGGTATACTATATATGTATATATTATATATATATGATAGTTTATAGTGTTTCACGGATATTGTGTTAGGTGTACTATGGTTAGATTAGGACGTAGAAGTAAACTGGTGTAGTTCCTAGTCGCGAACCCTAGAATAGGTTTACACCCACACGCACACCCTTACATATTCATTATACTTATACTGTGTTGATGAGGTTATTAGATGACATTGGAGATGAGTCGACGATATTGGGCATAGTGCCATGAGATCGGTGATATGATGTGATTCGTATTTGGGATACGACATGTGATTCTTAGCGGGCTTTTGGACGTGTGTTTCACACACGCATTCACGCTTATATAGATGGTATCGATTTGTACTAGACTTAGATCAGTACCCCAGATTATATGATATGATGATAAGGATACCAGATAATTGGAGATGACTGTGATATCGACCCGTACCCAGATTTGGGATGTCGTACGACGGATTTACGTACAAGCTATATATATTGATGATTGATCCGAACTCATGACTTGAGGACGTCAGATGATATACTGTATCGTACGCGATAAAATTGAGGCGGGATCACCAACTATTATATTTATATTTATATATATCGACTCAGATTTAGGTGGTTTTCATACCCCTCCCGATTAGCTTGTTAGTTAGATGTAGATTACTTAGTAGACATTAGCCTAGACCCGAGTCATGCCTATTTCAAAACTAACGAATCGGGAATATTTCAAAGATAGGAAAAAGGGACTCTACGGACATTTTCAAAGACGCATCTTTTCTTAAAACACCGTAGCCCTTATTTTACTAAAAACCCCGATTCGTCTTATTTCAAATGGCATAACTGCATGATATATAGCTATTGATGTAGATTCTTCACTGTTGCGTTGATTATTCGATTTCCGCATAGTCATGCTATTCGCATTGCTTTGCATGTGTAAATGTGTTTATTGCTATATTAAAACCATGCTGTTAGGACATCAGCACCATTATCGATGATGATTATGTTCCACGTACACTGCTTGCCGGCTCACACAGTTCATCATCGATAATTGCCATGTCACTACACTGTAGTACTGTTGCATTCAGGATATGACCCTTGCATGGCATACTTGTGTACCGATATATTCATATGTATTCTCTCATACATAAGTGATTCTGGCATTGATTAGAGATTTGGGAACCGCAAGATACCTTTTAAAGCTGATTCATTTTAAAGAAGCGGTCTTCCCTAAATATGTGCATATTACTATTCCATGTTGCATGATATACTGATATGCTTGCATTTCTTTTACATGTCGCATACATCATGATTTTGATTATATGCATTGAGATATGTTGTTTCCATGATATTTCTGGATTTGGGAACCGTGGATATTTCAAAAGAGAGTATGTAATTGTTTTAAAAACCCGGTTACCCTTGATATGATATTTCGGTGCGTCCACCATGTGTTTTCTCGGTGCTGAGAGCGACATGTGAAACCCGATTCGAGGAGGTGGATGAGGCCGATTGCGGGTATATGGTGGGCCCAGTATGGTACCCCGGGGCAAGAACGGATCTGCTGTGTAGCTAGACAGTGAGCCTGACAGTGGGACTACTACCTACCGGTGATTGTATTTAAACTCGGCGGTTATCCGGAGAATACCGACCGGAGTTATGAGATGATACGGGCCGGTCTGGACTGACGGAGCCCTATATGGATGAGGATTTACGTGCCGATACTAGGCACAGGTTTCATGATTTTTTCGAGTGTCGATGCTAGGCACTCAGGTTCCATGATTTGATTATATCCTCATATTTCCATGCATATGCCTTATGATATTTACATGCATGATGCTTATTGTTATTGGGTGACACGTGGGCGGGATCCACATACATACAGACATTGATTACATTGATCATACCTTATATTTATGATATATTATTACCTGAGGCACTGGCACGAGCACTTGGCACTACACACATGTATAGATGTTACATTGCTACCTTATCATGCTTCAGACATATTCATATTGAGGATATATTATTACTGATCGTATGACCTAGGATTATGTCATGCATTCGATTTCTACTTGTAGATATTTTCTATTCACGAGTTGACAACTCACCCCCGTTGTGCCACAGTTCTTGCAGGTTTTGCCGTACAGGTTCCATGGCGGCATTTCTGGCACACTGCTTCCCTTGCGGGTGATTTGCTTTGGTAGGTGGGTTTTTTTGCATCAGAACCACCATTGTATATGTATTATTCATTGTATCTAGAAATTCCATCAACCAAAACTTGTATATTGTTTCAGACTTAGAAAACTAGTTATGTATTATTTCGACCGTAGAGTCGCGCGTTGTAGTATTACGGTTTTCATGCTGTTTGAGTTTCTTTTTGAGTTTTGATCCTCGCCCTTTGGCGTTGTATTTTATATTGCTTGCGTGGTTGTGACCATCGATTGACGAAGTGCTAGCTCCCGCTTGGGGATGCCTTTTATCATTGCATATATACTATTCTTGTTGTACCCCGTTCGGGGCCAGTATTTACAAAGGAACTCTGCCGAAATTTTTTTGAAAAGATTATACACTTTAAAAATGCATATTCGGCTTACTTATTTAAAAACCTTGTATTTAAAACATGTTTTCTTCACTTCTAAAAACTATTTTTTCTTCATTTATTATTTAAAATGGTTTTAGATTTCTGGGCTTTGGCTTACTTGGATTAGATGGAGTCCTATAGACTTCATATGATTCAAGGGCCAGTCACGAGCTATTTCGGGTCATGACAGCTAGCACCTCATGTGTCCGGCACGTGGGCGTTTAGGCGCTAGGCACTTGGCGCTAGCGCTAGCATTTGGGCGCTAGCGCTAGCATTTGGGCGCTAGCGCCTCACGTGTCTGGCACGTGGACACTTGGGCGCCGGCGAAAAGAAAAGGTTTTTACCCCTGGAAATACGAGTTGAACTCCAAAAGAGGATTTTGAGTGGAGTTAAACTCCAAAAGATTTAGATTTTCAGTTAAACTCCTAAAGGATCTGGATTAGGAGTTAAACTCCCTTGAGGATTTGGGTCTTGGAGTTGAACTCCCTAAAAATCTTCAGAAGTTCTTCTCTCTTAAGTCTTGAATCTTCTCTTGAACCTTGGATCCTTTCTAAAGTGGGATTTTCAGAGATGGTTCTCCTTCTTCCTCCTCTTTGTTGGCCGGATCTTGGAGGAAAAGGTAGGGGTAAGATTCAAAATCTTCCCTTTTTGAGATCTAATGGAAGATCTGAGTTCCCTTCATGGGTTTGATGGTGAAAAACTGTTTATTTTTAGAAAAGTAAGAGTTAAACTCTTGATTTAATTCAAAAGGGGGAAGAAAGTTTTAGAACCTTGAAGAAGGAGAACGAGCACAGACCCTAATTTTTGAGAGAGAGAGAAAAAAGTTGTCATAGATATTTTCATCATGTTTGCCTTTATAGGATACAAACTTTACATATAGCCCCTTGGGCTTTACCAAATGGCATTTTGCCCATTCTATGCCTCATATGCTCATTTCTTTTACACATGAGCCATGGGTTTTACAAAAATTTGGCTACATGTCCATTTTTCTTACATTTATTCATAAAATAAAATAAAAGAAATACACCAAAATTATTTATTACAAAATTTTTATTTTGGCATGGGGAGGCCGGCCGCTTCATGTTCGGGCTCGACCCGGGCATGGCCCACTTGACCTGGGTTTGGGCCCACTTGGCTTAGGGTTGACTTTGATTTTGACTTGGTCAACCGGAGTGTAAATTTTGACCCCAACAAATTGCCCCCATCAATAAATCACAACACATAAGTGAGTTGTGTGCATGAAATTGATGGATCTTCTTTCGCGTGGAGGTTGATTTAATTTGGTTCCCATTTTGACGACGTGGATGTCGTTTCTGCCATTTTAGCGACGTGGAGGGTCGATTCTTCCCTTTTTGCGACTTGGACGGTTGGTTCTGCCATTTTAGCGACGTGGACGGTCGGTGCTGCCATTTTTGCGACGTGGACGGTCGGTGCTGCCCTTTTTGCGACTTGGACGGTCGGTGCTGCCCTTTTTGCGACTTGGACGGTCGTTGCTGCCCTTTTTGCGACTTGGACGGTCGGTGCTGCCCTTTTTACGACGTGGACGGTCGGTGCTGCCCTTTTTGGGACTTGGACAGTCGATACTGGATTTGACTTGCTCCGCTTTTTGCGGTGTTAGGGATGAAGTTGACCTGTTTCCGAGATGGAGCTTGATTCTGCCAGGGAGGTCATTGGTTTTTTTGCTGATTTGATGTGATTTGGGTTGACATCAGCACCGCTTACACTGGTATATGGTACCAGGAGCGAATCATCATTTGCCATGAGGGGATCTCCCTCATTTCCAGTTTAACGAATTAGGGGTCATTTGTTCCCAATTTAACGACTTAGAGGTCATCTATTCCCAGTTTAAAGACTTAAGGGTCTATTGGATTGGAGTTTGGAATTTTGGGGTTAGGATAGGCATCAGCGATGCTAACACTGAAGCACATGTGCCAGGAGCTATTCATCATTTGCCTTTTCCTATTGGGGAGCGATGGCTTAGGATACAAGTTTAGGTCCCTATCACCTAAGGCTTTTCAATTTTACGAGCCGTAAGGGTCCCATAAAAGCATTTTCTCCCTACGAGTCGAAAGGATCTCGTAGGTGTACTTTCTCCTTAGGAGTCGTGGGGATTCCTAAGTATGTTGCTCCTTTGTGAGTCGTAAGGATCTCACGCGGGTGTTTTCTTACGAGTCGTGAGGATCCCGTAAGTTTTTTCTCCTCATGTATTGTGAGGACACATGAGTGGGTCTTCCCAAATGGAGCATAATTACAAGGGCGGAGACCAGCCGCGTAACTGGTGGTTGCGGTGGGGCATGGGTATGATGAGAATTATTTGAGCCCGTGGATTGTATATGGTAGTCAACTTGGGGACCAACCGTAAGGTTGGGAGAATTTTTGAAGATTGGATTTTGGTTGGCGTTTGCATCGCTGCACTGGAATGTGATATCAGGAGCGGCTCATCATTCGCCATTTGGAGACTTGGAATTTGGATCTTGTTTGGCATCAGCATTGCTGCACTGGAATAATGCCAGGAGCAACTCATCATTTGTCTCGGGAGGACTTGGGATTTGGGTTTTTGGTCGGTATCAGCACCGCTAACACTGAAGCGGAATGCCAGGAGCGACTCATCATTTGCCGTTGCTCGTTGGGGAGCGATGGCTCAGGAGACAGGTTTAGATCCCTATCACCTAAGGCTTTTCAATTTTATCAGCCGTAAGGGTCTCATAAAAGCATTTTCTCCTTACGAGTCTAGAGGATCTTGCAGGTGTATGTTCTCCTTAGGAATCGTGAGGATTCCTAAGTGTGTTGCTCCTTTGTGAGTCGTAAGGATCTCATGCAGGAATTTTCTCCTCACAAGGTCGAGAGGACTTTGCGAGTGTATTTTATCTTTTTTCACGAGTTTGTGCCCTTTCGGGTTTTCACAAACTCGCCGGCAATCCTACTATTTTTACTCATGGAGCCCTTTCGGGTTTTCATCCGTGCCCGTTTTGCTTGTGGACATACCGTTTTTTAGGCCGGTGTGACTTTAAATGTAGTCTCGCCGGTAGGACTTTGGAAGAGATAGGGGTCGTTTACGCCCGTGGATTGTATACGGTTTTGCAGGATGTATGATCCAGACCGTAGGGCCTGTTTACTCAATTCACCTGCGACTTGGAGCATTCACGCGTAATATTTCTTAAGATATCGGCCATTGATAGGTGGCATGGGCCTTTCTCCCTCGGCATTTATCAGCTGGTAGGATCCTCCATCAAACACTTTCTCGATGATATATGGTCCTTCCCGGTTTGGTTCGAATTTTCCCTTGGCATGTCGATTAGGGATAATCGGTCTTTTGAGGACCAACACCAATTCTCCTTTCTTGAAAGCGTGGAGACGGGCTATCTTGTCATAGGCCCGTGACATTTAGGCTCGGTATAGCTCCAGATTTTGCTGCACCACGAGCCTCTTTTCTTGGAGGGTGTCGAGCTCTTCAAGCCGAAGGAGCACGCTTTCCTCCTCCGTCAACTCATGCTAAACGGCTATTCTTAAGCTTGGAACTTCGACTTCGAGGGGGAGGACTGCCTTCACTCCGAAGAGCAATGAGTATGGAGTGGACTGAGTTGGAGTACGGTACGTGGTACGATATGCCCACAATGCCTCGTGAAGCTTGAGATTCCAGTCTCTCTTGTTGGCTGAAGCATTTTTCCTCAGGAGCTTGCATAGAGTCTTATTGAAGGCTTTGGCTAGCCCATTGGCTCTTAGGTTATAGATGGGGGAATATATCCAGTCTATCTTGTGCTGAGTAACGAACCTTGAGACTTTGAAGCTCTTGAAAGAAGGCCCGTTGTTAGAAATGATTCTTCTTGGTGTACCGAAGCGGTATAGAATATTATGCTGGAAGAACGTCAGAATATTTTCTATCTTGACTTCTTTTAGCGGGACAGCTTCAGCCCATCTGGGGAAATAGTCAGTTGCGGCCAATATGAACCGATGGCCTCTGGATGACGGAGGATCAATTAGGCCAACTATATCGGTTCCCCAGACTTCGAAGGGCCACGACGCCACCGTAGGATGCAACGAATTGGGATGCTTATGAATGAAATCACCATGAATTTGGCAGATATGACATTTCTTTGCATGCTCTCTGCAATCCCGTATCATGGTGGGCCAGTAATACCCAAGCCGTTTAATTTGAAGTCGCATCTTGGGGCCAGATTGGTGAGCACCGCAAACGCCCGAGTGAACTTCTTTCATGACCTTTCAGGCTTTGGCCAATGACAGACACTTGAGCCAGAGTTGGTCATATGACCTGCGGTATAGCGGGTCATTTACAAACACGTATCGGAGAGCTCTCTTCTTCAGCTGAATCCTCGCAGATTTTCCTTCGGGCAGCTTGTCGTATCGGAGGTGCTCTATGAAGGGTTCTCTCCAATCGGGCTCATCTTGGATGATCGAAGCTTCTTCGGCAGGATTGTTCTCTTGTTCTACGCCTTCTTCTTCACGCAAAGAGGCTGGAGGCAGAATTTGCCTGCTTCTGACTGTGATTAGAATTACGTCCATATCAGGATCAGCTAGCTATTTAGCTAGGCGAGCGAGTATGTCGGCTTTTCAGTTCAACGCTCTAGGGACTCTCATCAGTTCAATGTGAGTGAACCGTTTCATGAATTCCACCACTCAGTTTCTGTACCGAGCTAACTCAGATTTGTATATCTTATAGTCGTCACTTACTTGTTTGACAACAAGCTGGGAATCACCGTAGACTCGTAGCCGAAGGATTTCCATTTCTATAGCGAGCTCCAGACCAGCTATCAGAGCCTCGTACTCAGCCTCATTGTTTGTGCGGGGCTCGGCGAGAGAAAAAGAACGTCGTAGGGTTCCCATCCTTGGCGTGATGAACACCAATCCTATCCCTGCTTTTATCTCCCGGACGCTTGATTTACTGGAGGTCCTTATTGATGAAGCTCCATCGAAGTAGAGCTCCCGACCTAGCTCGCTATCCTCGAGGTGCAATATTTGTTCATCGGGTAATTCATAATTTAGCGGCGACCCTTCTGGTATAGGATGAGCAGCGAGGAAATCGGCGAGGGCTTGCCCTTTTATTACTTTCTGAGGAGTATAAACTATGTCAAACTCAAGCAGCATGACAACCCATCTTGCCATTCTGCCGGCGAGGCTTACTTTGGTCATTAAGTGTTTGAGCGGGTCAACCTTGGAGATCAGCATAATCCGATGAGCAAGCAGATAGTGCCTCAGCTTATTCATAGCGAATATCAGAGCCAGGCATTGCTTTTAGATCGGGGAATAGTTGTGTTCCACCCCGACTAAAGTTCGACTGAGGTAGTAAAGAGCGTTCTCCTTTCCTTCCTCGTTGCTCTGGGCAAGGAGTGCACCGAGTGACTCAACTAGCGCGACAGTATAGAGAATCAACGGTTTATTTAGAATAGGGGCAGCAAGCACTGGAGGGTACAACATGTACCGTTTGATGCTTTCGAACGCTTCTTGACATTCGGCATCCCAAACAAAAGGAGCTCCTTTCTTCATGAGCTTTGAGAAGGGCTTACACCTCCCTGATAAATTTGAGATAAACCTTCATATATAAGCAAGCTTGTCTTGAAAAGATCATAGCTGCGTCAGACTCTTTGGAGGGGGCATCTCTATGATGGCCTTTATCTTGGATGGGTCAACTTCGATCCCCCGATGTCGGATTATAAAGACCAGGAATTTTCCCGATGACACGCCAAAAGCGCACTTCAAAGAATTCATCTTCAGATCGTATTCCCTCAGTCTAGTGAAAACGGTCCTGAGATCTTGGATGTGAGCGGCCTTGGTTTTAGTCTTAACGACCAAATCATCAATATAACATTCGACAACTTTATAGATTAGGTCATCAAAGATATTGGTCATTGCCCTTTGGTATGTAGCACCTGCGTTCTTCAGTCTGAACGGCATCACCTTGTAGCAGTATATTCCGATCGGGGTTCGAAATGCTATGTGTTTCTCATCCTCAGGCGACATCTTGATCTGATTATATCCAGACGAGCCATCCATGAAGGTGAACAGCTCGTAATTTGAGGTGCCATCGACCATCATTTCCATGACCAGTAGCGGGAAGTCGTCTTTAGGGCATGCCTTATTGAGGTCCATGAAATCGACACAAACTTGGATCTGCCCATTTTTCTTCTTCACTGGGACTATGCATGCGATCCGGTCCATATATTTCTCTTCTCTGATGAAGCCAGTATCGATAAGTTTCTTATTTTCCTCGATGACCTTTTCTTCTAGCTCCCTTCTCATTCTTCGGGGAGCTTGTTTGACTGGCTTAGCATTTGGAGAAATAGCCAGCTTATGTACGGCTACCTCAGGGGAGAGGCCGGGCATTTCTTTATACGTCCATGCGAAGCAGTCAACAAATTCATGCAGCAGGGCTACTATCTGCTCTTTCATTTCCTCTAACAAGAGTGAGCTGATATAGGTCGGCCTTGGATTATCGGGCGTTCCCAAATCAATCTTGGTTAGCTCATCGAAGTTTGCTTGTCCTCCATCTTCGAGCTCTTGAGGAGCTTCTTCTGGCTCGGCTATCTCGTCATCATCATTTGATCTTTCGCTGGCTTCACTAACATGGATCATGTAGCATGCCTTGGAATCAGGTTGAATGAAACCTATGCCCCGTTTGTCTGGAATTTGTCCATCGATGAGTGCTCGGACCTGAGGCGGATGCCATAGCCCTTCGTAAAACTTTGCTTCGGAGTCCGTTTGATATAGCCGGCACCCGCACTTTTTAAACTATTCCCGCATCTCGGGCGCATAGTATCTGGGATTGAGGACGGCTCTTATACCTCTCTCATAGGGAAGGCACGCGACAGACAAATCGTCCGGGTGCACAACGGGATTTGACCCATAAAACAGGATGCCCTTCTGTCCATTTTTTCTTCCGGGAACGTAGAAAGTTTTCAGCTGGTCCACGGTAGAGACTGACAATACATCGAGCTCTTTGCACATCTGCTCCGGCACCCATGTAACAACTAAGGACTCTTCTGTAATTTCGAAGGTCTCTCGTAGTTTCGCTTGTTGCATGGGGTCCAATCTGCACAGCTGTTGCAAGGCAGGTCCTCTTCCTCTGACTCTTCAGTGTCGCTGCCAAGATGAGAGCGGACTTTGCTGCTAGATGGGCCTTCAATATCAGATTCGTCCGTATCGCTACCGAAATGAGGGCGAGTTTTACGGAAGGACGAACTTCCAGCGTCGGACTCATCAGTGTCACTACCGAAACGCGGACGCACTTGGGCGTTTTTGCTTTTGAAAGTGACAGCCGGCTCGGATTGGCTTTTGAATCTTAGGGCCGCTCTGTCCTCAGTCAGTTATGGCTTAGCATTTTGGTGATTCATAAAGTATCGAGAATCTTCATATCGGACTTCATGCACACCGAACAGCTGGATGTCTCCGTCAATGCGTCTTTCTTCACCATTTTTAGTATACTTCATGCATTGATAGAGAGTTGACGGAACGATACCATAATCGTGGAGCCACGGCCGTCCCAAAAGAATTTTATAATACATGTCGGCATCGATCACGTATATCTTAGCTCCGGTTTGCAGATCCCCAAATTTGATTGGCAGGGCTATAGACCCCAGAACTTGCTGGCAGTTTTGATTGAAACCTTGAATGACAATCCTTTCTCTTGACAGGTGTCGGACGTCTATTGACAAACTCTTCAGAGTCCGCAAGTTCATGATGTTCACTGAGGATCCCGGATCAATCAATATGTGATTAATCCGATCTCCGTCGCTGTACCCAGTCATATAAAGCGGCCGATTATGCTCAGCCGTTCCCAGTAGCAAGTCTTCGTCCTTAAACATGACCATGGCGGCATGCAGAGCGTATTAGGCTTCTTTCATATTAATTTCCGCAAAGCGAGCCTGATACCGTTCGGGATTTTGTAGATCGTGGATGAGAACATCTCTAAGCTCCTTAGATAGGACCAAGGTATCGTAGATGCTCAGGAGAGACGGAAGCATCCGGAGATGAGCCAAGACATTGTAGTCCACTGAAGAAGGACTTGAGTTTTCATTAGCCGGTTCTCTGCCATCTTCCTTATTAGCCACCTGTTTTTCCTTTCCTTTTGGTGCATTTTCCTGATTTGGCGGTAGAGCCCTGCCGCTTCTGAGCTGGATTTGGTTGGCTTTTGTGGCGAGCTCCTCGTCCTCTTTGGGAAAACAGAGCTCTTCCTCAGAGTCGCTGCCCAGACGGATGGCGTAGCATGTCACTATAGGGATCTCTTCATTGGAGTCTTCTTCTAACTCCTATGGAATCTCAGCCGCTTCTACAGGGAAGAACTCCTTCAATTGAATTAGATTCCTTTCCTTTTGTTCATAGTCTTCGAGAGAATCGATATATTTTTGAATGGTCGATCTCCCTGCAGACTCCTTTTTGCGTCGAGCTGCACTTTTCTTCTTCTTGAACTTTTTGGATTTTGAGCTTGATTGAGCCGAATTGGCAGCTGGAATGGTGGGCCTCTTCTGCCCTTCCCATTCTGTTCTGGGCTCTTTCCGAAGTAACTTTAGCATCTTCTTCGTCTTATTAGATATATGCGTACTCCACGGAGGCTGCGGTGAGTCGGTTTCATTTTTCAGGGCAGCGGGTTCAGCAGTCTACTTCCAGAAGGCTTCAGCTTCTGTCTGTATAAATTTGGTGGTGGCAACTTGATTGTTCACCAACACACTTTTGGATAGCTCGATCTCTCCAGCCTTGTACTGCTTCTCGACCCAGTCCTTGAAAATATAGCAATCCTCGATCGCATGGCTCACTACTCGGTGGTACGGGCAATACAAGGGATTGTCATTCATTTTTGCTTCTTGAGGTCTTTTCGAATCCGGCAATTGTAGACCGTTGTTCAAGGCATATTTAAATATCATGTGGACTTTGTCCCTTCTGAATTACTAAACTTTGTTCTTTTTCTCCTCTAGGGAAGGCCCTTCTCCTCCCAGCAATGGCTTTCGAGACCAGTTGGTTTTGGAATCGCCTGCCCTTCGCTTGTCTTCATTGTCGGACGCATTGAAGATATTGGTACTGCTGGAATTCCCGCTTCTACGGTTGTCATCCCGCTTGCTTTTCCAAGTCTTGTCACTCTGAGAGTCTAGGGCGGACTCTTTCTTCGAGCGTTCCAGCATTTAGACTTGCTTGGTTAGCTCCTGAAACGTCTTGAGGCCCGCTGTACACAAGAATGGGACCATCTAATTGCTGATGTTCCTAATGAGAAGGCTGACAGACTGGTCCTGCTCCAGCGGTGGTTCGCACTTGACCGTGAGATTACTCCATCGAGCGATAAAGTCAGCGTTGCTTTCATTCTTCCCCGGCTTGGTCCTCACAAGGTTAGCAATGGAGATTTTATCACTGACACTCATGAACCTTTGCCGAAACAGAGACTCCATTTGGGCAAAGGTAACGACGGACCCGTCTGGTATACTTGCGTATCAGTCGAAAGCGACACCAGTCAGACTATTGACAAACTGACGAAGAAGGAGAGCATCATTGCCCCCTGTATTTCCGCACGATACTTTAAAATGGACGACGTGCTGATTTGCATTTCCCGTCACGTCAAATCTTCTGAACTTAGGAATGACGTAGCCGCTGGGGAACTCAATCAGATCGTACTGTGCGGGATATGGCCGCCCACTACTGCCAATTTCTTTCTGAGATTCGGCTTCGGCCACCAATGTTTTAACTTTGCTGGTGACCAAATCCATTATCCGATCTTGTGTTAGCGGGATAGTACTATATGGGGCCAAGGCGTCCTCAGAAGCGGAATGTGGCCGGCTTTCGTGCGGCTCGACCAATCTTGGACCTAAAGGGACGGGCATCGGCTGCTTCGGGTTGTCATCACCCGGCTCATGAGTAGAGACTTGTGCTTGATTGGGTGGCGCTCGAGCAATTTGAGCAGTAAGCTGCATCACAACGTTCGTTAGGTCGTCAATTTTTTAATAGAGCTTAGCCATCTCTTTATCTTTGCTCCTGAGCTGTTTTCTAAGCTCTTGAAGCAGCTCTTGCTCCGCGGTCCTAAGGCGGAAAGTCAATTCCTCCTCGCTGTCCGAGCTTGACTATATATGGACTGAGGGGTCTTTCTGCCTATCATCCTCATCGATAGGGTTTTCATCATCCAGCAGAGGCGGCTGTTCTTGTGAAGCGGCAACCACATTGATTGGGCTTGGGATGTGGTGCCCCATCCTTGCTTTTGCTGTGAAGGTTGTCGCTGGGGCACCCACCCGCCATATAGACCGTATGGATAACATATCCAGCCGTCTTTTTATTATCGGCGGCTGATTTCATGGATCACTGTCGTGGCCCTCCTGTTTCGGTAACGGGCAATCGACTGAAAGCGGATGGCCTGACCGGGTTCTTGAATAGTGTTGATGCTTCTTTTCTAGTTTTGCCCAGCTGCTTTCGTGCGACACAAAGCGCCTGATAGACACTTGAAGAGATGGTTTCATGCTTTCTCTGATGGGGCTGGGACACGTCCCTTTGTGGGATTGTTCAAACCGCTGTCTTCTTGATTCTGGAGGTCATGGCATTTTTCTGAACCCAGTTCAGAGGTTCGAAGGAATTACTGATTTTTACGGCCGACTCAGCCGTCGTCGCGAAGTAACCCTGCTCTTGGAACCTCACAAGATTCCACATGGCCGAAGTCCTGGCCCTCTTGTTGGCTCGATACCTGAGCCGCTTCTGCCTTGACTTTTCTATTTTAAGCACTTGGCAGATTTCGGCTCTTCGGAAAGACGCCGTAGACCGATTGATAGAGAGGCCAGAGAAGATGCCCGTTCGCGTGATTGTCAAGGGCACCACCTGAGCTTGCTGAAGATACTTTGTGGCTCCATTGGTATTGACGGCCTTGCCCCCAGTCGGAACAGTGGAGAGCCGTTCGAATACAGATTTGCATTTGGGGTGGGAAGCCTTGGTGACCACAACGTTCGGCCTCCTGCCCCTTGAGGTCAGTTTGGCCGCTTGGTTTATCAGGATCTCCGCCAGATGAGCGCTTCCAGCAGGGTAGATGATGACAGAACCAAATTGATGGGGTAGCTCCTCCCATTGACGGCTGAGACTGGCAGGGAGAACTACACGGGCATTGATCCTGACCACGTACGAGATCGGGGTCACGTCGGAAGCTGAATTCATCTTAGAAGACATCGTCGTTGAAAGTTGATTGCTGTACGAAAGAAAAAAAATATTATTTCAGTACAAACATCGGTATATATGTTAAATGAGTTCGAATGAACACTTGACCCGAGATATGGGAGGAGAGAAGTGCCCACCGGGCGTGCCAGAATCTGTAGGGTGTTTTTCGTCACCCCATTGAGATGAGAATGCGCGTACGCTTGTCAGACGCATTACAGATTCCCTCTGCTTAGGGTAGGCTGGGGTTTATTGATTGTGGGGATCCGAATCTCCGGCAGCCGCGGACTAAGCTGTCGTTAATTACCCCTCGCCTTTGGAGCGAGAGAACCTCCGATTGACGGGTCGAACAGGTCATACGAACTCAATGTGCAGTGTTGTGTTTTGAAGGGTTTTTGGATATATCGGAGGCCCCGCAGAGTTTTTACGGGGGTCCCGCTACCCGGATATCAGGCTAGGGGTCAAGGGGGCTAGCAGCCCCCTTGCGGGGTGCGGGACAACGCCCCGTTAGAAATTTTTTCTAACGGGGGAGGTATTTTTAGTGTGGAGTACATGTAAAATGAGAGAAAAATAGCGTCCAAAGGACGCGTGAGAGCCAGCTCCTCACGTGCCTAGCACGCTGGCACTGGGCGCTGGCGCGAGCGCCTCACGTGCCCGGCATGTGGGCGCTTGGGCACTGAGCGCTGGGCACTTTGGGCGCTGGCGCTAGCGCCTCGCGTGTCTGGCACGTGGGCGCTTGGGTGCTGGGCGCTGGCACTAGCGCCTCATGTGTCCAGCACGTGGGCACTGGCGCTAGCGCCTCATGTGTCTGGCACATGGACGCTTAGGCACTGGATACTTGGGCGCTGGCGCTGTGCCTCACATGCCCGGCACGTGGGCTCTTGGGCGCTGACGAAAAGAAGGGGTTTTAACCCCCCGGAAATAGGAGTTAAACTACAAAAGAGGATTTTGAGTGGAGTTAAAGTCCAAAAAATTTAGATTTAGAGTTAAACTCCTAAAGGATCTAGATTAAAAGTTAAACTCGTTTGAGGATTTGGGTCTTGGAGTTGAACTCCTTAAAAATCTTCAGAGGTTCTTCTCTCTTAAGTCTTGGATCTTCTCTTGAGCCTTGGATCCTTTCCAAAGTGGGATTTTCGGAGATGGGTCTCCTTCTTCCTCCTCTTTGTTGGCCGGATCTTGGAGGAAAAGGTGGCGGTAAGATTCAAAATCTTCCCTTTTTGAGATCTGATGGAAGATCCGAGTTTCCCTTTATGGGTTTGATGGTGAACAACCGTTTATTTTTAGAAAAGGAAGAGTTAAACTCTTAATTTAATTCAAAAAGAGAAAGAAGATTTTAGAACCTTGAGGAAGGAGAAGGAGCACAGACCTTAATTTTTGAGAGAGAAAAAAGTTGTCTTAGATATTTTCATCATGTTTTCCTTTATAGACTACAAACTTTACATATAGCCCCTTGGGCTTTACCAAATGGCATTTTGCCCATCCCATGCCACATTTGCTCATTTCTTTTGCACATGAGCTATGTGTTTTATAAAAATTTGGCTTTATGCCTATTTTTCTTACATTTATTCATAAAATAAAATAAAAGAAATGCACCAAAATTATTTATTACAAAATTTTTATTTTGGCATGGGGGAGGCCAGCCGCTTCATGTTCAGGCTCGACCCGGGTATTGGCCCACTTGACCTGGGCTTGGGCCCACTTTGCTTGAGGTTGACTTTGATTTTGACTTGGTCAACCGGAGTGTAAATTTTGACCCCAACAATTATTTGCTTATCTTTATATATATATATATATATATATATATATATATATGAAGCATGGTTGATTTTCTATTTTGTGAAAATAGAACTGAGGTGGAAAATGAGAGCATGGGTGAAACATGACCTTGGTCATTATTTTATTACTCATGCTACACTATTGAAGCATAGCAGGAATTATTAATTTGTTAATAATTCATGCTTCAATAAGTAAGAGGGGTCAAACCATTTCTTTAGTTCACCTGTTCATTTTTCTTCACATGAGACTTGAGCTCATGTGATGAATTCTCTCTTTTCATCTTCCTCCTCACCTCCTCCAAGCTCAAACCCTTACATGAGTTGTGAAAGCTTGAGCTTGTGAGAATCCTAGTATGCAAACAACACCCCTACTTCACCATCCTATACTAAATTAGCATTTTGGTGTAGTGTGTTTTCTTCACTAAAGAGTTTAGTGAAAAGATGGCTTGGATTAGCGGAGCTTCGGGTGGATCATCTTCGGCACGAAGATCGCAAAGGAAGCTCGATCCAACTTCAAGTGGAGCTTAATGGAGTCGCGTAGACTACTGCACGGAGCTTGTGAAGTGAAGGACACGGTCTACAAAGGTTGTAGCATCCTTCACTTAGTATAATATTTTGTTATATCATAGTTAAACCCTAATCATTTAGTTTCGATTCTTGTTTAGTTTTAATTAGCACCCCAAAAAATTTAAAATGGCATGCTTGATTCTAGTAAAGCCCAATGGTGGTGCTAACAAACACTTTCATGGTATCAGAGCCAAAGCTAGAAAATTAGACGATATATATAAATCACGAAACCGAAACAACTCTGAAACTGCAAACCGAAATCCAAAGTTTCTGTCGTTTTTAAAATGGTCTTTGAAATTTTTTTTAAAAAGTGCAGAATGTTGCATGTGATGTAACTAGAACACCAGAGAAATTTGAGACCAAAAATCCATAAATGACCCGGCAGGATCATCAAAAATACTGGCCTCGCCGGCCCTCAATACTTCTTTTTGTCTCGAATTTGTTTGGTGTTCTGTAAGCTTGGTTTTAGGGTTTCAGGTTATGTTTGATTAGCCTAAAATTGCATGTGATGTTAATTTTGTTAAGAGGCTAATACAGAGTGTTTCGTAGTCGTAATTTTTACATCGTTTCCGGTTTAAGTTTGATATGTGATACAGTAGTTGGAATTCACATTTAATTAGTTTTGTGAAAAATAGTTAGCGTTTATAAATCTAGCATGTTAGTCTCTATTGATCTATTGCCACGAAGTTTCGATTCAGATCGAAACTCCATCGCAATTGCGTATCGTACGAGAATACATGCCAGATAACTTAACTAGGTAACCACGATCCATAGCCCCGACCAAGTGATTTTAGGAGAACCCTGTTGCCAAAAGCATCCACTCGGGTGCTTGCGGCCACGGTGTTCCGCCTAAGTGCACTTGGTCGACGGCATCGGGGGTGCGGCCATCTACTAAAGTTCCCGACGAGTATTCGATCGGGTAGTCGGAAATCTTGTTGAATTACCAGACTAAATTATTGAAAAGTGTTTTCGATATGAGACTAAAATGCAAGGTTTATAGGGTTAAGCATGAAATTCGGAATATGAGATATTCCGGGTTTATGATGTCTAAGGAAATGTGGATTCTAATTATTGTAGTTTTTCATTTCTTTTCTGCAACCGTAAGTGTGAAATGTGGGGTATCCCAAATCTCGTTGCTATATGTCAACGACATTCGGGATAAGCATATTTACTTACGTTGATGACATGTGATATTATGTGTTGCTGTGATATATTATATTGGATTGTCGTGATTGAATAGCCGGGGGTTTTATGTGAGATGAGAGTTTTTCAATTTTCATTCATGTAAAATTTGTATGTAATATTCTTTTATTGGGACACTTCCAGGTTGAGGATAATGTCACCATTGATGTATATTATTTACTTTTCCGCATTAGGATAGACCCAAGACGGGGAGCACAAGTAACCGGGTTCTAGAGTCCAGTGGGAGACCATCTCGAGGAGTCGAGATCGGGTCTCCTAACTCTAGAATTGGCAGGGTTGCTTGCCGCTCCAATATTTTATATGTTGACTTCTGCTGCTTGGTTCTGTGATGTGATCATATACTGCGTGACACGAATGCTATATTATATATATGATATATAATAAACGTTGCTTATGTTTTGCACCCGCGCTAGTCTGGCCCCGCTCTGCCATTAGTTAAGTAACCTAACGGTGCATGATGGGGCCCATGGCGAATGCGGATGGCATAAACGTACATTCTATTTTCGTTTCCTTTTCTGTGATGTTTAGGGAAACATAAATGATGGGACTTCATTAATGAGATTAATGAAAAGAAAAGAAACCTAAAAATATTGTAGAATCAAAAGTTTTTAAAAAGGTAGTTCTAGTTTTTGCTTTGCACAGTGGTATTCCTTAATGAATATCCAGCACCTCATTCGATGAGGAAAGAGCCGAGATCCCTTCACCGGGAGTGACCTCTTTAGTAAAACTAGTAAATGGTACAACCCACTCGGTTTTGTTTTAATAGATTCTTTAGTTCTTACTTTGCATAGTAGTATTCTTTGATGAGTATCCAGCACCTCATTCGATGAGAAAAGAGCTGAGATCCCTTTATCGGGAGTGACCTCTTTAGCGAAACTAGCAAAAGCTACAAAAAACACTCCTTTTCAAATCACTAGATTCTACAACGATATCAAGTTCATTACGTTAAAGGTTTTCTTCAAAACCAGTCGTAACCCTCCGTCATTTCAGATAAGTACTATTTAGTATTCGTGTTGCGTTTATTAGCCTGCGTCAAGGCGTAGTGTACGGTAGCTGATTAGTGCTTATCTGCCGTATTTGATGTGATTAGATTAGGGTAGTCGTACGATGTTGTTTGGCTTGCGTCAAGGGTCGGGTGGGTTTAATTTAATCACGAAATGAATGGGTTGAACTTGACCAGCGGCCTATGGTTTGTTATCCTACGTCAAGGTCATAGGTCGTTAAGGGTAAAAACAGATATTGGGAAGTTCAAGTATTGAAATTCACAATGAGATTGCATACCTTCTATATGATGGTTGGATCCCCATACCCACTGCGAGTAAGCGTTACTCCTGAGAGAGTTTTGCACTTTACAATTAGCCGATCAATTAGGTGTCTAAGAAATGTGTTAACGGGGTTATGCCCCTGCGGAAACGAGGTTATTTAATTAGTTCCATGCGAAAGTATAGGGAGACTCCCTCGGAGTACCATTACCTGCCTAGCTGAACGACTGGCGAACTTGTAAGGTGTAATTAATCCCGGCTAATCTTACCTTTTAGGGTTTGAAGGAAGATTTGATAAAAACGGTGGGAGCCATCCTGATTAGATAAAATAATAACCAGTCTAATCTTGCAAAGAGAGCACGTAAAAGTGATTATCCTTCTCTCTTTCCTAGTAGCGACCAATGACACGCCTTAATCAAGATAATAATAAGAATGTATTGACCGAACCTACTTATTATTCTGGGATAAGGTTCTGTTCTATCTTATGACTGTCATAAGTCTGAGCAAGTAATAGGGGAATATCCAGATTCCTAATCCACCCGAACGAAGAAGGAGCATGTTGATGCATCCTTTTCGGGTGTGTTCGTAACCGAGAACCGTTTCTCAGTTTGCTCTACGTCCTGGATATTGGATACCGGGTCAGGATCCCACGTATGTAATTTGTTACATGGGCTAAAGAGATGTAGAGAACTGGGAAAAGGTGATATGTCCCTCAGAGAAGAGAATGGTGCAATTGTTGCAGCCAAAGCAGTTGGCGGATATCACCTTGTATTACCAAGTGGTAACACAATGATTCTGAGCGACTGTTATTTCATACCAAAAATATTGTGAATATTTTCCTAAATCAAGTGTTATTGGGTATGGTACGTTGTATAACGGTATATACGTTCTAAATCACAAAACAGTCTAAGTATACAGAACACACAAGAAGAACAGTTCAGAAATGAACGAAGCCTTCTTGTGGTATTATAGACTAGGTCATATCAATGCGACAAGGCTGGCTAAGTTGCATAAGGATTGATATTTGAATCCGTTCGAATTTTCATCTTATGAAACTTGCCAGTCATGTCTCAAAGGCAAGATGACCAAAACTCCATTTACTGGACACGGAGAAAGAGCTACTGAACTCTTGGGACTAATACATAGTGATGTATACAGTTCTATGTCTACACATGCCAAGAATGGTTTCTCGTACTTTATAACATTCACCGATGATCTCTCAAGACTCGGACATGTGTTCCTATTGAAACACAAGTCTGAATCTTTTGAGAAATTCAAGGAATATAAGTACGAAGTTGAGAACCAGACGGATAAAAGTATTAAAATCCTTCGATCTGATCGGAGAGGAGAATACTTGAGCACGGAATTCAAAGACTACGTAAAAGAGAATGGGATTCTCTCTCAGCTTACTCCTCCGTATACACCACAGCACAACGGAGTATCGAAGTGAAGGAATCACACCCTATTAGATTTGGTGCGTTCTATGATGAGTGTTGCTGAGTTACCTATTTCCTTTTAAGGTCATGCACTTGAGACAGCTGCAGACCTATTGAATATGGTTCCCACCAAATCCATGCCTACCACTCCATATAAGATATGGAAAGAAAAGAGACCATACCTTAATTATGTTAAGATATGGGGTTGTCCGGCTTATGTGAAAACACAAAATCCGGACAAGCTCGAGGCAAGGTCAGTTCTGTGCAAGTTTGTAGGATATCCCAAACATTCGCGAGGGTATATCTTCTACCACACCAAGGAACATGTCACGTCTCGCTTCCCATTCTACGGCGAAGGGGACGCGACTGGCCCGCGACGTATTTACTCAGAAGTAAATACGCTAAGCATAACTAAGCAATATAAAAGAAAATACACAAGAGGCAAGGTATAATAAAAACAACAACTTTTATTTATTAACATTCTTTTGTATAATGCATGAAAAGGAAATACAACTGAAATAAAAATGATGCCTAACAATGGCATGACAGGAAATGAAAGGTACTGAATGGAAAATGTACAATGAAACTAGAGCTCTGGTTCTTCAGCAAGCTGATCCAAGTCTTCTGCAGATGGCTCGATCTCTGTCGGATCCAAACCACCTGACGACATTCAAAGAAAAAAGAAATAGAATGTCGTCAGCGAACAGATCGCTCGGTAAGTCCCAATGATAAGGGAGAAGTAGAAAAGAAGAAAGAGAGAGAGTAGCTTTTAATGTTGTATTATATTGTTGTAATGTTATATTAACGCTGTTGTTTGTAGCTTGGTACAGAAGAATGCCAGTGTATACGAGAGGGGTCTCAGTATGCTAGAGACCAGGGCAAATGGAAGTATAAGGCTCCGTTATACAACCCGGAACAACGGCAATTGGATTCATGTTAGGTGTCTTAATCTTACCGTCTCGTGCCACTTTTAACACCTTCCGTACCAATCTACCTCTTAAACCCCGTAGTATTTTATTTGTATTGTTTTGTACTGTAAATTGTATTGAATGTATAATTGAAAGACTGACCGAAACCATGATATCAGTAAACGGATGTAACCGTAGAATCATGTAAATGGAATAACTGAAGAACCATGTAAATGGAATGTATATCCATGGTTCGGTTCGGTCAAGTTGTATAGATTGATAATTGGATTCATGGATTCAGGTTGAATTGTAATATTGAAGATTGTAGATTGTAGATTGTACTTGAATCATATTCAAGTCAGATTATACTGAGACTCAAACTGAGTCAGACAATCAGCAAAGTAACTTGAAGTCCTGATTGTTTTTATTAATTTGTCTACCTTAGATAGGCATGCACCCACTTCTCCAGCTCCTTGATGCTCAAGAGATTGGTCCCGCTTAAACCTATATTTACTAGGGTCCTTATTGTAATTTATATAACTTGAGAGGGTTTTATGTAAAAATAATTTTGTATAGTTTTCAAAATACACCTCAAGTATTTAATTATCGTCTTTATATACATACAACAATTTAAAAATCAAGATAAATATGTATACATGTTCGAAGAGCATTAAATGAGCCAAGTATATTATTCGAGTAACTACCATAAACAATGCTGTAAAGAAATATTATGTTCGACTAATTAATCAAGTCGAACGAATGCAGAATATACACAAAAATATGGCTCTAAGTGTTTTTCATGCGTGAGTTCCAGTTTCACCTAAATACGATTACTGGTTTGAGAGGTATATCTGTTTTCGTATCGTTGCGCAAAGCAGATCAAAATCTGTTCAGCACCGTCATATATTTTTAAAATGCAGTTTGAGTTAATTTTTATCGGGTTTCAGGTTACGAAGATTATTAGAAAATTATAGGTCTTTCAATGTACTTATCCAAAACACCAAGATTTACATGATTTGAATTTCTGAAGCTCTAGGTATAATTATTTTAATATCAGCGTTTAAAACAGAAATTCAGATTTCTGGACAGCAACTATATGTTATATTGCAAAACTATATTGGGTTGTTTCATGCATTTCTAAGTAATCTAGTATAAATAAAATTATAGTTCTATCAATTTTCCATCTACACATCTAAATTTTGTCACGAACGGACATCAGGAGTTTGAGTTATGTCTAATTTAAAAACAGTGTGCGAATCAGGACAGATTCTGTCCAGATTCGTCGCTTAATATTGTAACGCAGTTTTCTTTATCTTACGTTGGTTTTCAATAAAAACTTAAAACTAATAAAATATATATTATTTGATTTAGATATCTAAAACACCTGAGTTTGCTCAATTTGGATATCATTAGACCAAGTTATGTATCCTAGAAGTTGACCAATAACTGCAGTTTTCTATTTTACGAACAGTGAATAAAAATGATATAATTCCTAAACCGTTAAGTGATTCGATCTAAAATTTTTACAGCATGTACAAAATAATATAATATATCATATTTAAATTTCCTGAAATTTTCAGAAGTAAAAATTAATTTCTAAAAATTATTTTAAAGCTAAAGGCATTGATGTGTATACTAAAATCGGCAAAAATATTAAGTAGTATTTTATGCAGGCTTCTATTTTTCTTTTAATAAACAAACCGATTTCATGAGACGTTATAGATATATTGTAGCATGAAATTTGTGTTCTCACAACTTGTAATAAATATTTATAGTCATGAACAAAGAATTAAAAACACTTTAATTTGAACAAGATGCAATAAAGTATTTTTAAACCATATAAAACAATATATATCTAGACGTATATATATGTATATGTTTATATTTATCTTCTCTTACGGATTACGATATGAAAAGAAAAGGTGGTTCACGAGGTATGACAAGAGAAAAATAAGAGATGGGGGGAAGGTGAAAGAAGGGACTTACATGCACAAGCCAGTATTGTCACCGGGCTTGTCTATCCGCCGATAGCCTCACGTTACTAGCGAGACCTTCTTGAAAACTTCTTCATGTTCTTCTTCTTGAACTCTAGGTGAAGAGGGAGAAGTAGGGGATAGAAAAATGTGAGGAAGGAAAAGATAGAGGACAATAAAGATGGTGTAATGGTGAATTATTTATAATAATATATGCATTCAACATGAGAATTAAAAGAGAAATGAAAGGTCACCATTCATTTTGGAAATGAAAGGTCTCATTTGTAGGTTATGAGAAAAATAAAAAATGATAAAAAAAATAATTGCAAGAATGGGGTTTTGAACATGTGACTTATGGAATAACAATGCAAAGACTTAACCAATGAGCTACAAGGTTGTCCATGCATATATTTAATTAGAATTAAATATATGTTGTTGCTTAAAAAGAAAGTGGGCTTTTCAAATGGGCTGTAGAGAATAAAAATAATGGATTTGGGTTAAATATTTATGAAAGGAAAAATAAGAATGAGAAGTTAAAAACTTAAATATAAGAAAAACAAATTGTACCTAGAAAAATATACATAATAGATTGAGAAATAAAATAATAATAAATTTAGGGGAAAACGGAAAATACC
The DNA here is from genome assembly GCA_030015575.1 of Agapanthus africanus. Lineage (NCBI taxonomy): Eukaryota > Viridiplantae > Streptophyta > Magnoliopsida > Asparagales > Amaryllidaceae > Agapanthus > Agapanthus africanus. The sequence continues at coordinate 390,666,504 of JASDDO010000016.1, forward strand.
AAGTACAAATAAATACGGTATATTATTGAAGAGGGATAATACAAATGTATAAAGATTTTGGGGTCGTTACAGAACAAAAGGTGTTTGTTTCTCGACATACCACCTTTTTAGAGAAGGGATTTCTTGTGAAAGAAATTAGTGGTGATGAGGTAGAACTGGAAGAAGTTCCAGCAACACAAACTATAACTAACGATTTGGTAGAACCGGAGGATTCAATAGTCCCCGACGAACCTCAGCCACTCCGCAGATCTAGTAGGTTCCTCACCCAGCAGAGAGATACTACGGTTTTCTCATAGACGGTGGGAGCGAGAATTGCATCATGGAAGATGATGACCCAACTAGTTTCGAGCAGACCATCATAAGTGGAGACTCTGTGAAATGGCTGGATGCTATACGATCTGAGATGGAATCCATATACACCAACAAAGTATGGACTTTGGAAGTTGCTCCTGAAGGGGTAAAACCCATCGGGAGCAAGTGGATTTTTAAGAAGAAACTTGGTGTAGATAGAAAGGTTGAGACCTTCAAAACTAGACTTGTAGCAAAAGGTTTTCGTCAACGACCAGGTGTCAACTATGATGAAACCTGTTCTCCAGTGGCTATGCTTAAGTCCATCAGAATTCTACTTGCCATTGCTGCATACCATGACTACGAATCTGGCAGATGGATGTCAAGACCGCTTTTTTAAATGGTGATTTAGAAGAGAGCGTGTACATGACACAGCCAGAGGGCTTCGTAGACAGTGGGAGCAGCAGAAGCATGTACAAGCTGCTTATATCCATCTACGGATTAAAGCAGGCATCACGGAGCTGGAACATCTGTTTTGATGAAGCTATCAAAGAGTTTGACTTCATCAAAAATGTAGATGAACCATGTATATACAAGAAGGTTGTAGAGAGTAAGGTTGTCTTCCTCGTATTGTACATGGATGAAATACTCTTGATAGGAAATGATGTTCCTATGCTACACTCGGTCAAGCTCTTCTTATCACACAAGTTCTCCATAAAAGATCTAGATGATGCCTTCTACATCTTGGGGATAAAGATCTATAGAGATAGATCTAGACAGATGTTAGGATTGTCCCAATCTAGGTACATAGATACTATACTAAAGAGGTTTAGTATGGAAGATTCTAAGCGTGGTAATTTACCCGCTTGTTCATGAATCACTCTCTTCAAAGAGATGTCTCCCAAGACTGATTTGGAGAGGGCTCGCATGTAAGGGATACCCTATACTTCTATAGTCGGGTCAATCAAGTATGCAATGTTATGTACCAGACCGGATGTAGCTTACTCACTAAGTGTAGTGAGTAGGTATCAATCAGATCCAAGAAAGAAACACTGAACAGCTGCGAAGAACATTCTTAAGTACCTGAGAAGGACTAAAGAGATATTCTTGGTGTATGGTAACGGTGAACTCCAGGTGGAGTCTTTTACCGATTCGAGCTTCCAGAGTGATAAGGACGACGGTAAGTCGTTCTCGGGTTTTGTCTTCACCCTCAATAGAGGAGCGGTATGTTGGAAGAGTTCCAAGTAAGATACCGTAGCAGACTCGATGATGAAGACTGAATAAATCGCTGCCAACGATGCTGCCAAAGAGGCTGTTTAGATGAAGAAGTTCATAGCTGAACTTCTTCATGGTCCCATCAGTGATCCAGACATATTCTTAGGCGGTATCACCTGATCAGAGAGATAGTAGATCGCCGGGAGATCGAGGTCAGGAGAGTTGACACGAAGGATAACACAGCGGATCCACTCACAAAGGCCCTCCCCCAAATGCAATACGAGAGACTTTTAAGATGTTGGGTATGAGATACTACAACAACTGGCCTTAGTGCAAGTGGAAAATTGTTAGGAATATGTATGCCCTAGAGGCCATTATTGTATGATATAGTGGATGCTTGGATATATATATAGAGAACTTTCTTGCTCGACATGATAGTATGCTATCTGGTTGCTTTTATCTTAACATGTTCACTGGTATTATTATACTGTCTCTCATATACATAGTGATAAAGCCCTTAGCATGTTGGATTGACTACCAGGACTATGATGCAGATCATACTACTGGGACCTAGGCAGTCCACAAGCACAACCTTCAATTGTTCCTAGTCGAGAGAATATCGAGACAGGGCGTCGATTCCAGAGTACACTAGTGTATACGTTTCTTGACCCTGTATGGAGCGATGGTTGATCCTATATCCATTGGTGTTTGACATCAAAGATTGTACACAGGTGCTCATTAGAGAATGGGTACACTGAACAGGACTCGCCGAGAACTCCTAGATGGTACTATACCTATCATCAGACAGTAGTTCTCTGGTGACACTGGTACAGGTTAGTCTATAGACCCGAAATCGTCATAGAGTCGTGTGGTTCCCACTGTGCTTTGATTTCCTTCCTACCACAGCTCAAAAGAGTCGTGCAAACATGTGGATTTTGGGTACAGTCCCAAGTCACATGGAGGCAATGAGCGATAAGAGGGGTTTCGTCTCTCCTGGTACAGAGAGTTGATGTTGCGCTATACTTGATTGGTTATAACAGGAAGTCCCTGGCCATGGCTGTTGATGAAATTTACTGGTAAGAGTTATCAGTAGTTTTTCGTACCGTTATAGACCACACATCGGTATGATTTATCAAGTTATTAGGGTCTGATGATTCCACCCCCAGACTCGATATGCGACATATCAAACAAAGAGATAGGACTGTACGGTAAATGTTACTTATAGGCTTCATGAGAGTTTGGATAAGCTTGCTTGTTGATCTTCTAATCTCTCAATACCTGTGTAGCCGTTACGTCCGGCTAGTACCGCTGATGACTTATGGATGACTGATGTGATCATTACCTACTGCCGGCATATTAACGAGTTTTTAGAGTCCCACACAGAAGTTTCCTAGTTCAATAGAGACTAAGTAGAGAACATATGCTGATATGTGCGGGGGGCTGATTAAATACGAGGATGTGATACCGTATTCTAATCTGGAGGTTATTTGATATCAGTTAGGTTATATGTGATATAACCGGATTATTGAATTAAGTGTTGATTTGATAATGTGATATACAGATAAATGATATTAGTAGGTTATATGTGATATAACCGGATTATTAAATCAAGTGTTGATTTAATAATATGATATATATTTATATTTGACATAATTATATATTAACTAATATTATTGCTCACTAATTATTTGCTTATCTTTATGTGTGTGTGTGTGCGTGTGTGTGATATATATTATATGAAGCATGGTTGATTTTCTATTTTGTGAAAATAGAAATGAGGTGGAAAATGAGAGCTTGGGTGAAGCATGGCCTTGCTTATTATTTTATTACTCTTGCTACACTATTGAAGCATGGTAGGAATTATTAATTTGTTAATAATTCCATGCTTCAATAAGTGAGAGGGGTCAAGCCATTTCTTTAGTTCACTTGTTCATTTTTCTTCACATGAGACTTGAGCTCATGTGATGAGTTTTCCTCTCTAGCTCTCTTCATCTTTTTCCTCACCTTCTCCAAGCTCAATCCCTCATATGAGTTGTGAAATCTTAAGCTTGTAAGAACCCTAGTGAGCAAACAACACCCCTACTTCACCATCTTACACTAGATTAGAACTTTGGTGTAGTGTGTTTTCTTCACTAAAAAGTTTAGTGAAGAGATAGCTTGGATTAGTGGAGTTTCGGATGGATCATCTTCGACACGAAGATCACAAAGGAAGCTTGATCCAACTTCAAGTGGAGCCTACTGGAGTCGCGTGGACTACTACACGGAGCTTGTGAAGTGAAGGACACGGTCTACAAAGGTTGTAGCATCATTCACTTAGTATAATATTTTGTTATATCATAATTAAACCCTAATCATCTAGTTTCGATTCTTGTTTAGTGTTAATTAGCACCCCAAAAATTTTAAAATGGCATTCTTGATGCTAGTAAAACCCAGTGGTGGTGCTAACAAACACTTTCACATCCTTCATGTGCTTCTTGTGGGAGTGGATTGCTTATGCCCTCGACTGGCAGGAAGTGGTGGTTCTCCCTACTTCCCAGAGCTGGATCCGCCCGAAATGACCATGATTTGCCCGATTGTTAATTTCTCGGGAGAGGTTTGGTCTTTTTTCTCTCGTTCCATCTGTCGCTTATCCCGTAGGTATTTTGTCAGGTGACCGGAGCGGATTAGTTCCTCGATATAGTCATGGAGCTATTTGCAGCTTTCAGTCGCGTGACCCTGTGACCTGTGATAGACGCAGTACGGGCCGCGGAGACGCTTGCCTACCCTTTGGGTAGCTGGCGAGAGCTTAAAGAATCTCTCGCTCTTAGTTTCCACCAACAGCTCGGTCTGGGAAATGTTCAGAGGGGTGTACTCCTGAAACTTCGGAGGATAAGGTTTCGGACGATCGACTTTCTTTTTCTCTTCCCTGTCCCTTTTCTTCCGGTCTGCTTGGTCGCCTCCGGGTAGGTTGGAGTTCACCTCAGACTCAAGTTGGATTTCTCGCTCGGTCCATGCTTTCACTTCGGCCATGGTCTTAGGTTGTGCCAATGCAAAAGAGCGGAGCCACTCTTTGTGCCTAAGACTCGACCTCAGCACGGTGATAACTGTTTCGTCGCGGTCCTCGAAAACCTCCAGGAGGGCATTGTAGAAGCGAGTGATATACCCTTTGAAGGATTCCTTGTCTCCGCTCTTAACAATGAATAAGTAGTCGACCGTCTTCTTCTGTCGTCGGTTACCGATGAAATGACCGAGGAATTGGGTAGTCAGCTCGTTAAAGGTCGAGATGGAGCGCGGCGCAAGCCCTCAAAACCAGTCTCGGCCAGCTCAGATTAAGGTGGTGGGAAAAGCTCGGCATTGAGCCGCATCCGAGTTTCCTTGGAAGCTCATGCCCGTCGTAAACGCGTCCAAGTGGTCCTTCAGGTCGGACTTCCCGTCGAAGAGGGCCACTTTAGGTGGCTTGTGTTGGTTACCCTAACGCCCAAGCCATCAAACGTAGCGATTTGCGGAATAAAAATTTTCTTACAAGTTTTAAAATGGCGCTAGAATAACCCAATATAAAACGGATCTTTCCATAAACCTATCTAGCTAAACCTAGAGGAGCTATCTACTTTGAAAGAAAGGCCTCACTAAAAGATCCATGTCCTTCGGTCTTCTTTCCTCATCATACGCTCCTAGTGGCCACCATGATCGTGCATGATCTCCTTTTCTCGCTCCATCGGCACTCCGGGATCGAGCTTGCTCTCCGGTCCTCCTTAGTCGAAGATGATCCACCCGAGAAATGTGATCCATGGCTCTAACTCCTTGCTAAGTAACAAAAGGAGCAACTAAAGAACTTGGGATGCCAATCCAAGATCTCTAGGGTGCAGTGTGAAGTTCTAAGTGATCTACTATCTCTATCTTGTCTTCTCTCTTGTTTCTCAACACATGAGAGCGTAGAGAGGAGGAAGACGATGAAGGTGAAGGAACTCAAAAAGAGGAGAAGGAGGTGAAGCCAAAATGGTGAGATGAAAAATAATGAGCAAGTATGTGAGAGAATTTCAATCACAATGGTTTTGTGTATGAATTTCCATGAATAAACAAGTGTAGCCATGCTTCAATAGTTGCCACAAATGAATAAAGAATTCATTTGTCAACTATTGAAGCCATGGCTCTCACCATACCACCCTCTCCTTCAATTTCCACCTCATTTCCATTTATCAATAAATGGAAAAATCCATGATGAGGTGTCCACCTTCCAGAAGGTTATCCGTAATAAAATACGGATTACAGTCTACTGTATATAAATATCTGCATTCGGATAAAAACACGAATGCCCAAAGAGATAGAATAACATGAAGAACGTAATACTAGAATATACATATCGAAATACATATATGTAAATTATCAAATCAATACCTGATTTAATAATCCGACTCAAACCCGAGCCGGCTAGTATTACCAACTGACCGATCGAAAGTCCGGGTACAAAGTACATCAATCGACGGAACCCTGCACGTATCTAATACGGCTACTACTTCATTTCGCCTGAACCAGGGAAACCCTCTGTGTGGGACTCTAAAGACTCGACAGTACACCGACAGTGAGTTACTGGATAAATCCATAACTACAAGCACGTCAGCGGCACTAGCTGTACGTAACGGCTATCCGGGTACATGTCGAAAAGGAAGGCCGACGAGTAAACTCATCCGGATCCCTACTGAGCCTATCCGTGACAATCTCCACACAGTCTGGTCTCTTTTTCTGAGAGTATCGCATACCGGATCTAGGGGGTGGTAAACGTCAGACCCTAATAACTCGATAATTTGTGCTGATGCGGCTCGGGACCAATTCGGGAAACTACTGATCAGCCTATCAGTAAATCTCAACTGTCTTGGCCAAGGTCTTGTGGTTCTGACCAATCGAACACAGTGCGATATCGACTCCTAATACTGGGAGAGACGAATCCCCGAAAATCGCTCACTGCCTCCATGTGGCTCGGGACTGTACCCAACCAAAACTTATTTGCACGACTCAGTAGAGTCATGGTAAGGTAGTGATCAAAGCACAGTGGGAACTCATACGAGACAAATGACGATCTCAGGTCTAAAAACTGACATATACTCATGTCACCTGAGAACTTCCACCTGACGATAGGTATAGTACCATCTGGAAGTTCTCGACGAGTCCGTCTAGTTTACTCACCCCCAGTGAGCACCTGTATACGATTTTAGGTGAAAAAGACCAATGGTTGCGGGACCGTACCATCACCCCTCGTCGAGGTCTTGAAACGTATACACTAGTCTATTCTGGAATATCGATGCCCGGTCTCGATACTCCCACGACTATGGACAATTTAAGGATATGCGTACCGACTACCCAGCTCCCATAAGTATGTTCGCCGTCACAACACAGGTAGTCTAGTAATGATCCTACGGGCTTTATCAACATGTATAAATGATACGTAATAGCAAGTAAAACATATGCACATGTTAAGATAAAGACAAACCAGATAGCATACTATCATATCGAGCAAGACCGTTCTGTACATATATATGTTCAAGCATCCACATGTATACATATACAATAATGGCCTCTAGGGCTTACATATCCAACAATCTCCCACTTGCACTAAGGCCATATATATTGGCGTACCGAATACCCAACTTCGGCTCTAAGGCCAGCTGTTGGTGTACCGCATACCCAACATCTCAAAAAGTCTCTCGAACTGTTCTTAAGGAAGGGCCTTGGTGAATGGATCCACGGTGTTGTCTTTTGTGTCCACTTTCCACACCTCGATCTCCCGGCGATCAATGATCTCCCTGATCAGGTGATACCGCCTCAAGATGTGCCTGGATTTCTGATGGGACCATGGTTCCCTTGCTAAAACCATAGCTCCATTGTTGTCGCAATACACAGGTATTGGGTTAATAATGGATGGAACCACCCGAAGTTCAGTAATGAACTTCTTAATCCAGACAGTTTCTTTTGCGACATCGTTGGCAGCAATGTATTCAGCCTCCATCGTCGAGTCTGCGACGGTGTCCTGTTTGGAACTCTTCCAACAGACCGCCCCTCCATTGAGGGTAAACACAAAACACGAGACAAACTTGCTGTCATCCTTATCACTCTGGAAGCTCGAATTGGTAAAAGACTCCACCTGAAGTTCCCCATTACCGAATACCAGGAACAGTTCTTTAGTCTTTCTCAGGTACCTCAGAATGTTCTTAACAGCTGTCCAGTGGTTCTCATCTGGTTTAGACTGATACCGGCTCACCACGCTAAGCACGTAAGCTTCATCTGGTCAGATACATAGCATCGCATACATTATAGATCCTACCGCCAAAGCGTAGGATATAGTGCTCATGCGAACCCTCTCCTCATCATTCTTGGGAGATATCTCTTTGGAGAGGGTGATTCCGTGCAATGCGGGTATGTTATCGTGCTTGGAATCTTCTATATTAAATCTCTTTAGTACAGTCTTTATGTACCTGGACTGCGAAAGTCCCAGTAATCTCTTAGATCTATCTCTATAGATCTTAATCTCCACAATGTACAAGGCATCACCCAGGTCTTTCATGGAGAATCTTTGTGACAAGAACAACTTGACCGATTGTAGCATAGGAATATCATTTCCTATCAAAAGAATGCCGTCCATGTACAAGACTAGGAATATGACAGTTCGGCCTACAATCTTCTTATATATACAAGGCTCATTCTCGTTCTTGATGAAGTCAAATCTCTTGACTGTTTCATCAAAACAGATGTTCCAGCTCCATGATGCCTGCTTTAATCCATAAATGGATTTAAGCAACTTGCACACCTTTCCGCTACTCCTACTGTCTACGAAACCCTCCGGCTGATCCATATAAACGCACTCTTCTAAACTTCCGTTCAGAAAAGCCGTTTTTACGTCCATCTGCCAGATCTCATAGTCATGGAACGCAGCAATGGTAAGTAGGATCCGAATGGATTTGAGCATAGCCACTGGAGAAAAGGTTTCGTCATAGTCCACACCTGGTCTTTGACGAAAACCTTTTGCAACAAGTCTGGCCTTATAGGTTTCTGCCTGCCCATCTACACCAAATTTCTTTTTGTAGATCCATTTGCATCCAACGGGTTTTACCCCAGGTGGAGCAATATCCAAGGTCCACACTTTATTGGTGTACATGGACTCCATTTCAGATCGCATGGCATCCAGCCACTTATCAAAGTCCCTACTGATAATGGCCTGTTTGAAACTAATAGGATAATTTTCTTCCAAAATGCAATCCTCTCGATCCCCGTCTATGAGAAAACCGTAGTATCTCTCGGGCGGATGGGATATCTTACTAGTTCTGCGGAGTGGCTGAGGTTCGACTGGTACTTCTAAATCTTGAGGTTCTACCAAATCCTTAGTTTAAGTTTATGGTTTTGACATTTCATCCAGTTCTACCGTGCTCCCACCTATTTCTTTTGCAAGAAATTGCTACTCTAAAAAGGTGGCGCGACGAGCAATGAACACTTTCTGTTCCTCAGTGTGGTAGAACAGATATTCCAGAGAATTTTTGGGATATCCCACAAACTTGCATAAAACTGACCGTGCCTGAAGTTTGTCCAGATTTTGTACTTTTACATAGGCTGGACAACGCCATATTTTAATACGTTCAAGATACGGTCTTTTACTGCCCATATTTCATATGGAGTCTTAGGCACAAATTTGGATGGAACCTGATTCAAAAGATATGCTGCTGTCAGAAGCGCATGTCCTCAAAATGAAAGAGGCAACTCGGCGTTACTCATCATAGAGCGAACCATATCCAATAGGGTATGGTTTCTCCGCTCTGATACACCGTTGTGTTGTTGTGTATAAGGAGGAGTAATCTGAGACAGAATTCCATTCTCTTTTAGATATACTAAGAATTCGGTGCTTAAGTACTCCCCTCCTCTATCAGATCGGAGGATCTTGATACTTTTTCCAGTCTGGTTCTCTACTTCATTTCTGAATTCTTTGAATTTCTCAAAAGCTTCAGATTTGTGTTTCATAAGATACACATATCCGAACCTAGAGAGATCATCAGTGAATGTGATGAAGTACGAGAACCCACCCCTTGCATGTATAGACATTGGACCACATATATCACTGTGTATAAGTCCCAAAAACTCTGCTGCTCTTTCTCCGTTTTCGGTGAACGGAGATTTGGTTATTTTTCCCTTGAGACAAGACTGACAAGTTTCATACGACGAAAATTCGAACGTATCCAAAAGTCCACATTTATGCAATTTACTTAGTTTTTCTCTCCGATATGACCAAGTCTACAATATCACAAGTAGATTCGTTCACTTCTAAACTCTTCCTCTTGCGTGTGTTTTGTATACTGAGAACTGTGTTTTGATTAAAAACATAGATACCATTACACAGTGTACCTTCTGCAACCAATACCTGATTAAGGTAAATGTTCACGATATTTCTATCAAGAACAAACTTATATCCATCTTTATCAAGTAAAGAAAATGATATGATATTGCAAACCATGGAAGCTACATAGTAGCAATTGTTCAAAATCATAGTATTGCCATTTGGCAATGCTAGGTGATATTCACCGACGGCAGAAGCATCAACTTGTGCTCCGTTCCCTATTCTGAGGGACATATCACCAGGTCCACCATCCTACTTTTTCTCAGTCCCTACAATAAATTACAGTTATGAGATCCTGATCCGGTATCTAGTACCCAGGAGATAGAACTGACCAAAAAACAGTTCTCAATAATAAGAACACCTGAAGAAGACGTAATACTATGCTTCTTCTTCGATGGGGTCATCAAGGAATTCATGCAATTCTTTTTCCCTTGCTCATACTCATGACTGTTGTCATAAGCTAGAGCCGAACCGACGTTCCTCAACCCCGAATAAGAATTCAGATCGGTCAAGCGATACATTTTATTATCTTGATTATGGCGTGAATTGGTTGCTACCTGGAGAGAGAGAAAAGAAACACTCAGCGTGCGCTCTTGCAAGATTAGATTGGTTATTAGTTTATCTAATCAGGATGGCTCCCACTGTTTTCTTGAATTCTTCTTCAAACCTTAAAAGAAGAACTAGTCAGGATTAATCGCACATCACAATACTTGCTTAACCTTTCGGCGAGGCTAGTGTTGGTACTTCGAGAGAAGTTTTCCAACGCTTTCGCGAAGTTCGGCATAGCCCCGCTAACACTGTTCTAGACACCTACTTGGTTTATAGCATTGATTGCTAAGTGAAATAATCTCCCGAGAGTAATCCTACTCATCAGTGGGATCGGGATCCAACTATCATCGCGTGATGACCTAGATGGAAGCCACTCTAGTCACCACACTCCAGAAAGTATGCAACACTAGCAAGTTTCCTATATATTTGAAACTCCCGATGTGTTTTTTGCCCCTAACGACTTTATGAACTTGACAGTGCCAACATATCATAAGCTGCTAGTCAACTTCAGCCCGTCATTATCTTTATTAACTTAGACTCATCCGCATAACCCTTGACAATGCCAGCATAGCTATGCGACTGTCCTAAATAATTGGAAACAAAGCTACAAACAAGCAATACTCAACTACCGATCACTACGTCTTGACAATGCCAAAATACGTAGCTCGAATACTAAGTAGTACTTGTAGGAAATGACGGAGGGCTACGGCTGGGTTTTGGCAAAAAAAACTTTAAAGTAATGAACTTGATATCGTTGAAGGAACCTGAGCGGTTTTGAAAAGGAGAGGTTTAGGCTCCGCTTTTGAAAACTTGTGGTTTTGAAAAAACCGAGTAATCTACAGTATAGACTTTTGCTCAAGAGGTCACTCCCCGTGAAGGGATCTCAGTTCTTGCCTTCTTGAATGAGGTGCCGGATATTCACAATCGAATACCACTATGCAAAGCGAAAGAATATAGCTATAGTTTTTAGAAATTTATTCCAACGACATCTTTTAGCTTTATTATCTTGCATTAATCAAAATTAATGAGGTCCCATCAGTTAAAGCCTATCACACCAGAAAAGAACGAAAATACAATGTACGTATATTCCATCCGCATTCGCCACTGGGTCCCGTCATCACCCGTTAGGTTACTTAACTAATGACAGAGCGGAGGCTGGACTAGCACGGGTGCAAAATATATACAACATCTACTAATATATATATAAATATATATAACATTCGTCCCAGGCATGATAAAAGCAACAACACAAAATCTCAGCAAGCAACATAGAATGGTGGATAATCTTGGAGCCTCGGGTTTTATTTGAGCTGCAAATGAGACCCGACGTTCCCGGTCGTGTGGATAACCCGTGCAATGGAAACCTAGACCCCTACGAGTGCGGCAAGTTACCCGCCAATCTCAGAAGTGAGGCAACCCCAATCAACAAAGTGAATGGGCCACCCAACACATCACGGAATCTGGTAACTTGAGCATCCCTCCGCGGGTCATCCTATATCCCCTACAAGTGTGGCGAATAGCCCGCCAATTCTAGAGTGAAGCCCCCTCCGTCTCAACGCCATGAGATGCGGACTTGTTGCCCTCTAGAACCCGGATATTCAAGCACTCCACCGTGGGGTAAGCCTAGTACAGAAAATGAAAATATGTACAAATGTGACATCGATCTCAACCCGGTCATGCCCTAATAAAATAATATACAACATGGCAGAAACGGCAGTCCACATGTCGGACGCTCGCTCCGCAATGACAAATGTAAAAATGAATATAAACTGTACTAAACCATTGCATCACCGGCTATCCACCACGACAATCCAACCACAAATATCGGCACAATCACAGAATATCAACGTGAATGTCATGTTCGCAAACCCGTCTAAAAGAATATATAGCAGATAGACGGGATATACCGATTAAATGACATTCACGGTCGCAGATGCTAAACTAAGTACTGATAATCACACGTATTTTCAAATTTTGATCGACTAAACTTTTCCAAATAGGCCCCAAATGTTAATCCAGTACTCAAACAAATCTGGACCCAAGAACTAAATATCCCAGAAACCATAATTCCAACAATTAGAGCAATTATAGAAATTTGGATCAGTGAAACCAAACTTTGGCTGTGAAACCGCCGCAAACAAGCATGTTTGGCGGCACTTCCGCGGCGGAGTTGAGGCTTCATGCTCTCAAACTTCTTGGGTTGCTCTAGAAAACCCTGCACGAATTTTTGATACACTGAAAATGATTTTTAGACCTTTAAAAATTCGACAGAAACCACATGTTTGGAATTGCGGTTTTGAAAAATTCGGTCGATCGATATTTTAAACACGTCAGAACTAGCTAGTATAGGTTTTATGGGATGGCTCTGATACCATGTTGGGTTACCCTAACGCCCAAGCCATCAAACGTGGCGATTTACGGAATAAAAATTTTCTTACAAGTTTCAAAATGGCACTAGAATAACCCAATATAAAACGGATCTTTCCATAAACCTATCTATAGCTAAACCTAGAGAAGCTATCTACTTTAAAAGAAAGACCTCACCAAAAGATCCGTGTCTTTCGGTCTTCTTTCTTCATCATACGCTCCAAGTGGCCACCATGATCGCGCTTGATCTCCTTTTCTCGCTCCATCGGCACTCCGGGATCGAGCTTGCTCTCCGGTCCTCCTTAGTCGAAGATGATCCACCCGAGAGATGTGATCCATAGCTCTAGCTCCTTACTAAGTAATAAAATGAGCAACTAAAGAACTTGGGATGCTAATCCAATATCTCTAGGGTGTAGTGTGAAGTTCTAAGTGATCTACTATCTCTATCTTGTCTCCTCTTTTGTTTCTCAATACATGAGAGTGTAGAGAGGAGGAAGATGATGAAGGTGGAGGAACTCAAGAGAAGGAGAAGGAGGTGAAGCCAAAATGGTGAGATGAAAAATAATGAGCAGGCATGTGAGAGAAATTCAATCACAATGGTTTTGTGTATGAATTTTCATGAATAAACAAGTGTAGCCATACTTCAATAGTTGCCACAAATGAATAAAGAATTCATTTGTCAACTATTGAAGCCATGGCTCTCACCATACCCCCCTCTCCTTCAATTTTCACCTCATTTCCATTTATCAATAAATGGAAAAATCCATTTATCAATAAATGGAAAAATCCATGATGAGGTGTCCACCTTCTAGAAAGTTATCCGTAATAAAATACGGATTACAGTTTACTGTATATACATACCTGCATTCGAATAAAAACACGAATGCCCAAAGAGATAGAATAACATGAAGAACGTAATACTAGAATATACATATCGAAATACATATATGTAAATTATCAAATCAATACCTAATTTAATAATCCGGCTCAAACCCGAGCCGGCTAGTATTACCAATTGTCCGATCGAAAGTCCGAGTACAAAGTACATCAATCGATCGGAACCCTGCTCGTATCCAATACGGCTACTACAGCATTTCACCTGAACCAGGGAAACCCTCTGTGTGGGACTCTAAAGACTCGACAGTACGCCGGCAACGAGTTACTAGATAAATCCATAACCACAAGCACATCAGTGGCACTAGTTGTACATAACGGCTACCTGGGTACCTGTCGAAAAGGAAGACCGATGACCAAACTCATCCGGATCCCTACTGAGCCTATCCGTGACAATCTTCGTACTGTCTGGTTTCTTCTTCTGAGAGTATCGCATACCGGGTCTAGGGGGTAGTAAGTGTCAGACCCTAATAACCCGATAATTCGTGCTGATGCGGCTCAGGACCAATCCAGGAAACTACTGATCAACCTATCAGTAAATCCCAACTGCCTTGGCCAAGGTCTTGTCGTCCTGACCAATCGAACACAGTGCGATATCGACTCCCAATACCGGGAGAGACGAATCCCCGACAATCGCTCACTGCCTCCATGTGGCTCGAGACTATGTCCAACCAAAACCTGTTTGCATAATTCAATAGAGCCGTGGTAGGGTAGATATCAAAGCACAGTGGGAACTCACACGATACAAATGACGATCTCAGGTCTAAAGACTAACCTGTACTCATGTCACCTGAGAACTTCCACCTGATAATAAGAAAGTACCTCCGTCCAGTGCACTCACCCCCAGTTAGCACCTGTATACGATCTTAGGTACAAAAGACCAATGGTTGCGGGACCGTACCATCGCCCCTCGTCAGGGTCTAGAAACGTATACACTTGTCTACTCCAGAATATCGATGCCCAGTCTCGATACTCCAATGACTAGAGACAATTTAAGGATGTGCGCACCGACTACCCAGCTCCCACAAGTATGACCAACATCACAACGTAGATAGTCTAGCAATGATCCTACGAGCTTTATCAACATGTATAAATGATACGTAATAGCAAGTAAAATATATGCACATGTTAAGATAAAGACAAACCAGATAGCATACTATCATATCGAGCAAGACTGTCTTGTACATATATATGCCCAAGCATCCACATGTATATATATACAATAATGGTCTCTAGGGCATACATATCCACAGCTTGTTCCTAGACGAGACACGCTCGGCCAATAACTGTTCTGTAAAGGTCCTTGTGAGCGAATCGGCGGTGTACTTTGCTCCTTCGCCGTACATATGGCCATCTCGTCGCATGCCTTAAATTTTCTTTCCGAGGGCTTTGATCCATTGGTGGTACCCCGAGAATTCAGCACAGTAGGAGCGGCGACTATCCCCGCTCCGGACTTGCACGATGGTGCGGCTTCAATTCCGCTCTATCACATTTCTTAAATTCTCGGGCGAAGCCCTTCTTGAGTAGTCCCAACGTTCTCCGTTTGCGCGGCCTCGGCGAGCATTGGGACGCCGGTCGTGCCTGGAAGGAGGCGAACTGACCGACACCTCCTCAAGGGGTGAGAACGCACGGAGGGTGTCGGAGCAACGGCCTGGTCTCCCCTGATCAGCCTGTCGGATGGCTCGGAGACGAGCCGGGAGGCCAAGAAAGCTCACACCTTGCAACAACTCGGAGACGAGTAAAGGGGGTGTATGTTCGGCTGCTGGATGGCTCGGGAGCGAGAGGTAGGGGCGTAAGCCCGGAGACGAGGCTCCAAAAAAAGTCCCCGGGGCGCTACGCTGATTCCACCTCCGTAGCCTCCAGGAGCCTAGTGGGCTTACATGGTTGACACGTCATCTGCTACGTGTCGTAATATAGGGAATTTCCGTTCATGAGCCTTATCAACATCGATAAGAAGTCTGCTCACAACTGGAAGAGCACAAGTATTTACGACATAGACATGTTGCAAGAAAACAACATTGCATGAAGAAAGCATCACCACTTAGGAAGATGTTTGGTACAGCATAACATTACTTGCATGTCAATTGCGTATTTGGATGCTTCTAAGTTGAATACATGAAAACATCTGCATTTCTGATCAACATGTCATCACAGTCCAAGATGAAGCCAACAATGTCATTTTCAAGTTTCGATCCATCCTCATTTAGGACAACAATGAAACAGCAGGATGGAGGTGTTGTGACCAACAAGTAGTTTGATTACTAAATTCCAAAGACCTAAAATTTACGTTGCAAACGAAGCTGAAGGAGTCGATCGTCTGTTGTTTCTGTTATTTTGACATATAAAATTCGAAGAAGAATAAACAATGTTAACAAGTTGTGATTGTGTTTTCTAATATTTTCAATTGTTTTAATATGGTTAATACGATGATCAAATGATACATTTTATGGATATATAGTATAAATCACTTAATTTTCTAACTCGGTCATGTTTTTGCAATTAAATTTGACAAATGACGGAAAAGGAGAAAAAAATTGAGAAGGTGCCAGCATGCAAGTGTAGAAAAAACTCAAATGAAAAAAACAATGAGATTGCCAATTGGTTTTAATGGGTACTTTTTTTGTTGGAACAACAGGTTTATGATCATAATTCGTAACAAGCATAAGTAAGAATTATTAAACCGAAAAAGACAGTAGTCATGAAAAAAGAGAAAGACGTTACCATTTTCAAAAAGACTGTAGAAAAATAGGGACGTTATCAGATAGAAATAGGACAGAAATGACAAGTCGGACGGAATAGATCAAAAGAAAAACTGCTAAAATTAGAACACTGCTAAAAATAAAAAGTTGTTAAAACGAGAAACTAATTATTTGATTGCGTCCCAAATTGATTCCCGATACTTCCTGTCAAATCTTAACTGATTCAGATGCTAATTTCACTCCTAATTCGAAAGTCAAAGTTCGGAGCAAATCTTTGACCGCGATTTCGGGGCCTTAAATGATGGATTTTCGTGATTCCGAGAGACGGCAATGATGCCTATGGCAATCAATTGACCCAGATGATTTTGCGAGATCTTCGATTTGGCTGGTGGAACGCGCGAATCGGATAAAATTTGACAGTTTAGGATTCTCGTTTTGAACTAGACCCGACGTGTTTTGGATCGGTCGAGCAACTCCAAGTAGGCTAGGGCTGCGTCAGTAAGGCATAATACTGTTGGATATGTATGCCCTAGAGTCCATTATTGTATAGTACTAGTTTGTATAATACATTTTGGAAGCTTAGGATATATATATACGGGTTTACGACAGTCTTGCTCAATATAGTAGTATGCTACTTGGTTTGTTTCTATCTTAATATATGTATATGTTTCTTTTAACATATCGCTAATACATATTGATGGAGCCCTTAGGATCTTTGCTTGACTACCGGCGTTGTGATGGCAATCACACTAGTGGGGGCTGGGTAGTCTATAAGCACATCCTTATACAGGTCCCTGGTCGTAGGATTATCGAGACAGGGCATTGATACTCCAGAGTAGACTGGTGCATACGCTGCTCGTCCCAGCAGGGGAGATGGTCTGTCCCACAGCCATCAGTACGTCGTACTGGAGATAGTATGCAGGTGCTCGTTAGGTTATGAGTACACTGGATAGGACTCGTCGGGAACTGTTGGTTGGTATTATACCTATCGTCAGTTAACAGTTCCCACGTGACATGAGTACAGCTTAGTCCGTTGACTTGACACTATCACTTCGCCTCGAGTGTGTTCCCACTGTTCTTAAATTACTACCCTACCACGGCTCTATTGAGTCGTGCAACCAGGTAGTAGTTGGGTGCAGTCCCGAAGCACTTGGAGGCAGTGACGGTTAGACAGGATTCGTCTCTCTCGGTATTGGGAGTTGATATCGTGCTGTGTCTAGAAGAGCCATTACACAAAGTCCCTGGCCAGGGCAAGCGAGATTTACTGGTAGTGTTTCCAGTAGTTTCTCAGGGTGTTCTGGGCTACACTCCGACACAACTTGTACCGCTATTAGGGGTCTGACGTTTACCGCCCCCTAGGCCCGACATGCGATACTCTTAGACGAACAGACCGGACTGTACGGAGATTGTCACATTCAGGCTCAGTAGGAGTTCGGATGGGTTCACCTCATCGGTCTTCTTATCGATATCTACCTGGGGACCGTTATGTACAGCGGGGACCGCCTGCGGCCTGTGGTTAAACCCACTGCCAGTGTAGTGTCAAGTCTTTAGAGTCCCACACAGAGGGTTGTTCGCCTTTGGGCAAAACTGAGTAGAGGTCGTATGATATTACGACAGGGTTCGTTCACATATGCGTACTTGTGCGTATTCGGTGTTCGGGCAGACATTACTAGTGGGCTTTGGTTTAAACCAGATCCTAGTATTTGTTTTGGGATTGGTCTTGTCTCATTGTATTCGTGTTTCTTCGGAATACGAATGCGGGTACGTACGTACAGTTGACAGAGGCGGAGAGGGAGACACCTCATTAGGGTTTTTGACCATTGACTTGATCCAAACCCTAATGAGAATGGGATATATGATTAATAATATTAATTAAGTATAATTGTATCATAGTTAGAATTGGTTTGACCATTTGACTTGTTGACTTACTTTGACCTAGATATTTTTTCTTTTGCATAAGATGCTTCTTGAAGCATGCTTAGCATTAAATGTGAAATGATAATGGTCAAATCAACTCACCATCACAATTTTCTTAATTATTATTATTATTATCATATTTTTATCATATGAGATTTTGGTTCTCTTATTCTCTTATGAGTTTTCTTTCTCATGGTTTGCTCTCCCTCTTCCTCTCTCAAAGTTTTAATCTTTCATGTGTTGAAAATCAAAAGCTCTTGAGACTAAACCACCAAAATACTTCTCTACTCACTCTAGGGTTCTTAGTGTAGCAAGCCAAGCACTCTAGTTACTTCATTGTTGAGGTAGGAGCTCAAGGTATAGGCCTTCGGATGGATCTTTCTTTGGCAAAGAGAAGACGGTGAGAAGGAGCCATCTACACCACTCCAAGAAGCTCACAAGAAGAGGAAGCAACACTAGAAGAGAAGGAGTTCAAGACCAAGGTATAATCATCTAACCTTGCAGTTAAAAACTCTAAGTTAGTTTGTTAGTTTTTGTTTAGCAAAGATCCTTCATGGTTGGTCTATATTTCCTTGTGAGAAAAATTCGATTTTTACCTATTCCACCTCCCCGAAAGTACCGGGTTGGGTAACATAGACCTTTTAAATACCAGCGCATAAACTGAGAGGGTACAAAGGCCCACATGCAAGTGCATGGAGTCGCAAAATAGTGACTTTAATATTAGTCATAATTTGACAGAAAAAGACATTAGTCATGACGGCCAGAAAAAGAACATTAGGCATGATTTGACAGAAAAGGACATTGGTCATGATGGACTGTAGAAAATAGTGACGTTAGCATTGGCTATCGTTTGACAGAAAAAGGACATTAGTCTTGATGGACTGTAGAAAAATAATGACATTAGTATTGGTCATGATTTGACAGAAAAAGGACATTAGGCATGACGGACTGTAGAAAAATAATGACGTTAACATTAGTCATGATTTGACAGAAAAAGGACATTAGTCATGTCCACCTCCTATTGCCACGTGTCTCATCTCTTATTGGCACCTATGCCCACCTCTACTCTATTTAAACCAAGACATTTCATTTTCAATCCCTACAAAAGAGAAAGGGTAAAAAAAGGGTAAGCCAGAAATATTTTGCATCTCTTAATGGCACAAAATCTTGATGCAGGACAGTCATTGCCTCTCTCAATGGTCAAAGAGTATAACAAACCGCCGTTGTTTCTCCTCCTCCATGCAAAACTGACGCCCACGTCGTCGGATGCCTACGGTGTAGATCCTTCCGTTTGCACCCACGGGTACATTGAAGACTCCGCCCAAGTGATCATTCCCTCTCCCGTTGGCCCTCGTGATGGTACAAAGTGTATTTTAGACGAAATGTCATCTTTTAAGCATCGCAAATATGTAGCCTCTAAATTACGTTCACCCGAGAACTGTCGTAGCTTCGCCGGCTGGGTGGTGCGTCGTAAATGCCCCATCCAAGATCAGCATCGCATGTATCTTGAAACGGAGATCAGCAAATTCGTCCATGAAGCTGTGGAGGTAGCAAATGCTAAATTTCATATCAAGATATGTGTTTATACTAGCGTTGATAGGACTGTGACAATTAAGAGATCGCGTAAGGGAAAGAGACAAGAGTTGAAGGATCATATTGACGATATTGTTTGTGCGGTGTAATTCGAAGAAATTGAGAAGAGTAGCAGTGGTGATTTTTTCGAAGGAGTGCATTTGTGATGTGACCATGCATTCCATATGAATTGCATTGTTCCTTGGTTGTTCAACAATAACTCATGTCCGCTATGTCGATATGAGAACCCATGTGAAATAGACTAGGATGTTAATTTTAGTTTTTCTCTGTTGATCAAGTTTCTGTTATTTCTGTTATTTTGGCATATAAATTTCGAAGAAGGGATGAACAATGTTCACAAGTTCTGATTGTGTTTTCAAATATTTTCAATGGTTTAATATATTTAATATGATGATCATATGATGTATTTGGATATATAGTATAAATCACTTAATTTTCTAACTCGGTCGTATTTTTGCAATCAACTTTGACAAATGACATAAAAAGACAAAAAAATTGAGAAGGTGACAGCGTCGAGGTATAGACAAACTGAAATAAAAAGGAATAATGATATTACCAATTGGTTTTAACGGATACTTCTTTGGTTGGAAAACATGCATGTTATAATCATAATTCGTAACAATCATAATTAAGCATTATTAAACAGAAAAACACATTAGTCATGATGCTCTTTTTTAATTGGTAAGTGGTGCAGCTCTGCTTTGGAATGCGGCGCTTCTAAGCAGATTTAAGAGAAATTGAAAGAATAAAAATATAGCAATGGCAATTTCACCAAACTAGGGTTTTATTTAATTAAATTTTGCCTCTTACAATTGCAAAATCTAAATCATAACTAATTTTCTAATAAAAGAAGAACTGCTAAAAATAGAAAAACTGCTAAAAATAAGGTATAAAACCAAGTTCAGAATTTTCGGGTTGAACTAGACGCGACATGCATCAATAAGGCATAATACCAGCGCATAAATTGATAAAGGACAAAGGCTCACGTGCAAGTGCATGCAGTTGAGTATGTATATGAGGAAAAACGTTATCAGGTACAAACAGGACAGAAAAAAGACATTGGTCACGATGGAAGAAAAATGGTGTTAACGATAGGAAAATAGTGACATTAGCATTAGTCTTGATTTGACAGAAAAAGAACATTAGTCATGATAGACTGTAGAAAATAGTGACGTTAACATTGATAGTGATTTGACAGAAAAAGTTAACGACAGAAAAAGGACATTAGTCATGATGGACTGTAGAAAAATAATGACCTGAACATTAGTAGTGATTTGACAGAAAAAGGACAGTAGTCATGACGGACTGCAGAACAACAGTGACGTTAATGTTATTCATGATTTGACAGAAAAATGACAGTAGTCATGATGGACTGGAGAACAACAGTGACGTTAATCTTATTCGTGATTTGATAGAAAAGAGATAGTAGACATGACGGACTACAGATCAACAGTGACGTTAACCTTGACCGTGATTTGACAGAAAAAGGACCAGTCGTGACGGACTGCAGATCAATGGTGACGTTAAATTTGACCGTAATTTGACAGAAAAAGGACCAGTCATGACGGACTGCAGATCAACAGTAACGTTAAGTTTGACCGTGATTTGACAGAAAAAGTATATCAGTCATGCTGGACTGTAGAAAAATAGTGCTAATGGTAGAAAAAGGACAATGGTCATGACGGACTGTAGAAAAATAGTAACCTGAATATTGGTAATGATTTGACAGAAAAATGACATCTGTCACGATCGACTGTAGAAAAATAGCGCTGATGACAAAAAGGACAATAATCATCACGGACTGTAGAAAAATAGTGACGTTAACATTTGTCATGATTTGATAGAAAAGGTACATTAGTCATGGTGGACTGTAGAAAAATAGTGTTGATGACAGAAAAAGGATAATAGTCATGACGGACTGTAGAAAAATAGTCACCTGAACATTGGTAATGATTTGACAGAAAAGGACATTAGTCATGACGGACTGTAGAACAACAGTGACGTTAACGTTACTCATGATTTGACAGAAAAGGGACAGGAGTCATGACGGACTGCAGAACAACAGTGACGTTAACGTTATTCGTGATTTGACAAAAAAGGGACATCAGTTATGACGGACTGCAGATCAACAGTGACGTCAATGTTGGTCGTGATTTGACAGAAAAAGGATATCAGTCATAATGAACTGCAGATCAACAGTGATGTTAAAATTGGCCGTGATTTGACAGAAAAGGGGACAGTAGTCATGACGGACTGCAGAACAACAGTGACGTTAACGTTATTCATGATTTGATAGAAAAATGACATTAGTCATGACCGACTGCAGAACAACGGCGACGTTAATATTGGCTATGATTTGACAGAAAAGGACATTAGTTATGATAGACTGTAGAAAAATAGTGTTGACGACAGAAAAGGGACAATAGTCATGACGGACTGTAGAAAAATAGTAACCTGAACATTGGTAATGATTTGACAGAAAAAGGACATCAGTCATGACGGACTGTAGAACAACAGTGACGTTAACGCTATTTATGATTTGACAAAAAAGAGACATCAGTGATGACGGACTGCAGAACAACAGTGACGTCAACGTTATTCATGATTTGACAGAAAAAGGACATCGGTCATGACGGACTGCAGAACAACAGGACGAAAAGGATCATTTTATCTCTCCTTTTTCTGTCAAATCATTATCAAAAAATAAAGACGTCGCCACGTATAAACAGGACGAAAAGGATAAGTACGACAGAAAATTTCAAAAGAAAAATAAAATGAAGAAGAGAGACACGTTACCAGATGCAAAAGGATGGTAGAAAAATAAAAACGTCAGTAGTGATGAGAATAGTAAATAAAATAAATTCGTATGATAAAACCAAAATATTTTATCAGAAATTTAAAAAAATAAAAATGAATTGAATTTGTTTTTGTCTCCACCTCCTATTGACGTTATACCTCATCATCTCCTTCCCCTATTCAATCTAGCACTTTTTATCTTCTTTCTCACGTGAAGAAAAAAGGGAAAATATTGAAAAAAGGGAAAATAGAGAAAGAGATATCTCATTCTTACCAAATTCTGGATTTTCCAATACTTTTTAAACTTAAATCCTTGGCTTGGATCGTTTCAAAGCACCATACCTCCAGTAAGTATTTTTATCTCTTTCATTGTTTTCTTCTTCAACATATATGATCATGAATCAGCATAGTTTGCACTAAACTTTCTTTTCCATAACTAAACTTTTCTTTCCATAACTAAACTTTTCTTTTTTAACGTATTATTTTTCATTCTTCATTTAGTATTTTTTTAACTGATGAGAATATTTTTAAAAGTTGTCATTATTAATGCAATACTTGACTTGAATTGATATTTTTTCCATTTGCAGGAAAGTGTTCTTTTGATTTAGTCAACAACAAAATTGGAGTAAAAACTAAGGTAACAAAAAATCTATTATTCGAAAAATTCAATATTTAAGATTTTTATTTATTTATGCTTATATGTTGAAGTAAATTATTTGTTCTCTAAATTTAAATTCCTATTGGTATATGTACAGTTTTCCAATTAAATTATTAATAAATGATGTGACATATTTATTGTTATTAGTTAATCATTTATATTGATCTCTATAATTGTGTCTATTATGATATTATTTTTTGTCTTTTATTTAGCTATGTATGGGAATAAATCAAAACACATTCGCAAACCATTATCAGAAGCACAAAAACAACGTAAACGTGAACGTGAAAGAATAAGATATCAAAAAAAATAGGCATCCAACACTAATACTAAAAATGATGAATTTTCTTTCAAGCGAAAGTGAGAAGCATTTGATTTTGGTATCCCACACTTCAAAAGACCATTAGAACAAATTCCTAATTTTTCTGCCAATATTGAATGCAACACATCTTTGATGGATGATGATACCATTTTGTATCATTTTACGGAAGTGGGCTTTTTGAATGATCACCGTATAGTTGATAAAGATATTCATCAAGATTTGTCATGCAATCAAAAAAACGATAATGATAGTAAGAGCATGCTTCATCCTCATTATATATCCTTATAAAACACAAAGTTTTATCTAATTTTACTTGAATGTTTGATATTAACTATATTTAAAGAACATACTACTCAAAAATCTTAATTTTTTTAATTTTTTTGATTTACAAATATTTTACATGTTTTAAAAGCTATAAGATTATTTTAAATAAAATCCTCCATAAATATAATAATATAATATATTATATTTTCTTATTGCTGATTAAATTGTAATTTGTGTTTTATAATGATACATGATAAGAAAGTTTTAACGATAGTTATTTAACAGATTGGCGTAATCGTTTCCATTATTTGGGGCCTCCTACTGAAAAATGTTCTAGATGTGATGCAATTGTATGGAAAGAAGAAAGGGTTAGAACTAATGATAAGAAAAAAGTAAATTATTCACTTTGTTGCAAGAGTGGAAGAGTTTCTCTGCCTCTTCTTGAGAAGACACCTGAAATGCTGGACTATTTATTGAACTATCAAAATGTTTCTGAACAAGCTAAACAATTTCGGGAAAAAATTCGTTCGTTCAATTCTATGTTTGGTTTTACATCTATTGGTGCAAAGATAGATTATCAAATTTTGAAAGGAAGGGGACCATATATATTTCGAATTCATGGACAAAACTATCATAAAATAGGTTCATTACTACCGGCTATCGGAAGTCGACCTAAATATGCACAGCTTTATATATATAATACCGAGTATGAAATTGAAAATCGAATTGCATCTATTGGAGATAATTGTAATGCTACGGAATATGATTCAGAAACTGTGAAAAGTTCAAAGGAAATGTTGGATAAATACAACAAATATGTTAAGAAATTTCGATACGTACGTGATTAGTATGAGAATAATAAGGATCAATAGTTTAGTTTGCGCATTCTAGAGAATAGAAATCATAAGGGTCAACAATATAATAAACCAAATTCAACAGAAATAGTTGCTCTGATGATTGATGATGAATTTTTTCCTTCATCTACTCAAGATGTTATTGTCAACGATCGAAAAAAGGATATCAAAGAATTAGTGAGATTCATCCAGCATACATGCCATTACAATATCCCTTATTATTCCCATATGGAGAAGATAGTTGGCATAAGTATATTGAAGGTAACAATACGAAGAGAAAAAGGAATAAAGTTTCATTGAAGGACTTCTACGCATTTAGATTACAACAGCGTTGTCATGAAGGAATAACGTTGTTGAGAGGTGGAAAATTATTACAGCAGTATATAGTTGATGCTTATGCGTCTGTTGAAGGGAATCGTCTTGGATGGATTCGTAATAATCAAAAAACTTTATGATGTAAGTTATATCAAGGCTTGCAGGATACTGTTGACGATAGTGATAATGATGCTCACACAATTGGTAAAAAAATCATTTTGCCTTCATCATTTACTGGAGGTCTACGGTACATGATTCAAAACTATCAAGATGCTATGGCAATTTGTGCATGGGCCGGGCCTCCGGATTTATTCATTACTTTTACATGCAATCCTAATTGGAAAGAAATACATGATTTTTTATTGATTGCTGGTGGTCAAAGTGCATCTGATAGGCCTGATATTGTTGCCAGAGTTTTTCACGTAAAACTTATGCAGCTTCTTGATGATTTGATTAAACATAAATATTTTGGACGAGTAATTTCTGGTAGGTTATTGTCATTATTTGTTGATATATATTTTGTATATTGTTATATGTTTCTATTTAAAAGTTTAATTTTTCCATTTGTAGATTTATCTGTGGTAGAATTTAAAAAACGAGGATTACCACATTCTCATATCCTTATTACATTGGAAAGTTCAAAAAAATAAAACTCGCAAAGGATATTGATAATTTAATTAGAGCTGAGCTTCCTGACATTAAAATGGAAACTTTACTTCATGATTTGGTAGTTACCCATATGATTCATGGACCATGTGGTATACATAATCCAAAATGTGTTTGCATGAAAAATAATAAATGCTCAAAAAAATTCCCTAAAATGTTCAATGACCATACTATCATTGATGAAAAGGGATATGCAATTTACCGAAGACGCAAATCAAGATCCTACACGGCATATGGAAAGGATATTGACAACAGTTAGGTTATGCCTTACAATGCAAATCTGCTACTGAAATATCAATCGCATATTAATGTTGAAATATGCAATCATAGACGAGCAATAAAATATTTATTTAAATATGTGAATAAATGATCTGATTTTGCAACAGCTATCATTCATCAAAATGTGGTCGAAAGATATGACGAGGTCAAATTATATTTAGATTCTAGATATATTGCAGCATCTGAAGCTTCATGGAGGCTTTTTGAATTTAAAATAAATAAACGTCATCCTGCCGTTGAACGGTTGCAGTATCATCTTTTTGGTGAACAAATGGTTTTTTTTAGAGAAGATGGAAGTGTCCAAAAAATAATGGAGTCTGAGCGAGCTAATAAAACAATGTTAACTGAATGGTTTACATGAATCTTAAATTTCCTCATGCTAGAAACTATACTTATGTTGAGTTTCCAAATCACTTTGTTTGGAACAAAAACAAAACTTATGTTGGAAGCAACGAAAAAGAAGGAAAGCGAATGGTAGATTACCTTATGCACATCTTGCCGCTGGTGAAAGATATTATCTCAGAATGTTGTTGACAATAGTGAAATGAAGAATTAATTTTATTGATATGAGAACAATTGATGGTGTTGAACATGAAACTTATAAGGCAGCATGTATAACACTTGGACTTCTTGATGATGATAATGAATGGAACTTAGCACTCCAAGAAGCGTCTAAGTAAGCTATGGCTAATCAACTTCGTCGCATGTTTTGCATGATATTACTTTTTAACGAAGTTATGAATTCTCGAGAACTATGGGATTTACATTGGGAGGCCATGAGTGATGATTATGAAAAACGTTTGGAAAATTTGCATCCTGATTTAAAAATTGTACTCGGTAACGAACAATTAAGAGATTTTGGTTTTCATGATATAGATGTGATTTTGTCATATAATAATAAAAGCTTGAGAGATTTTCCATTTATGCCAATACCCTCTCCTAGCAATTTAAATAAGAACAATAGATTGATATTTGAGGAGCTAAATTATGATACTTTTGAGTTGTCGAAAAAATCTATTGAATTAGAATGTGGTTTAAATGATGAACAAAGAAAAATCTTTGATGCGGTTATAACTTCGTGCGAAAAAAATATTGGAAGGCTATTTTTTGTGTATGGAGGTGGTGGAACTGGCAAAACATACTTATGAAATGCAATTTTAGCGAAGTTGCGTAGTAAGAAACAAATCGTTCTTGCAGTTGTATCTTCTGGCATTGCTTCTTTGTTACTACCCGGAGGACATACAGCACATTCAAGATTCAAAATTCCTATCGATCTTCATGAGTTTTCATCTTGCGTAATATCTCGCCAATCTAATCTTTCTTCTCTCATCAAAGAAGCGACACTGATTATTTGGGATGAAGCTCCGATAATTGTCACGACCCGCTTCCCGGTATACGACGAAGGGGACGCGACTGATCCGCTAGCGTATCTAAGCAGTATAAAAATAAATACACAAGAGACAAAATATAATAAAAACAGCAACTTTATTTATTAACATTCTTTTGTACAATACATGAAAAGAAAATACAACTGAAATAAAAGCGATGCCTAAACAATGGCATGACAGGAAATTAAAGGTACTAAATAGAAAATGTACAATGTCTAGAGCTCAGGGTCTTCGTTGTATTGATCCAAGTCTTCTGCAGTTGGCTCGATCTCTGATGGGTCCAAATCACCTGACGACATTCAAACAAGAAAAAAATAGAATGTCGTCAGCGAACAGATCGCTCGGTAAGTCCCAAAGATAAGAGGAGAAATAGAATAGACAGAGAGTAAGAGAGAGAGAGAGAGTAGCTTTTACAGTTGTATTATATTGTTATATTGTTGTATTTAGTGTTAACGTTGTTGTTTGTAGCTTGGTACAAAAGGATGCCAGTGCATACGAGAGGAGTCTCACTTGCCCCGGAGACTAAGGTATCAGGAACTCAAGGAACCGTTATACCACGGTACAACAGCAACGGAATATAGATTAGGTGTCTTAATCTTACCGTCTCGTGCCACTTTTAATACCTTCCGTACCAATCTACCCCTTAAACCCCGTAGTGTTTTGATTGTATTGTTTGTTTTGTAAATTGTATTGATTGTATAATTGATTGACTTACCGAAACCATGATATCAGTAAACAGATGTAACCGTAGGATCATGTATGTAACTGGAGAATCATGTAAACTGGATGATCATGTAAATGGAATGTATATCCATGGTTCGGTTCGGTCAAGTTGTATAGATTGATAGATTGAATATATGGAATAATGGATTCATGGATTCGTGTTGAATTGTAATATTGTAGATTGTAGAGTGTAGATTGTACTTGAATCATATTCAAGTCAGATTATAATGAGATTCTAAGTAAATTGAAGTCCTGATTGTTTTTATTAATTTGTCTACCTTAAATAGGCAAGCACCCACTTCTCCGGCTCCCTGAGACTCAAGAGATTGGTCCCGCTTAAACCTATGTTTACTAGGTTCCTTAGGGTAATTTATAGAACTTGAGGGGGGGTTTATGTAAAAATACTTTTATATATTTTTCAAAATACACCCTAAGCATTTATTATTCGTCTTTAGAGTTGTAACGAATGTGAATTTTATATTGTGATATTTCTAGTGAAAATATCCTAATTTCAGAAATAAAAGTATTTATTTGTAATATTGATTTGTGTGGAATTCATGGTATTTTAGTGTAAACTTGATTCTTGTGATATTGTAGAAAATGTGGAATATTTATATCATAACAAAATAGGTATTTTAATGATAAATATACATATATTTATAAAAAAAATAATTTTAATATATTTTTTTATATTCTAAAAATCTCAATTTCTTAAGATGTCGTATTTTAAATCTTTCGAAACCGAATGCTCCTTGCGGAGGTCTGAATTTCGCACTACTAAGCCCGAGGATGTGTGATAATCCGCACCATCCCGAACGAGTTCCCCAAAATGGGTTGTAGCGGCACTTTGCAAAGATTGTAAAAATACTAAATCCTTTAGAAAACGGTTTTATAAATTAAATGGTATTTATTTGTAAAGATGTCAATTTTCCGTATTTTATGTTCTAGGGTCTCTTAAGTCAACTAGACTATTCCTAACTGGTCCAAAACGACAAGTTGTAAGTTACCTCAAATCGCCTCTTCACCGCCAATTGTGGCCAGGTAAGTACAAGTGAAGAAAGGAGGGATCCGCTCACGAATCACCGTGAGACGGGCCTTTTAAAGTTACCTTTCTCACTTGTCTAACCTAGACACCCCAAAGTCAGGTTTAGATAAACGATTGATGTCCACAATCTTATCCTATTTTCATAAGAAGTGGTATTTATTTAAGAAGTGTATCAATACTAAATCTTTTAGAAATGGTTTTATTAAGTAAAGGGTATTTAAATGAAAATGTTTGTTTTCCCGTATTCTGAGTTCTCGAGGGTATCGTGTTAGGTTGTATATGAGTGTGTGAGAAGGTAGGTCGTTACCTCATGATCTACTTAAAGGTATAGCAAGTTTAATGGAGTTAAATGTAGAATTGAAACAATGTGGTATTTAAGTGAAAAATACGATAAATTGAAATATCCATCATTTCATGTAATGAAACTTGATCAATTTGGTTGATGAGTGTTTAATAGTTAACATGAGAGAGTTTAAACATGATTGTATTAGCTAGAAGTGGATTTTTATGAAGAAACCGAATCGAAAATCGGATTTGTTCCGATTCCGTCGGGTTTTGTAAATCCGTATTTTTAGATAGAAGAGATAGGTAGAAATTGGGACTTACAGGTTTTAGGACACATAAGAGAGTGAGAGGGAAGTAGTGGAATCACCGATGTGTTGCGTCATCGCCGTTAGTTCTTAAAACGATCGCCGGAAGTTTGCCGTAGATTTCGCCGAAGCTTCGCCACGAGCTTGTTTTCAAAGTACACAAGTTTTCTTGAAATTTTGAGAGAGTGGGTTCAGAATTTTGGGATGAGAGAGTAGAGGGTAGGGGTGTATTTATAGGGTTAGGATAGGTGTAGGCTTTTTTTAATTAAAAAATTGTAAAAAGTGTGAAAAAGTATTAAAATGAAGTAATTGAGAGTTATTGGGCTCTCTGGAATTTTTTACAGAATTTAGAGTATGCAGTGATGTTGAGAAGACCAAGGGGCTCAACTCCCTAGTTGATGACTCGGCCGAGTCGGGCCGAGTCGGATGGTCAGGAGGTGGGGCGTCTCGTGAGGTAGGCACTGGTGCTTTCAAATTTTCAGGTTCAGTAGGAATTTTGGGAGTTATTGTGTGTGGACTTAAAACAAAATGAATATAAAAAATAATGTGAGGCAGAGGATTTGAACTCTGGTGGCTTGGTTCAGCAATGCAAGGTATTACCAATGAGTTACAAGCTCCTTCTTGTAATTAAATTAATAATTAATTACTTAAGTCTTGTGCTCAGGCAATAAATACCTCTTTATGGATTTTTTGAAATTTTTTTGTAAAAACCTGTATAGGAAATTTAAGGTTATTACATTCTACCCTCCTTAAAAAAAATTCGTTCTCGAAATTTGTAAAAGGAAAGTGTAACAATTTCAAGGAATGTTTGGTGTCTGGAGTACTTGATATTGTATAAAAATAACAAAGTGATACAAGAGTGAAAAAGGCTTACCGGTGTTACCTTGACCTACAGTCTCGGCTTCTACGGCTTCTAATGTGAATGTTTGTCGCCGTGGTACATTCTTTCTAGCTAGAGGCACATTCTGCCTTTGGGGCATGTTTCTCTGCCCTCTAGGCATGTCCCTCATTACTTGTTGGAATTGGCGAGTAGGCTGTGCAGGAGTTCTGAGTGGAGGTGGTGCTGAGAGTGCAGGACGGGTTGCAGGAGCCTGGATAGCTGACCGCTGCGGGTAGTTGGTAGGTGTGTAAGCTGAGTTGTATCTATATGGACAGGTCTCAATTCTGTGATTGGACGCGCCATAAACTAGGCACAGGCCTTTTGTGCACCTACAGTCCTTTATCAAATGTCCATCTCTCTTGCAATGGAAACAGAAATGTGGTCTTGGCTGGTTATTGGGTTCTTCAGTTCTCCTGGGTTCGAACGTTGGCCTGGAAGAGGCTCCTCCTGCCATTTGACTGGCAGGGCGTTTCAAACCGGCAGATTGAGGTCTCCCACTTGCTTTTATCACTGCTTCATAACTGCGGGCAGCTTCCAGAGCATCCTCATGAGTCAGAAATTTCCCTGTGGCTAGTGCAGCCTAAATTTTCGTGTCCAAACCTTATTGAAATCGACGGGCTCTGATCTCATCCGTCGGTATCAGGTGTGCCGCAAATCTGTTACGGTCTTGTGTTAGCTGTGTTGTATGTGATATTAAAAATTGAAATACTGTGACATATCTTACCGACTGAGTATGGTGAATTCAGCGTTATACTCATCTACTGACTTGTCTCACATCGAACCTTGTTGTAGATGAATGAACTGTTGTTCCATGGCAAACTTGGCAGTCACAGGAAAGTACTTCGCGTCGAACTTATCGCGAAGAGTCTTCCATTCAATGGGCTGATCAAGACGGCTTTCTTCCGCCTTCCACCAGTTTCGTGCATTGTCCGTGAGCTGTAATTTTGCCACACGAACCCAAGCTATATCTGGCACTTTTGCTGCTGCCAGATCATCCTCGATACTCTGAGCCCATTCCTCAGCTTCCAGTGGGCTCCCCTTTCCTGAGAACAGTTTGGGATGTAAAGCTCTGAATTGCTTCACCCCAGGTGCTTCAGCCTCGGGACGGTTCAAGAGCTGCTGATGTCCCTCTAGGAGGCTGCGGATTGCCTCAAGCAAAACCGTTTCCTCGTTGAGTGGAGCAAGAACGGTAGGTGTGATTGGTAGTGGAGGTGGAGTGTTGTTGAAATTGGTGCGGGTGTTGTTTGGGGAATCCATAATCTTGAATGAAAATTTTAGGTTAGGACAGATTCAAAGTATATAATTCAAGGATATGAAATTGATAAGATTCAAGGAACATGGATTGTAAAGAATGTTTTAGTTGCTGGTTCTTGTGTTATATTGCTTAGGTTTGTTCACGCAAAACAGAACTGCATGATAGAGTTTCATACAGCTCTGACCTGCATGGGCCGCTAACAAAACCTGTCACACCCTGCTTCCCGGTATACGGCGAAGGGGACGCGACTGGTCCGCTACGTATTTACTCTGAAGTAAATACACTAAGCTTATCTAAGCAATATAAAAATAAATACACAAGAGACAAGATATAATAAAAACCGCAATCTTGTTTATTAACATTCTTTTGTACAATACATGAAAAGGAAATACAACTGAAATAAAAGAGATGCCTAAACAATGGTATGACAGGAAATTAAAGGTACTGAATAGAAAATGTACAAAGTCTAGAGCTCAGGGTCTTCGTTGTACTAATCCAAGTCTTCTACAGTTGGCTCGATCTCTGACGGGTCCAAATCACCTGACGACATTCAAAGAAGAAAGAAATAGAATGTCATCAGTGAACAGATCGCTCGGTAAGTCCCAAAGATAAGAGGAGAAATAGAATAGACAGAGAGTAAGAGAGAGAGAGAAAGTAGCTTTTACAGTTGTATTTAGTGTTAACGTTGTTGTTTGTAGCTTGGTATAGAAGGATGCCAGTGTATACGAGAGGAGTCTCACTTGCCCCGGAGACTAAGCTTTCAGGAACTCAAGGAACCGTTATGCCACGGTACAACAGCAACGGAATATAGGTTAGGTGTCTTAATCTTACCGTCTCGTGCCACTTTTAACACCTTCTGTACCAATCTACCCCTTAAACCCTCTAGTGTTTTGATTGTATTGTTTGTCTTGTAAATTGTATTGATTGTATAATTGATTGACTGACCGAAACCATGATATCAGTAAACAGATGTAACCGTAGGATCATGTATGTAACTGGAGAATCATGTAAACTGGATGATGATGTAAATGGAATGTATATCCATGGTTCGGTTCGGTCAAGTTGTATAGATTGATAGATTGAATATATGGATTCATGAATTCATGGATTCGTGTTGAATTGTAATATTGTAGATTGTAGATTGTACTTGAATCATATTCAAATCAGATTATAATGAGACTCAAAGTAAATTGAAGTCCTGATTGTTTTTATTAATTTGTCTATCTTAGATAGGCAAACACCCACTTCTCCAGCTCCCTGAGGCTCAAGAGATTGGTCCCGCTTAAACCTATGTTTACTA
The DNA here is from genome assembly GCA_030015575.1 of Agapanthus africanus. Taxonomy (NCBI): domain Eukaryota; kingdom Viridiplantae; phylum Streptophyta; class Magnoliopsida; order Asparagales; family Amaryllidaceae; genus Agapanthus; species Agapanthus africanus. The sequence continues at coordinate 390,699,714 of JASDDO010000016.1, forward strand.
GAGTCCTTAGGGTAATTTATAGAACTTGAGGGGGTTTTATGTAAAAATACTTTTATATACTTTTCAAAATACACCCCAAGCATTTATTATTCGTCTTTAGAGTTGTGATGAATGTGGATTTTATATTGTGATATTTCTAGTGAAAATATCCTAATTTCAGAAATAAAGCTATTTATTTGTAATATTGATTTGTATGGAATTCATGGTATTTTAGTGTAAACTTGATTCTTGTGATATTGTAGAAAAGGTGGAATATTTATATCATAACAAAATAGGTATTTTAATGATAAATATACATATATTTTACAAAAATAATTTTAATATATTTTTTTATATTCTAAAAATCTCATTTTCTTAAGATGCCGTATTTTAAATTTTTCGAGACCGAATGCTCCTTGCGGAGGTCTGAATCTCGCACTACTAAGCCCGAGAATGTGCGATAATCCGCACCATCCCGAACGGGTTCCCCAAAATGGGTTGTAGCGGCGGTTTGCAAAGATTGTAAAAATACTAAATCGTTTAGAAAACGGTTTTATAAAGTAAATGGTATTTATTTGTAAAGATGTCAATTTTCCGTATTCTATGTTCTAGAGTCTCTTAAGTCAACCAGACTATTCCTAACTGGTCCAAAACGATAAGTTGTGAGATATCTCAAATCGCCTCTTCACCGCCAATTGTGGCCAGGTAAGTACAAGTAAAGAAAGGAGGGATCCGCTCACGAATCACCGTGAGACGGGCCTTTTAAAGTTACCTTTCTCAATTGCCTAGCCTAGACACCACAAAGTCAGGTTTAGATAAACGACTGATGTCCACAATCTTATCCTATTTTCATAATAAGTGGTATTTATTTAAGAAGTGTATCAATACTAAATCTTTTAGAAATGGTTTTATTAAGTAAAGGGTATTTAAATGAAAATATTTGTTTTCCCGTATTCTGAGTTCTCGAAGGTATCGTGTTAGGTTGTAAATGAGTGTGTGAGGAGGTAGGTCGTTACCTCGTGATTTACTTAAAGGTATAGCAAGTTTAATGGAGTTAAATGTAGAATTGAAACAATGTGGTATTTAAGTGAAAATACGATAAATTGAAATAGCCATCATTTCATATAATGAAACTTGATCAATTTGGTTGATTGGTGTTTAATAGTCAACATGAGAGAGTTTAAACATAATTGTATTAGCTAGAAGCGGATTTTTATGAAGAAACCGAATCGGAAATCGGATTTGTTCCGATTCCGTCGGGTTTTTTAAATCCGTATTTTTAGATAGAAGAGATAGGTAGAAATTGGGACTTACAGGTTTTAGGACATACAAGAGGGTGAGAGGGAAGTAGTGGAATCACCGATATGTTCCGTCATCGCCGGTAGTTCCTAAAACGATCGCCGGAAGTTTGTCGTAGATTTCGCCGGAGCTTCGCCTCGAGCTTGTTTTCAAAGTACACAAGTTTTCTTGGAATTTTGAGAGAGTGGGCTCAGAATTTTGGGATGAGAGAGTAGAGGGTAAGGGTGTATTTATAGGGTTAGGCTAGGGTTAGGGTAGGTGTGGGCTTTTTTTAATTAAAAAATTGTAAAAAAAGTATTAAAATGAAGTAATTGAGAGTTATTGGGCTCTCTGGAATTTTTTACAGAATTTAGAGTATGCAGTGATGTTGAGAAGACCAAGGGGCTCAACTCCCTAGTTGATGACTCGGCCGTCCGGCCCAGTCCGGTCGGCGGCGCCGGCCCGAGTCGGCCGGTCCGCCGGCCGACTCGGGCCGAGTCGGATGGTCGGGAGGTGGAGGTCTCGTTAGGTAAGCACTGGTGCTTTCAGATTTTCAGGATCAGTTGGAATTTTGGGAGATATTGTGTGTGGACTGTTGGGCTTCTATAAAATTTAAAACAAAATGAATATAAAAAATAATGTGGGGCAGGGGATTTGAACTCTGGTGGCTTGGTTCAACAATGCAAGGTATTACCAATGAGATACAAGCCCCTTCTTGTAATTAAATTGCTAATTAATTACTTAAGTCTTGTGCTCAAGCAATAAATACCTTTTTATGGATTTTTTGAAAATTTTTTGTAAAAACTTGTATAGGAAATTTAGGGTTGTTACAATAATAAATCGCTTTGTATTTAAAGCTGTGGATCGAACTTTCAAAGATATTCTATCAAATATTAATCCACAACTTGAGAATAAACCATTTGGTGGAAATACTGTTATTCTTGGTGGTGATTTTCGACAAATTTTACCAGTCGTCCGTAAAGATAGGAGACAACAAATTGTGTCCGCTACATTACATAAATCATTTCTATGGGATCAATGTGAGATATTTATACTGACAAAAATATGCGTGTTCATACAAATACGAGGTCAAAAGAAAACAGTGGAAATTTTGCAAAATGGCTAATCGATATTGGTAATGGTGATGTTAAAGGAATTCAAATGGGCAACGATTGTGATGATAATTGGATAGAGATTCCGAATTCAATGTTATCTAATCACAGACTTGGTATTAATGGATTAATAAATGAAATATATACAGATTTAAATGATAATTATCAAAATCCGCAGTATTTGGAATCAAGAGCAATACTTGCATGTAGAAATGAAGAAATTGATGAAATTAATAAGAAAGTTATATCTCAAATTAGAGAAGAAAATTGGATTTACTTGAGTGCAGACATGAAGGTTTCTGTTGCTGATGATTCTGCTTGCAATGATTTTTTACATACAACGGAATTTTTAAATTCGTTGATATGCTCTAAATTGCCTCGTCATTCGCTTAAGCTTAAAGTAAATATATCGATTATGTTACTTCGTAATTTAGATCAAAGTTTTGGTTTATGTAATGGCACACATCTTATCATTAAACAGTTAGGTGAAAGCGTCATAAAAGCAGAAATCATGACTGGTACAAATATTGGAAAATGTGTGGCAATACCAAGAATAATTATGTCAAGTGATAATGAAGATCTCCCTTTCGTCTTTAAACGGCATCAATTTCCCGTTCGTGTTGCTTATGCTATGACTATAAACAAAAGTCAAGGAAAAATTTTTGGAAAAGTTGGATTATATCTACGTACACCGGTTTTTTTGTCATGGACAATTGTATGTTGCATTCTCAAGAGCTAGATCTGCTTCATTCTTAAAAGTTTTTCTAGAAGAACAAACTGACATTCCAAAAAATTGTACACAAAATGTTGTTTATAAAAAAGTTCTATAGAGCGTTCTCATAAAAGTAAAGATACATAAGAACTATATACACAACAAATGAAATCAAGTATTAATCCCAATATTAGAAAGTATCGCTCTGATTTAAAAATACTTTTACAGTAAATTTATTTTTAAATCAGAGTGTTACTTTCCAATATTGAATTAATACTTAATTTCATTTGTTGTATATATGTAGTTCTTACATTAAATTTTATATAATATATGCATTCACTTGATCTATTCATTTTTGTCAGATTTTTTTTATATCGTGATGTTTATTGTTATTGATTTATTTTTTCTATTTTCTGTGTAGAATGGGAAAGAATAATTCAAATGATTATGATGGAAATATATTCTTAAATGAAGAGTCCGTTCTTTTTGAAAATTTTGAAGATGAGGTCAATTATCAAGTAATGAAGGTGAGGATGACAGTGATGGTGTTAATCTTACCATTGGGGAAATAAGAAATAAATGTATTAATGATAAGAAATCTCGAAAAAGAGAGCATGACGTTTTAAAAAGAGAGAAAGCATTGAATAAACGTGGAAAAAAAATAAACCGGTTCATAAGTCAAAAAAATGTATAAGTTCCTACAATATTATTTCAAATTTTATATTTTATTATATTTGGATTTTAATAAATTACTTATATTTTATTGTGCATGTCAGTTTCAGACTTAGAGGATCGTGACGACTGTGATATTGGTAATATTCAAGCTCATTGTGCAGGTGAAAACAAAGGAAAATTTGCAGGTAAGAGAGCAAAAGGATCATGCAGACAAAGTGAAAGTAGTAAAAAAGAAATTGCTCCTGTGACTTCTTTAAAGAAAGATTATAAAAACGGTATGTGTATACTGATTATCTGGTTTATTTATTTGTAAAAAAACTTCATTCTAATTTTACTAACGTATTTTCTTATACTAAAAGATGAAGAAACCAGTAGCCAACATGAAAGCAAAAGAAAGAAAGAGAAGAATCTATCGACTGTGATTTCTGACGAATCTTATCCAGAAAGTAAGAAGAAAATTCTGCCTACACCTTTATAGATCACCATTTTTGAAAAAATTGTAGAACGAGGTAAATTGTATAATATTAAGGTACGTATCACGTGATTTTGGTATGGTCGATTGTATGCAAAGTCATCAAACTCGCTTACATTTGTGGTTAGAAACGAAGAAGTGAGTTATTGTTTACAACAAAAGTTATCTTTTCAATATAAAATTTATTATTTAAATATTAATTTTACGACTTTATGCAGGGCGTTGAACGAGAGGTGTTAGTTGATGATTTATATGCTGACAAATGGAAAAACATGATATTCGTTGATAAAGTATACGTGATAAAAAATGTTGTGACTTTGATAACCGATAAATCTATTAAAGTTTTCGAAAATAGATGGCAATTATCATTGACAAGACAATCAGAGGTTGATGAAGTTTCTGTGAAAGAAATATCGGCTGGCCGTACTTACCATTTTAAAAAGTTGTGCAAAGTACGCGATCTTGCGCGTAAGCCTGAATGTGTTTATGGTAAGATAATATGTACTCATAACCGTTAAGCTTTTTAATTTTTTACTATAAGTCATTACAACATTTATATATTCATGACCTTTTATATTCATTATGTGAATTGCAGATATACTAGGATATGTCATTGATGTGAGCCATGAACGCATAATCTCTTTAAAGTCTGGAGGTACAAGTAAATTAGTTGAAGTATCACTCATTGATGATGGTTGTTACGAGAAACCGGTCACTTTAACGATCTAGGAGAATTTTCTGACAAAGCACATGAGTATTTTTAGGGAAGGATACACTGATAGTTTCTTAATTGCCGCGATAGGTGTGCGTGCAAAAGAATTTAGAGGTAAATTTTTTACTTGCACTCATATAATTTTTGTTATTTTAAAAATAAAATTAAAGTTTAGTGGTTATCAATAGTTATTAAGTTTTTACAAGTATAGCGCTATTAATATGGTAAATGATACAATTATAGGAAGTTACATGTTAGAAACAACAGGCTTTACGAAAATGAGATTTAAAGCCGATGGTATCCCCGAAGCAGAACGGCTGATGAGATGGTAGTATATCATATATTTATTATATTTCGAGTATTACATTTTTACATTTGTTAAAATCAATGTTGATAAGAGTGTCATACTTTTAGGGTTCGATTTGATCTGCCAACAAAGTAAATTGGGTATTCAAGAAAAGTAGGAAGCAGCAGCAATAATGCAAATCAGATGGTAGAAACGTACACCATTGAACATCTAATCAATGAAACAAGAATTTGCCCTCCACCTAATACGGTATGAAATGATAATTTATATGTAATATATATGATATAGAATTTAATATTAACATGTATTTAGCATATAATCTAAAGTAAGTTATATTTTTATATTTTTGTTTTATTAAAAGGGTTTGTTTATCTCTATTTTTCTATATAGGTTCTGGATTTTATAGTTAATACCACAATTATTTATATCTTTCCCGATGAACTATGCTATGATGTATGTTCTCAATGCAAGCGAAGTGTAAAGGTTCAGCCTGGGCAAAATTATACTTGCATTTATTCGAATTGCGAACATAAGGGGTCGAATTCTAGGAAAATGTATTTTTTAAAGAAAACCTTATAGGTTGCTGAATAAAATTAATACATATTATTTGATCAATATATACATATTGTAGGTACCAAATTAAAACAAGAATTGAGGACAAAACTGATGAAACAAATATTGTAGCTTTTGATCAGCATGCTCAGACTCTCCATTATCCACTGGATGATATGATGCAACTTTATTCATCGGTATGATATAGATTGTTAAAATAATTTCAAATGCAACATAATAATCAATGTATGTCTAATAATTATTTTTTCGTTGATGCAGAGTAAAAATTCGTATGACTATAAGAAACATCTTGATAAGTGTGCATCTATTGCATATAAGATAAAGATAAAAGTGACTAATAATAATCATAAATTTATCCAAAGTGGAGTATTTACCGTCAATAGTCTGGAAAGGGTTGTCCGTCAATTTTATAAAGCCCCAGCTTTGAAGCCAACTGGAGAAGATGGTGGTGAAGATTAGTACTAAGATTAGGGTATTTATATAATGATGTTTAATTAAGTATTATTGCTTCCAGTATTTCAGTATGATATTGTATAATTATATGTGGAGTTGTGGTTATTATAAGGGTATTTATGAGAAACCTTTTGTCATCAATCACATTTAGCAGATGTTGTATTATTATAAGCTTAGAAAGTTCCAATGGTATACCCCAATAAAGAAACAAAGAGTAACATAAATTTACAAGCAATTCTCAACACATAGAAATTATTACAAGAAGAGCAAAGATAATAAACATTGAAAAATATATAAATACAGATTGGCGAAGTAATTTGGAAACCCATGCGATTATCTTGCCCATGACCGAATTCAAGTTCGATTCTCTAAAAAGTTGGATCAAAAAATTGTGAGAAATCAAAACCAATCCTTTAAATCATATCCTCTCATCTAGCAAGCAAATAATAATTATTAAATTTTTTTTACTATCCTTGCGATGAGCATCACTACGCTTACCATCATTACGAGTAATCCAAAGAAAGATTAATCCAAAAACAAGTATCATCAGTATCCCAACAATAAAAGAAAGGGACAAACAATGAAGAATTAAAAAAACTAGAATAGACATGATTTAAAAATTCTAAATAATTACTTACCTTTTCCATAGGAGATAAAAATATTTATAAAGTTGGATTTATCTCACCTGCCGAAATTGAGAAGGTTGAAGCAAAGAGTTTCTTTTTTTCTTTGATTAGGAAACTGGGTAGCATGAAGAATGCTGGAAAAATCAAAAATCAAGTTTTATTAAGCCGAGGAGAATAAAAATCAGTTCTTAGAGTTAAAAATGTCGGCTTTGAGGATTCTCTTTGCGGATTCTGAAATTCTGAAGTTTAAGTTTGCATTTTGATTTTAGCGTCAAAAAATTATTGAGAAAAAGTACAGATCTAATGATTTATAAAGCAGGAGAAATCACAAAAAGCCTCAAGGTTGGACATTTGGTTGCTAAGAAGAGAGATCGTTAAGAGTAGAGACTGGATCTGATAATTACAATACTAGAGACAAAAAAAGTTTAGCAAACCAAGTGTTTTTGCTCATTTTATGCTTACCTATATGGTACTCAAGGTTGAAAAGCTCAGATCTCTCAAAATACTCTTGAAAAATAATGAAAAATTTTAAGATTTGAAGTTGGGGTGAGGCGAAACGGACGAAGAAAAGGAGAGATAAATGATATCGGTGTGGAGATATCAGATCTACTAAAAAGATTTTTGAAGACTAGTGGAAATTTATAATTTGGTTGCTTAGAAGAGATATCGTTAAGAGTAGAGACTGGATCTGATAATCACAATACTAGAGACGAAAAAAGTTTAGCAAGCCAAGTGTTTTTGCTCATTTTATACTTACCTATATAGTTCCCAAGGTTGAAAAGCTCAGATCTCTCAAAATACTCTTGAAAAATAATGAAAAATTTTAAGATCTGAAGTTGGGGTGAGGCGAAACGGACAAAGAAAAGGAGAGATGAATGATATCGGTGTGGAGAGATCAGATCTACTAAAAAGATTTTTGAAAACTGGTGGAAATTTGTAGACTTTGGAGTTCGAATAGAGCGAAGATCATGAAAAAAAAGATTGATGAAAATATTTTCTGCCTCTAGGTTTTTCTACGGGAACCCTAATTCCTACAATGTATATATATCCCTTTTAAGGGTCATGGTGTATGGGCTAAAACCCACTTAATATTTTTCTTAATAAAATTCAGCTGGATCTACTCTCGATTTAATTTTTAAAAAAACTTAAATTGGAAGACCGTTTGAGAAAAAGAGAGCTTCTTTATTTATCAAAATTTTGATTAAAACCTTTTTAATGGCAAGAAAGTGAAGATTGCAATGATTTACAAATAAAATGGTGGAAAGGAGAAGAAAATTAAGATACTGGGTTATTTTTTCATTTAAGAGAAAAAGTGAGAAATAGAGAGAGAGCGGATATTTTTCTCTCTCTTCCGCCTCTCTCGATCTATTTAGTAAACCCTAACTCTTTTCATCTGTATGTATAACCCATATTTGCGCGTTGATGTATTGGGCCTGGCCCACAAAATCTATTATTTTTTAATAAAATAACTGGGCTTTCCCAGTTTCGTTAAAAAAATGCCAAGAAAGTGAAGAGGAAACTAATTAAGACTAAAAACTCTATAATTATATATCGGTTCTAGATTTTATAGTTAATGCCACAGTTTTTTACATGTTTCTCGATAAACTATGTTATATATATTCTAAATGCAAGCGAAGTATAATGGTACAGTCTGGGCAAAATTATACTTGCTTTTATTCAGATTGAGGGCATATAGGGTGATGTTAATTTATAATATACTTTTTAATCAATAATAGCATGCGACTCTGAGTTTTTAATTTCAGGATAAGCATAAAGATCTATCAGAATGCATTTGAAACTCTGTATTATGGGAGAATATAATTACACAATATCATATTCCAAAACCCTCAATTAAACAAATAGTTATAATAGATATCAAATGGCGTATGCATACTAGAATTAATTCGTAACTCCATATCTCCACTTAAACAATATCTTTGAAGTCATGCGTTTTTGTGTCTTTAGAGTTGTCTTATCTCTAAATGGTTGTTATACACAACTAACAACTATTACATTATTATAAGCCTAGAAAATTTCAATAGTCTATCTAAATAAGGAAAGGAAAAGTAACAGAATTTTACAAGCAATTCAGCACAGAGAAATTATTACAAGTAAAGTAAAGATAACAAACGCTGAAAAAAACATAAATACGGTAAATGGATCTAAGTATTGGTATTTCTGGAATTTCATTTTTTCCAATAAAAAATATATAAAATTGTATGGCAACAAAATATAGTTAATAGTTCCTTTATTATTCTAAAATCTTCTAATACATTTTTTTAATGAAAACCATGAAATATTTTGAGATTGTGTTTATTCTATTAAATTTTCCATTTGAAAAAATTTGTAACAAAATAAATCTAAGATGTATGCAACTCTGAGTTTTTAATTGCAGGATGAGTATAAAGATCTATCGGAATGCATTTGAAACTCTGTATTATATGAGAATATAATTACATAATATCATATTGCAAAACCCTCAATTAAAAAATTAGTTATAACAGATATCTAATAGCGCATGCAAATTAAAATTAATTTATAACTTCGTACCTCCACTTAAACAATATTTTTGATATCGTGTGTTTTTATGCCTTAAAAGTTGCCTTATCTCCAAACGATCGTTGTCCTCTTTTTTCTGTGAAGGAAACTTTTCGGTATTTATCAATATACTTTTTGAAAAAAAATTCTATAGTTCGAATTAGAACCTTAGTTTACTAGCTTGAACCCCTCAATTCATCAAAATACATTATCATTAATAGCATAACTATCTTATACTTAGGATTCCATTAAGTAATCGCTAAAATAAAGCTGATTCATCTTAACATTTTAAAACAAATCATGTACTTATGATAAATGGATCTAAAAATATGTTCCACGTATAAAATATACTTAAAAACTTATGATTGTAATATCCCCAAAAAAGTAAAATGAGATGGAAAGAAAATTCATATTATAGATAAGATATCGGCACCACCACCAACAACTAGAACACTCCACCATTGAGTGATGTAGGTTCTCCAATACAAAGTTGTCAAATAATAATCATTAAGTTCTTCATATATAAAAAGAAGAAATATCTTTTGATTGTCCAAAATTCTGCAAGATAGCCGCAATGGTCATAGATTCATCATCTTTCTTCTTATCTAAACTTCCATAAATCTCCATTGACTCTGGCGACGGTGGCGGTGGAGGAGGCGGTGAATAAGAAACACGTCATTGAAAAAACCCATATAATGAAAATTGTTTCTCGCCCTTTCAGATCCATTGAACGATATCGAAGAGAGACTGTCATTCACGATCAACTCCTCCAATGGCGGCGGTGGAGGAGGCGGTGAATAAGAAGCATGAGAATTGAAAAAACCTGGATAATGAACAAAATTGGTCCTTGCCCTTTCAAACCCACTGAACGATATCGAATAGAGATCGTAAGCTATAGAGGCATCCTCAGCCGTGTCAAATGTGCCTAACCAGTACATTTTTTTGGTGTGTGGGTTTCGGATTTCTGCTGAATATCGTCCCCAATTACGTTTGCGGACGCCTAAGTATCCGGTGGAGCCTCGGGTTGTTCTTCTCTGTGGTTGGTTTTGGTTGGGAAGTTGCATTTATGAGAGGTGATCTTGCATTTGGCTACCGAATATGAGAGTGAAAATGTTAAGGGTTATGAGGTGATCAATCTATATATAGGCTACAAAGTAGAATATACAGTAATTTAGATCGGGGTTTTCTTATATAAATGTGTCTTAGTTGAAATATAGAAAAATCTTCAATATATAAGTGATGATGTGGATTGCATTAATTTAGATTATGGTTTTGTTAGATGATCGAATGTTTGGTATAGTTGAAAGGCTTAAGTTTTGGTACGGCATTAGCATATGAACGAATTTTTATGGTTCTTAACTAAGAACAGTGGAGTTCTAAATGTCATTTGCATTTAAATTTAGGGTTTTGGTAAAGCAGTTGTAGATTCATGTTTAAATTGTGTTTTACTAGGTTTTTGTGCATGTCTTCTTCTAGGAAAACAATAATTCTTAATTACTGAATGAAACAAATTATTAGCACGTCTCAAATTAATTTTAAATTTGTTTGTGTTACGCATTGTCTATGCATATAGAGGATCTTTTTAGTTACTAAGTACAAATCTATAGAAATATATGATTTAGAATTCTATTTCCATGAGAACCCCCTCTCGCCCAATTTATTTGTTTACTCAAAAAATTTAGATTCCAAAATTTCAAGATCATCTTGAAAACTCTTAATCGAACTTTACACCTTTAAACAAATTTTAGATTTATCACTAGCTAGATTTACTTAATGCGTTCTCGCTTATCATTTTTCCAAAAGAGATATTGACTTATAAGATTCAACATATTTTGCAGCTTCATGCCTTCACAACCAATGGTACCATTCTGTTGTGTTTAGTTTAGATGGGTTATGTTATCAGCTATCTGGAAAGGGTCATACTTATGCATCTCTGCAATCAGATCTTAATGTATACTGTATATTTTATTGTTATCGAGTAATTTGTCCAACTCCGAATAGATTGTGAAAGCGCTGTTCAGGACAACGATTGGATAGATGATGCGTGATTGATCAGATGATTGTTTATATAATATCATATATAGAAATATGAAGAAAAATGTATGGGATAGATGGAGCTATGTATTTCCAATGCACCATAATTGCATTTCCTGTTTTCACGGTTGAAGCACGTTTGGTTGTCTTCTTTTTCACTAGACAATATCAAGGATTGTCTTTTCCAAATATTTTTATTTAATTTACTCAAATTACGATACTATTAAATCAGTCAAATTATACATTTGTCAAAATATACCTTATTGAAAACTGTTTATATGCAGAGTGCAATAATGATATGAGCTGTAAATGTATATATTTCATCTGTCCAATCATGTATTTTTTATTCATTCCTATTTATACATGATATGACATCGAAATAGTCATTTAGACTAAAGCATAACTCGACTTTAATTTTTCTTTTTAACAGAGAATGCATTAATTGTTTTTATCTCTTTATTCCTTTATCACCTCGTGTAGTCCAAAGAACTTTGTTACAAAATTCACCATTTGGTTGCTATCACAAATGATACTTGCTTTTCTAGAATCAAATTTTGATGTATATTACATATTTTATTACTATCGAGAAATCTGTCCAAGTTCGAATAGATTGTAAAAGCGATATTGGAGACAATGATTGGATAGATAATGCATGATTGGACAAATAATTGTTTGTATAATATCATAAATAGAAATATGAAGAAAAATGCATGATGGGACAGATAAATCTATGCATTTCCAATTCACCATAATTGCATTCCCTGATTTCACGGTTGAAGCACGTTTGGTTCTCTTCTTTATCAGTAGGCAATATCAAGGATTATCTTTTCTAAATATTTTTATTTAATTTACTCAAATTACGATACCATCAAATCAGTCAAATCATACATTTGTCAAAATATATTTTATTGAAAACTGTTTATATACAGAGTGTATTAATGATATGAGTTGAATGCATTTACTTCATCCATCTAATCATGCATTTTTTCTTTATGTCTATTTATACATGATATGACATCGAAAATAGTCGTTTAGACTAGAGCATATTTCGGTTTTCTTTTCTCTTTTTAACGAAAAATGCATTAATTCTTGACGCCTATTTATATTTTATTGAAAACCGTCCTCATCATAGAGAGGTTATCATAAATAGAGCAAAAACAACTAATGCATAGAGAAAACACATAAGTGTTGGATAGAAAGTTGTCGGGACTATCCATACTTGATTTTTCGATTTATAAGATATAAGATAAAAGTATTACATGTTAGAGAGTTTATATAAATCATAAACTGGGTATCGTAATATTATAAGTTGATGTAACTTTTATGAGTTATCTAGAAAGTCATTTTAAAATAACTCTACTTTTTCAAACATTCCTATTAACAAATACAACCAACTCTTTCTGTGGTATAGTTATGATGATGCGTGATTGATCAGATGATTGTTTGTATAATATCATATATAGAAATATGAAGAAAAATGTATGATGGGATAAATGGAGCTATGTATTTCCAATACACCATAATTGCATTTCCTGTTTTCACGGTTGAAGCACGTTTGGTTGTCTTCTTTTTCACTAGACAGTATCAAGGATTGTCTTTTCCAAATATTTTTATTTAATTTACTCAAATTACGATGCAATTAAATCAATCAAATCATACATTTGTCAAAATATATCTTATTGAAAACTGTTTATATGCAGAGTGCAATAATGATATGAGCTGTAAATGTATATATTTCATCTGTCCAATCATGTATTTTTTATTCATTCCTGTTTATACATGATATGATATTGAAATAGTCATTTAGACTAAAGCATAACTCGACTTTAATTTTTCTTTTTAACAGAGAATACATTAATTGTTTTTATCTCTTTATTCCCTTATCACCTCATGTAGTCAAAAGAACTTTGTTGCAAAATTCACCACTTGGTTGCTATCACAAATAATACTTGCTTTTCTGGAATCAGATTTTGATGTATACTGCATATTTTATTACTATCGAGAAATCTGTCCAATTTCAAATAGATTGTGAAAGCGATATTGGAGACAACGATTGGATAGATAATGCATGATTGGACAGATAATTGTTTGTATAATATCATAAATAGAAATATGAAGAAAATTGAATGATGTGACAGATAAAGCTATGCATTTCCAATTCACCATTGTTGGGGTCAAAATTTGCACCCCGGTTGACCAAGTCAAAGTCAAGGTCAACTCCAAGCCAAGCGGGCCCAAGCCTAGGTCAAGCGGGCCCATGCCCAGGTCGAGCCCGCGGCCAGCCTACCCATGCCCACATAGAAATCATGTAACAAATAATTTTGATATAATTTTTTGTGCATGAATGTAAGCAAAATGGGCATCAAGCCAAATTTTTGTAAAGCCCATGGCTTATGTGCAAAAAGAAATGGCACATGAGCTATGGGATGGGCAAATTGCCATTTTGTAAAGCCCAAGGGGCTATATGTAAATATGTAAGCCTATATAAGGCAACATGATGATGAATAAAGTAGAAACTTTTCATTCCCCAAAAATTAGAGCATGTGCATTTTTCTCCTTCCTCAAGGTTCTAAAACCTTCTTCTTTCTTTTGAATTAAATCAAGAGTTTTACTCTTCTTTTTCCAAAACCAAATAGTTTTCACCACAAAACCCACAAAGGGAAACTTGGATCTGCCATTTGATCTCAAAAGGACGAGATTTTTAAGTCTCCCCCTTTTTTCCAAGATCCGGCCAAACGACAGGAAGAAGAAGGAGACCCATCTCCAGAAACCCCACTTTGGGGAAAATCCAAGGCTCAAGGGGAGAATCCCCTTTATCAGCTTCAAAATATCCTAAGAGTTTAACTCCTCATATATATATATATATAGACACACACACACACACACACACACACCCCAATATACAAAATAATAAGTGCCCCTTTCTGGGAGTACAACTCCCATTGCAGCGACCAAGTCCCTTTTGCCTCCCGAGTGCCCACGTGTCTGGCTTGTGAGGCGCTTGCACCCAAACCGCTAGCCCCCGAGCCCCCACGTGCCTGGCACGTGGGGCGCTAAAGCTCAAAGCGCTAGCGCTCTTGCGCTCAGAGCGCTAGCGCCTGAGCGCCCACGTGCCTGGCACGTGGGGCGCTAGCACCCAAAGCGCTAGCGTCCTTGCACTCAAAACGCTGGCACCCAAAGCGCTGGCACTTTTTCCCACGCATCCTTTGGATGCCCTTTCCCTTTACACACACACACACACACACATACTCCAAACTAAAAACACCTCCCCCATTAGAAAAAATTTCTAACGGGGAGCTGTCCCGCACCCAGTAAGGGGCTGCTAGCCCCCTTGACCCCCAGCCCGCTATCCGGGTAGCGGGACCCCCGTAAAAACTCTGCGGGGCCCCTGATATATCCAAAACCCCTTTTAAAACACAACCCACGCACACTGCACATTGAGTTCGCATGACCAGTTTAAGCCGTCAATCGGAGGTTCTCTCACTCGAAATGCGAGGGGTAATTAACGGCAGTTTAGTCCACGGCTGCCGGAGATTCGGATCCCCACAATCAATAAAGCCCTGCCTACCCTAGGCAGGGGGAATCTGTACTGCGCCTGACAAGCGCGCGCGTATTCCCATCTCAATGGGGTGACGAAAAACACCCTACAACCATAATTGCATTCCCTATTTTCACGGTTGAAGCACGTTTGGTTCTCTTCTTTATCACTAGGCAATATCAAGGATTATCTTTTCTAAATATTTTTATTTAATTTACTCAAATTACGATACCATCAAATCAGTCAAATCATACATTTGTCAAAATATATTTTATTGAAAACTGTTTATATACAGAGTGTATTAATGATATGAGTTGAATGCATATACTTCATCCGTTTAATCATGCCTTTTTTCTTTATGCCTATTTATACATGATATGACATCGAAAATATTCGTTTAGACTAGAGCATATTTCGGTTTTCTTTTCTCTTTTTAACGGAGAATGCATTAATTCTTGACGCCTATTTATATTTTATTGAAAACCTTCCTCAACATAAAGAGGTTATCATAAGTAGAGCAAAAACAACTAATGCATAGAGAAAACACATAAGTGTTGGATAAAAAGTTGTCGGGACTATCCATACTTGATTTTTCGATTTATAAGATATAAGATAAAAGTATTACATGTTAGAGAGTTCATATAAATCATAAACTGGGTATCGTAATATTATAAGTTGATGTAACTTTTATGAGTTACCTAGAAAGTCATTTTAAAATAACTTTATTTTTTCAAAGATTCCTATTAACAAATACAACCAACTCTTTCTGTGGTATAGTTATACTTATATCTATATATATGGGAGGTAATTTTAGTTATTGCCACTTCAAAGTTCAACAACTTAACGGATATTATTGTAAGTCAATTTTTATTATACTTGAATAAAATTTAAAGTTTTTCTTTATTTTTTACTCGACTGCCTTCTTAGTTGATTATGTCTCTATGCTAGAGTTTGAAATGAAGAGTTTAAAATTCTCTTAAGTTTCATAAAAAATATCTCACTGACTTTGGATGCATAGTTTTTTCTTTTAGAGTTCAATTTTGATATTATAAAAACATTATGCTTATTTAAATGTTTTTATTTAAATTCATGTATGGTACTTTGTGTTATTTGTTTATATCGTTCATTTAATTTCTTTGAAGTAATATCCATTTTGATATATTTTTTGTTATTTGCCTATACAACTCATTTTATTTCTTTGAGGTAACAATATTTACTTAGTTATACTTGCTGAAACGAAGAACAATAATAAATCAATACAATATATATATATATATATGATTTCAACTATATGGCAGTATCTAAAATTAGTTTAATGGAATATTAATACAATGATATGGATTCAGATAAACGATTAGTATTGCATTGAATGGATCTAACCATTGGGCTCCCTGGAATGTCATCTCCATCAACCAGAAATGTAAGTTCTCTTCCATATATAGAATTGTATAACGGTAGAGTATAATTAACAATTTCTGTATTATTCTATAATTTTCTAATACTATTTTTATAAAAATCATGAAATATGTTAAGCTCAACTTAATTCTATTAAAATTTCTATTAGAAAGAAAAAAAATTTAATAACAAAAAAAAATCTTAACTATATATAACTTCAAATTTTTAATTTTAGGATGGGCATAAAGATGTACTCAGAATGCAATTGGAATTGTGCATTACAGAAGAATATACTGCTAAATGGACAGCGATAGTTGATATTGTCAATTTTAGTATATTATGCTTTATGTTTCATAATTTCATAACCAATGGATACCATCCAGTTGGATTTAGTTTAGGTGGGATATACTATAAGTTGTCTGAAAATCATAGTTATGTTTCTTTGCGATCGAATCTTGATGTCTTCTGCATGTTTTATTGCTATCAAGAAACCTGTTCGGTCCGAATATATCGTGAAAGTGATGTTTGTAAGAATGACCATCATTGCATATTTATCACTCCGTCTTATGAAGTGTTCGAGCATGCAATAATTGTCGCTTCTTTAATGCGTGGAGATTATCCTTGATGTAAAAGTATTTTGCTATGTATAATGAAATTCTAAAATCAAGATGTAATATCGCAGAGTTTAAATGATATTTATCTTTCATTTTTTATCATGTCAGTTATAGGTTATTTTTATACAATTATGTACACTTTAGTTATATGAATATTTTATAAATCCTTGCAATCATTATACTTATGATATCTTACTTGCTATATAATATTTGTTGTTAATAAGAAATTAAAAATAATAAGTCTAAAAGAAAATAAAAATCAATAAGCCAAACAATATATATTCATTTATTCTAAATATTAAGTTATATACTGAATAGAAAGTATAACGCTGATTGGACAGATGATTGTTTGTACAATATCATATATAGATATATGAAGAAAAATGAATGATGGGATAGATGAATCCAGTATTTCCAATTCACCGTAATTGCATTCCCTATTTTTGTGATTGAAACGCATTTGATTGTCTTCTCTACTATTAGACAACATCAAGTATTATCTTTTCCAAATATTTTTATTTGATTTACTCAAGTTACGATGCTATCAAATCAGTCAAATTATATATTTACCAGAATATATTTTATTGAGAATCTTTCGCATGTATAGTGCAATTATGATATGATCTATAAATATATATACTTCATCCGTCCAATCATGCGCTTTTTGCATCCCGATATATATATATATATATATATATATATATATATATATATATATGACACGACATCAAAATAAAGAAAAATGCATGACGAGACACATGAAGCCAGCATTTCCAGTTCACCTTAAATGCATTCCCTTTTTTTGCGGCTGAAGCAATTTTTTTTGTCTTTTCTGTCACCAGACAACATAAAGTAATGTCTTTTCCAAATATTTTTATTTAATTTACTCAACTTACGATGCTATCAAACCAGTCAAATTATATTTTATCAGAATATGTTTTATTGAGAATTTTTCACATGCATAGTGCAATTATGATATGAGCTATAAATGCATATATTTCATCCATCCAATCATGTGTTTTTTCTTCATGCATATTTATATATGATATGACATCAAAATGAAGAAAATTGCATGATGAGACCACATGCAGCTATACATTTGCAATTCACCATAATTGCATTCGCTACTTGCTAATTGTAACGTTTCGAAAATCGTTTCGGTGAAATTTCGAAAAAATCGGTAAAATAAGAGGGTTTTCTGTAAAAATTCAAAATACAAATATCTTATTATAAAAATTAAATTTACACATTCTAGCTATGTAATTGCTATTATTTGGTGTTTATTGAGCCGCTGGTGAAATTTCAAATTTTCTGAAAAAAATATTATTTTATTATTATTTTAAGCCGTCACTAATACATTTAATTAGGGAAAATTACAAATTGGAATGAGTTGAAACAAATTTTGTGCATCATAAAACATTAAATAAAATTTTATCATATGGTTTTTGGAACGAAATCATTTGCCAAAACGGTTTAGAAATTATTGAAGAAAAAAGGCTTTTTTTAGCGTAAATGGATGTTTGGGGTATTGTATTTATCATTTTTCATCACCCCACACCCGTACCCACACCCACACACCCCCATTCACTTATCCCCTTGAAGAATTCAGCAGCCCCCTCTTTTGTCCCCACTTGGATTTTAAAGAAAAGAAATGAAAGAAAAGAAAAGAAAAAAAGAGTAGAAAATGGTATAATTTGAGTTGACTTTGACTTGAACTAACTTTCCCCACCTCACTCTCTCTCCTCCCTCACCCAATCCCCCAAGATTTCTGGCCGAAACCTGATCCAAAACAGCCCCAAATACTTCATCTCATTTTTCCATCAAAATCCCCAAAATTTCTATCAAAAATCCACCCTTTTTCTCAAAAATTCAAAGCTAATTCTAAATCCAAGCTTTACCCATTATTCTTTAGCTATTCAAGCATGGATCTTGGAGCATGAAATCATTGTTGGAGGCTAAGATTTTTGCAAGTTTGATCTCAAGCTTGTGAGGTATAATCATAACCTTATGCTTAATTTGTTGTTAAATTACTTGAATCTAGCTATTAGGTGTTAAATTAGGGTTTTAAATTTCAAGTTTTGAAATTTAAAGAAAGGGTTTTGATTACTAAGTTAGGGTTTGTTGTGGAAATGAGTTGTGTTTGATTGTGTATAGTTTAGTGAGGTGGATTACCATATTTAGTTTTATAGAAAACTAATCTAGTTGTTAATTACAAGTTGTTACTTGAAAAATGTCCAAATTAAGCTTTTTGTTGCAAACTAGTTTTTTTGATTTAATTCGAAATATGAGATTAAAAATATGGTTAGGGTTTTTATCATATTATTAACTTTATTAAGTGTAGTTTAACACTTTAGTTCATGGAAATCCAACCTAAATTGTAGTTTGTGCATTTTTGCTATGAAATTGTTAAAAAGGGTATTTTGTAAACTAAAATATTAGGGTTTTTGGAATTTAATGAGATTAAATTCCGGAAATTTTTTCTATGACTTATTTAAGATATTTAATAAGTATATTGGCCGCTACATTCATTTAAACATCATGTTTTGTACAAAAACGGCGAATTGTGCTTGCTAGATTTGCGGAAAAATGACTTTTTAAGTGAAATTGGGGTTTTTGTGAGTTTTAACCTAGTTTATATTAAAATTAGTGTTCGTGAATGTGCAAATGAGTGTGATTGGATTTTTCTCGATGGTTTGACGTTTGTACATCGACATCGAGGGTTGGTTTGACTATTCTTGCATGCGTAGGCGATAGGTTTGGACCTATGCGTGATACGCGTGCCGATTTGATTTTCGTATGCCGTTTCGATTTCGAATTTAGTTTTAATGCGATATGGTGCGTTATGATATGTAGGTACCCCCATGTGGACTTCGAGGCGACAAGCAAGCGCGTGGCGACGTCGGCACCGGCTAGCGAGGACCAGGTGAGTAGATTTATATCTACGGGGAGAAGTCGGGTGGATGGCGTATAGCACCCCCGCAGTCCGTGGTGGTGTATACGGATGCGTATACACACCAACATTTATTATATGTTATTTGGGATTAATAACGATGCTTAGGATGGATATTGGTGTGTTGGATTTCTTTAGTGTTGCGAACCCTAGGGTAGTGTTGCACTACACATACACACATACATACTTGCATACATTCCTTATTTCATATGTGCGTGTATGGGAATATATATTTATGTGTTCACATGGGTATGGGACTATGTGTTCATATACTAGATTTGAGGATAGTATTTGGAATTTGAGATGAGTCGATGAGATTGGGCTTGAGGCCAGGAGATCGGTGACGTGATTTGGTTCGTATTGAGATACGACATGATGTTTTAGCGGGTCTTCTGACGTAGTAATTCTTACACCCGCATGCATACATAGATGGCATCAATATTGTACTAGACGTAGGACATTATTCCGGATCATGATATTTGATAAAGAAAATACCAAATGAATAGTGTGATTGATGTGACTTTGACCCGTACCCAGATTGGGATGCCGTACGACGGATTTACGTACGAGCTATATTAATGATTGATCCGCACTCTTGACTTGGGATACCTGATTATAGATATGGTATCGGATATGATATTATTGAGGCGGGATCACCGACTAATATATATATACAGGTATGTATATGTATCGACTCAGATGTTAGGCGGTTTCCTTACCTGTAGTTCAGCTTGTTAGTTCAGCCGTATAGTTTAGTGTAGTTGTTAGATTAGATTAGACTTCTTACCTATTTCAAAAACTAACGAGTCGTGGGCATTTTTAAAGACAGCCCAAGGGATCCTACGGATATTTCAAAAGACATATCTTTTCACAAAAACACCGTAGCCCCTATTTTCAAAACCCCATGATTCGTGTTATTTCAAAAGGCACCATTTGTAGGACTGATATTAGATTAATGCAGTTTAGTTATAGTTGCGTCTAGTTCTCAGCTCCCGCTCATTTTTGTGGTCCGCTTCGCATCGCAAGCTTATTTTATGCTTCATACTCCATTATTGATATCATGCTGTTAGGACACCAGCACCATTACCGATGATGCGTATGTACCACGTACACTTAATTGCCGGCTCACACACATCTTCATCGGTAATTGCCATGTCACGTACACCTTAGAAAATATTATTGTTTGATGTAGCCTGTTAGCTGATAGTTAGACATGATATTAGTGTACTTGCCTTCTATGTTAGTTTAGACATTGTAGTTATTACCAGCTACTTCATGCATACTGTTATTCATTGTTATGCCGCATTCTTGGATTCTCATGCATATATTCACTATTTTACGTGTTATTGAGGTTTTGGATTCGGATTTCCATGAGATTTTCTGGATTTGGAGGAAAACCGCAAAAACTTATATGAACTGATTTCTCTCTTTTTAAAATAAAAAGTGCGGTTTTCCCATGATGTATGAGTCGTCCACCATGAGTTTGCTGATGGATTTCGAGACCCGATTCGAGGAGACGGATGAACCGTTTCGGGTACATGGTGGACCCGGTAAGGTACCCCGGGGCAAGAAGCGCGTGATGATGACGATGTGAGCCTGGCAGGGGAGCACTACCTACCGGTGATATTACCCGACGCGTCGGATATCCGGAGGATACCGTCGTGGTCTTGAGATGGATGGTAGGGGCCGGTCTGGACTGACGGCGCCCTAGATATTGTGATTGAGACATTGAGATTGAGACTTGAGGTACATAAATTGTGACACAGAGATATCGAGGTATTTGGACACTTGTTTTGTGTCGATGCTGGGCACTGTTTTATGCTGATTTCATATATGGTACCTCATTTCTTTTAAAATACAGAAATCTCACTGATTTATGAAACCAGTTTTATTCAGTACATGCATTCTGTTTTATGCATTCATACATCATCCATATGATATATTGCTACCTGAGGCACTGGCACGGGCACATGAGATTACACTCGGGTTAGATATTTACCCTAGCCTTGTTATAGGCTACGTGTTATTCATATATTTGAGAATATATTATGATCATTGACCTAGGATTGCGTTATTTATGCGATTTCTGTGCGTAGATGTTTTTCTATTCACGAGTTGGCAACTCACCCCGTTGTGCCCCAGTTTCTTGCAGGTTTGCCGTACAGGTTTCATTACGGCTTTGCTGGCACTATTTCCATTCCGGGTGGCTTGCTAGTAGGTAGGTTATTTGTAT
The DNA here is from genome assembly GCA_030015575.1 of Agapanthus africanus. Classification (NCBI taxonomy): domain Eukaryota; kingdom Viridiplantae; phylum Streptophyta; class Magnoliopsida; order Asparagales; family Amaryllidaceae; genus Agapanthus; species Agapanthus africanus. Next base: position 390,721,915 of record JASDDO010000016.1, read on the forward strand.
CTTACCCATCCTTATATCTTGTATATTATTATTCAGTTGTATCTAGAAGTTCCATCAACCAAACATGTATTTATTTTTGTGATAGAGACCCGTGATGTTATTCTTTCGACCTTAGAGTCGCGCGTTTTATTTTCTGTGGATTTCTGGTGGTTTTGAGTTTCCTTTTGAGTTTTGATCCTCGCCGTTGGCGTTGTATATTATATTGCTTGTGTGGTTGTGACCGTCGTTTGACGAAGAGCTAGCTCCCGCTTGGGGATGCCTTTTTCTTGATTTCGTATACTATTCATGTTGTATCCCGTTTGGGGGCCAGTATTTACAAAGGAGACTCTGCCGAAATTTTCAGTAAAATTTTGATGTTTTTAAAAAAACCGCATAATTCGGCTTATGCTATTGAAACTACTTGCTTTAAGTTGGTTTTTCCTGCACTCTACTATTTTCTTGGTTTGGATTTCTGGGTTTTCGGTTTACTTAGATTACGTACGCCTCGAGACGTTCGTAGTTTAAGTGCCGGTCATGTTCCGTACTTTCGGGTCGTGACAAAGTTGGTATCAGAGCGTTAGGTTTTAACCTTCGGAGCGTAGGATGACCCTTGGTTGATGGAATAGGTGACTAAAGTAGAGTGACGTACCATTGGTATGTTCCGCGGCATATTTACGACACGCCACTCCACTTAAGAAGCCTTAGGATGTACATTTCCTTGTTCAGTATTATATTCCTTCCTGATCTAGCCTCATCGGTACCAGTTTGGTTTTGCTGCTACGGTTACGGGCAGGGAGAGCTACGGCTAGAGTTGCGGTCAGCACAAGCTCGTCACGAACGAGGACTGACCAGGGCGAAATTCCGGCGACACACGATTGCAGAGATGTGTCTTTTTACTGTGTTTCCGCGCCACGAGCGTTTGGCGGATCGCCTTCATGAGGTTACTCGGAGGTGCTGATCGACACTAGAGAATTGAGCCAATGATGGAGGCCAGCCAGATTTTGATGACCGTTGGTGTGTTGCTTACTCCTGATGATTGAGGCACGATTCAGCATGCAGACGAGTGAGCCAGTTATTGCTGCAAACGACGAGATATCGCCCCAGATGTTGGAGCTATTGCAGTATAAGTTGTACTAAGAGATGATAGAAGGTCGCTAGTCATCGAGGATGAATGACTAGGACATGTGGATCGTTCGTCTACCCCGATGCGAGGTCATCAGATAGATTGATTCCAGCTAGAGACGACTTCACGCGGAGACGTTGGGAGTCGACAGAGACGATCGAATGTCAGAAACCTATTATTCCAAGTTTAAGATAGTCGGAAAGACATGCAGGCAATTCTATGGTCCCTCTAGAAGAATGAAACCCTAACTCGACTTAATGACCGTGTGAAAGCCTTTGAACCTTAGGGTTTGCGGCAGTTCTGCGGCGCCATTAGTGAGGCTTGGGTTTGCCCTTCTACGGCTGGACCACCGATGCTGTGGTATGTACTCGATACTATTAAACTGTACCCAAGATGTTGAGCTCTTGGGGGATTATGAGGTTTTGACGAATCGATTGGATGGCTCGACTTAATTCAGATGCTAGGTGGTGAGATGCATTCTTGGGAGACTCCAGATACGAGGATAGTCGTTGGAGCTCAGTCCATGTGACCGCGACGAGACGAGTCCAAAGCAGACGACATTAGAGAAAAGTGGAGTAAGAGGTTCGTACCAGATCTAGATGAGATGACGTTCCACTCCGCCGACATCAGAGATGCGATGCGCATGCCGAGGCATGGTACTTGGACTTACCTTCCAGAAGGAGTCGCGATGAGTATGCAGTCGTTCCAGAGCAAGATGCAGATATAGGAAAGGACAATGACTTCCGGACAGTTGGCAGAGACGAGACATGGAAGAGACCGTGAGCAGGATTCCTTCCAGGACACTGCTGCAATGATACTTGCACCCAGGATCAGATGTGTCACGTACATTCAGAGAGCCAGAGGCCGACGCCAGTAATATGCTGTCTTACGAGTGGTCGCGATGATTGACCAAGAGATGACCAGAGAAGTGCCAGAACGGAATCGTCCCCGTTAGCACACCTGACAGGGCCGATGAGCCGATGGACCGAAAGATTGGTAATTCACAGTGAAGACCTTGACCCAGGAGTGGTCATGGTTACGCACGCCAGCAGGACAGAGTTCATGATCATCGACGAGACGTCCCACTAGTGACCGCGACAGTTGGCCGAGATTCTTAGAGGATGCGCTTGAGCAGTACTATTCCGCCATTATTGATTACGATGTTTTGGGTGATTTATTCGTATGATTTGATTTTGATGATTGAGGATTTACGATCTTTGCACAGTGTTGCACTTGATATCGTTTTCGTGCTTCAGTTTCACATGTTTGTGATTTTACGATTTTAAACAGTTGAGTTGGTTTTGTGCGTATGCATGCACACGATTTCGTTCCTGCACTCGGTATAGTTTATATATGCTTGCAGTGCAGTGATACGCCTTTTGTGCACTTAGATGCACTGGATTTCGATTTCGATTGTGATACCCGATACTTGTTTTGTGCACCTTGTGCACCTGATTGATTTTGCGCACGTTCGGCGCTTGATATTGGATTTCATGATTTCATGCATGATAGATGCACCTGATTTTGCTGTCAGGTACACATGTTGCCTACGACAGATGTTTCGTGCACACCCGATGCACTTAGATGTTGTTTCTGTGTGCATGTATGACACATTCATGGATTATGATTTCCGTGCGCACCAGACGCACGTAGCATTCATATACATATTTTGGGATTTATTTCGTATAGAGCAGTACGTTTTTATGATATTGATATGTGTTTTCGTACTGAGCAGGACTAGTCAGAAGACAGTACCTGAATATATTTTGCATGCATTGATAGTTATTGAAGGGATTTCCAAAAAGCGAGCTATAGCCTCAGTATTTACCTACGTGTCTGATATGACACGAAATGTTTAAAACAAGGAGACCCTTCTAAATTGTTTCCAAAACGGCGGAACGTACATTTCAAACAAAGGTATATATGTATATAGTTATTTCCTTATGATAGAAGTCCGCCACTGTGCATTGTTATACGCGTGCACAGCGACTTAAAGAGATTTGGCATGCATTTCCTTCAGATACTTACATATATAGATTCGATATTTACATGTATAGTTTCGAGTTATGTCATATTGGTTTTGATTTGGATTTGGCATTGATGTCTTCTCCATGACTCCGATGATTGCGGGATGCTTGACGGAGTTTTGATTTGAGTTATATGCTCATTTTTCAAGCGCATGCGCTGTGCTACGATTTGTTTTATGTAGTTACAATTTCGGAGCCCCGACGACTTGATGGTTTTTCTTAGATGTTTTAGTATTTGGGGGAGTTTGAATTTAAATTCGGGGACCGAATTTCTTTAAGGGGGAAAGATTGTAACGTTTCGAAAATCGTTTCGGTGAAATTTCGAAAAAATCGGTAAAATAAGGGGGTTTTCTGTAAAAAGTCAAAATACAAATATCTTATTATAAAAATTAAATTTACACATTCTAGCTATGTAATTGCTATTATTTGGTGTTTATTGAGCCGCTGGTGAAATTTCAAATTTTCTGAAAAAAATATTATTTTATTATTATTTTAAGCCGTCACTAATACATTTAATTAGGGAAAATTACAAATTGGAATGAGTTGAAACAAATTTTGTGCATCATAAAACATTAAATAAAATTTTATCATGTGGTTTTTGGAACGAACACATTTGCCAAAACGGTTTAGAAATTATTGAAGAAAAAAGGCTTTTTTTTAGCGTAAATGGATGTTTGGGGTATTGTATTTATCATTTTTCATCACCTCACACCCGTACCCACACCCACACACCCCCATTCACTTATCCCCTTGAAGAATTCAGCAGCCCCCTCTTTTGTCCCCACTTGGATTTTAAAGAAAAGAAATGAAAGAAAAGAAAAGAAAAAAAGAGTAGAAAATGGTATAATTTGAGTTGACTTTGACTTGAACTAACTTTCCCCACCTCACTCTCTCTCCTCCCTCACCCAATCCCCCAAGATTTCTGGCCGAAACCTGATCCAAAACAGCCCCAAATACTTCATCTCATTTTTCCATCAAAATCCCCAAAATTTCTATCAAAAATCCACCCTTTTTCTCAAAAATTCAAAGCTAATTCTAAATCCAAGCTTTACCCATTATTCTTTAGCTATTCAAGCATGGATCTTGGAGCATGAAATCATTGTTGGAGGCTAAGATTTTTGCAAGTTTGATCTCAAGCTTGTGAGGTATAATCATAACCTTATGCTTAATTTGTTGTTAAATTACTTGAATCTAGCTATTAGGTGTTAAATTAGGGTTTTAAATTTCAAGTTTTGAAATTTAAAGAAAGGGTTTTGATTACTAAGTTAGGGTTTGTTGTGGAAATGAGTTGTGTTTGATTGTGTATGGTTTAGTGAGGTGGATTAACATATTTAGTTTTGTAGAAAACTAATCTAGTTGTTAATTACAAGTTGTTACTTGAAAAATGTCCAAATTAAGCTTTTTGTTGCAAACTAGTTTTTTTGATTTAATTCGAAATATGAGATTAAAAATATGGTTAGGGTTTTTATCATATTATTAACTTTATTAAGTGTAGTTTAACACTTTAGTTCATGGAAATCCAACCTAAATTGTAGTTTGTGCATTTTTGCTATGAAATTGTTAAAAAGGGTATTTTGTAAACTAGAATATTAGGGTTTTTGGAATTTAATGAGATTAAATTCCGGAAATTTTTTCTATGACTTATTTAAGATATTTAATAAGTATATTGGCCGCTACATTCATTTAAACATCATGTTTTGTACAAAAACGGCGAATTGTGCTTGCTAGATTTGCGGAAAAATGACTTTTTAAGTGAAATTGGGGTTTTTGTGTGTTTTAACCTAGTTTATATTAAAATTAGTGTTCGTGAATGTGCAAATGAGTGTGATTGGATTTTTCTCGATGGTTTGACGTTTGTACATCGACATCGAGGGTTGGTTTGACTATTCTTGCATGCGTAGGCGATAGGTTTGGACCTATGCGTGATACGCGTGCCGATTTGATTTTCGTATGCCGTTTCGATTTCGAATTTAGTTTTAATGCGATATGGTGCGTTATGATATGTAGGTACCCCCATGTGGACTTCGAGGCGACAAGCAAGCGCGTGGCGACGTCGGCACCGGCTAGCGAGGACCAGGTGAGTAGATTTATATCTACGGAGAGAAGTCGGGTGGATGGCGTATAGCACCCCCGCAGTCCGTGGTGGTGTATACGGATGCGTATACACACCAACATTTATTATATGTTATTTGGGATTAATAACGATGCTTAGGATGGATATTGGTGTGTTGGATTACTTTAGTGTTGCGAACCCTAGGGTAGTGTTGCACTACACATACACACATACATACTTGCATACATTCCTTATTTCATATGTGCGTGTATGGGAATATATATTTATGTGTTCACATGGGTATGGGACTATGTGTTCATATACTGGATTTGAGGATAGTATTTGGAATTTGATATGAGTCGATGAGATTGGGCTTGAGGCCAGGAGATCGGTGACGTGATTTGGTTCGTATTGAGATACGACATGATGTTTTAGCGGGTCTTCTGACGTAGTAATTCTTACACCCGCATGCATACATAGATGGCATCAATATTGTACTAGACGTAGGACATTATTCCGGATCATGATATTTGATAAAGAAAATACCAAATGAATAGTGTGATTGATGTGACTTTGACCCGTACCCAGATTGGGATGCCGTACGACGGATTTACGTACGAGCTATATTGATGATTGATCCACACTCTTGACTTGGGATACCTGATTATAGATATGGTATCGGATATGATATTATTGAGGCGGGATCACCGACTAATATATATATACAGGTATGTATATGTATCGACTCAGATGTTAGGCGGTTTCCTTACCTGTAGTTCAGCTTGTTAGTTCAGCCGTATAGTTTAGTGTAGTTGTTAGATTAGATTAGACTTCTTACCTATTTCAAAAACTAACGAGTCGTGGGCATTTTTAAAGACAGCCCAAGGGATCCTACGGATATTTCAAAAGACATATCTTTTCACAAAAACACCGTAGCCCCTATTTTCAAAACCCCATGATTCGTGTTATTTCAAAAGGCACCATTTGTAGGACTGATATTAGATTAATGCAGTTTAGTTATAGTTGCGTCTAGTTCTCAGCTCCCGCTCATTTTTGTGGTCCGCTTCGCATCGCATGCTTATTTTATGCTTCATACTCCATTATTGATATCATGCTGTTAGGACACCAGCACCATTACCGATGATGCGTATGTACCACGTACACTTAATTGCCGGCTCACACACATCTTCATCGGTAATTGCCATGTCACGTACACCTTAGAAAATATTATTGTTTGACGTAGCCTGTTAGCTGATAGTTAGACATGATATTAGTGTACTTGCCTTCTATGTTAGTTTAGACATTGTAGTTATTACCAGCTACTTCATGCATACTGTTATTCATTGTTATGCCGCATTCTTGGATTCTCATGCATATATTCACTATTTTACGTGTTATTGAGGTTTTGGATTCGGATTTCCATGAGATTTTCTGGATTTGGAGGAAAACCGCAAAAACTTATATGAACTGATTTCTCTCTTTTTAAAATAAAAAGTGCGGTTTTCCCATGATGTATGAGTCGTCCACCATGAGTTTGCTGATGGATTTCGAGACCCGATTCGAGGAGACGGATGAACCGTTTCGGGTACATGGTGGACCCGGTAAGGTATCCCGGGGCAAGAAGCGCGTGATGATGACGATGTGAGCCTGGCAGGGGAGCACTACCTACCGGTGATATTACCCGACGTGTCGGATATCCGGAGGATACCGTCGTGGTCTTGAGATGGATGGTAGGGGCCGGTCTAGACTGACGGCGCCCTAGATATTGTGATTGAGACATTGAGATTGAGACTTGAGGTACATAAATTGTGACACAGAGATATCGAGGTATTTGGACACTTGTTTTGTGTCGATGCTGGGCACTGTTTTATGCTGATTTCATATATGGTACCTCATTTCTTTTAAAATACAGAAATCTCACTGATTTATGAAACCAGTTTTATTCAGTACATGCATTCTGTTTTATGCATTCATACATCATCCATATGATATATTGCTACCTGAGGCACTGGCACGGGCACATGAGATTACACTCGGGTTAGATATTTACCCTAGCCTTGTTATAGGCTACGTGTTATTCATATATTTGAGGATATATTATGATCATTGACCTAGGATTGCGTTATTTATGCGATTTCTGTGCGTAGATGTTTTTCTATTCACGAGTTGGCAACTCACCCCGTTGTGCCCCAGTTTCTTGCAGGTTTGCCGTACAGGTTTCATTACGGCTTTGCTGGCACTATTTCCATTCCGGGTGGCTTGCTAGTAGGTGGGTTATTTGTATCTTACCCATCCTTATATCTTGTATATTATTATTCAGTTGTATCTAGAAGTTCCATCAACCAAACATGTATTTATTTTTGTGATAGAGACCCGTGATGTTATTCTTTCGACCTTAGAGTCGCGCGTTTTATTTTCTGTGGATTTCTGGTGGTTTTGAGTTTCCTTTTGAGTTTTGATCCTCGCCGTTGGCGTTGTATATTATATTGCTTGTGTGGTTGTGACCGTCGTTTGACGAAGAGCTAGCTCCCGCTTGGGGATGCCTTTTTCTTGATTTCGTATACTATTCATGTTGTATCCCGTTTGGGGGCCAGTATTTACAAAGGAGACTCTGCCGAAATTTTCAGTAAAATTTTGATGTTTTTAAAAAAACCGCATAATTCGGCTTATGCTATTGAAACTACTTGCTTTAAGTTGGTTTTTCCTGCACTCTACTATTTTCTTGGTTTGGATTTCTGGGTTTTCGGTTTACTTAGATTACGTACGCCTCGAGACGTTCGTAGTTTAAGTGCCGGTCATGTTCCGTACTTTCGGGTCGTGACACTAATTTTAAATTTCAAACTGACTTAGCGACTCTTATATATATATATATATATATATATATAAACCATGATCATGCATTTTCTCACAAACACTTATGCTTGACTATTTCAAGTACTCAAGTTGTTCATGATGAAGCTTAAGCTTAGTCCGTCGGTAATGAAGAAAGGACATAAAAAAATTAAGACGTCGACCGTGACCTCTCTCCCACAAGATATGCTCATCGAAATAGCCATGCAAGTCGTCTCCAAGTTCTCGGCTCCTCTCGATGATATTAAAAACCTACGTGCAACGTAAGCATTTATTACTTTTTATAATTTCAGAACCAACATATAAATTATCTAATATCGTTGTGTATGCATTTTAGATGTAAGAGTTTTTACTCAGATGGTTGGGCGTTCAATCTCGATGATTAAGGAGTACTTGAGGATGTATTGGTGGGAAAAATGTGCATGTCTAATTTTGCTTCGAAACTGTGTAAATAGCGGCAATCTTGATTCCAACTTTATTCTTGGACTGGTAAATAATTTGATTTAATACACATCTTCCTATATATATATATATATATATATATATTGTCTAATTCATCGATGTTGGGTTTTTCTTTAAACCTATAGGAAGAGATATACAATTTAGGAAGGATGACTTTGGGTATGGAGTATCTCAAGATAGTAATGACTGGTGGCCACTTTGCAGCGGCATATGTGGTCGGGATCATACTGTTTTTGATGCATATACACGGGCACACGCCATGGAAATTCTGAATAAGGTTTCTTGCGGCAATCTTTTATGCGCTGGTCATGAAGTTAAAGAGTGCACGAGATCGGACAATCCGATAATAGACAGATGCAGAAGAGATACTTTGCAGATTACGAATAAAAGTTGGACGAGGATGATGTTGAAGATGGAACCGAGATCTTCCTGCAAGGATAAGCTCTGTGGAAGGGTTGTAAAGGCAAAAAGTGATGGCTACTGGGTTGATAAAGATCAACTTCCGAGGGTATTTTGCGGTCAGTTTTGCCAATGGATGGACGAGTGCTACAAATTCTTTGGAAATTAATGCCAATAGAAACATTGCTACCATCTTTTAACTGATTGTGTTTTCGAAGTTTTTTTTCAATTTTTAGGTTTCAGAAGTATGTGTCATATTTACTGAGTAGGATATTGAAATCTGTGATCACTTTGCAATGGTTCATTTTTGTAAGTAAGAAACCAATATCTCCTTTTGTTGCTAAATATAATTTTCATATCGTAACCGGTTTTAGTTTGTTGTTGAATGATAATAGTCTCAGCAGAAAATATTGAAATCGGAAATATTGGCGTCATTCATTTTTTGTTGTGTTCTTCACTACTAAATAACATCAAATATTATCTTTTTCAAATATTTTTATTTAATTTACTCAAGTTACGATGCTATCAAATCGGTCAAGTTATGTTTTGTCAAATCTACTTTATTGAAAACGGTTCAAATACAGAATGAATTATGATAAGAGTAAGAGTTCAAAAAGTAACACCTTATTAACAAACTAAAATGATATATTTATTAATGTTTTATTTTGCTATTACTTTTTGATCTCGAGTGCTACGAGCTGAGGCTCGGGGTCGACGCGCGCGGGGGGAACCGAGGGCAGAGGTTGGATCTCGCGAGGCCTCGGCTGGCGGAGATCTTTACCGAGTATCACGAGCAGTGCTCTCTGCACCCCCTTCCCCCGCTATTGTAATTTTCTCATTTTTTTTCTTTTTGTATGTATGGCTGAGGAGCCCATAATACCTTTTTTTGAATAAATGAGAACTTTCCTTCTTTTCGCAGTATTCCATTGATCTTTATTAAATTAACAACAGACCCTAGGAAAAGTTTACATTGCCTTAGAAGAAAAGTACATGCTAATAGATGACCTTATTATCGCGGCCCGAGCTCCCCGGAGGTTTGTTGGTCTCCATGCTCTGCACCGGGCATGGGGCTCCCTGAGCGCCGGATTGATCATCTGTCGAAACGAGCATGATCTGGCCGATGGTCAGCTCGGCGGGAGGAGGACGCTGCTCCTACTCGCGGTCGACCTGCCGTTTGTCCCTCAGGTAGGCGGCGAGGTGCCCCGATCGGATGAGCTCCTCGATATAGTCCCGGAGTTGTTTACAATCCTCCATGGCATGGCCCAGCGTCCGGTGGAAGGCGCAGTAAGGGCCCCGGGTTCGCTTCGAGGCCTGACGCGGGATTGGAGGGAACTTGAAGAACCACTCGCCCTGGGCCTCCTCTAGCAATACTGCGAGGGAGACGTTGAGCGGGGTGTACTCCTGGAACCTCGGGTGATAGGGCTGCTGACGCTCCAGCCTCTCTTCCCAAGCCCTCTTCTTCTGGTCGGTCCGTTCTGCTCGGGGGAGGTTTGCGTTCACTTCGGACTCCAGTTGAACCTCGCGCTCGGTCCACGCCTTGACCTCGGCTATGGTCTTAGGCTGTGCCAACGCAAAGGAGCGTAACCACTCCTTGTGCCTAAGCCCAGATCTGAGCGCCGTGATGACGGTCTCGTCCCGGTGCTCAGGGACCTCGAGGAGGGCATTGTAGAAGCGGGTGATGTAAGCTTTGAACATCTCCTTGTCCCCGCTCTTTATAATAAAGATGTAGTCAACCGTACGCTTCTGCCGACGGTTCCCAACGAAATGGCCGAGGAACAGAGTAGCCAGCTCGTCGAAGGTCAAGATTGAGCGAGGCTCGAGCCCTCGGAACCAGTCCCGACCTGCGCGGATGAGCATGGCTGGGAAGGCGCTGCACTGGGTGGCGTCAGAATGGTCCTGGAAGCTCATCCCCGCGGTGAAGGCATCCAAATGGTCTTTGGGGTCGGTTTTCCGATTGAACAGAGAGACCTTCGGAGGCTTGTTGCGCGAGGAGACGTGGACAGCGAGCAGTCTGTCGTTAAACGCTTTGGTGAGCGAGTCGGCGGCGTACTCAGCCCCGTCGCCCGAGAGGTGACCTTCCCGGCGCATGCCCTCGATCTTCTTCTCGAGGGCGTCGAGTCGACTGTGGTACCCCGAGGACTCGGCGCCTCGTGATCCCTGGCCTCTGCTGTGGGAAACCTGCGTCTGGGTGGGGCCCCGGTTCCTCTCGATGAAGTTCCTCAGATCCCCGGACGAGGTGGCTCTCGAGCCGTCGTGGCGAGCCCCTTCTTTGCGACCCCGTCGAGGGAGAGGGTGTCGGTCATGCCTGTGGACAGGTGAGGTGACCGACATCTCTTCGGGGGGGCAAGGGTCGTGAGGAGGCTCGAGGCGAGGCGCTCCGGCGGGCGGACCTTGGTGTGGAGCCTTGGGGCGCCCAACGGGCCTCAGGGAGTATCGGCCCGTGAGATCTGCGGTCAGGAGTCGTAGCCTGCCGGTGGTCAGTCGTGCCGATGAGGGCAGAGCATTCTGGAGGCAGAGGAGCGGCGATCTAGGGCCCAGGCCCGGCCGTTTGGACGCGGACGAGCGCTTCTACAAGGGACTGTAGCCGATCTATTCGGCTGGCGAGGGCGTTGATGATGGTCGCCGGAGGAGGTTTATCCGCGCCTCCGGTGAGAGGGAGGCGGCGGCTAGTACCCGGATCTTCAGGATGGTTACTTGCCATGTGGACGGAGATCGGAAGGCCAACTTTGTTTTTGTAGAGTTTGCTTTCCCACAGACTGCACCAACTGATGGAGGTCCTCTTCGGGTCTCTTTCAGATGTTTTCTTCCATCGATCTCCCGATAGGTTTGGATGTGATCTCCCGTTGCGAGTGGGTCTCAATGGGTTTTGAGGAGATTGGTGATTAGAGGAGTTTAGCGCCGAGTACCTGCAAAGAAGCCCCGCGGTGGTTTGGTACCACCGAGGACCCTCCGACGATCAAGTTAGTACCATATCCGAGCAGCGTAACGGCTAAGTGGAGTAAAAAATGGCTTCCTTAACCCCTCTGTGATGGGGGTTTATCTAGCGGTGGTAGCACGCAGCAGCAAATGCGAGAATCTCGCCAGCAGTTATGCTCCCGACGTCACGCCCGCGTAGAGAGCGGATCGCCCATTAATGGGGATCGTGATGGCGTAGAACGTGGGATGTTGCTGACGGAGAATCTGCGCATGGCGAGATTTGCGGAGCGGCGGTTACGCCTGTGAGCGGTGGAGTTGATCGGAGGACCGAAGAAGACGGCCTCGGCTGGGGAGCTCGGGGACGAGCGAGAAGGCCGAGGAGTCTTGGTCTTGTGGCAGCTCGGGGCAAACTGAGGAGTCGCGGAGGCCGATTTGCAGGGGGCCCTGAGGGGAGCCAGCTCGTGCTTGCAGGTCGAGTACAGGGGTGGCCTGGTCGGCCCCTATGGACCCTTTCTTCTGAGTTCTGAGACACGTCATCCGCCACGTGTCCTGATCTTGGGGGTCGTCAATATTGAGCATCATCAAAAATAGAAGTCGTTTTTTTTATAAAAAAATATGCAAGTTTAGAGGGCTAAAAAAACACACTGAAAAGTTTATAAAGGACAAGGGCAAATCTGGGAAAGAATTTTTTTAAAGGGTTTGGGTATCTTTATCCGAGCCCGATATGCAACCCGACCCGCATCGCGACCCTATCAGATTCTATCACCAGCTTCCTCCAGCTTGCCCCCTCTCTCGTTAGGGTTTGGTTTCGGGTTCGGATCCAGATGCTGGAGGAGGTGGAGGCCTCATTCGCGAATGGAGAGAAGCAGGTCGATAACGGGTATCGATTGATCGAGCCGATCCGATTCGATCTTGCTGATGTCTCATTTTTGGTGGGAAAAGGTGAGTTATTTACATTTTAGAGCCTCATAGGTACTCATTTTGAAGGGATTATAAGAGGCTTGATGATCATATAATAGTCATTTACAAATTGCACCATTTTGCGATGATTTTATTTAGATTGCAGTTTTTTTTCTTCAAATCTCTTCATCTCTGTGTTAGAATTTAAGGGGGCAGCATGGGCAAGCTCGTAACATCGAGATTATCAAAATCCCATGCAAGCAACAAATGCCGCATGCAACATTTGTTGCAAGCAACAAATGTTACAATTCTTTTTTGTTGCTAACCAAACATCCCCTTAGCCTTGTAAAAAATTTATCCCTCAAGTATGTTGCATGGATTCATCAACGAGAAGACATATCTGCATCGGATTCGTATCCATATTGGATTTGTCGAGGGTACTATTGGAACTCTTTTTGGCGCATCCTAAAGCTAGTATCACGTGTTCTAGAATAATCAAACATGTATGGATTACTAAAAATTGAGCACTCTATGCATCAACGCTAACCAATTATTTGTATTTTTATAGTTTCGATTTGCCAAGATGATGACCTTTTTGTTATTAATCATATCTATTTATACAACAAAAAGTTATTGTATCCCGACGAATCATATCCATTTTTTTGTGGAAACAAGCGAATCCGTAAATCTGAACTCATATCGTGTCCCATACCAGTGTCTGATCTGTGCTACTTAGTCCCTCAGCTACCAAGCTCAGATCCCAGAATACTATACCTAACACCAAATATAATATTGATGCTGATGAAACAGTTTGACTAATCACACAAAGTGAGTCAGAAGCATGTTATGCCTTAGGGACCTGATCTAATTTTGTATTCATTTACTTCGGTTTTTGATGGCGTGACATGCCGTTCAGTCCCTTTCATATGTTTATGCCCATTGATGACTTACTTATCCAACAACTAACAGTATAAATGTGACGAGTTGGTCCTGAAGAAGTCTTATAATATTATTCTTTAAGTTCTCTTGAGTAAACATAACTTCTATTTTTCGGTGGAAGCAAAATTCTTATTGACTTGAGGACTTTGCAATTGGTGTCATTTCTATTTACCATCGACTAATACAAGTTCAAGGAGGATATCCAGGTCTTAGGCCACCATGAAATAACATATTTTATCCATTTTTTACTCTAATTTGTACAGTGACACCATAAAAGTTACATATATTACTAATAAGTGTGCTGTCCAACTGTTTTTCCTCCTACAGTATTTACATGCATAACAAGTTATAAAGTTTGAAAATCTCAAGGTATTTAATGTAGAAAAGGACGGGCCATTCATGAACGGTATGAAAGTGAATAATATCGTCGTGTAAAAAAAGTCAAATCCCTCCTCGTATTTTTCCTTGCGATGGGAGATTCTTCCTTGTTGTGTTCAAGTTAGGAAGGTTCATATGATGTCCAACAAGATTGATCAGTTTGAGCCTTATTTTACTTCAAAGTGATTAGGTTACTAATGAATTCTTGAATCTAAATTTATTTAGTCGTATGCCCATGACTTCATATGCAGCCAGTGCTCGTATCTATATCTACTTGTTTAACTAGCACATTCCTCAGTCCGCTCTCTCTTTCATAGAGTTTAAGTTGACATAAGAAGAGTTTTAAAATGACCAGAATTAGACTTTAAGAGCAGGCCCTTCTCCTTGTAAGAGTTGTTGTTGAAACTATCCTATCCCTTCTCTTCATTTGACAGTCTAATATTTCCAAAAAATACCCTATTCCTTCTCTTCTTCTAAAATCTAATGTTTTTGGAGATGCCAAAAGACTCAGTAGAAGAGCTTAGATCTCAGCCAGATGAAGTAGCAGTAGATGTGCAAAACCCTGAACCTAAGACTCACCAATCCCAATCTCTTGATGACGATGACGGCTTTTTTGTTAACAATTTTCGCCGGAAAATGAAAAGATCTTTGGGATGGATGGCCAAGAAGTTGGCATTGTTCAATTTTATTGTCATCTTCATTGTCTGCACGCTGGTGCTCCCTAAAGTCAAACGACGTCAACTTTGGTGCGTTCACCCATGGAGGTGGTTATTTATGCTCTTCATTTTCCTTTATGGCCTCTCTATTCCTTGTGGATCCTCTCATATCCTATCTTTATGATTAAATGCCCTTTCATCCAGTTCATTAAGCTTATATATATTGTCTATGGACTGAAGAAGTGCGTATGTGTAACACCTTAGGATTTGTTTAGTGAATAATTATATTTAAATAATGGTTTTTTTACGAAAAGTTTACCAAATTGTGTTTTAAATATTTTTCCTAATTTAATAAATATTTTTCCAAAATTTCCTAGGTTTGCACACACATGTGCATGTAAACTAGGGTTTTTAAATAAGATTTACCATAATTATTAACCATGGTGGGGTTAATCTTGAGGGTTAAAGTCTTTTGGGTTTTAAGTGGATTTAATTAGCTAATTAAGGTTAGGTTGGTTTTAATATGGAAAAGGGGATTTAAAATTGTTTTGTTGACTTGAGAGAGAGAGGGACATGGCAAGCCCATGCTTGCAATTAATGTGGAGAGAGAGAGGAATGGGAGGGCTTGACCCTAAGCTCACTTGCAAACTCTCTCATTTTACACTTACTCTCTCTCACTCTCACACACACACACACACAAAACAGAAGATCAAGCAGCAGCTGCAGCAAACACCAGTTTCAGCACCAGAGCAGCAGCAGCGACTGCATCAGCACTCCATGCAGCCCCAGCTCACCCCCAGCAGCCCCAGCTCCATGTAGCAGCCGCCCCCTATGCAGTAGCAGCCCCAGCAGCACCAGCTTCAGCTCCACAACCCCAATAACAGCAACATCAACAGCAATAAGCAGCAGCATCAGCAGTAGCAGTGGCAGCAGCTTCTATTCAGAGGCAGTGCCTGTAGCAGCCCCCTCCTCTTCTCTTCTTCTCCTGAACCAGCGTAGTAGGGATCGAGTGAGGTATAATTTCTGAGCTCCCCTTGCTTGTGTGCTAGACTTGTGGGTTGGTTTAGTTTATTTAGTGTGCTTAGTAGTTGATTATCACTAGACTTGGTGTTTTAGCGATATTTATGGTAATTAGTGAGATCTTTGCTTAAGTTAGGTTAATTTTAGTTAGACTAGGTTAGTTAGGAGCTGAGGCCAGGTGAACCTAGTTTAACCCCAATTACACTAAAATACCTATTTTGCCGTTTTTCTAAACCTTCGCGACACGCGTGATACGTGAGTAGGTTTGGGTTTCTGCGTATCGCGGAAACGTCGGGGTAGTTTCAGGCGCGTGATCACACGTTTTAGCGTATCGCGCACTCGCGCGATTGGTTTGCGACACGGGTTTCTAGTTGGACTGTAATGTCGCGTTTTTGTGAATTGAGCTTATGTGTGATATGTGTTATGTGATTCTAGGTTCGCAGGCCAGTGAGACGGACGCAGCGAAGAAGGGCAAGCAAGTGGTTGGATACACTTAGCGCGAGACACTGTGAGTAGATTTCACATCTACGGGGATATCGCCCGCATGGCGTTATGCGTCAGGGCTGATAGGACCTTATTACTATATGTTGCATTTACCCCATAGACTGTCATCGCATGTTGCATTCCCTGCTACATATATATATATTGCTTAGAACTGATAGAACACCGCACTATTACTAACGGTTTATGTTGCACGGGCACTATTTTGCATGCTACACACACACCGTTAGTAATTGCCATGCCACACTCACTGTAGAGCTGCCAGGATTATGTGGTTATAGTTCATCTTACATGTGATTGATTATGATATCCTAGAAATTGGAGCCGCATGACATCTTAAAAAAAACGGAAACTATTTTAAAAGCGGTTTTTCCCTTATACACCTACCATGGATTTATTACATTGTACCTCGCATTGGATTTATTTATTAGCGATGGATTTTCATGTGATTTCTGGTTTTGAGGACCGTGGAATTATTTAAGAAAAGATGCACTATTTTAAAAAACCCGGTACCTCGTGATATGATATTTTGGTGCGTCCACCACGCGTTTTCTCGGTGCTGAGACGTGTGCTTGAAACCCGATTCGAGGAGTGATGATCCGTTTGCGGGTTCGTGGTGGGCCCGGTATGGTTCCCCTCGGCGAGATGATCGATGGGTTTTGCCGATTGAGCCTGGAGGCGGACGAGCACCTACCGGTGACTGGTTGGACCTGGCAGTTGTCCGGAGGATACTGACCAGAGTCGAGAGATGGATGCGGGATGATCCGTACTGCCGGGGCCGAGGGCCGATACCGCAGACGGACCCCGTGGGGCCGATCCGGACTGACGGAGCCCGATATACGAGGTTTTGCGTGTCGATGCTGGACACGAGTATTTTATGATATTTTGGGTGCCGATGTTGGGCACTCGTGATTTCTCAGAGATATACAGGATTTGAGGGCCGATGGGTGTGCCGGCGCCTGAGTGTATTGGGATTTGGTGCAGCCAGAGGCACCGTCTAGTGTTTTCCATGATGACATATTCCATGTAGATATTATTTATCCCATGCTCAGTATTGATTACTATGTATCTCATCCTGTAGCCTTTACTTGATTGAGCACTTGCATTACTATTGCATCCACTGTTTGGCATGCATTGATATCATCTGCTGGCATTCGTAGAGCCACGCTATATGTGCATGCTCGCGATCACCTTTATATGTTATCTCTATTCACGAGTTGGCAACTCATCTCCGTTGTGCCACAGTATTTGCAGGTTGCCCTTGGGAGTAGTCGCGGCTGGCTGTTACCGCATCTTTTGGCACAGATACCATTGCTGAGGTGAGTTAGCCTTTTTCTGTTAGGTGGGTTTTGTACGGTATCTGTTATCTTTCAGTTGTATATTGATGTATCTAGTATTCTCCATCTACTTTTCTGTATTGATTTAGAGACAGTTGTGAGGGCGATGTGTATGATTTTGGTACTCTGGTGTCGAGCTCGCATGTGAGCCGACTTTATGTTATGCAGTCTTACCTTTGCTATATTGTCCTTGCTTTACTGTGTATTCTTCGCTACGGCGTCGTATATCATATTGGGATGCTTTATTTATTTCACTTGTTATTTCTGCTACACCTTGCTTTTACCCGACTTACGGGACAAATGTTTAAAAAGGAAATGTTACCAAAATTATAAAAGTTATAACTCTTGAACTTAAAAGGATTTCTACTAAATTAATAAGATGTTTTTCGGACACGCATGACTGTTTTTACGAAAATGTTTTAAATCACTCTATATTTATTGGTTTTGATTTCTGGGTCCGGCTTACTTAGCCGCGTTACGCCTGTAGACGTTGCGTGGTTAAGTGCCGGTCACGAGTCGAAATTCTCGGGTCGTGACAGTATGTAACTGTCTTTGGCTCTCACTTGTCTGTCTGTCATGGGAACTTGTTGTCAATGACCAGATCAAGAGCTCTTTTGGCCATCAAGTTTCCCATGTTATGATTGCAGTACTTGCTGCATTTATCATCTTGCTGCTCAAGACCTTATTTATCAAAGTTTTACCTTCCAAATTTTATGTTGCCACTTTTTTTGATAGAATGGTGGAGAGTGTGTTCTTCCATCATATCTTAGAGGCCTTAGCCAGCTATCCTCCCAGAGAGAACGATACAGAACTGGAGGCAGAAGCAGCAGCAATGGGAGTAGGGAGGAAGGTTAAAAAGAATTCCAAGTTCCAGCCTTACTGGCCTGGCTTTTGCAAAAGTCGATGGGAGACGCTGAGCAAGCAGAGTCTTTTTAAGAAGGTGGCCTAAAGGAAGAGGTGGTTTGCAAATGTGCCAAGAGAATTTTTAAGGTGGCCAAAGGAAACGAGTAAGTAGCGACCTATATAACTACAACTTCTTTTTGGTCCCATAACAAACTCTTCTAGATCTACTGTCTAAAATATTTAAAACCCAACCAACTTGGTAAGGGGTTTATATTGCTTAGATTCAGAATTAAATGTTTGGATTCTCTGCCATAAGCATATGCTGCTCTTGACCGTCCATTTTATGACGCAAGATGCATAGGAATGGAAACTCCAATTTGTTTAGATTTGAGTTTATTAGAAGAAAACTCCAATCTGTTTAGATTGGATTTTAATAAGACACTCTAAATGATACAACTGAGCTCAAACAAGGTGAATTTAAAACAAAATTTTCTTTTTGTGGCAGTCAAAAACCAATTCTCGATATCTTTTTGGTGATTGGTATCATTAGTCTTATCAACAATTTTTTTCCACACGGACATATATGGGCAACAAGTATGGAAGTCAGATAATATTTATTTATATATTAATGAGTTGTGACTTTAAGGATCAACATGAATGGTGCCGATCATTCAGAAATGGTGGAGATTTGGCTTTTGATTGTCATAGGAGAAACTTTTTGTTCTATGGTGCCTTATCCCCATTAATCATACGTATAATGTTTCCGCGATCATTGGTTTCTTGAATGCCTAGTATATGTTTTGTATCATTACATTTGTATACCTGGGCATACTAGATATTCTCTGAAGTCATGTGGTCTGGTTTATTTCTATGTTGGATGCATTTCTCTGTTTATGCCAAGGGTTAATGACTAGGTTGCATGGACACTTCCATGGGTTGTCATGTCCGTGTCCGACACATACAGGACACCGAAACTTGTACACGGCACGCATCGAAAACACACCGTATAGATGTCAGACACAACATATACATGTCATATATGTCTTCTACATATCTTGGGTATGTTATTGTTATCATATGTCTATTTGAATGATATATTTTGTAATTTTCTTGTATAATAAAATGTATGTGTGTTCTATGCGTGTCCAACCTCTATCTTTTATATGGACGCTCCACACAATTTGAAAAATGAGAATCAAAGTTTAAATAATCTGTACTCAAATTATTGTATTTTGAATTCTTCTTCTTCTTGATATATGTATATTTGACTTGAAATATGGAATTAATGTAAGCATGACTTTTTGTCATAAAAAGTAACATCACCTATTAATTCTTTTTGAAGATCTGGGTCAGTAGAACACCCTACTGATTTGGTAGATTTTGGTCTAAATTTGGAACATGTGTGTGTGTGTGTGTGGCCAAACAATTTGGAACAAAAATTGCTGAAGCTTTGGTGGATCGATGATATATTTGAATGGTTATTACTGTAACTGATGATATTCAATTTTAAGCATGCTTGGGGATCATTTGTATCGACTCAATGCTTATTGCTTACGAAGTTTCATAGATCTATGGTAAGAACTTATTTGTAACTGGAATTCTTTTGTGTGACCTTTAAATGAGCATTTTCTTGAGAAGTGAGCAGTATGCTATGCTTGACACTTTCACGGACACACACAAGATTGATACACCAAGTAGAAAGCAAAAATATCATTACACCACTCTTTTTCTCCCAATAACCGCTAGCGAGCACTAGTCTTTTGCTTTTTTTTATTTGGTTGGTTTTCAATAAGATGACTACGTGGCATGGTCGATGACCTTTGATAAGCATTAGTCTGCCATCGGTTTTTGTCCTTAAAATTTTTAGGAGAGAGAGGGTGACATTCAAAGTTGCTCAAACTACCGGGGAATAAAACTTATGTGTCACACCATGAAACTTTGGGAGAGAGTGATTGAACACAGGCTAAGGAAGGATATTAAGATAACAGAAAACCAGTTTGGGTTCATGCCTGGACGATCAACGACAGAAGCTATTCATTTGCTTCGTCAACTTGTCGAGCGTTTTCGAAAGAAGAGAAGAGATTTGCATATGATATTTATTGATTTAGAAAAAACGTACGACAAGATACCTAGAGAGGTATTATGGGGGACAATGATGAAGAAGGGGGTCCCCGTCAAGTATATTGACATAATCAAGGATATGTACGATGGAGTAGTGGTAAATGTCAGAACTTACGGCGGCTTAACGAGTGATTTTCCGATTACTATTAGTTTACATCAAGGATCTGCATTAAGTCCATTCCTGTTTACCATCATGATGGATGAGCTTACTAGAACTATCCAAGATGAGGTACCTTGGTGTATGCTATTCGCTGATAATATTGTTCTAGTAAATGAGACGAAAGCGGGGGTTAATGCCAAATTGGAATTATGGAGGCAAACATTGGAATCTCGGGGATTCAGATTGAGCAGATCCAAGACAGTATATATGCATTGCAAATTTAGTAACCAGATAAGTCAAAACCATATTGGTATAACATTGGAAGGGCAAGAGATATCACCGAGCGACCAGTTTAGATATCTAGGTTCCATCATCCAAAAGAATGGGGAGATCGATAGTGATGCTAATCAAAGGATCCAAGCTGCTTGGTTGAAATGGAGGAGTGCAACAGGGATTTTGTATGATCGTAACTTTCCGTTAAAATTGAAAGGGAAGTTTTATCGTAGCGCTATTCGGCCTGCCTTATTATATGGTACAGAATGCTGGGCTCCTAAGAAGCATCATACACAGAAGATGCACGTAGCGGAGATGTGCATGCTTCGTTGGATGTGCAGTAACACTAGAAAAGATAAAGTGCGAAATGAGGATATTCGTACAAAAGTTGGTGTCGCACCTGTGGAGGAGAAGATGCGGGAAAACCGGCTAAGATGGTTTGGTCATGTGCGACGCAGACCTATGGAAGCACCGGTCCGACGAATAGATACTCTCGATATGGACAATGGCAAAAGGGCAATAGGGAGACCGAAGAAAACATGGATGGAGGTGATACGAAACGATATGGTTGCCAAAGGACTCAATGAAAGTATATTGTTCAATAGGAGTGAGTGGAGGCAGAGGATTCATGTGCTGGACCCGGCGTGATTCTCATGTTGGTTCATGTAGCCTACCCCATATGCTTGGGATAAAAGGCTCAGTTGTTGTTGTTGTTGTTGTTGTTGTAGAGCCCATTCTTTTCAGGCTGCTATAAATCCTTGCTTGCTTTGATTTCCTGATTTCTCTTGCAACGTAGCTGAAAAAAATTTATTGCTCGCATAACAACAACTTTTGGGTCCACCATAAACATATCTTGGTATGTAGCACTTCTACTAGCGGCAACACCTCCATTCTTTCTTCTAACTGTGGTACTGAACAAAGTTAACATCGTATCACCTTCTTTTCAAAACTGTTATGCAGATGAACTGGCATAACAACATAACAGACCCAATGGAAACTCGAATTTGAGTTACAGTAGGCTTCGTCTTCTACGATATGAAATTATCAATGACCCCCAACTTGGACTGTGGCAATATGCTAGTCATATCATGTGTTGCAGTCTTCATGTACTATGCCTACGAGCAGTCTGCCACATTCTTCTTATGGAGCATGCTTCCACATATTTTCCCTAGGCGTTGATTTTTCTTCCTTTTTTTCTCTCATAGGCCCAACGACCTCCCAGAGGTCTTGTACCTGATTATATGTAAGGCCTTTAGATAACAATGATTGTTCCTACTGACGACATTGATGGTGTCGGTTCTGTTCGCCAAATATTCTCAAGTCTCTTCAAATAAGCTTCATCACTACTTTTGTAAGCCACACTTTCGGAAGCCTCCTCAAACTATACCTCAAAAATACCTGCGCAAAAGGCCAGTTCCTGACTACATACCACTAGTTGAGAATCGGTGCAATGCTACGATAGCATTTGTAGAGAAAATGGTACTATATGGATTGCACTAGCTAGGTGTCAAGAAATTTTATTAAAATAATCTTACAATGAGCTCAGATTCTATTTCTCACACTGCAACGTCTAGCACCCTCAAGCACTTCATCACTTAGCACTTGTTATGTTCTTGTTACCTGCTTGGTTGCCAACAAAAGGGACTTGCCCCTAGTATGAACTAGAAGGCTTATATGCTCTAAAGTTTTCTAGAGTACAGTAGAATATATAATGACATACATCTATCTCTCTCTCTCTCTCTCTCTCTGAGAGATCAGTTAGGGCAGGTTTGTCTTTTTTCAAATTCACTCTTTCATGTGACATGCATCTAGTGATCCGCTCTGTTCAAGTTATTCTACATGTCTTAGATAGTGTATGGATGAAAAATCACATTGATTGGGAGTGTTTGACATGTACAAAATGTATGGAATTATTTCAGCCGTGCAGTTTTTAAAATTTGATAACTAAGTTTTGCACATGCAAAACAATCTCAATCAACGTGATTTTTCATCTATATACTATCCAAGACGTGTAGAACAACTTAAACGGAGCGGGTCACTGAAAAAAGGTCACACAAAAAGTTTATGAATTTGAAAAACGCGAACCCCCTCTAATGGATCCTCACTATATATATATATATATATATATATATATATAAGGTCTTACTTAGAGTGCAACCTAAGGAGTCACTCATATGGCTCTTCATGATAGGCTCTAGCCCATAAATTTATATCATGAAATTAATAAAGGCCCATGCATTTATGAGCTATAGGCTTTCATGAAATACAATATATGTGACTCTTTAGGTTGCACCCTAGGGAGTCACCTTAGGGCTATTTTACCTTACACGCGCGCGCGCGCATATACATGCGCGCGTGCATATACACATGCACGCAGTCACATACATCTATATATGTGTATGTGTATGTGGTGGGGGGAGATCCTAGGAGAGAAAGTGGAAACCCTCCTATGGTGTCGGAAAAAATCAACCCTCCGTTTTTTCTGATGATCAGCACTGTCAATCTTGATTGTTATCATCTAAAATGTAGATGCACCAAATTTCATGTGATTCTAACATCTTTTGATCATTTATTTAGTGATGTAAAAATACTAAAAATGTTTTATTATCGGAAAACCGTTAATTTTGCACCCACTATATCAACGGTTAAAAGATGTTAGAATGACATGGAGTTTGGTGCATATACATCATAGACGACGAAGATGGAGATGGTGGATGCCGATCATTGAGAAAATGGAGGGTTGGCTTCTTTGACTCCATTTGAGGAAAATCCCGCCAAGGGCCTGTCTTCCATTATTCTTGTGTGCGTGCGTGTGCATGTGTATTTATATATGTATGTATATGCACATGCACACACACCTGTGTGTACATATCTATGTGTGTGTGTTCATATCTGTATATATACATAGATATGCACATACAAGTGTATATGCACATGTATGTGTACACATATACATGTGTGTGTACCTATATATGTAAATAGATGTAAGAGAGAGAGCGCGCGTAGCTAGCTGATGTAGGCATATCTTGTTATTACTCTTATTAGGCTTTAACGAATCTGTTTATTCAGGTCCTTCAATTTTCTTATTTTTTTAAGTTTGTAACACTTTCTCTTGTTGCTAGACTTAACACACATGGCGAGGAAAAACTATCGTAGTTAGGCTTCATTTTTTTCTTGTTCAAGTATATTCCTCGACCTAGTAGCTCTTCTTTTTTACTACTACTTAATCATTTGTAGTATCTGACTAAATGGCATGGTTAAAATCGATGCAATGTATTACCTATGTAGGTAGAAGGATATCAAAGACACAGGATGATGGTTTACACCTTGGCAGACACGAAGAATGTAGTGCATAATCTGCACATGCTGATGACTGCTTTTGCTTTAGTGATCGTGATCACCATCACACTTATTGTGATGGGGGTGCCAGTAAACAATGTGTTGTTGGTGTCTTCTTTTCAGCTTTTGCTGTTTGGGTTTACATTTCAGAATACTTGCAGAATAATGTTCTGAGTCTCTCATCTTTGTCTTTGTGATGCACCCTTTTGATATTGGCGATCATTGCGTAATTGATGATGTTCAGGTTAGCTCCCGATGAAACATCGCACAGTGCGCCAGCGCGCACATCTTGTAAACCCCTTAAGCTGTTTCATCTATACTCAAGTTAATCAGCTTATGATATGTTACTGCAAGCATCGTTACTAAGCAATTATTTCATACTTAATCATGTTTCCAAAAATCTATTGCATAGGTAATAATGCTACATAAAAAAAATGGACAATACCATTTTCAGGACATTATTAGTGTTTGTGCTATAGAATATATTTAATTGGCTCTAAAATGCTTAGGGGTATGATTGAAACAGTAATGATCTGCAGTTGCTTGTCTAGCACCTCTTTTGTGTTGGCTATATTGATGTGCCACTATATGTTTAAACACTGATTTCTTTGATATCACCTGTTGCCGTAACTTGCGCGTTTTTTTATGGGAGAGCAGGACAAAGTTATCAGATCATGATATGAATTGTATATTGTTTTTGCTTCAACATCGTATCGTATATCGTAAGATATGATAATCACTTGTGTATGATTAAGCAAGTAAGCATATAACTATATTTTTTTTACAATTATATGATTAAATTAGTAATATGGAATGGTATATTAAAAAAATTATATAATGTAATATATCCTCAGTCACGCAACCGACACAATATATGTAAAGTTCAAACAGAAAAATACAACAGTATAAGCCATTTGAACAATCAAAACTCGTAGGTCACTCAGATAATTAAGCAAAATTAGATACAGTCGAAAGGTGTAATCCACATGACATAGGTATAAATTTCATAAGTAGCAATATTTTCTATCTAAGTTCACACATCATAAACTAAAACCTTCAAAAAAAAAATAACAAAACAAAACTACTAATCAATCAATAGTTTCCTATCAATTCCTTTCCTTTCATTATTGTCGATTATCGTCGATGAGGATGTTCTCATCATCCTCATCTTCATTTCTAATTTCTATATTCTACAAACTCCTCTTCTTCCTTCACTTCCATTATATATATATATTTTTCTTTTTCTTTGCAAGTTTTTTTTTGGAATAGCATGCATAATTTCGAGGTCCTATAAAAAATTGGTATAAAAATACCTAGTATTTTAAATTTTTTAACAAAATTAACTAGTAAGTGTAATATTATCATACATCATTTTTTCTTTTCATACCACTTGTTCCTCTGTCAAAGTATTCATAAATATCCATCCAAGAAGCGTCTTCCAGTAAGCAAGGATCCTCTTTCTCCGTAATCCATCATTGGATTCCTTATCCGATAAACAAATTAAATGATATGCCTCTCGTTTTGTTCTCTTTTCTTTTGCCATATTTCTAGTTGCAAGTTTTACTTAATATAAACCAAGGTATTGAGGATTAGTTGTTCTAATTTCTAACATATTTCTTTTTTGTGAGTGCACGTGAGAACGATATGAAAGTTTCTAAAGCCTTGTGTTTTGTGGTTCCGATTAGTTAGTATTTTAGTGATGAGATATTTTATATTTTTAAGGTCGTTAAATCCGACCGCAAGTATCTAGGCCCGATCCAATAACAAATGTGGCATTTAAATATTGTATCATAATGTATTATATCGTACGATATGTATCGTATATTGTAAGATACGATAAATTTTTTAATACAAAGGATTGATATGTATTAGAAACCTTTTGTACCGTATCATCGTAAAATATTAACAACAATAGAGCAAGACTCAAGTGAGTTGGTTCCATGATATTTATTAATCAAACCATATATACAAAACTGTATTGTAGCAAAAAAAATACACCCCAGGATAAACTAATTACACTTGTGCCCACATGCACATGCTGCATCCCTATGTCGAAGAGAGAGAGAGAGAGAGAGAGAGAGAGAGAAGAAGTAAGAAAAATAGAAAATAGAAAATAATACATCCAAGTGATGTAACTTGTGCATTTTATTTTATATAACAAAGGGCAAGTTGTCACAAAAAAAAACACTTTTTTCCGCTGTCAAACCCTTCTTCCGGCCTCGAAACGGTAGTCAAAACCCTCTGAAAAAGTTTTTACTTGTCAGGAAATCCCTTACTTGTGATATCTAGCAGTTGCATGCTATATCTAGTCTCCTACGATATCTAAGCAGTAGCCGTATTTAAGTAGTAATCTGTGATATCTAAATCTTTTCCTACGATATCAAAATAGTTTGTATGAATTTGTTAGATATAGCAGTCTACTATATGTTACTACAGGAAAAAATTCCAGGGGTTTTGACCACCGCTTTAAAACCAAAGGTTTTTGAAAGCGGAAAAAAGCTCTTTTGTTTTACAATTTCCCCTGTAATAAATGTCTTGATGTTTCTATTTGATCACATTGTACACAATTTCACATAATTCTTTTATAATCTTCTATCATGATAATGCAGATGATTGTGCAAGAGATGAACATATTATCCACAGTGTTTCTTCAATAGGATAAAGAAAAGATTCGGTATCCTAATACGGAGCAGCTAAAAAAGACCATCAGTAATTATAATCAAAGTCCTGATATGGATGAATCGGAAAAAGCTAGTATGCAAAGGCTTGCATGGTGTAAGCCACTTGGAAGCTTTTAGATGACTTTGGATTTTGTGCAAAGAAATTCATCGAGGAGCTTGCACATTGCAAGTGCAACCTCTTGCATAGAAGTTTGTCCTGTTGAATCCATCGGATTCTTTGCTGATGTCTCCACCTCTGAGGAAACTATTATTGCTCTGGGAAACTCTATTCAAAGCGTAAGCGTTACTCCAATCAAACATTTTCCCCTTTTTTAATACCTTCTTTGGACAAATACCAGAGCACACTGTTAGCTTGCTTTGTCTGTAGCTATTTGATCGATAAATAATATTTTTGCAACCTATGGAAGAAAGTAAGACATTGCCCATGAATTTGTATAGCAAAGTATATATTTTATGACACGATAAAATTCCATGGGTTGTTGATGTTCCTACAATGGAAATTTTATAAACGCTAAGCATTCGGTATTGTTGTAAAAATCCCCATAAAGCACCGCTGAAGCTTTGCTTTAGAGGAGAGGAGGATTGTATCCTTGTCTTTCCATTTTGCAACCCAATATGCATTGCAGAATATATTGAAATTTGATGATGCTCGATATCGGCGATCTCCCAGATCATGACACGTGGCAGATGACATGTCATAGAACACGCAAGAAAGGACCTACAGGGACCGACCAGACCGCTCCTATGCCCGTCCTACCGACGAGGCTGGCTCGCCTCCGAGCCCCAACACAATTGGCCTCCTCGGCCTCACAGCTCGTTCCCGAGCTACCACAGAAACAAGATGCCTCGGCCCTCCCGCTCGTCCGCGAGCTCTTCCGCCGAGGTCATCTTCCTCGGTCCAACGACCGACCAACGGCACCGCTTGCAGGCGTAACCGCCATCCCGCGAATCTTGCCATGCGCGAGATCTCCGCCGGCCACATCCCACGTTCCACGCTACCACGATCCCCCATTAACGAGCCTGTCTCGCCATTAATGGGAGGTCCCGCTCATCACGCGGACGTGACGTCGGGAGCGTAACGGCCGGCATGATTCTCGCGCCTGCTGCACCTACTGCCACCGCTACTTAAACCCCTCTTTCAGACAGTCAAGGTAAGCCAATTCTAATCCACTAAGCCGTTACTCTGCTCGGATTACCCTACTAGCTTGATCGTCGGAGGGTCCTCAGTGGTCCAACCATCCCGGGACTTCCTTGCAGGTAGCTTGGCTCAAAAACTTCAAACCCATTGAGATCCACACGCTTCAGGAGTCTACCTCCAGATCAAATCTCAGCCACTCATCGCCGCCATCAGCAGATCAACGGGAAGCAACATCTAAAGGAGATTCCATCCTCCATCAGCTGGCGCCGTCTGTAGGAAAACTTTGATTCCACAAAAACAAAAGTTCGCCTCCCGATCTCACTCCAAAGGCGAGCAATCATCAAGACGATCCAAACACCAACCGCCGCCTCCCTCTCAACGGGGGCATAGACGAGCCTCCTCCGCCGAATGCCACCAACGCTCTCGCCGGCCGGATAGACCGACTCGCATCCTTCGTGGAAGCGCTCGTCCTCGTCCAAACGGCGGGACAAAATCCCCAGGTCGCCGCTCCCCCGCCTCAGGACCAGGACCCCTACGGGGGAAGAGAAGACTCAGTCCGCATCGGCACGACCGACCGCCGCCTCGCTGCCTCCAACGGCCGCAGATCCCCCGGGCCAGCACGTTCTGCCACCTGCTGGGTGCCCAACAGCTCGACACCGAGGTCCGTCGCTAGAGCGCCCCGTCCCGAGGTCTTTCGCGCGCCTGTCCCTCCTGAGGAAATGTCGGTCAGCTCGCCTGTCACCAGGCATGACCGATACACCCTCCCCCGACGGGGCCCGCGGACGGGGCTCGTCAGGGCAGCTCGAGGGCCACCTCACCCGGGGATTCGAGGAACCTCATCGAGAGAAACCGCGGCCGAGGCCAGACGCAGGCCGCCAACAGCAAGGGCCTGGGATCATAGTGCACCGAGTCGTCGGGGTACCATAGCCGACTCGACGCCCTCGAGAAGAAGATCGAGAGTCTACATCGGGAAGGTTACCGTTCGAGCGACGGGGCTAAGTATGCCGCCGACTCGCTCACAAAACCGTTCACCGAGGAGCTGCTCGCCGTCCACGTCTCTTCCGCGACAAGCCCCCAAAGGTCTCCTTTTTTTACGGCAAATCTGACCCGAAGGACCACTTGGACGCGTTCACCGCGGGAATGAGCTTCCAAGACCACTCCGATGCCGCGTGCCGAGCTTTCCCGGCCACTCTCATCCGTGCCGGGCAAGACTGGTTCCGAGGACTCGAGCCACGCTCGATCTCAACCTTTGACGAGCTGGCCACACAATTCCTCGGCCACTTCGTTGGGAACAGACGGCAGAAGCGCACAGTCGACCACCTCTTCACGATCAAGAGCGGGGACAGGGAGACATTCAAGGCCTACGCCACCCATTTCTACAACGCCCTTCTCGAGGTCCTAGAGCACCGGGACGAAACGGTCATCACGGCTCTAAGGTCTGGTCTTAGGCACAAGGAGTGGTTACGCTCTTTTGCACTGGCGCGACCTAAGACCATGGCCGAGATAAAGGCCTGGACCGAGTGCGAGGTCCAGCTCGAGTCCTAGGTGAACGCAAGCCTCCCTCGAGCAGAGAAAGCCGACCAGAAAATAGGGCAAGGGACGAGAGAAGAGGACCGGAACGGCAAAAGCCCTATCCCCCAAAGTTCCGGGAGTACACGCCGCTTAATGTCTCCCAGGCAGTGCTACTTGAGGAGGACAAGGGCGAAGGGTTCTTCAAGTTCCCCCCGATCCCACGCTTGGCTTCGAAGTGAACCCGGGGCCCCTACTGCGGCTTTCATAGGTCGCTGGGCCACTCAACGGAGAGCTGCAAACAACTCTGAGATTATATTGAAGAGCTCATCCGTTCGAGGCACCTCGCAGCGTACCTGAGGGACAAGCGACAAGCTGACCGCGAGAAGGAACAACGTCCCCTTCCAGCCGAGCAGACCATCGGCCAGATAATGTAGTGTCAGCGGGGCATACGTCTGGTACCCCCGAAGCTCGGTACCCCATGCCGAGCACAGATACCAACAAACGAATTGGGGGCTCAAGCTACATGAATAAAAACATCTACTAGCATGTATTTTCTTTCCAAAGCAATGTACCATCTTCCTAAGATCTTTTGTTTATACAATAAAAGGATCAATAGAGCATTGCAGAAAAGAAAAAGAATCTTATTCATTCAAGAGGTACTATAGGCGTAACGCTTTGAATTTTCGTTTAGGTAGTTTTTCGATAATCGGTAAAATAATCAGTCTTTTCCATAAAAAGTCAAAATAAGTATTTTTCTATATAGGCCTATGTTCCCGCCAAAAAAAAAATTCTGCGCAAAAGAGCCCCAGGTATCAAATGGCAGCGATACGTTTAAGAAAATGCGAACCAGTATTTTCCGGGCTGCATTTTGATAGACCCCCGAATGAGAAACAGCTAAATTCTGTTGGTATCGAAAGCGTCTCAAAAAGGCCTTCGATTTGTTATATTATGGGCTTCATAATTCATCCGGGATCAAAAGTTATGAGCAAATATGCTATGCACGTGTAATCTAAGGAAGAAAATGCGAACCCGTATTTTCCGGGCTGCATTTTGATAGATTCCCGAATGAGAAACAACTAAATTCTGATGGTATCGAAAGTGTCTTGAAAAATCCTTCGATTTGATATATTATGGGCTTCATAATTCATTCGGGATCAAAAATTTTGAGGCATCACGTGCCCACACGTGACCGGGCATCACGTGCAGACACGTGACCAGTTACAGGAAAAGCCTTAAAGCACTGAATAAAATAAATAATTGGAAATAATTAATCAGTGGGGTCACGTGTCAACACGTGATGGGCCTTTAAACCCACTGAAAAGAATTAAAATTATAATAAAATAACAAGGAAAAACCCCAATGGGGCATCACGTGCCAACACGTGACCAAGGGTCACTTGCTGACACGTGATAATTCCTGAGTTCTTTAACACAACAGAATTAAATTCTGGTCAAATGCTTAATCAGGGGGTCACGTTCCAACACGTGATGGGTTCCTAAAGATCTATGAAATAATAGAATTAAATTCTAATTAAGGGAAATCAAAGACCCTAACTGGGAAAATATTTCTTTAAATCTTTCCAAACAAAAAATATGGTGCTCTGTAAATTAGAGCACCATTGGATTAAAAATCCAATGGTGATTAAAAATCACCAATTTATGGAAAGATTTTATACAAGGAAAGATTTCCCCAAAATTCACCAAGAATAACAGATAGAATATCTTTTGGATTAAAAATCCAATGGTGAATAAAATTCACTGAGTGATCTAAAAGATCATGTTGGTTAAAAAAACAAACAAAATCTTTCAATGAAAGATTTACTAAACAAATTGATTTTTTTCCTTCTCCTATAAATAGGAGCCAAGAAGAGAAGAGGGGATATAGAATTTTGGGATCTTGAAATTTTCAAAAGGGCAAATAGCAGAGAGAAAAGAAAGGAGAATTTAATTCTCAAGAAAGAAAATCCTAGGTGAGAAAGGGGAAAGGGATCAAAACTTCATAAAACAAAAAAGAGAATTTAATTCTCGATCTAAGAGTTTAACTCTTCTGCAAAAGAACTTAGTTCTTCCTCTGGTGAAAGATCTGCAGAAGCAAATCTCTCCACAGGTTGAGAATTTAATTCTCATCGGGGAGATTCTGCCATGCAGATCCAAAACTTAGAGGGAGAATTGAGTTTAGAGAATTTAATTCTCCCAAATTCACAGGAATTTAATTCCTCCAAGATAAAACTAGGGTTTAACCCTATATGAGAATTCAATTCTCCCAAACTCACAGGAATTTAATTCCTTTAAGATAAAACTAGGGTTTAACCCTATATGAGAATTTAATTCTCCCAAAATTATAGGAATTTAATTCCTTCAAGACAAAACTAGGGTTTAACCCTATATAAGAATTTATTCTTTCACATACATGGGAATTTAATTCCTCTAAAACATAATTAGGGTTTAACCCTACAGAGAATTTAATTCTAAAAAAATAAAGAGACTTGAAAGATCTCCATGCATGTAAAGAACTAAGGTCACGTGTCCCCACGTGACCCCTGAAAAGATCCTCCAAAATAGGAAGGAATTAACCCTGAGGCAATACCTCACGTGCTCCCACATGACATCCAAAACAAAAAGAATAAAAGCAAAGGCAACGCTGGCTTTGGGCGCTCTCACGTGTCCCCACGTGACCCTTAATAAGCGTTCTAATAAATCAGGGCATAAGTACTCATCACGTGTCCACACGTGATGGCTATGAAAATTGAAAGTGTTTAACACTTTGTTGGGGTCAAAATTTGCACCCCGGTTGACCGAGTCAAAGTCAAGGTCAATCCCAAGCTAGGCGGGCCCAAGCCCAGGTCAAGCAGGCCCATACCCAAGTCGAGCCCGCGGCCAGCCTCCCCATGCCAACAATAAAATCATGTAATAAATAATTTTTATGTAATTTTTTTTATGCATGAATGGGCATAAAGCCAAATTTTTGTAAAGCCCATGGTTTATGTGCAAAAAGAAATGGCACATGAGCCATGGGATGGGCAAAATGCCATTTTTGTAAAGCTCAAAGGGCTATATGTAAATGTGTAAGCCTATATAAGGCAACATGATGATGAATAAAGCATATACTTTTTCATTCCCCCAAAAAACTAGGGTTCTTGGTGCCTCATGCTCCTTCCTCAAGGTTCCAAAACCTTCTTCCCCTTTTGAATTAAATCAAGAGTTTTACTCTTCCTTTTCAAAACTAAATAGTTTTTCACCACAAAACCCACAAAGGGGAACTTGGATCTACCATTAGATCTCAAAAAGAAGAGATTTTTAAAATCTCATATCTCTTGATCTTCAAGGTCCTGCCAACAGAGGAGAAAGAAGGAGACCCATCTCCAGAGACCCCACTTTG
The DNA here is from genome assembly GCA_030015575.1 of Agapanthus africanus. NCBI lineage: Eukaryota > Viridiplantae > Streptophyta > Magnoliopsida > Asparagales > Amaryllidaceae > Agapanthus > Agapanthus africanus. The sequence continues at coordinate 390,754,840 of JASDDO010000016.1, forward strand.
GGGAAGAACTAGGGCTCAAGGGGAGAAGCCCTTCATCAGCTTCAAAACATCCTAGGATTTTAACTCCTCATATATAAGGGACTTGGTCCCTGCAATGGGAGTTGTACTCCCAGAAAGGAGCACTTATTATTCTCTGTATATATATATAAATACAGAGAATAATAAGTGCTCCTTTCTGGGAGTACAACTCCCATTGCAGGGACCAAGTCCCTTTTGCCGTTCGAGCGCCTACGTGCGGACACGTGGGGCGCTAGCGCTCCTGCGCTCAGAGCGCTAGCGCCCACGTGCTGACACGTGGTGCGCTAGCGCTCACGTGTTGACACGTGGTGCGCTAGCGCTCTTGCGCTCAGAGCGCTAGCGCCCAAAGCGCTAGCGCCCACGTGCTGACACGTGGTGCGCTAGCGCTCAAAGCGCTAGCACCCAAAGCGCTGGCGCTTTTTCCCACGCATCCTTTGGATGCTCTTTCCCTTTCTTTTTTATATATATGTATACACACACACACACATACTCTACAACACTGTCCCTCTCAAAAAATTTTGGGCCAGGGCGTTGCCCCGCACCCCGTAAGGGGGCTGCTAGCCCTCTTGACCCTCAGCCCGCTATCCGGGTAGCGGGACCCCCGTAAAAACTCTACGGGGCCCCCGATATATCCAAGACCCCTTCAAAACACAACACTGCACATTGAGTTCGCATGACCAGTTTAACCCGTTAATCGGAGGTTCCCTCGCTCCAAATGCGAAGGGTAATTAACGACAGCTTAGTTCGCGGCTGCCGGAGATTCGGATCCCCACAATCAATAAACCCCTGCCTACCCTAGGCAGGGGGAATCTGTAGTATGCCTGACAAGCGCGAGCGTATTCCCATCTCAATGGGGTGACGAAAAACACCCTACAGATTCTGACACGCCCGGTGGGACCTATCTCTCCTCCCATATTTCGGGTTAAATGTTCATATGAACTCAATCAATATACATATCTATATTTATACTAAAATAATGCTCTTTTATGCAGGTTTTCAAGCAATCACTTTTCAACAATGTCTCCAAAGATGAACTCGGCTCCCGTCTCCTACATGATGAAAATAGACTCCAGGACGGTCCTTCCGGCCAGTCTCGGGCGACAATGAGAGGAGCCGCCCTACCATTTGGCTCTATTATGTTCGTGTCAGCTAACGCCGTCCCAGCTCCTCAAGCTCCGGTAACTGACAAACCGATCTCGAAAGGCAATAGGCCAAATGTGGTTGTCTCGAAGGCGCCCCCAATTCAAACGTAAGTCGGTGTTTGAACGACTTTCCTTGGCCCCAGCTGGGGGCAAGGCCATCAACACCAACAGAGCAACAAGGCATATCGGGCAAGCTCCAGCGATGCCCCTGACAACTGCTCAATCGGGTATTTTCTCTAAGCTCCCCGACAGAGGACCACCACGTCGTTAAACTAGGAATGATTGACCACCATGTCATTAAACTGGGAATAATCGATCTCTAAGTCGTTAAACTGGGGATGCAAAAATGTGTAAATAAAACAAAAAAATATATAAAATAAATAAATAAATAAATAATAGAAAAAGCTGAAATGATGGGGCAACTCGCAATAAAAACCAGCGAGTAAAAATAAAGATGAAAATAAAGCCGAAATGATGGGGCAACTCGCAATAAAAATCAGCGGGTAAAATAAAGATGAAAATAAAGCCGAAATGATAGGGCAATCGCGATCTTCGCGATAAGAAAAGCTGAAATGATAGAGCAATCGCGGTAAAAAAAACAACAACAACAACAAAAACAAAACAAAAAAAACAGTGGCGAATGATGAGTCGCTCCTGGTACCATAGTCCAGTGTAGCGATGCAGACGCCAACCAAAATCTAATCTCCCAAAATTCTTCCAGTCCTACGGCCAGTCCCCAAATTGACTACCGTATACAATCCACGGGCTCAAATAATTCTCATCATACCCTTATCCCACCGCAATCACCAGTTACGCAGCTGGTCTCCGCCTTTGAAATTATGCTCCATTGAGAAGACCCACTCACGTGTCCTCACGATACATGAGTGTCACGCCCCGCTTCCCGATGTACGGGGAATTGGACGCGACGAGGTCCGCTATGTATATACTCAGAAGTACATACGCTAAGCGTATCTAAGCAATATAAAATAAATCACAAGAGACAAGAGATATAGAAATAACAACAACTTTATTAATAACATTCTTTTGTACAATGCATGAAAAGTAAATACAACTGGAATGAAAAGTGATGCCTAAACAATGGCATAACAGGAAATAAAAATACTGAATAGAACAAGGTAAAATGTCTAGAGCTCGGGGTCTTCGTGAAACTGATCCAAGTCTTCACCGGTGGGCTCGATCTATGCTGGGTCCAAAGCACCTGACGACATTCAAAGAAGAAAGAAATAGAATGTCGTCAGCGAACAGGTTGCTCGGTAAGTCCCAAAGATAAGGAAGAATTAGAAAAGACAGAATAAGAGGTATCTTCTAAAGAATAATATTGTAGAGTATTGCGTTCACGCTGTTGTTTGTAGCTTGGTACGGAAGGATGCCAGTGTATACGACAGAGGTCTCATTATGCTAGAGACCAAGGCAAATGGAAGTACAAGGCTCCGTTATACAACCCGGAACAACGGCAATTGGATTCATGTTAGATGTCTTAATCTTACCGCCTCGGCCACCTTTAACACCTTCCGTACCAATCTACCCCTTAAACCCCGTAGTGTTTTAATTGTATTGTTGTATGGTATTGTGTAAGTTGGATGACTGACCAAAACCATGATATCAGTAACAGATTGTAACTGCATAATCAGGTAAATGGAATAACGGAATAATGGATGAATATCCATGGTTTGATTCAGTCAAGTTGTATAGATTGTTAACTGGATTCTGGGATTCATGTGTTCATATTGAATTGGAATATTAAAGAATATAGATTGACTTAAATCATATTCAAGTCAGAAATAATCAGACTCAAACCCGAGTCAGACTAAAAGAAAAGTAAGTCGAAGTTCTATATTTGTTAGGGTCATTATTGTAATTTATAAAACTTGAGGGGGTTTTATGTAAAAATACTTTTGTATAGTTTTCAAGATACACCTCAAGTATTTATTATTCGTCTTTATTGTTATAATGAGTGTGATTTTATTTTATGATATTTCTAGTAAAAATATCCTAATTACATAAATAAAGGTATTAATTTGTAATATTGATTTATTTGAAATTCATGGTATTTTAATGTAACTTTTAATCTTGTAATTTTTAGGAAAAGGTGGAAACTTTATCTTATAATAAAATAGGTGTTTAAATGATAAATATACATAGGTTTATACAAGAATAATTTTTAATAAATATTTTATTTTCCAAAAATCTCATTTTTCTTAAATGTCGTATTTTAAACCTTTCGAGACCGAATGCTCCTTGCGGAGGTCTGAATCTCGCACTACTAAGCCCGAGGGTGCACGATAAACCGTACTATCCCTAACGAGTTCCCCAAAGATGGGTTGTAGTGGCGCTTTGCAAAGATTTAATAAATACCAGTCATTTAGAAAACGGTTTTATAAAGATAAGGTATTTATTTGTAAAAGGTGTAAATTTCCGTATTTTAGATTCTAGGGTTTCCTAAGCCAACTAACCTATTTCTAAATGGTCTAAACGACAAGTCATTGGAAGCCTCAAATCGCCTCTTCACCGCCAATTGCGGCCAGGTAAGTGTCAGGTGAGTGGGAGGCTCTCCACTACAAGTAGTGGTCCTAATTAAGTAACCACTCGCCTTAGACATACTTGCCTAGACACCACAAAGTCAGGTTTAGATAAACGATCGATGTCCATAACTTATCCTATTTTCCTTTTAAAATATATTGTTTTAAAATTGTATATAACTTAGAAATTTTAGAAAAGGTTTTATTAAGAAAATGGTATTTTAATATAAAATCTTATTTTGTCGTATTCTAAATTTTCAAGGTAGCGTGTTATGATTGCATATGAGTGTGTGTGGAGGTAGATCATTACCTCATGATCTATTTTAAGGTATAGCAATGTTAAAGGGTTAAATGTGATAAACTAAATATGGTGGTATTTAAGTGCAAAAATACGGTATATTGCAAAACCTATCATTTCATGTGTGAAAACTTGTTCAAATTAATTTTTAAGTGATTAGTAGTCAACATGAATATGTTTAAGTATTATGAAATTAGTGATAAGTGAGTTTTGATAGAAAACCGAATCGGAAATCGGTTTGTTCCGATTTCCGTCGGGTTTGAAAAATCTATTTTAATGGAAGAAAGAAAGGTAGAAAAAAGGGGACTTACGGGTTTGGACAACACTAGAGAGTAAGAGGGAGGTAGAGGGTTTGCCGGTGCGTCGAAACGTCGTTTGAGAAGTCCTAGCACGATCGTCGGAATTTCGCCATCGATTTCGTCAGCGCTTCGCCTTTCGCTCGTTTTCTCACGTACCAAGTTATCTTGAAATTTTTAGAGAGTGGACTTAGGAATGTAGGGTGAGAGGGTAGAGGGTAGAGGGTATGGGGGTTTATATAGGGTTAGGCTAGGGTTAGGGTTTTAATAAAAAATATATATAAAATATATAAAATCATTAAAAATTCATTAAACATAGGAGTAAAAGGGATTTATTGGGCAATTTAAAACTGATCCAGGTATAATAAGTGTGCAGGAGGGTTGACCAAGTCAAGGAGCATCTTTTCTCTATTGGTGACTCGGCCGTCCGGCCAAGTCCGGCCGGAGGCACCGGACCGAGTCGGCCGAGTCGCCGGCCGGCGGCGCCGAGTCGGGCCGAGTCAGGCCACCAAAGGCCGGGGAAACTTCGGGGGTACAATTTGGTATATTTACTTTTTCATGTCCAGTACATATTTTGGGAGTTGTGGCCTTTTAACCGTTGACTTCCAAAAGAAATTAAAACAAAATAAATAAAAAAAAATATTGTGGGGTATGTGATTTGAACTCTGGTGGATTGGTTCAGCAATGCAAGGTATTACCAATGAGCTACAAGCTCCTTCTTGTAATTATTGTGGGAAAATAACTACTTAAAGTGGTAACAGCAACATTAAATACCCCAAGTACACATTAATTTTAAAACAATTTTATGTACACTAAAAATGGATTTATTTAAAAACAAAATAATTACTTATATATATATTGTGCTCAGATTAAAATACTCCTTTATGGATTTTTTAAAAATTTTAAAAAAAATTGTATAGAAAAGTGTATAGGAAAATTAGGGTTGTTATAATGAGGAAAACAAACCTTTGTGGGATCCTTACGACTCACAAAGGAAAAACTCACTTAGGAGTCGTCACGACTCCTAAGCAGAAAACACACTTACGGGATCCTTACGACCCGTAGGGAGAAAATGCTTTTATGGGACCCTTACGACCCATAAAATTGAAAAGCCTTAGGTGACAGGGATCCAAACCTGTCTCCTAAGCCATCGCTCCCCAATCCCCAAACGGTGGATGATGAGTCGCTCCTGGTATCATATTCCAGTGTAGCGATGCAGACGCCAACCAAATTCCAAATCCCAATGACGAATGATGAGTCGCTCTTGGTACCATATTACAGTGCAGCGATACAGACGCCAACCAAATTCCAAATCCCATAACCCAACGGCGAATGATGAGTCGCTCCTGGTACCATATTCCAGTGCCGCGATGCAGACGCCAACGAAGTCCCGAAATTTTTCTGGCCCTACGGTCTGGATCATACATCCTGCAAAACCGTATACAATCCACGAGCGTAAAACAATCCCAGTCTCTCCCGAGTCCTATCGGTGAGACCACATTCAAAGTCCCAAAAAAAGGTATGTCCACAAGCAAAATAGGCACGGATGAAAACCCGAAAGGGCTCCATGAGTAAAAACAGCAGGACTGCCGGCGAGTTTGTGAAAACCCGAAAGGGCGCAAACTCGTGAAAAAGAGATGAAATGCACTCACAAAGTCCTCTCAATTTTGTGAGAAGAAAATTCCTGCGTGAGATCCTTACGACTCACAAAGGAGCAACACACTTAGGAGTCCCCACGACTCATAAGTAGAAAATACACCTACGGGATCCTTACGACCCGTAGGAAGAAAATGCTTTGTGAGACCCTTACGGTTCACAAAATTGAAAAGTCTTAGGTGATAGGGACCTAAAACCTGTCTCCTAATCCATCGCTTCCTGATAAACAAGCGCAAATGATGATTCGCTCCTGGTACCATATTCCGGTGTAGCGATACTGATGCCAAACAAAAACCAATTCCTAAATCCTCCCGGGCAAATGATGAGTTGCTCCTGGCATTATTCCAGTGCAGCAATACAGATGCCAAACCAAAACCAATTCCCAAATCCTCTCATGACAAATGATGATTCGCTTATGGTACCATATTCCAGTATAGCGATGCTGATGTCAACCCAAATCAAATCAAACCAACAATCTCTACGGCGGAATCATGCTCCGTCCCAGAATTTACCCCGTGTCAAAATCATGCTTCGCCTCGGGATATCTACCTTCCCTGCCGGAATTATGCTCCGCCTCGGAATCAAATCAACCAACCAGCTCTGCGTCGAAGTCATGCTCCATCTTAGAGTGTACCTCGCGTCGAAATCAAGCTTCGCCTCGGTGTATCTGCCTTCCCTGTCGGAATTATGCTTCGGCTCGGAATCAACCAATGACCTTCTCATCGAAATTATGCTCCGCCTCGAAATCAAGTCAACCAGCAAGCTCTGCGTCGGAATCATGCTCCGTCTCAGAATGTACCCTGTGTCGAAATCATGCTTCGCCTCGGAGTATTTGCCTTCCCGGTCGGAATTATGCTTCACCTAGGAATCAACCTCTGCATCGAAATTATGCTTCGGTCAGAATGTATGCCGCTCATCGGAATGATGCTCCAATCCCTGGAATCATGCTCCGCTCATCGGAATGATGCTCCGATCCATGGAATCATGCTCCGCTCATCGGAATGATGCTCCGATCCCCGGAATCATGCTCCGCCCTTCGGAATGATGCTCCGATCTCTGGAATCATGCTCCGCCCTTCGGAATGATGCCCCGATCCCTGGAATCATGCTCCGCTCTTCGGAATGATGCTCTGATCCCATGGAATCATGCTCCGCCCTTCGGAATGATGCTCCGATCTCTGGAATCATGCCCCGCCCTTCGGAATGATGCTCCGATCCCTGGAATCATGCTCCGCTCTTCGGAATGATGCTCCGATCTTTGGAATCATGCTCCGCCCTTCGGAATGATGCTCCGAACCCTGGAATCATGCTCCGCCCTTCGGAATGATGCTCCGAACCCTGGAATCATGCTCCGCCCTTCGGAATGATGCTCCGAACCCTGGAATCATGCTCCGCCCTTCGGAATGATGCTCCGAACCCTGGAATCATGCTCTGCCCTTCGGAATGATGCTCTGAACCCTGGAATCATGCTCCGCCCTTCGGAATGATGCTCCGAACCCTGGAATCATGCTCCGCCCTTCGGAATGATGCTCCGAACCCCTCCGATCTCTGGAATCATGCTCCGCCCTTCGGAATGATGCTCCGCCCTTCGGAATGATGCTCCGATCCTTGGAATCATGCTCCATCCTTCGGAATGATGCTCCGATCCCCTGGAATCATGCTCCGCCCTTCAAAATGATGCTCCGCCCTTCGGAATGATGCTCCGATCCCTGGAATCATGCTCCGCCCTTCGGAATGATGCTCCGATCCCTTGAAATCATGCTCCGCCCTTCGGAGGAATGATACTCCGATCTCTGGAATCATGCCCCGCCCTTCGGAATGATGCTCCGATCTCTGGAATCATGCTCCGCCCTTCGGAATGATGCTCCGATCTCTGGAATCATGCTCCGCCCTTCGGAATGATGCTCCGATCCCTGGAATCATGCTCCGCTCTTCGGAATGATGCTCCGATCCCTTGGAATCATGCTCCGCCCTTCGGAATGATGCTCCGATCCCTGGAATCATTCTCCGGCCTTCGGTATGATGCTCCGATCCCTGGAATCATGCTCCGCTCATCGGAATGATGCTCCAATCCCCTGGAATCATGCTTCGCGCTTCGGAATGATGCTCCGATCCCTGGAATCATGCTCCGCGCTTCGGAATGATGCTCCGATCCTTGGAATCATGCTCCGCTCTTCGGAATGATGCTCCGATCCTTGGAATCATGCCTCTACTCTTCGGAATTATGCTTCGACAAATCGGAATGATGCTCCGATCCCTGGGAATCATGCTCCCCGAGGGATACTCCAACCCTGGAATTATGCTCCGCGAATCAGAATGATGCTCCGATCCCCGGGAATCATGCTCCCCGAGATGATGCTCCGCCCCTGGAATGATTTTCCACCTCGAAGTCCAACTTCAAGATCCATCAATTTCATGCACACAACTCAAATGTGCGGTATGCATTTATTGATGGGGGGCACTTTGTTGGGTTCAAAATTTGCACCCCGGTTGACTGAGTCAAAGTCAAGATCAACCCCAAGCCAGGCGGGCCCAAGCCCAGGTCAAGCAGGCCCATACCCAAGTCGAGCCCGCGGCCAGCCTCCCCATGCCAACAATAAAATCATGTAATAAATAATTTTTATGTAATTTTTTTTTATGCATGAATGGGCATAAAGCCAAATTTTTGTAAAGCTCATGGCTTATGTGCAAAAAGAAATGGCATATGAGCCATGGGATGGGCAAAATGCCATTTTTGTAAAGCCCAAAGGGCTATATGTAAATGTGTAAGTCTATATAAGGCAACATGATGATGAATAAAGCATATACTTTTTCATTCCCCCAAAAAACTAGGGTTCTTGGTGCCTCCTGCTCCTTCCTCAAGGTTCCAAAACCTTCTTCCCCTTTTGAATTAAATCAAGAGTTTTACTCTTCCTTTTTCAAAACTAAATAGTTTTTCATCACAAAACCCACAAAGGGGAACTTGGATCTACCATTAGATCTCAAAAAGAAGAGATTTTTAAAATCTGACATCTCTTGATCTTCAAGGTCCTGCCAACAGAGGAGGAAGAAGGAGACCCATCTCCAGAGACCCCACTTTGGGGAAGAACTAGGGCTCAAGGGGAGAAGCCCTTCATCAGCTTCAAAACATCCTCACACACACACACACACACACACACACACACACACACACACACATATATATATACAGAGAATAATAAGTGCTCCTTTCTGGGAGTACAACTCCCATTGCAGGGACCAAGTCCCTTTTGCCGCTTGAGTGCCCACGTGCTGACATGTGGGGCGCTAGCGCTAGCGCTCCTACGCTCAAAGCGGTAGCGCCAACGTGCTGACACCGAAAGCGCTAGCGCCCGAGCGCCCACGTGCTGACACGTAGTGAGCTAGCGCTCAAAGCGCTAGCGCTCTTACACTCAGAGCGCTAGCGCCCAAAGCGCTAGCGCTCGAGCGCCCACGTGCTGACACGTGGTGCGCTAGCGCTCAAAGTGCTTGCGCTCTTGCGCTCAACGCGCTAGCACCCAAAGCGCTGGCGCTTTTTCCCACGCATCCTTTGGATGCCCTTTCCCTTTCTTTCTTATATATATGTATACACACACACACACATACTCTACAACACTGTCCCTCTCAAAAAAAATTGGGCCGGGGCGCTGCCCCGCACCCGTAAGGGGGCTGCTAGCCCCCTTGACCCCCAGCCCGCTATCCGGGTAGCGGGACCCCCGTAAAAACTCTGCGGGGCCCCCGATATATCCAAGACCCCTTCAAAACACAACACTGCACATTGAGTTCGCATGACCAGTTTAACCCGTTAATCGGAGGTTCCCTCGCTCCAAATGCGAAGGGTAATTAACGACAGCTTAGTCCGCGGCTGCTGGAGATTCGGATCCCCACAATCAATAAACCCCTGCCTACCCTAGGCAGGGGGAATCTGTAGTAAGCGTGCGCGTATTCCCATCTCAATGGGGTGACGAAAAACACCCTGCGCACTTATTTGTCGTTCTGAGAACAAAGTAAAAGAGATTTGGCCCCACCTTTGGGTGCCCTCACGTGTCCCCACATGACTCCTTCCTCTCTAGTATTTAACACTAATTTGAACGTTTCATTTCCAGTGTTTAACACTGTTGTCTTCTAGTGTTCAACACTATTTTGAGCATTTCATTTCCAGTGTTTAACACTGATTGTCCTTTAGTGTTTAACACTATTTTTTTTAGCCAAATTGGCTAAGTTTCCAGAGGCAAAAACCTCCCCTTTGACTAAATCTCAAAGTTGAGTAAAACTCATAGCCACAATGTTTAATACTCAGTCAAAGACAAAAATGTTATCAGATCCTTCAAACTCTGGTTTAGCATTGCTAAATAATGTGGGCTTGAACCCAGACAAGTGTTTAATGGTCCAACAAAGGGCCAATATTTCTAATCTAATTGGACTTAGCCCAAATTGGCCATAAGTCCTCAATTCAGATTTAACTGAGCCAATGAGCTCATAATCTAATTAATTGATCTTAGTTCTAAATTGGACTACAGATCCCCAATCAACCTTGGTTCAAGGGTACATCTCTTCACTCCTTTGATATTGTCGTTGTAATCCCTCAACGTCTTCAAAGAGGTGACGGGTCCCGACAACCACCCATTTCACAGACTATGATGTCTCTAAACTATGGACTGTGGGGTTCTTAAACCCATGGACTATGATGTCCTTAACCTCGACTGTGATGTCTTTAAACTAACATTGGACTGTGGGGTCCTTAAACCATGGACTATGATGTCCTTAACCTCGACCGTGATGTCTTTAAACTAACATTGGACTGTGGGGTCCTTAAACTCATGGACTATGATGTCCTTAACCTTGACTGTGAGGTCTTTAAACTCATGGACTATGATGTCCTTAACCTGGACTGTGGGGTCCTTAAACTCATGGCTATGATGTCCTTAACCTCGGACTGTGGGGTCCCTTTAAACCCACGGACTATGATGTCCTTAACCTCGGACTGTGGGGTCCCTTTAAACCCACGGACTATGATGTCCTTAACCTTGGACCACCATGTCCTTAAACTGGCAATTGACCGCAAAGTCCCTAAACTAGAACAATAGAGCCTAAATGCTCTTTTGTTGGATCTAAATGATCCCGTTAAGTAGATCTTAGTCTAAAATTAGACTGACGTATCCTTAACAAATGGTTAAGTTGACCTTAGTTTAAAATTAGACTAATGTGCCCTTAACAAACTGTAAAGTTGATCTTAGTCTAAAATTAGACTAACGTATCCTTAACAAACGTTTAAGTTGATCTTAGTCTCGAATAAGACTGACGTATCCTTAAACCCAACCCCCAAACCCAAATCTAAGAAAATACGGATTTGGACTAATCCACGCCCTACGGGCGACAACATAAATTAGTCTCCGTATACAATCCACGGGCAACCAAAAAATAAAACAAACAAAACAACGTGAAGTGATCATCTGGAGAAGGAAAAAGTTGTTACCGCGACGCGGTAGCGTAATTAACTGCAGGGGCTTGCGCCTGCAGGGAAGATCGTCCTCACAATCAAAAACCCTTCAAGTGAGGGGGAATCTGACGAAGTCTGCTACATCGGCCACATCCGTTCAAACCTTCGATACATGATGTCATAAATCAACTTGGTATCTTCGGAGAGGTGGACGGATAGCACCAATTAGCATCTGTCCCGAAATTCAGGCAAGACGGACCTGCGCGGTCGAGTCTCCGTGTTTCCGGAGGAGAACAGCCTAATTATACAAAATTTAGATAAGATATTGCTAGAATTTGGTCACTAAATTGTCACTTAAAAATTTCTAGTTATTTAAAAAATTTCCTTAATTTATTATTTTTTAATATTATTTTAAGCTTTTAAAAATACATTAAATTAGTGATAAATACAAATTTAAATGGGCAAATTACATAATTAGGAACCATTATAAACTAAAATATAGTAGTAACAAAAATTTTATCAAAACTTTCCAAGATTAGTTGTTTCATGGTTTAAAAAATGAATGAAAATGGGTTTTTTTGTAAAAAAAATGATATGATGGACATTAAATGAGCTTGGAAAAGACTTTTTGTGTAGAAATTTCTTCACAAATCTCTTACCACTCTCTCCTCCTACCTCAGGCCGAGCCTTGCAGCAGCTCCCCCTTCTATTTTTCCGATTTCATCTTGCTACAATTCCATCAAAATTCAAGAAAAATTCAAAATTTCTTCACTAATTCAAACCTAAACCCCATTCTACCTCTTCCCAAACCCTAATTGGTTTAAAGCAAAGAGAAAAGAGGCAACTTTGGAGGCTTAGTGCAAGGGGATCAACACTTGGGAGGTATAATTTTAATCTAGTTGTTAAATTGGTAGTTTAAGTATGCTAATTTAGATTTTTAAAGTGTTAATTTGGTTATAATTTCTTGTTTAGGAAATTCTAGTAAAGATTTGGAATTTTAATTAGGGTTTGAAACTTTGTAAGTGGGTTATAATTAGTGTTGTGGCCATCTAGTAGTTTAGATTGGATGTTTGTGTGATGTAGTGATCGCTACATTGTTAAACCGGGATGTTTGCATCGAAATTGCTATGTCATTACTTACTAGGTTTTCTAAATTCTTAGGAGGTGAATTAATTGCGATATATTGTCGATATTTATAGCATCTCCTACGACTTTTAGGGTTTGTGAATGCGGAATTTGGTTTAGTCGGGTTTTAGTTTTGACGGTTGCCCCGAAACGACAATTTTAGTTAAGGTTTTAGCGATTTTCGTGTGTTTACGGCGCACCGAGTGCACGTTGTGCCTAACTTATGAGCGTCGATGTTTTCATATTATGACTTGCGTCATTTCATGATATTTAATCTTATGTTGTGTGTTATGCAATTTTAGGATCGGTTACGGAAACATCGGACGCGGTGCGCAAGGGCAAAGCGGTGGTTGGATCAGATTAGCGAGGCGTCCGGGTGAGTAGATGTCACGACCCGAAAGTACGGAACGCGACGGGCACTTAGATTACAAGACGTCTAAAGGCGTACTGTAACCTAAGTCAGCCAAAGCCCAGAAGAATCTAAACCAAAATCAAAAGAGAGTGAAGGAAAACCTTTAATGAAAATGGTTTTTAAAATCATTTAAGTTGCATAGAATCCCTTTTTAAACATCAAAAATTTCTGAAAATTTCGGCAGAGTCTCCCCTGTATTTTCTATCCCCCAAAATGGGTACAACAAGATAATTAAACCTGTAATCATAAAATGGCATCCCCAAGCGGGAGCTAGCTCTTCGCCCAAGACGGATCACAACCACATGCAATATAATAGTAATATCAAGAAAAGAGCATAAAGAAACGCAAAATACCAGAAAACACACGTCGGCTCAAGTGAGCTCGACCCAAAAGAAACCACAAATATACATATCTCTCAGTCTCATCACTAGGTCGCATATACAATATAAAGTGGTAGATAGAGAATACTAGATACAATGATAAAGCAAAAAGAAATAAAGTATACTCGCAACCCACCTACGGGCGATGTCGCGAGTCTGAGCAAAAGAAGCTGATGATAAGATAGCCCGCCGCTACAAGGGTGACGGGTCCGACCTGCAAGACACTGTGGCACAACGGGGGTGAGTTGCCAGCTCGTGAGTAGAATATAACATCTAATAAGGCAATCGTAAGAATGCACGCAATGCACCACAACATGCATGTCCATATGTGATATAATATCTCTAATATGCGTGCACAGGTATGCAATGTCATTATTAAATCTTTAAGTGTTTTAAATGCTAAGGGTATTGAATTCTTAACTTTTTAAAACATGAATATCTATATAATAGCTAAGTACCATCAAGAAATCATCTGAAAACCCGTGTCAAGCATCGACACCAAATAGGAATCATATCTGTCTCAATATCGGGCTCCGTCAGTCCGGATCGGCCCATATCATAAATCTCACGACAACGGTCGGTATCCTCCGGATATCCGCCGCGCCAGACATCACCGGTAGGTAGTCTTCCCCTGCCAGGCTCATCGTCTACAACTCGATCTTCTTGCCCCGGGGTACCATACCGGGCCCACCATGTACCCGAGACGGTTCATCCACTCCTCGAATCGGGTCTCGAAATCCAACAGAAAACATGAAAACTCATGGTGGACGACACATACATCACGAGAAAACCGCAACTTTGTTTTAAAAATGATAAATATAAGCTTTTGTTAAATTCTTGCGGTTTTTCCCCAAAAATCCAGAAATCGCAGCAATACTGAAATCCTCAAGAAAATCATAATGTTCACATGTTATATATGATAAATGTCTATGATATCAATGTATATGATGTGAGTTTTGGCTAGAAATCTATGTAGATATGATGGTAATGCGAGGTATATGCATGCTATGCAATTCCATATATCAGGTATGAATGCAAATGGCGTTATTAAGTTAAACAGGTTCTATAGTGCACGTGGCATGGCAATTACCAAAGGCGTGTGTGTCACATGAATAGTGTGCGTGCAACAGATGCCAATGGTAATGGTGTTCGTGTCCTACGAAGTGACATCGCATAAGTATAGATGAATATCCATGCAATCTAATATACTGTTCGCTATAAGGGTATGCAGTGTACATGAATGGATAAGCTAGCTAACAATATAAATCTTGCAAAAAGTAGGGTAATCCTAACTAGGGGGGAGCCTCGCGCCATTCAGACGATTTTCCCCATAGATGAATACATCTACTCACCTGAATGCCTTGCTAATCCGATCCGACCACCGCCTTGCCTTTACGCGCCGTGTCCGATGTTTTCCCGACCGATCCTATATTTGCACAACACCAAGCATAAGATTACAAAACCTAAAACGATGCAAGTCACAATATACACTTATCAACGCTCTCGAATTAAACAAAACATGCACTCGGTGCGCGGGAAAACGCACGAAAATCGCTAATCTTTAACTAGAATCGTCATTTCGGGAAAATCGACAAAACTAAAACCCGACTAGACGAAACCCCGCGTTTGCGCGCTCTAATAGTCCTATACGAAGCTAATTATATCGCTAATATAACGCAATTAGATCGCATCCTAGTTTTTATAAAAATCTAGTAAGCAATTTGCTTACCGATTCGATACAAACATCGCAATTTTGTCGATTTAGCGAGCATAACACTACACAATTAACCACTCCAATCAATTAGATAACCAAACCCTAACTTAACTCTAACAACCATGCTTCAAACCCTAATTTGAAATCAAATCCCTCTCTTGATTTTCATGAGCAAGTAATTACAACTAAATTAATACTTCAAAATTGAATTTTAGCACATATAAACTACAAGTTATCAAACTAGTTTAGAATTTCACCTCACAAGTGGAACCCTAGCATGATCAAGCCACCAAAGAAGCCTCCTTTCATCAAGTTTTTGAACTAATTTGGGTTGAAGAGAGAGTGGATTAGGGTTTGGCTTTGAATTGAGAATGAAATTTGTGAGTTTTTATTGAATTTTTGCAAGAAAATGAAGCAAGAAGGAAGTGAGGAAATGGGGAAATTCTGCTGTTGAGGCTCGACCAGCAGGTGAGGGAGGGCAAGTGGGGATTTTTGGAGAAGTTTCTAGGTCCAAAAACACCCCATGATCTCATTTAATGCTTTCATATCAACAATTTACAAAAAAAACCTCATTTTACACCATTTTTCCATTAAATTTCCCATCCTAAAACCAAAATTTTGCAAGTCATGATATAATTTTATTAACACCATATTTTAGCTTATAAAGATTCCTAATTATGAAATTCACCTAATTAAATTTGTATTTATCACTAATTTAATGTATTTTAAAAAGCTTAAAATAATAAAAAAAATAATTAATTACGAAATTTTTTTTATTTAACTAGAAAATTATAAGTGACATTTTAGTGACAAAATTATGGTAATATCTTATCTAAATTTTGTATAATTAGGTCTACAATGAAAAACATCTATTTTGACTTTTTACGGAAAAAGCCGAAAAATTAGCCGATTACCGAAAAACTGCCTAAACGATTTTCGAAGGGTTACAATCTTCCCCCCTTAAAAAAATTCGGTCCCCGAATTTAGAATTTAACTACGCGTACCTTCAAAAAGATGGGGATATCTCTTCCTCATCTCGACCTCGGTCTCCCAGGTGACCTCCTCGCTGTTCGGGCCACGCCAAAGGACCTTGACGGACGGTATGACCTTCGACCTCAATTTCTTCACCTGCCGATCCAAAATGACCACCGGCTGCTCGGTGAAAGAAAGATCACGCTCTAGCTGGATCGTCTGGATCTGAATCGCCTGGGAAGGATCATGAAGGTACTTGCGGAGCATCGAGACATGGAATACGGGGTGAACATCGGGGAAGCTAGGCGGAAGAGCTAACCGATAAGCGACTGGACCAACACGCTCTAGGATCTCGAAAGGACCAACATATCTAGGACTCAGTTTCCCTTTCCGCCCAAATCTCATCACACCTTTCATCGGAGAGACCTTCAGGAAAACATGATCGCCAACAACGAACTCGAGTCGGCGACGGCGCCTGTCAGCATATGATTTCTGCCTGCTCTGTGCCGCTCTCATCCTGTCCCGAATCAGCTGTATCTTCTCGGTCGTCTCCTGTACGATCTGCGGCCCCAAAATACTGCTCTCCCTGAACTCTGTCCAACATACAGGCGATCGACATCTCCTCCCATATAAAGCCTCAAAAGGTGCCATCTGAATCGTCTCCTGGAAGCTATTATTGTAGGAAAACTCGATCAAAGGCAAATGACGATCCCAGCTACCACCGAAATCTAAAACGCAAGCTCTGAGCATGTCCTCAAGAGTCTGAATCGTACGCTCTGACTGACCGTCAGTCTGCGGATGAGAGGCTGTGCTAAAACTCAATCGGGTGCCCAAAGCTTCCTGGAGTTTCTGCCACAATCGGCTGGTAAACTGGGTGCCACGGTCGGACACGATGCAAGTCGGAACACCATGCAGTCGCACTATCTCATCAATATAAACCTGGGCGTACTGAGAAAATCCAAAAGTGGTCTTCACTGGCAGAAAGTGAGCCGCTTTCGTCAGTCGATCCACAATCACCCAAATAGAGTCGTACCCTCGACTGGTCCTGGGTAGACCCACAACGAAGTCCATGGAGACCTGCTCCCACTTCCACTCAGGGATGGGCAAAGGTTGTAACTCGCCGACTGGCCTCTGGTGCTCGGCCTTGACTTGCTGACAAGTCAGGCATCTCGACACAAAGTCTGTAATATCCTTCTTCATCCCGTCCCACCAGTAAAGCTCTCTCAAATCACGGTACATCTTGGTGGAACCTGGATGCACACTGTATACTGATCTATGTGCCTCCTCGAGAATATCACGCCTCAGTCCCTCTGAATCTGGCACGCACAGTCGAGTCCCAAATCGAAGTATTCCCTGATCATCAATCACAAACTCGGAAACTCTGCCCTGCCGAATCTGCTCAATAATCTCTAATGTACGGGCATCGCCGGACTGTGCCTCGTGGATACGGTCAAGTAACTGTGGGCGTGCTCTGAAATGGGCTAGCTGTCCCCCTGTAGGAGTAAACTCGAACTGCACTCTTCTGTCACATAACACCTGCCAATCCGCCGACGACTGCATCTACACTGCGCTCAAACAAGATAAGCTACCTCCGGGCCTTCTACTCAAAGCATCTGCCACCACATTCGCCTTGCCCGGATGGTATAGAATCTCGCAGTCATAATCCTTCACCAACTCCATCCATCGGCGCTGTCTCAGATTCAGATCTCGCTGCTGGAAAATATACTTCAAACTCTTGTGGTCAGTGAATATCTGGCACGACTCACCGTATAGGTAATGTCTCCAGATCTTAAGTGTAAATACCACTGCAGCCATCTCTAAATCATGTGTGGGGTAGTTCTGCTCGTGTTTCCTCAGCTGTCGAGAAGCATACGCGATAACTCTGTCGTGCTGCATCAATACACATCCCAGCCCCACTCTAGAAGCATCACAATATACCACGAACCCGCCTGATCCTGAAGGCAATGCTAACACTGGTGCAGTAGTCAGACGAGTCTTCAACTGCTGGAAACTACCCTCACATGCCTGGGTCCAATCAAAAGGAACCCCCTTCCGGGTCAACCCGGTCAAAGGTGCAGCAATGCGGGAGAAATCCTGGACAAAACGTCGATAATAGCCGGCCAGACCTAGAAAGCTGCGAACCTCTGTAACTGATGCTGGTCTAGGCCAACGCTGAACTGCCTCGATCTTCTTCGGGTCCACACAAATACCGTCTCTCGTCACCACATGACCCAAGAAGTCGACACTGTCTAGCCAGAATGCGCACTTAGAGAATTTGGCGAACAGCTGATGCTCCCTCAAAGTCTGCAAGGTGATACGTAAGTGCTGCTCATGCTCCTCCCGGCTCCGAGAATAAACCAAGATGTCGTCAATGAACACAATAATGAACTGATCGAGATACGGCCTGAATACACGGTTCATCAAATCCATAAATGCTGCCGGGGCATTAGTGAGCCCGAACGACATCACCAAGAACTCATAATGACCATAACGAGTACGGAAAGCGGTCTTCGGAATATCCTCCTTCCGAACCCGCAACTGGTGATAACCTGACCGTAAATCAACCGTCGAGAAAAACCCTGCACCCTGGAGCTGATCGAATAAGTCATCAATGCGGGGTAGGGGATATCTGTTCCGCACAGTAACCTGGTTCAGCTGACGATAATCAATGCATAAGCGCATACTTCCGTCCTTCTTCTTAACAAACAAGACGGGAGCACCCCAAGGTGACACACTCGGTCGGATAAGCCCTTTGTCCAGCAAGTCCTGTAACTGATCCTTTAGCTCTCTCAGCTCCGCCGGGGCCATCCGATAAGGCGGTATAGAGATAGGCCCCATGTCGGGGATCAAGTCAATACAGAACTCAATCTCGCGCTCTGGTGGCAGACCAGGCAGCTCGTCAGGAAATACATCAGGAAACTCTCTCACAACAGGGACCTGGTCCAACGGAACCTCTGTGGAGCTAGTATCACGAATATAGGCTGAGAATCCCTGACACCCTTTCCTTAAGAGCTGACCAGCGCGAAGAGAAGAAATCAAGCTGGGAAGGGTAGCGCTACGATCTCCCTGAATAACAAGAACCGGCTCACCAGGAAAACTGAATCTGACTGCTTTTTCACGGCAGTCCACGGATGCATAACAGGTGACTAGCCAGTCCATACCAAGAAGAACGTCAAAGTCTAGCATATCGAGGAGAATCAAATCTACTGAAGAATCTCTCTCCCCGATACGAACGGAACACGATCGGTACACAAAACGGGCAACAAAAGACTCGCCTACCGGTGTAATAACGACAAGCGGCTGATCTAACGGAGAAGACTCTCGGCCCAACCTCGGTGCAAAATACGTGGAAACATAGGAATGTGTGGAGCCTGGATCAAATAATACCTGTGCATCAAAAGAACATACTTGCCGAGTACCTGTCACGACGGCATTGGATGCCTGTGCATCCTGAGGAGTCAACGCGAACACTCGGGCCTGCCCACCACTAATAGCTGGCTGTCCTCTGCCTCTACCTCGGCCTCTGCCTCTGCCTCTGTCGCCTCGTCCTCTCTGAACCGGACCGCCACGCCCACGGCCTCTAGAAGCATCTGGCTGGCGTGAAGCATCATCAAGAGTAGGAAGTAAAGCTCTCTGAGAAGGTGGTGAGGGTGGTAAAGTCACATGCGGGACTGTCGCCGCGCCCTGGTGCCCCATGGTACAGTCTCTGACACGGTGGTACTGACTCCCACACCGAAAACATCCTGGAGACGACTGCTGGGTCTGTGGATATGAACCAAATAACTGACCCCGTCTCAATCCTCTACCTCCACCATATTCCGGAAATAATCTATCACGATGTCTGCCCATCTGCCGCTGAGCTGGCGTATCGGTACGGATCCTCTTCGGCCCAGAAACGACCAGAGTCTCAGAAATACGCTCCTCCAAAAGTAAGGCTGCATCCATCGCGGCTGCGTATGTATCAAAGTGCTGGGAGCCGATGGCAAGGAATAGCCGTATATCAAGCCCTCGTACAAACCTCTTTATTCTCTTCTCTTCTGTGTCGACTAGGTACGGAGCATATCGAGACAATTGGGTAAACTGTATATCATATTTTGACACCGTCATCCCAGGAGTCTTGCGTAAAGACTCAAAACTACGGGCTCGAGCATCTCGGACACTCTCCAGAAGAAAACGGGCAAGAAATGCAGATGTAAACTCATCCCAGGTCATAGAAGGCAGACCTGCAGCTCGGCCTCTCTCTACTGAGTCGTACCATGTCTGGGCAAGACCCTCCAGACGAAAACTCGCAAACTCCACCAATCTATCATCAGAACACCTCAACGAACGGCAAATCCGAGCCATCCTATCAAGAAATGCCTGTGGGTCCTCTGTCGCATCTGTACCGGTAAAAGCTGGAGGTCTCAATCTCATGAACTCCTGTAGTGAAACAGGGATAGTCTCCGTAGTAGCAGCAGGAGTGACCATCTGTGCAGCAGGTACGATCGTGGTCTGTGCGGTGGAAGGAACGTCCTCGGAGCTCTGTGCCCGGCTGGACTCAACTAAAGATCCCATCATCTGCCGCAACTCTTGCATGCCGGCCTCTAATCTGGCAATACGGTCAGGATAAGGCGGATCAGTATGACCCTGAGGGGTAGGTGTATCATCCCGCTCGATCCTCGCCTCAGATGGGCCCGCCCGAATCTCATCCCTAGCGGCAGCCCGCTGAGCTCTCGTAGTCTTTGGCGGCATCGAAGCTGGAATAAGAAACAGGACTGATAAGATCATTGCAATTGAATCAAGGAATGCAAGGAATCAAGAAAGGAAATACAAGCAATTATGTCCTAAGGTCACTTAGGCGGAGTACCGTATCGTAAGTATGCCGCGGATCATACCCACGCTACGCCACTCTGCTTAAGTCACCTACTCCATCTACCAAGGTCGTCCTACACTCAGAAAGGTAAAACCTACTCTCTGATACCAACTTTGTCACGACCCGAAAGTACGGAACGCGACTGGTACTTAGATTACGAGACGTCTAAAGGCGTACCGTAACCTAAGTCAGCCAAAGCCCAGAAGAATCTAAACCAAAATCAAAAGAGAGTGAAGGAAAACCTTTAATGAAAATGGTTTTTAAAATCATTTAAGTTGCATAGAATCCCTTTTTAAACATCAAAAATTTCTGAAAATTTCGGCAGAGTCTCCCCTGTATTTTCTATCCCCCAAAATGGGTACAACAAGATAATTAAACCTGTAATCATAAAATGGCATCCCCAAGCGGGAGCTAGCTCTTCGCCCAAGGCGGATCACAACCACATACAATATAATAGTAATATCAAGAAAAGAGCATAAAGAAACGCAAAATACCAAAAAACACACGTCGGCTCAAGTGAGCTCGACCCAAAAGAAACCACAAATATACATATCTCTCAGTCTCATCACTAGGTCGCATATACAATATAAAGTGGTAGATGGAGAATACTAGATACAATGATAAAGCAAAAAGAAATAAAGTATACTCGCAACCCACCTACGGGCGATGTCGCGAGTCTGAGCAAAAGAAGCTGATGATAAGATAGCCCGCCGCTACAAGGGTGACGGGTCCGACCTGCAAGACACTGTGGCACAACGGGGGTGAGTTGCCAGCTCGTGAGTAGAATATAACATCTAATAAGGCAATCGTAAGAATGCACGCAATGCACCACAACATGCATGTCCATATGTGATATAATATCTCTAATATGCGTGCACAGGTATGTAATGTCATTATTAAGTCTTTAAGTGTTTTAAATGCTAAGGGTATTGAATTCTTAACTTTTTAAAACATGAATATCTGTATAATAGCTAAGTACCATCAAGAAATCATCTGAAAACCCGTGTCAAGCATCGACACCAAATAGGAATCATATCTGTCTCAATATCGGGCTCCGTCAGTCCGGATCGGCCCATATCATAAATCTCACGACAACGGTCGGTATCCTCCGGATATCCGCCGCGCCAGACATCACCAGTAGGTAGTCTTCCCCTGCCAGGCTCATCGTCTACAACTCGATCTTCTTGCCCCGGGGTACCATACCGGGCCCACCATGTACCCGAGACGGTTCATCCACTCCTCGAATCGGGTCTCGAAATCCAACAGAAAACATGAAAACTCATGGTGGACGACACATACATCACGAGATAACCGCAACTTTGTTTTAAAAATGATAAATATAAGCTTTTGTTAAATTCTTGCGGTTTTTCCCCAAAAATCCAGAAATCGCAGCAATACTGAAATCCTCAAGAAAATCATAATGTTCACATGTTATATATGATAAATGTCTATGATATCAATGTATATGATGTGAGTTTTGGCTAGAAATCTATGTAGATATGATGGTAATGCGAGGTATATGCATGCTATGCAATTCCATATATCAGGTATGAATGCAAATGGCGTTATTAAGTTAAACAGGTTCTATAGTGCACGTGGCATGGAAATTACCAAAGGCGTGTGTGTCACATGAATAGTGCGCGTGCAACAGATGCCAATGGTAATGGTGTTCGTGTCCTACGAAGTGACATCGCATAAGTATAGATGAATGTCCATGCAATCTAATATACTGTTCGCTATAAGGGTATGCAGTGTACATGAATGGATAAGCTAGCTAACAATATAAATCTTGCAAAAAGTAGGGTAATCCTAACTAGGGGGGCGCCTCGCGCCATTCAGACGGTTTTCCCCATAGATGAATACATCTACTCACCTGAATGCCTTGCTAATCCGATCCGACCACCGCCTTGCCTTTACGCGCCGTGTCCGATGTTTTCCCGACCGATCCTATATTTGCACAACACCAAGCATAAGATTACAAAACCTAAAACGATGCAAGTCACAATATACACTTATCGACGCTCTCGAATTAAACAAAGCATGCACTCGGTGCGCGGGAAAACGCACGAAAATCGCTAATCTTTAACTAGAATCGTCATTTCGGGGAAATCGACAAAACTAAAACCCGACTAGACGAAACCCCGCGTTCGCGCGCTCTAATAGTCCTATACGAAGCTAATTATATCGCTAATATAACGCAATTAGATCGCATCCTAGTTTTTATAAAAATCTAGTAAGCAATTTGCTTACCGATTCGATACAAACATCGCAATTTTGTCGATTTAGCGAGCATAACACTACACAATTAACCACTCCAATCAATTAGATAACCAAACCCTAACTTAACTCTAACAACCATGCTTCAAACCCTAATTTGAAATCAAATCCCTCTCTTGATTTTCATGAACAAGTAATTACAACTAAATTAATACTTCAAAATTGAATTTTAGCACATATAAACTACAAGTTATCAAACTAGTTTAGAATTTCACCTCACAAGTGGAACCCTAGCATGATCAAGCCACCAAAGAAGCCTCCTTTCATCAAGTTTTTGAACTAATTTGGGTTGAAGAGAGAGTGGATTAGGGTTTGGCTTTGAATTGAGAATGAAATTTGTGAGTTTTTATTGAATTTTTGCAAGAAAATGAAGCAAGAAGGAAGTGAGGAAATGGGGAAATTCTGCTGTTGAGGCTCGGCCAGCAGGTGAGGGAGGGAAAGTGGGGATTTTTGGAGAAGTTTCTAGGTTCAAAAACACCCCATGATCTCATTTAATGCTTTCATATCAACAATTTACAAAAAAAACCTCATTTTACACCATTTTTCCATTAAATTTCCCACCCTAAAACCAAAATTTTGCAAGTCATGATATAATTTTATTAACACCATATTTTAGCTTATAAAGATTCCTAATTATGAAATTCACCTAATTAAATTTGTATTTATCACTAATTTAATGTATTTTAAAAAGCTTAAAATAATAAAAAAAATAATTAATTACGAATTTTTTTTTATTTAACTAGAAAATTATAAGTGACATTTTAGTGACAAAATTATAGTAATATCTTATCTAAATTTTGTATAATTAGGTCTACAATGAAAAATATCTATTTTGACTTTTTACGGAAAAAACCGAAAAATTAGCCGATTACCGAAAAACTGCCTAAACGATTTTCGAAGGGTTACAGTAGATGTATACATCTATGGGGAAATCGTCTGGATGGCGCGAGGTTCCCCATAGTTAGGATCACTTTATTACTTGCAAATTATATGCATAGTTAGCTAGTTAACCATCTCATTCACATGCATACCCGTCTAGTTATTCGTCTGCTGGTATTGCATGGATATCTATATACCTATGTGTGATATCACTCCTTAGAACACTTACACCTTTACCATTATCTCATGTTGCACACGCACTATTCATGTGAACACATACGCCTTGGTAATTGACTTGTCACGAGCACTTTAGAACCTGCTTAGTTTAGTATCACTACTTGCACCATACATGATACATCGAATTGCATAGCATGTATATACCTTACATCAACATCATGCTTATACAGATTCCTAGTCACAAATCAATTGCATACCTTTGATATCATAAACATTTATCATATATAACATGTTGGATATTATGATTTTCTTGAAGATTTCAGTATTGATGAGATTTCTGGATTTTGGGGGAAAACCGCAAGAATTTAACAAAAGCTTATTATCATTATTTTTAAAATAAAGTTGCGGTTTTCTCGTGATGTATGTGTCGTCCACCATGAGTTTTCATGTTTTCTGTTGGATTTCGAGACCCGATTCGAGGAGTGGATGAACCGTCTCGGGTACATGGTGGGCCCGGTATGGTATCCCGGGGCAAGAAGATCGAGTTGTAGATGATGAGCCTGGCAGGGGAAGACTACCTACCGGTGATATCTGGCGCGGCGGATATCCGGAGGATACCGACCGTTGTCGTGAGATTTGATGATATGAGTCGATCCGTACTGACGGAGCCCGATGTATTGAGACATTGGTATAGTGGGATATTGAGACAGATATATTTCCATATTTGGTGTCGATGCTTGACACGGTTTTCAGATGATTTCATTGATGGTACTTTAGCTATTGCACAGATATTCTTTTTCTAAGTTAAGAATGCAGAGTTTATAGTATTTTAAACACTTAAAGATTTCGTATTGATGTTGCATACATGTGCATACATACTAGTGGCATTACATCACATCTAGACATACATATTGTGACGCATTTGCGTGCATTCTTACGATAGCCATATTAGATGTTACTTGCTACTCACGAGCTGGAAACTCACCCCCGTTGTGCCACAGTGTCTTGAAGGTCGGACCCGTCAGCCTTGTAGCGGCGGGCTTATCTTATCATTGGCTTCTTTTACTCAAACTCGCGACATTGCTTGTAGGTGGGTTGCGAGGACACCTTATCTCTTTTGTACTATCTTGTATCTAGTATTCTCCATCTACCACTTCTTATTTGTATATGCGACCTAGTGATGGGACTGAGAGATTTGTGTATATATGGTTTCTCTGGGGTCGAGCTCACTTGAGCCGACGAGTTTTTCTTAGTTTTGTGTTTCCTTATACTTATTTGCTTGATATTGCATATATATTGCGTATGGTTGTGATCCGCCTTGGGCGAAGAGCTAGCTCCCGCTTGGGGATGCCATTTTGTTATTACAGGTTATATATCTTGTTGTACCCATTTTTGGGGGCTAGTATTTACAAAGGAGACTCTGCCGAAATTTTCGGAAAATTTTGATGCTTTAAAATAGGGATTTATACAACTTAAATGGTTTAAAATTGTTTTCATAAAGGTTTTCCTTCACTCTTATTGCTTATGGTTTAGATTTTTTGGGCATTGGCTGACTTAGGTTACGTTACGCCTTGAGACGTCTCGTAATCTATGTGCCAGTTACGTTCCGTACCTTCGGGTCGTGACAAAGTTGGTATCAGAGCGTAGGTTTTACCTTTCTGAGTGTAGGACGACCCTTGGTAGATGGAGTATGTGACTTAAGAAGAGTGGCGTAGTGTGGGTATGTTCCATGGCATACTTATGATACGGTACTCCGCCTAAGTGACCTTAGGACATAATTGCTTGTATTTCCTACTTGATTCCATGCATTCCTTGATTCAATTGCAATGTCCTTATCGCTCCTGTTTCTGTTGGAGATAGTGCCCTCAGAGTCAATTATTGGATCACAGGCACGTGATTGCAATGATTGAGGGAGGACCTGTCCCAGTAGGACAGTCTTACTCAAGATGATAGTATACTATCTGGTTTATCTTTATCATCGTGTACTGCTTTAGGTGACCTGACATGTCGCTATTACACGTTGATAAATCCCCTAGGATTCTTGCTTGACCACCAGCAGTATGAGGGCGATCATATAAGTGGGAGCTGGGGTCTATAAGCACATCCTTAAAAGGTCCCTAGTCGTGGGAGTTTCGAGACAGGGCATCGATACTCCAGAGTAGACTAGTGTATACAGTCGAGACCCCGACGAGGGGCGGTAGCCGGTCTCACAAGCCACTGGTGTCAGTTGGTTCACCTAAGATGTATACAGGTGCTCATTGGGTTATGAGTACACCGGACAGGACTCGCCGGGAACCTGCTAGTTGGGATTATACCAGACGTCAGATAGCAGTTCCCAGGTGACATGTGTACAGGTTAGTTCATCGACCTGAGGATCGTCATTTGTCTCGTGTGAGTTCCCACTGTACTTTAATTACTACCCTACCACGCTCAAAGGAGACGTGCAAACAGGTTTTAGTTGGGTACAGTCCCGAGCCACATGGAGGCAGTGAGCGGATCTTCAGGGGTTCGTCTCTCCCGGTATTGGGGGTGAGGTCGCGCTGTGTCTAGGAGAGCCATTACACGAAGCCCTCGGCCGAGGCAGGAGATTTACTGGTAGGTATTCCAGTAGTATCTCAGGGTGTTCTGGGCTACACTCCGACACGACTTGTACCGCTTTTGGGGGTCTGACTTTTACCAACCCCCTAGGCCCGCCATGCGATGCTCATAGACGAACGGACCGGACTGTACGAATATTGTCACTGACAGGCTCAGCAGGGTGTCAGGATGAGTTCGCTCATCGACGTCCCTTTTTGTCAATTCCTGGTAGCCCGTTACGTATTGGCTTATACCTCTGACGTGCTAGTGGTTAAATCCATAACCAAGGTGTTGACGAGTCTTTAGAGTCCCCCACATTCAGTTGCTCAAGTTTTTGGGCGAAACGTTGTAGAGGCCGTATGGAGATATGGCAGGGTTCGATCAGATACGTGCGGTATTGCACGGATACAGATCGGACGGTTTATACTAGCGGGCTTTGGTTTAAGCCGGATCCTAGTATAGTACAGTGTAGATTTTGTCTCATTGCATTTGTATTCGGTCGGAATACAAATGCGGGTGTGTATACACAGTATCGGGGTTTTCCTGTAATTTATTACGGGACCAGTTTTCTGGAGTTGCCAGTTTGCTTTCCGTTTCGGCCATTTTCATTTGTATCTTTCATTGGCCGAAGATTGGTGGAGGAGGGCTTATTTGCATTTGTGCAAATAAGCAATTTGGAAGGGTATTCTTTGCATTTTCTTGTATCATGATGGTCTCATGATGGAGGACCATTCCTTGACTTTCTTGAGTTTATGATTGCTTGACTTTGTGAGCAATCATGGTTGTTGATGATGGTAGTTTGAGTGTTGGAGTTTCTTTGTGATCATTTCTTCATATGATGACCTTTTCTCTCTTGCATTATGATTATGGTTCCATCATCCATACACTCTCTCTCATTCTCTCCTCTCCAATAAGCATGGCCGGCCTTGGCTCTTGGGGGGCGGTCCAAGAATTTCTAGTGGGGATTTTTGTTCTTTTCATGTTAGAAAAATCCCCAAGTTCACCTAGAAAAAGTTCATGTATCATACCTCCACCATATGGCAATTCCATAAACCCCAATAGAGACTAAAGAGCACTACACATTCTACAGCAAATCTTGGGCACGTAGCTTCGTGCCCGAGTTGCCTCGGTATAGAGGCGGGAGCCCGTAAAAGAAGCCGGTGACGTGGTGCCCTTTCCGGCGAGGAGGTGGAGACCGGACATTCCGCGGCAGATCGAGACGACGGCGAGAAGACCGGAGGACTCGGATCACTCGGTATATCTCTCTTCCCCATCTTGTAGTTAGCTAGAACTAGTTAATGGACCGATCCGGGTT
Source organism: Agapanthus africanus (assembly GCA_030015575.1). NCBI lineage: Eukaryota > Viridiplantae > Streptophyta > Magnoliopsida > Asparagales > Amaryllidaceae > Agapanthus > Agapanthus africanus. The sequence goes on from JASDDO010000016.1 coordinate 390,782,906, forward strand.
TTTAGTCCGCGGTGGTGCCGGTTTGTAAAATTAAAGTTAACCATCTCTTCCGCATTTGGCCTCGGGATGGAGGCCGGGACGCCGCCGTGCACTTACAGTTTCTTATTCCAGCTTCGATGCCGCCAAAGACTACGAGAGCTCAGCAGGCTGCCGCTAGGGATGAGCTTCGAGCGGGCCCGTCTGAGGCGAGGATCGAGCGGGATGATACGCCTACCCCTCAGGGTCAGATTGATCCGCCATATCCAGACCGTATTGCCAGATTAGAGACCGGTATGCAGGAGTTGCGACAGATGATGGGATCGTTAGTTGAATCCAGTCGGACACAGAGATCCGAGGACGTTCCTTCCACCGCACGGACCACGATTGTACCTGCTACCCAGACGGTTACTCCTGCTACCATTGCGACTATCCCTGTTTCACTACAGGAGTTTATGAGACTGAGACCTCCAGCTTTTACCGGTACGGATGCGACAAAGGACCCACAGGCATTTCTTGATAGGATGGCTAGGATTTGCCGTTCGTTGAGGTGTTCTGATGATAGATGGGTGGAGTTCGTGAGTTTTTGTCTGGAGGGCCTTGCCCAGACGTGGTACGATTCAGTAGAGAGAGGCCGAGCTGCAGGTCTATCTCCTATGACCTGGGACGAGTTCACAGCTGCATTTCTTGCCCTTTTTCTTCCGGAGAGTGTCCAAGACGCTCGAGCCCATAGTTTTGAGTCTTTGCGCAAGAATCCTGGGATGACAGTGTCTGAGTATGATATACAGTTTACTCAGTTGTCCCGATATGCTCCGTACCTAGTAGACACGGAAGAGAAGAGGATAAAGAGGTTTGTGCGGGGACTCGACACACAGTTATTCCTTGCCATCGGCACCCAGCACTTTGACACATACGCAGCTGCGATGGATGCAGCCTTACTTTTGGAGGAGCGCATTTCTGAGACTCCGGTCGTTTCTGGGCCGAAGAGAATCCGTACTGATACGCCAGCCCAGCGGCAGATGGGTAGACACCGTGATAGATTCTTTCCGGGAGATGGTGGCGGCAGAGGATTGAGACGAGGTCAGTTATTTGGTTCATATCCGCAGACCCAGCAGTCGTCGCTAGGATGTTTTCGGTGCGGGAGTCAGTACCATCATATCAGAGACTGTACCATGGGGCGTCAGGGCGCGGCGACGGTGCCACATGTGACCTTACCACCTTCACCACCTCCTCAAAGAGCTCTACTTCCTACTCTTGATGATGCTCCACGCCAGGCAAATGCTCCTAGAGGTCGTGGGCGTGGCGGTCCGGTTCAGAGGGGACGAAGCGGCAGAGGCAGAGGTAGAGGCAGAAGACAGCTAGCTATTAGTGGTGGACAGGCCCGAGTGTTCGCGTTGACTCCTCAAGATGCACAGGCATCCAATGCCGTCGTGACAGGTACTCTGCCAGTATGTTCTTTTGATGCACGGGTATTATTTGATCCAGGCTCCACACATTCCTATGTATCCACATACTTTGCACCGAGGTTGGGCCGAGAGTCTTCCTTGTTAGATCAGCCGCTTGTCGTTATTACTCCGGTAGGCGAGTCGTTTGTTGCCCGTTTTGTGTACCGATCGTGTCCCGTTCGTATCGGGGAGAAAGATTCTTCAGTTGATTTGATTCTCCTCGATATGCTAGACTTCGACGTTCTTCTTGGTATGGACTGGATAGCCACCTGTTATGCATCTGTGGACTGCCGTGAGAAGGCAGTCAGATTCAGTTTTCCTGGTGAGCCGGTTCTTGTTATTCAGAGAGATCGTAGCGCTACCCTTCCCAGCTTGATTTCTTTTCTTCGCGCTGGTCAGCTCTTGCGGAAAGGGTGTCAGGGATTCTTAGCCTATGTTTATGATACTAGCGCCACAGAGGTTCTGTTGGACCAGGTCCCTATTGTAAGAGAGTTTCCTGATGTATTCCCTAACGAGCTGCCTGGTCTGCCACCAGAGCGCGAGATTGAGTTCTGCATCGACTTGATCCCCGGCACAGGGCCTATCTCTATACCGCCTTATCGGATGGCCCCGGCGGAGCTTAAAGAGCTGAAGGATCAGTTACAGGACTTGCTAGACAAAGGGCTTATCCGACCGAGTGTCACCTTGGGGTGCTCCCGTCCTGTTTGTTAAGAAGAAGGACGGCAGTATGCGCTTATGCATTGATTATCGTCAGCTGAACCGGGTTACTGTGCGGAATAGATATCCCCTACCCCGCATTGACGATTTATTTGATCAGCTCCAGGGTGCAGGGTATTTCTCGAAGGTTGATTTACGGTCAGGTTATCACCAGTTGCGGGTTCGGAAGGAGGATATTCCGAAAACCGCTTTCCGTACACGTTATGGTCATTATGAGTTCTTGGTGATGTCGTTCGGGCCCACCAATACCCCGACAGCATTTATGGACTTGATGAACCATGTATTCAGGCCATATCTTGATCAGTTCATCATTGTTTTCATTGACGACATCTTGGTATATTCTCGGAGCCGGGAGGAGCATGAGCAGCACTTACGTATCACTTTGCAGACTTTGAGGGAGCATCAGCTGTTCGCCAAATTTTCTAAGTGCGCATTCTGGCTAGACAGTGTCGACTTCTTGGGTCATGTGGTGACGAGAGATGGTATTTGTGTGGACCCAAAGAAGATCGAGGCAGTGCAGCGTTGGCCCAGACCGGTATCAGTTACAGAGGTTCGCAGCTTTCTAGGTCTGGCCGGCTATTATCGACATTTTGTCCAGGATTTCTCCCGTATTGTTGCACCGTTGATTGGGTTGACCCGAAAGGGGGTTCCTTTTGATTGGACCGAGGCATGTGAGGATAGCTTCAAGCAGTTGAAAACTCGTCTGACTATTGCACCAGTGTTATCATTGCCTTCAGGATCGGGCGGTTTCGTGGTATATTGTGACGCTTCTCGAGTGGGGCTGGGTTGTGTATTGATGTAACACGACAGAGTTATCGTGTATGCTTCCCGGCAGTTGAGGAAACACGAACAGAACTACCCCACTCATGATTTAGAGATGGCCAAAGTGGTATTTGCACTTAAGATCTGGAGACATTACCTATACAGTGAGTCGTGCCAGATATTCACTGACCACAAGAGCTTGAAGTATATCTTTCAGCAGCGAGATCTAAATCTGAGGCAGCGTCGTTGGATGGAGTTGGTGAAGGATTATGACTGCGAGATTTTATACCATCCGGGCAAGGCGAATGTGGTGGCAGATGCTTTGAGTAGGAGGCCCGGAGGTAGCCTATCTTGTTTGAGCGCAGTACAGATGCAGTCGACGGCGGATTGGCGGGTTTTATATGACTGCCGAGTGCAGTTCGAGTTTACTCCTACAGGGGGATAGCTGGCCCATTTCAGAGCACGCCAACAGTTACTTGACCGTATCCGCGAGGCACAGTCCGGCGATGCCCGTATTTTAGAGATTATCGAGCAGATTCGGCAGGGCAGAGTTTCCGAGTTCGTGATTGATGATCAGGAGATACTTCGATTTGGGGCTCAACTGTGCGTACTGTTCCCTGATTAAAAATCAGGGTTTTCCTCAAAGAGGTATCACGTGTTCACACGTGACCAAGGGTCACGTATTGACACGTGATCTGTTTACAAGGTTAAAATCTGAGCGAACAGAATCATAAGGGAAGACCCAACTGGGGGTCACGTGCTCACACGTGACCAATGGTCACGTATCAATACGTGATGGTTAAAACAAAAGCACAAACAAACAGCTGAAGGAGAACCCAATTGGGGGTCACGTGCTCACACGTGACCAAGGGTCACGTGCCAGCACGTGACAGGCTCTGAAAGCCTTATAATTTAATAGAATTTAATTCTAAAAATCAGAAATTACCTCAATGAGGTATCACGTGCTCACACGTGACCAATGGTCACGTGATGACACGTGACGGTTAAAATCCCATCAAACAGAAATGAAAACAAACGGCTGAAGAAAAACCCCAATTGGAGGTCACGTGCTCACACGTGACCAAGGGTCACGTGCCAACACGTGACCGGCTTTAAAAGCCTTACAGTTTAATAGAATTTAAATTCTAAAAGCTTCTAAATTTTCCAAATGGGAAAGGATTAGGGAGAACCGTTGGATTAAAAATCCAGGGGTGATTAAATATCACCAATTTATGGAAAAATCTTAGATAAGGAAAGATCTTCCCAAATCTCACCAAAAATAACAAACAGAATATCTCTGGATTGAAAATCCAACGGTGAATAAAATTCACTGAATGATCTAAAGAATCATATTAATCATGAAAACAAACAAAATCTTTCAATGAGAGATTTACTAAACAAATTGATTCTTTTCCTTCTCCTATAAATAGGAGCCAAGAAGAGAAGAAAGATGGAGAATTTTGGCATCTTGAAAATTCAGAGAGAAAAGAAAGGAGAATTTAATTCTCAACAAAGAAAACCCTAGGTGAGAAAAGAAAGGAAATCAAAACTTCAAAAGAAAAGAGAATTTAATTCTCAAAGATCTAAGAGTTTAATTCTTTTGCAAAAGAACTTAGTTCTTCCTCTAGTTGAAGATCTGCAGAAGCACATCTCCCCATAGGTTGAGAATTTAATTCTCATCGGGTTGAGATCCTGCCATGTAGATCCAAAACTTAGAGGGAGGATTGAGTTCAGAGAATTTAATTCTCCCAAATTTATAGGAATTTAATTCCTTTAAGATGGACAGAAACCAGGGTTTAACCCTAATTGAGAATTTAATTCTCCCAAATTTATAGAAATTTAATTCCTCCAAGACAGAACGAGGGTTTCACCCTATACAAGAATTTAACTCTTTAACATATATGAGAATTTAATTCCTCTAAAATAAAAACTAGGGTTTAACCCTACATAAGAATTTAATTCTTTCAAAAATGGGAATTTAATTCCTCCAAAGTCGTAAACAGGGTTTAACCCTACAGAGAATTTAATTCTCAAAATAAAATAAGGAGACTTAAAAGATCTCCATGCATGCAAAGAACTAAGATCATGTGTCCCCCACGTGACCCCTGAAGAGATCCCCAGAAATGAGAAGCAGGAAGCTTTGAGGCAATGCCTCACGTGCTCCCACGTGACCTCCAAAACACAAAAAAGGCAAAAGAAATAGAAGCTTTAAGCGCTCTCACGTGTCCCCACGTGACCCCTTAGCAAATGCTTTAATGATCAGTGCATAAATCCCCATCACGTGTCAACACGTGATGCTCTAAAATAAAAAAAAAAGTGTTTAACACTTAATTGCATAGCGAAGTAAAGAGAGATCTAGTCTCACCTTTGGGCGCCCTCACGTGTCCACACGTGACCCCTTATTCTTTAGTGTTTAACACTAATTCGAGAGCTTTATTCCCAGTGTTTAACACTGATTATCTTTTAGTGTTTAACACTAATTCGAAGACCTTATTTCCAGTGTTTAACACTGTTATGTTCTAGTGTTTAACACTAATTTGGGTGTTTAACATTGATTGTCTTTTAGTGTTTAACACCAATTTAAGAGTTCTGCCTCCATTGTTTAACACCGTTGCTCTTTAGTGTTTAACACTACTTTTAGCCAAATTGGCTAATTTTCCAGAGGCAAAAGTCCCTCCTCCAAATGAATCTCAAAATTAAAGAAATCAAAGATAAAAATGTTGCCAAAGCCCTCAAACTCTCGTTTAGCATTGCTAAATAATATGGGCTCGAATCCAGACAAATGTCTAATAGTCCAACAGAGGGCCAACACTTCAAACTTAATTGGACTTAGCCCAAGTAGGCCATAAGTCCTCAATTCAGACTCAACTGAGCCAATGTGCTCATAATATAATTAATTGATCTTAGTTCCAAATTGGACTACAGATCACTTAATCCACCCTGGTTCAAGGGTACATCTCTTCACTCCTTTGATATTTATCGTTGTAATTCCTCAACGTCTTCAAAGAGGTGATGGGTTCCGGCGACCACACATTTCCATGGACTGTAGGGTCCTTAAACTCATGGACTATGATGTCCTTAAACTCGACCGTGACGTCTTAAAACTAACATTGGACTGTGGAGTCCTTAAACCCATAGACTATGATGTCCTTAATCTCGACCGTGATGTCTTAAAACTAACAACGGACTGCGTAGTCCTTAAATCCACGGACTATGATGTCCTTAACCTCGACCATGATGTCTTTAAACTAACATTGGACGGTGGAGTCCTTAAACCCATGGACTATGATGTCCTTAACCTCGACCGTGACGTCTTAAAACTAACATTGGACTGTGGAGTCCTTAAACCCATGGACTATGATGTCCTTAACCTCGACCGTGATGTCTTTAAACTAACATTGGACGGTGGATTCCTTAAACCCATGGACTATGATGTCCTTAACCTCGACCGTGATGTCTTAAAACTAAAATCGGAATGTGAGGTCCCTAAACTCACAGACTATGATGTCCTTAATCTCGACCGCGATGTCTTTAAACTAACATTGGACCGAGATTTCCTTAAACTAACAATAGACCGTAATGTCCTTAAACTAATTATCGACCGCAATGTCACTAAACTAAACAATAGAGCCCAATTGCTCTCTTGCTGGATCTAAACGATCCCGTTAAGTTGATTTTAGTCTAAAATTAGACTAACGTATCATTAACAAACGTTTAAGTTGATCTTAGTCTCAAATGGGGCTAACGTATCCTTAAACCCAAACCCCCCAAATCCAAATCTAAGAAAAATACGGATTTGGACTAGTCCACGCCCTACGGGCGACAACATAACTTAGTCCCCGTATACAATCCATGGGCAACCAAACACAAAACAAACATACACGACACGAAGTGACCATCTGGAGAAGGAGAAAGTTGTTACCGCGACGCGGTAGCGTAATTAACTGCAGGGGCTTGCACCTGCAGGGAAGAGCGTCCCCACAATCAAAAACCCCTCAAATGAGGGGGAATCTGACGAAGTCTGCTACATCGGCCGCATCCATTTAAACCTTCGATACATGGTGCCATAAATCAACTTGGCATTTTCGGAGAGGTGGACGGATAGCACCAATTAGCATCTGCCCCGAAATTCAGGCAAGACGTCCGCCGCGTCTCCGCCGCGTCTTTCGGAGGGGAACAGATTCTGGCACGCCCGGTGGGACCTTTTCCTCTTTCCACTCCACACTTCGTGTGTCGTGTTCGCGAACCAATCGCGGTTTGCTAATGGTTGCTTTTGGGTTCGAGATACTGAGATTTGGCATTTTGCTTGGTGCAGAAAGCAAAGATCAATGGCGTTCACCTGCTCGAAGTGTTCCACATGCAACTGCAACCCACGTTCTGCCTCAACTGGGGGTATAGCTTATGGGCCCCAGGCGGCTTCCCTGTTCACGATGCCGGTGGAACAGGTCACCCAAGCCACCACAGGATTGTTTTTCGGGACCATGCTCCCGCCAATGAGCTTCAGCGCTCCTATGCCAGCACCGGAAGCTCCCAAGAAGTCGGTCTTCGATCGGCTTGCTACTACCACGGCCCCTCTCAACGGGTCGTCCAGCTCCAACTCATCGGTCTTCGCCAGACTGAGCCTGAACTCCGATGGGCCTGCCAAGAAGCCCATGACACCTGAAGTGGCCATCCCAAAGAAGATAGCCATCTCTGTTCCTGAAGTCGTCAAGGTGGCTTCTCCTGCCAAAGAGTCGGTCTTTACAAGACTGACTATTCCGGCTCCCGTTCCTGCTCGAAGGTCTGTCTTTGACAGATTGGATACCGCTACTCAAAAGACATCAGTCTTCAAGAGGCTGGCACCAGCGGCGTCTCATCTGGACAGGGGGCAAGACAAAGCCATCCCCATTGCCAAACCAGCCCCAACAGCTCGACACGCTCGACGTCGCTACTGGCGCCGAGTAAGGAAGGCTGTGGGTAACTCCCCCTCTGGGCTAACTCCGCCAGCTCCAACGGTAAAAGTTAATGCTGCTGTTCCAACCGGGAACAGCTTTGAGCTGCTAAACAAGGTACGCAGGAATTCTCCTACCGCCATATTGAAAAGATCTCCTCCACCGGCGGAGACTACTACAGAAATAAAGCCGGAACAGTCCCCCCAACGACTGTCTTCTAAAGTTTACAAAATCTGGCGACAAGTCTGAGGGTCAGTGATCGATCAAGACTACCACCGCCGACAGAAGAAGCTGAAGGTTCGACAGGAAGAAAATCGTCCTGTTAAGCCACAAAAGACGACGACTACTTGGGTGGCCACTGCAATGGTCCCCTCAACTACGACCGCTCATAAGAGGAGAAGGTCGGAGAAAATCCCCATGCCTGCGACAAATGTCAAAGGTACTGAGCCCAAACGCCCTAAGTCTGGGGGCATGGTGGTGCATACCGTCTATATGGCATCCGGAAAAGAGGATAGCCGTATTTCCACAGGTCATCGACCGCTTACGTGATCAGTGACCAAGGCTCAGGAGCAACAACAACAAAAGCTTCAGGAGATGATGACTGCGATGGCTGCGCTCACAGGACCGAAAGCAAGCCCAGAGGCATCCTCGGAGCAACGCCACGAACAGGAAACTGATGCCGAGTTCCTTCGGAGAATGCTTGAGAAGAAAGAAAAAGAGGCTGCGGAACAAGCAACCAATATAAAGCAAATGGCCCTTCTATTCCAAGATATGGTGGGCATGATGATCCAGCCGGATCCCCCAGCCGAAGATCCTCCGGTAATAATTGAAGATGACAGAGGAGAAACATCGAATCCTCTGCCGGCTCTGTCAACAGCCAAGGAGGAGACAATCTCCAAAGCCGCACTGGATGACTATATAGCTCAACAAATACGAGCTCACCAGGCGAATGAAGCGGCCGGCCAAGTCGTCAAAACTGGGCGACCGTATCCAAGCTGGTATGACCAAATAAGTTACCCGCCGGGATATACGATCCCTAAGTTCCATGTATATAAAGGGACAGGGAATCCGCATCAGCATGTCACTCAATTCAGAGCCTTATGCGGCAACACTGGAGGCGACGACAAACTGTTGCTTCGCCAATTCGTTGGCAGCTTAGCGGAAACGGCCTTCGAATGGTATTCGGAGCTACCTAACGACTTCGTCAAAACATTTGCGGAGATGGAGCTGCTATTTACACAAAGATTTGCAAGCGCTAGCGAGCGCACCCCGATCACCGCATTGATCAACGCCAGGGTAAGGCCAGGCGAAACGTGGGTTCAATACGCAACACGGTGGCGGAACTTATGGTCAAAGTGCGAACAACGCATTGAAGAAGCGCCTGCGGTAGGCATGTTCGTGGGCACTCTTGATCCGCAGGCGACCATCTCCCAGTTCATGATGTTCTTCAAGCCAACCACTTTCTAGGCCTTGATCAATAAGCTGGCCCAAATGGATCAGATGGGTCATAGACCATATCCTCCAAAGACGGACTCTCGAAATGAAAAAGGGAAAGGAAAAGCAACTTTCGTCGCCAATACTCAACAACAGCCGAGCAACTTAAAGCCAGTTGTTCGCCAAAACAACATGCGTCCACGCCCATCCCTCGAGAAGAGACTAGGACGCCCTTACTCGTTTCCCCGGGATAAAACGAGGAGACTGTTCGAGCTGGCAGTGCGCAACAGACTCATCGATCTGCCGGATCCAAAACGTCCGTTGCAGCCAGGCGATGTCAACAATCCTAATTACTGCCCTTACCATCAAGCAGTAAGCCATCCAATCGAAGATTGCTTCGTCTTCAAAGGCTGGATTGAGGACCAATACCAATAAGGCAACTTCGCATTATCCGAAAACTGGAAGGTGAACCCACCACAACCTCATGCCCCTAAAAAGATGGACATGCCGGGGGCATCGTGCTCATTCATAGGGAAAACCCCATAGACCGAAAAGTCAATAAACTAGAGATTCGCCTCAAATACGGCGACGGAGGACCACTATGTTCTAAAACTGGCATCGGACCGGAATGTCCTTAAACTAACGATGGACCACTATGTCCTAAAACTAGCTGATGACCTAAACGTCATTAAACTACTACCAACCCGCAGCATCCTCAGGCTGAAGTGGTTTAAAAAAAAAGAGAGAGAATAAAAAAAAAAGAAAACGGTACGTCCATAAGCAAAATGGGCACGGATGAAAACCCGAAAGGGCTCCATGAGTAAAAACGGCAGGGCTGCCGGTGAGTCTTGTGGAAACTCGAAAGGGCGCAACCTCGTTAAAATAACAAAAAAGAAAAAGAAAAAAAAGGAAAAAGGTAAGTCCATAAGCAAAATGGGCACGGATGAAACCCGAAAGGGCTCCGTGAGTAAAAACAGCAGGGCTACCGGCGAGTCTTGTGAAAACCCGAAAGGGAGCAATCTCGTTAAAATAAAAAAAAAAAGAAAAAGAAAAAAAAAGAAAAAGGTATGTCCATAAGCAAAATGGGCACAGATGAAAACCCGAAAGGGCGCAATCTCGTTAAAAGACACTTGCAAAGTCCTTTCGACTTTGTAAGGAGAAACCACCTACGTGAGGTCCATACGACTCACAAGGGAGCAACACATTTGGGGATTCTCACGATTCCTGAGGAGAAATTACACTTGCGAGATCCTCACGACTCGTAAGGAGAACCTTCTTATGGGACCCTCACGGCTCATAAGATTTGAAAGTCTTAAGGTACAGGGATCTGAACCTGTTCTTAAGCAGCCCCCACAACCTCCAACACTGCCCTACAAGCGGCTCAACGCCGACCCTTGTATACAATCCATGGGCGCGAATAAACATTTCCCTAACAAAGTCCCATCCGTGACAAAGGATATGTCTACATGGTGAACAACCCTTGTAAGTCCTCTCGACTTATAAGGAGAAAACACCCTTGTAAGATCCTTATGACTTATAAGAGATCATACACTTAGGAGTCCTCACGATTCCTAAGGAGAAAATGCACCTACTAGATCCTCACGACTCGCAGGGAGAAATACCTTTATGAGACCCTTATGGCTCATGAAGTCAAAAGCCTTAGTTGACAGGATCTTAACCCTGATCGCTAAGCCACCTTTGTCCGACATTGACAGAGACAAATGATGATTCGCTCTTGGCCATATCCCAGTTGTAGCGGTGCTGATGCCGAAACTGGTGTCTAATTCCAAGCTTGCAGTAAGAAGCTGACAAGCCACACATGCATACGAAATAGCCGAAATGATGGGGCAACTTGCAAACAAAATCAGCAAGTAAAAATGTATGCATACAAAATAGCCGAAATGATTGGGCAACTCGCAATAAAAACAGCGAGTAAAAATAAAACAAATAGCCGAAATGATTGGGCAATCGCGACCTTCGCGATGTAAAAGATGAAATGATAGAGCATCGCGGAAAAAAAATGAATAAAACTTTTGCCCTACAGGTGATATCATATTAATCCATGTATACAATCCAGGGGCGCAAACAAAGAGGGAATCACACCTTTCCTCCCCAGGCTCCATCAGAAGAAGATGCCAAATCTCAATGGTTCTCAGACAGCCTAGAGATAGTCTCAGCATTCGTCTCGTTAAAGCAGACACAACGTCAACAATGTTGTTCTTTCGTAGTCCAGCAGGATGCAGATGCAACGTCAATGAAAGACCTCACGATCGAAACGAAGCGGAGTGATGGCAAAATCCCAGCTCCACTTCGACATCCGTCTTGTTATAGTAGACGTGATGTCACCCCAGCATTCTTCCTCCAACAAGATGTAGATGCGACACCAGAAACGGAGCCACGACAAAGTCCCTAGTTCCAGGCCTCGACGGTTCATACACAACCTAGAGATAACCGCGACGTTCGTCTCGATACAGCAGACGCAATACCGGCAAACGAAGCGAAGGCCAAATTCCTAGCTTCAGGGTCTTGATGGTAACTCACATAAAACCTGAAAGACTACCGGAGATCATCCTACATGGAGTGGTCACCGCCTCGACGTTCGTCTCGATACAGCAGACAAAATATCACTACAGCGTCCTTCCTCCAACAGGATTCGGACACTCCAAAGCAAACGAAGCGAAGGCTAAATTCCTAGCTTCAGGGTCTTGACGGTAACTCATATAAAACCTGAAAGACTACCGGGGATCATCCCGCATAGAATGGTCACCACCTCGACGTTCGTCTCGATACAGCAGACGAGATATCACCACAGCGCTCTTCCTCCGGCAGGACTCAGACGCAACAATCAAACAACGGAACCACGGCAAAGTCCCTAGTTCCAGACCTTGACGGTTCACACGCAACCTAGAGACAACCGCGACGTTCGTCTCGATACAGCAGACGCAATACCAGCAAATGAAGCAAAGGCCAAATTCCTAGCTTCAGGGTCTTGACGGTAACTCATATAAGACCTGAAAGACTACCGGAGATCATCCCACATGGAGTGGTCACCGTCTCGACGTTCGTCTCGATACAGCAGACAAAATATCACTACAGCGTCCTTCCTCCAACAGGATTTGGACACGCCAAAGCAAATGAAGCAAAGGCTAAATTCCTAGCTTCAGGGTCTTAACGGTAACTCATATAAAACCTGAAAGACTACCGGGGATCATCCCGCATAGAATGGTCACCACCTCGACGTTCATCTCGATACAGCAGACGAGATGTCACCACAGCGCTCTTCTTCCGGCAGGACTCAGACGCGACAATCAAATAACGGAGCCACGGCAAAATCCCTAGTTCCAAACCTCGACGGTTCACCAACGACCTAGAGACCACCTCGACATCCGTCTTGTTACAGTAGACGTGATGTAACCCAGCGTTCTTCCTCCAACAAGATGTAGATGCGACACCAGCAACGGAGCTACGGCAAAGTCCCTAGTTCTAGGCCTCGACGGTTCACACGTAACCTAGAGACAACCACGATGTTCGTCTCGATACAGCAGACGCAATACCAGCAAACGAAGCGAAGGCTAAATTCCTAGCTTCAGGGTCTTGACGGTAACTCATATAAAACCTGAAAGACTACCGGAGATCATCCCACATGGAGTGGTCACCGCTTCGACGTTCGTCTCGATACAGCAGACAAAATATCACTACAACGTCCTTCCTCCAACAGGATTCGGACACGCCAAAGCAAACGAAGCGAAGGCTAAATTCCTAGCTTCAGGGTCTTGACGGTGACTCATATAAAACCTGAAAGACTACCGGGGATCATCCCACATAGAATGGTCACCACCTCGACGTTCGTCTCGATACAGTAGAAGAGATGTCACCACAGCGTTTTTCCTCCGGCAGGACTCAGACACGACAATCAAATAACGGAGCCACGGCAAAATCCCTAGTTCCAAACCTCGATGGTTCATCAACAACCTAGAGACAACCGCGACATTCGTCTCGATACAGCAGACGCAATGTCAGCAAACGAAGCAAAGGCCAAATTCCTAGCTTCAGGGTCTTGACGGCAACTCATATAAAACCTGAAAGACTATCGGAGATCATCCCACACCAGCGCGGAGTGGTTATGACTCATCGGGGCTCCCCAAACTGAGCCTAACCTCGAGTAAAAGCGCCATGGCAAAATTCCTAACGCTTGCTCTTCCGACGGTCAAAATGCCTAGGAAGATTGCTTGAAGGCGTCTTGTCCAACCCCCGAAGGGATCAGAGACACGACAATCGCAAGGCTACTCGAACAGCAAGATTGCCTGTCGAGAGATACATTAGCCAACGCGACGGTACGACGGGCAAAACCCTAGTACCACAGACCCTAACGACCCTCTGTCGTAAAGAGCAAAGGTTAACTGTAACGTTAGGACATTCTTGCAAGAACTCCTCGATTCGTCTCAACCTCAGAGAGATCAGCATCCTTGACGAGAGCATCTCAATTCGCGTCGACCCACAGAGAAATCAGTGTCTCTGCAGGAATGTACGACGTCGGCAAAACGGAGCCATAGCAAAGTCCATGTTCTAAATCTAGACAGTTCACAGATAGCCTGAAGATCGTCTCAACATTCGTCTCATTACAACAGACACAACATCAAGCAAAGCGGAATAGCGGCAACCCCCAGTTCCATGACTCGGCGGTGCACAGATGACCGAGAGTCAAACTCCCGACTCCGCGAAATACGGATAAAGTCAACCCTTCCTGGTTACGTGGAACGCGGCTTATGTCAATCCTGACCCCATGGAAAACGTCCAGAGCGGATCCTGGTCCTCGCAGAGCACGGCAATGACCCCGTGTGAAGCATCCAGAGTGGAGCCTGGTCCTCGCCGAACACGGCAGTAAACCCGTGGGAAGCATCCAGAGCAAAATTCCTGGTCACGTGGAACGCGGATTATGTCACTCCTGACCCCGTGGAAAACGTCCAGAGCAGATCCTGGTCCTCACAGAGCATGGCAGTGAACCCATGTGAAGCATCCAGAGCGGAGCCTGCTCCTCGCAGAACACGGCAGTGAACCCATGGGAAGCATCCAGAGCAAACATTGGACTGTGAGGTCCTTAAACTCATGGACTATGATGTCCTTAACCTCGACCGTGATGTCTTAAAACTAACATTAGACTGTGAGGTCCTTAAACTCATGGACTATGATGTTCTTAACCTCGACCGTGATGTCTTAAAACTAACAACGGACTGTGGAGTCCTTAAATCCACGGACTATGATGTCCTTAATCTCGACCGCGACATATTTAAACTACGGTATCTTGGAAAACGTCCAGAGCGGAGCCTGGTCCTCACAGAACACGGCAGTGAACCCGTGGGAAGCATCTAGAGCAACCCCTGACTCCGTGAAATGCGGATAAGGGCAACTTCACCCATCACTTGTGGGTCCTCATGACTCGTAAGGGAGCAAATTCTCTTGTGAGATCCTTATGACTTTCAAGAGAAAACATGCACTTAGGAATCCTCACGATTCTTAAGGAGAAATCACACCTACGGGATCCTCTCGACCGGTAGGGAGAAAATTCTTTATGAGACCCTCACGGCTCATAAAGTTGAAAAGTTTTAGGAAGCAGATCTTAACCCTGAATCCTAAGCCATCGTTGTCCTACAAAGAGATCAAGATAGACTATCCACAGAATACATTCAATAAAAAGGGAGACACCATGGTGAAGAAAAATACGTCTTTTATTCACGAATCAAAATGGATACAGAGTACAATTCGTAGAAGAACAAAAAAATAATGTACTCTTATTTAGGAGTATGTACAAAGGAAAAAAAAAGTATATACCAGTTTTCAGGTCGGCGGGCGATTTAGCAGATTGGTCAGCTCATCTCTCTTTCGCTGGACCTCGCCTTCGTGATTCAATATCGCCAAAAGACGGGCCTTCGCCTGAGCTTGCTGGGCTTGATATGAGGCAAGCCGGCCTTCAAGCTCTTTCTCGGTAGCCTTGTGAGCCTCAACCCTTTCACGAGTGAACACCGCGGCTTTGTCGATGGCCACCACCTCCTTGATGGCCTCTTGAAGTACTCGCCAGAGTTCATACGCTTTGTTGGCTTTGGCTGTAAGGTTGGCTTGGAGCTCGTTCAGCGCTTTAGAAGCCAGCTCCCTCTCCGAGAATTTGCGGCCGAGCCTCTTTTCGCACGACACCATGTTCGCCGCGCACCGCTCAATCAGCCCCCACAAGCTCGCCTTTGCAGCTACAACCTCTGAGGGAAGGCGTGTAGATTCAAGAATATGCAATCAAAACTCTGTTTCAACGACGATACTTAATCCAGAATAAACACAAACCACTTGATATGGGAAGCAACAAGGAAAGCCCAGGATATATATCCCATCAAGCATACATGTGAAACTGTATGAACAGAAATAAAAAAAATGCGCATGCAACATAACGATGATGCTCGCAATTAAAGAGAATTTCCATGGAAAAATATGAAGCTCATTTACGCAAGTAAGACGCACATATGAGTACCCGGCAAACATGAAAATTCGACAGAAAAGCATACAACAGCCAATGATAAAAAGAGTACATCGATTTAGGCGTACTACACTACCGGGAAAAGGTCACCAAACAAAGGATTAGTGGCATAAGGGTTAACAAAACAAAACGCAAAATTTTCTAACTCCCTCTCTGCCTTCTCCAACACATCGAAACGACGACTCTCACGAGGAGTGGCTCCCCACCGATTAGCGTCGTGTTCATCCGCAAAGGCAGACATAATAGCCCGTCGGGCTCTTATCTGGCTCAACAAACAGACCGAGCAGTCTTTCAGAGCCTGAGTAATCAGGCACGCCTCGTAAAAACACTCGAGCTTGTCTTCAGCCGCATCAAGGATCGCCAGGGTCATCTCTGCTGGGTGAGGAGGGATGTCAGCGAGCACGGCAGCGAGAATCATCCGGAGCCAAATGGAGCCCATTGGAAGAGGGGACCCCCTACGGATCAGGAGTTCATATGTCGCCGAGTCACATTCGTCTCGGTGAGAAGGGGATCCACCAGTCGGGCAGCAAAGCGGGAAATCATCTCCTCAATGGGTACTTCCCATGGTTGTCGACGAGCATGGGAACGGTTGCAAGCCATAGCACTCAATTATCTCTTCAAGATAAATTACCCTAAAGTTGTAATTGGAGTTCTCTGTAAAGAGAGAAGAAAAACTACGGCTTCAAGTTATAAAGGGAAGCATTAAATGCTGTACACGGAAGATACTGCATGATGAAACTATTTCCAAGGCCCAGAAAAAGAGAAGGAATTGGAAATCAAAGAGATGGAACTATTTCCAAGGCTCCTTTTGTGCATCTAATGTTGTGCACAGAAAATATGGCATGAAAAACCAAACAATCCCATCAATAGAACACCACGCGCAAGGCACGTGATCACACACCTTGGCATATACTGAGAATTGAAATCATGTCATGCGTGAATAACACATGAGTGGATGCCAATGCGAGATCAAAATCCCCAACAGTGCCTCACATGCAAAACATGTGAGCAACAACAACAATATGACAAAATTTCATAAGGGAGGCATGCAAACACAAAAGGGGAAGGAAAGACTTAGCATTCATATTTTGAAAATTCATACAAAAAATAAGAGAAAACAATTACAATGGCAAGACCTCAGATCCCGGGCATGGATTGAGGAACTCAAAAGTGACTTTGTCCAGAATCTTCCAGGCATTACGAACCATCCTAGTATGCTTTCTTTCGCGATCACAAGCATCGGGATCCTCACGGATGTCCTCTACCCTCCGATAGGCAGCAAGTATGGCCGACTGTTGAAAAGCCTGATACAGGAGATCAATAAGATTGTCTCGCCTTCTCTTCGAGATTAGGTTCTTCAGATACACCGAATGCACTTTATCCTCGGCGGCATCCAATGCCCTAAGCGGTACGCCGGTACAGAATACAGGGAGCGCCTCCCAGATCGCCCTCACGATGAGTTTCAAAAGAGGAGAGCGACGAGGGAGTACTCGACTGTTGTACTCGTCGAAGCGGCTCATGATCTCGGCACAATGAGCGTTGGTGAACTCCTGGTTCTGGCTGCGGCCCAGTGCACGAATGTCTCCGTAAGAAATGATTTCATCAAGATCATACAAATGGGCATCCATAGTATCTGAAATAAAGACCATGAGAATTTAATGAATAAGCCAATCAAGAAAAATACTTGTCCAGATGAACAGTGGATTTCAAATGACCCTACACATTCCCCTGGAAAGAAATCCATCTGGGACTCTGTGACAAATCAAATAGAATCAAGGGAACTAAATTCCTAGAAAGCAACATTGCAACCTTCTCCTTCTCAGTTGTGAAGAAGACAACTCAGGGCAAGAAAACCCAAGGAGTTATATGGGAAGAACTAAGTTCTTCATAAGAATTAAATTCCTTGTTAAAAATGGGGAATTAAATTCCCAGAGATATTTTTCAGGGCCAAAGCTTTTGGGGATGGAATTAAATGCCAAGGGAAGGACAAGCACCACCACCGATCCCTAAAGATCAAGGAAACCCTAAGAGTTCTATTATTTGAAGATTAAATGGTTTTCTATTTTTTTTAATAGCTTCAAAAAGACGGGTTCTTAATTAAAGGGAAAACCCTTGGTGTGGATTTAAAATCCAGTGGAGATTTCTGTGAAAGTTCTTCGTTTGTTCAAGATTATTACCTGAGGAAAAGGAATCTGTCAACAGAGTTAAACTCTGGAAAATTCTTGAAGCAGAGAACTAAGCTCTGAAAAGGAGAATTAAATTCTCAAAGGGAAAAAGTTTGCAAGGAAGAAGATGAAAGAGTGGAGGCGCTTATGAAGAGACCCCTGCATTTACAGGATATGATGGAAACGTTTCATCTCCCCTATTCCCTAGATGGATCCAACGGTCACAAAAGTGACAGCGTTGCACTAACGTGCAGACACGTGAGAACAACGCTGTGGGGGCATTTGTTCCCTGATTAAAAATCAGGGTTTTCCTCAAAGAGGTATCACGTGTTCACACGTGACCAAGGGTTACGTGTTGACACGTGATCTGTTTACAAGGTTAAAATCTGAGCGAACAGAATCATAAAGGAGGACCCAACTGGGGGTCGCGTGCTCACACGTGACCAATGGTCACGTGTCAACACGTGATGGTTAAAACAAAAGCACAAACAAACAGCTGAAGGAGAACCCAATTGGGGGTCACGTGCTCACACGTGACCAAAGGTCACGTGCCAGCACGTGACAGGCTCTGAAAGCTTTATAACTTAATAGAATTTAATTCTAAAAATCAGAAATTACCTCAATGAGGTATCACGTGCTCACACGTGACCAATGGTCACGTGATGACACGTGACGGTTAAAATCCCATCAAACAGAAATGAAAACAAACGGCTGAAGAAAGACCCCAATTGGGGGTCACGTGCTCACACGTGACCAAGGGTCACGTGCCAACACGTGACCGGCTTTAAAAGCCTTACAGTTTAATAGAATTTAAATTCTAAAAGCTTCTAAATTTTCTAAATGGGAAAGGATTAGGGAGAACCGTTGGATTAAAAATCCAGGGGTGATTAGATATCACCAATTTATGGAAAAATCTTAGATAAGGAAAGATCTTCCCAAATCTCACCGAAAATAACAAACAGAATATCTCTGGATTGAAAATCCAACGGTGAATAAAATTCACTGAATGATCTAAAGGATCATATTAATCATGAAAACAAACAAAATCTTTCAATGAGAGATTTACTAAACAAATTGATTCTTTTCCTTCTCCTATAAATAGGAGCCAAGAAGAGAAGAAAGATAGAGAATTTTGGCATCTTGAAAACTCAGAGAGAAAAGAAAGGAGAATTCAATTCTCAACAAAGAAAACCCTAGGTGAGAAAAGAAAGGGAATCAAAACTTCAAAAGAAAAGAGAATTTAATTCTCAAAAATCTAAGAGTTTAACTCTTTTGCAAAAAAACTTAGTTCTTTCTCTAGTTGAAGATCTGCAGAAGCACATCTCCCCAAAGGTTGAGAATTTAATTCTCATCGGGTTAAGATCCTGCCATGTAGATCCAAAACTTAGAGGGAGGATTGAGTTCAGAGAATTTAATTCTCCCAAATTTATAGGAATTTAATTCCTTCAAGATGGACAGAAACCAGGGTTTAACCCTAATTGAGAATTTAATTCTCCCGAATTTATAGGAATTTAATTCCTCCAAGACAGAACTAGGGTTTCACCCTATAAAAGAATTTAACTCTTTAACATATACGGGAATTTAATTCCTCTAAAATAAAAACTAGGGTTTAACCTTACATAAGAATTTTGATTCTTTCAAAAATAGGAATTTAATTCCTCCAAGGTCGTAATCAGGGTTTAACCCTACAGAGAATTTAATTCTCAAAATAAAATAAGGAGACTTAAAAGATCTCCATGCATGCAAAGAACTAAGGTCACGTGTCCTCACGTGGCCCCTGAAGAGATCCCCAGATATGAGAAGCAGGAAGCTTTGAGGCAATGCCTCACGTGCTCCCACGTGACCTTCAAAACACAAAAAAAAGGCAAAAGAAATAGAAGCTTTGGGCGCTCTCACGTGTCCCCACGTGACCCCTTAGCAAATGCTTTAATGATCAGTACATAAATCCCCATCACGTGTCAACACGTGATGCTCTAAAATAAAAAAAAAGTGTTTAACACTTAATTGCAGAGCGAAGTAAAGAGGGATCTAGTCTCACCTTTGGGCGCCCTCATATGTCACCCTTTTTTTTTAGTGTTTAACACTAATTCGAGAGCTTTATTCGTAGTGTTTAACACTGATTGTCTTTTAGTGTTTAACACTAATTCGAAGACCTTATTTCCAGTGTTTAACACTGTTATGTTCTAGTGTTTAACACTAATTTGGGTGTTTAACATTGATTGTCTTTTAGTGTTTAACACCAATTTGAGAGTTCTGCCTCCAGTGTTTAACAATGTTGCTCTTTAGTGTTTAACACTATTTTTAGCTAAATTGGCTAATTTTCCAGAGGCAAAAGTCCCTCCTCCAAATGAATCTCAAAATTGAGGAAATCAAAGATAAAAATATTGCCAAAGCCCTCAAACTCTCGTTTAGCATTGCTAAATAATATGGGCTCGAATCCAGACAAATGTCTAATGGTCCAACAGAGGGCCAACACTTCAAACTTAATTGGACTTAGCCCGAGTAGGCCATAAGTCCTCAATTCAAACCCAACTGAGCCAATGTGCTCATAATATAATTAATTGATCTTAGTTCCAAATTGGACTACAGATCACTTAATCCACCCTGGTTCAAGGGTACATCTCTTCACTCCTTTGATATTTGTCGTTGTAATTCCTCAACGTCTTTAAAGAGGTGACGGGTCCCGGCGACCACACATTTCCATAGACTGTGGGGTCCTTAAACTCATGGACTATGATGTCCTTAATCTCGACCGTGACGTCTTAAAACTAACATTGGACTGTGGAGTCCTTAAACCCATGGACTATGATGTCCTTAACCTCGCCCGTGATGTCTTAAAACTAACAACGGACTGTGGAGTCCTTAAATCAACGGACTATGATGTCCTTAACCTCGACCGTGATGTCTTTAAACTAACATTGGACGGTGGAGTCCTTAAACCCATGGACTATGATGTCCTTAACCTCGACCGTGACATCTTAAAACTAACATTGGACTGTGGAGTTCTTAAACCCATGGACTATGATGTCCTTAACCTCGACCGTGATGTCTTTAAACTAACATTAGACGGTGGAGTCCTTAAACCCATGGACTATGATGTCCTTAACCTCGACCGTGATGTCTTAAAACTAAAATCGGAATGTGAGGTCCCTAAACTCACGGACTATGATGTCCTTAATCTCGACTGCGATGTCTTTAAACTAACATTGGACCGAGATGTCCTTAAACTAACAATGGACCGTAATGTCCTTAAACTAATTATCGACCGCAATATCACTAAACTAAACAATAGAGCCCAATTGCTCTCTTATTGGATCTAAACGATCCCGTTAAGTTGATCTTAGTCTAAAATTAGACTAACGTATCCTTAACAAATGTTTAAGTTGATCTTAGTCTCAAATAGGGCTAATATATCCTTAAACCCAAACCCCCCAAACCCAAATCTAAGAAAGATACGGATTTGGACTAGTCCACGCCCAACGGGCGACAACATAACTTAATCCCCGTATACAATCCACGGGCAACCAAACACAAGACAAACATACATGACACGAAGTGACCATCTGGAGAAGGAGAAAGTTGTTACCGTGATGCGGTAGCGTAATTAACTGCAGGGGCTTGCGCCTGCAGGGAAGAGCGTCCCCACAATCAAAAGCCCCTCAAACGAGGGGGAATTTGACGAAATCTGCTACATCGGCCGCATCCGTTTAAACCTTCGATACATGGTGCCATAAATCAACTTGGCATCTTCGGAGAGGTGGACGGATAGCACCAATTAGCATCTGCTCCGAAATTCAGGCAAGACGTCTACCGTGTCTCCGCCACGTCTTTCGGAGGGGAACACATTCCAGATTCTGATGGACTGAGGCGTGATATTCTTGAGGAGGCACATAGATCAAGGTACAGTGTGCATCCAGGTTCCACCAAGATGTACCGTGATTTGAGAGAGGTTTACTGGTGGGACGGGATGAAGAAGGATGTTACAGACTTTGTGTCGAGATGCCTGACTTGTTAGCAAATCAAGGCCAAGCACCAAAGGCCAGCCGGCGAGTTACAGCCTTTGCCCATCCCTGAGTGGAAGTGGGAACATGTCTCATGGACTTCGTTGTGGGTCTACCCAGGACCAGTAGAGGGTATGACTCTATTTGGGTGATTGTGGATCGACTGACGAAAGCGGCTCACTTCCTACCAGTGAAGACCACTTTTGGATTTGCTCAGTACGCCCGGGTTTATATTGATGAGATCGGGCGACTGCATGGCGTCCCGACTTGCATCGTGTCCGACCGGAGTACCTAATTTACCAGCCGATTATGGCATAAACTTCAGGAGGCTTTGGGCACCCGATTGAGTTTTAGCACAGCTTTTCATCCGCAGACTGATGGTCAGTCAGAGCGTACTATTCAGACTCTTGAGGAAATGCTCAGAGCTTGTGTTTTAGATTTCGGTGGTAGCTGGGATCGTCATTTGCCCTTGATCGAGTTCTCCTACAATAATAGCTTCCAGGAGACGATTCAGATGGCACCCTTCGAGGCTTTATATGGGAGGAGATGTCGATCGCCTGTATGTTGGACAGAGCTCAGGGATAGCAGTATTTTGGGGCCGCAGATCGTTCAGGAGACGACCGAAAAGATACAGCTGATTCGGGACAGGATGAGAGCGGCCCAGAGTAGGCAGAAATCATATGCTGACAGGCGCCGTCGCCGACTCGAGTTCGCTGTTAGCGATCATGTTTTCCTGAGGGTCTCTCCGATGAAGGGCGTGATGAGATTTGGGCGGAAAGAGAAGCTTAGTCCTAGATATGTTGGTCCCTTCGAGATCCTAGAGCTTGTCGGTTCTATGGCTTATCGGTTAGTTCTTCCTCCCAGCTTCCCCGATGTTCACCCTGTGTTTCATGTTTCGATACTCCGCAAGTACCTTCATGACCCTTCCTATGCGATTCAGCACAAGACGATCCAGCTGGAGCGCGATCTTTCATTCACCGAGCAGCCGGTGGTCATTTTGGATCAGCAGATAAAGAAATTGAGATCGAAGGTTATACCGTCCATCAAGGTTCTTTGGCGTGGCCCGAATAGCGAGGAGGTCACCTGGGAGACCGAGGACGAGATGAGGAAGAAGTATCCCCATCTTTTTGAAGGTACGCGTAGTTAAATTTTAAATTCGGGGACCGAATTTCTTTAAGGGGGGTAGATTGTAACGCTTTGAATTTTCGTTTAGGTAGTTTTTCGATAATCGGTAAAATAATCAGTTTTTTCCGTAAAAAGTCAAAATAAGTATTTTTCAATATAGGCATAATTATACAAAATTTAGATAAGATATTGCTAAAATTTGGTCACTAAATTGTCACTTAAAAATTTCTAGTTATTTAAAAAATTTCCTTAATTAATTATTTTTTAATATTATTTTAAGCTTTTAAAAATACAATAAATTAGTGATAAATACAAATTTAAATGGGCAAATTACATAATTAGGAACCATTATAAACTAAAATATAGTAGTAACAAAAATTTTATCAAAACTTTCCAAGATTAGTTGTTTCATGGTTTAAAAAATGAATGAAAATGGGTTTTTTTTGTAAAAAATGATATGATGGACATTAAATGAGCTTGGAAAAGACTTTTTGTGTAGAAATTTCTTCACAAATCTCTCACCACTCTCTCCTCCTACCTCAGGCCGAGCCTTGCAGCAGCTCCCCCCTTCTCTTTTCCCCATTTCATCTTGCTACAATTCCATCAAAATTCAAGAAAAATTCAAAATTTCTTCACTAATTCAAACCTAAACCCTATTCTAGCTCTTCCCAAACCCTAATTGGTTTAAACCAAAGAGAAAAGAGGCAACTTTGGAGGCTTAGTGCAAGGGGATCAACACTTGGGAGGTATAATTTTAATCTAGTTGTTAAATTGGTAGTTTAAGTATGCTAATTTAGATTTTTAAAGTGTTAATTTGGTTATAATTTCTTGTTTAGGAAATTCTAGTAAAGATTTGGAATTTTAATTAGGGTTTGAAGCTTTGTAAGTGGGTTATAATTAGTGTTGTGGCCATCTAGTAGTTTAGATTGGATGTTTGTGCGATGTAGTGATCGCTACATCGTTAAACCGGGATTTTTGCATCGAAATTGCTATGTCATTGCTTACTAGGTTTTCTAAATTCTTAGGAGGTGAATTAATTGCTATATATTGTCGATATTTATAGCATTTCCTACGATTTTTAGGGTTTGTGAATGCGGAATTTGGTTTAGTCGGGTTTTAGTTTTGACGGTTGCCCCGAAACGAAGATTTTAGTTAAAGTTTTAGCGATTTTCGTGTGTTTTCCGCGCACCGAGTGCACGTTGTGCCTAACTTGTGAGCGTCTATCTTTTCATATTGTGACTTGCGTCGTTTCATGATGTTTAATCTTATGTTGTGTGTTATACAATTTTAGGATCGGTTGCGGAAATATCGGACGCGACGCGCAAGGGCAAAGCGGTGGTTGGATCAGATTAGCGAGGCGTCCGGGTGAGTAGATGTATAATCTATGGGGAAATCGTTTGGATGGCGCGAGGCGCCCCATAGTTAGGATCATTTTATTACTTGCAAATTATATGCATAGTTAGCTAGTTAACCATCTCATTCATATACATACCCGTCTAGTTATTCGTCTGCTGGTATTGCATGGATATCTATATACCTATGTATGATATCACCCCTTAGGACACTTACACCTTTACCATTGGCTCATGTTGCATGCGCACTATTCATGTGAACACACATGCTTTGGTAATTGACATGTCACGAGCACTTTAGAACCTGCTTAGTTTAGTATCACCACTTGCACCATACATGATATATCGAATTGCATAGCATGTATATACCTTACATCATCATCATGCTTATATAGATTCCTAGTCACAAATCAATTGCATACCTTTGATATCATAAACATTTATCATATACAACATGTTGGATATTATGATTTTCTTGAGGATTTCAGTATTGATGAGATTTCTGGATTTTGGGGGAAAACCGCAAGAATTTAACAAAAACTTATTATCATTATTTTTAAAATAAAGTTGCGGTTTTCTCGTGATGTATGTGTCGTTCACCATGAGTTTTCATGTTTTCTGTTGGATTTCGAGACCCGATTCGAGGAGTGGATGAACCGTCTCGGGTACATGGTGGGCCCGGTATGGTACCCCGGGGCAAGAAGATCGAGTTGTAAATGATGAGCCTGGCAGAGGAAGACTACCTACCGGTGATGTCTGGCGCGGCGGATATCCGGAGGATACCGACCGTTGTCATGAGATTTGATGATATGGGCCGATCCGAACTGACGGAGCCCGATGTATTGAGACATTGGTATAGTGAGATATTGAGACAAATATATTTCCATATTTGGTGTCGATGCTTGACACGGTTTTCAGATGATTTCATTGATGGTACTTTAGCTATTGCACAGATATTCTTTTTCTAAGTTAAGAATGCAGAGTTTATAGTATTTTAAACACTTAAAGATTTCGTATTGATGTTGCATACATGTGCATATATACTAGCGGCATTACATCACATCTAGACATACATATTGTGACGCATTTGCGTGCATTCTTACGATAGCCTTATTAGATATTACTTGCTACTCGCGAGCTGGCAACTCACCCCCGTTGTGCCATAGTGTCTTGCAGGTCAGACCCGTCAGCCTTGTAGCGGCAGGCTTATCTTATCATTGGCTTCTTTTGCTCAGACTCGCGACATTGCTCGTAGGTGGGTTGCGAGGACACTTTATCTCTTTTGTACTATCTTGTATCTAGTATTCTCCATCTACCACTTCTTATTTGTATATGCGACCTAGTGATGAGACTGAGAGATTTGTGTATATGTGATTTCTCTGGGGTCGAGCTCACTTGAGCCGACGAGTTTTTCTTAGTTTTGTGTTTCCTTATGCTTATTTGCTTGATATTGCATATATAGTGCGTGTGGTTGTGATCCGCCTTAGGCGATGAGCTAGCTCCCGCTTGGGGATGCCATTTTGTTATTACAGGTTATATATCTTGTTGTACCCATTTTTGGGGGCTAGTATTTACACAGGAGACTCTGCCGAAATTTTCGGAAAATTTTGATGCTTTAAAATAGGGATTTATACAACTTAAATGGTTTAAAATTATTTTCATAAAGGTTTTCCTTCATTCTTATTGCTTATGGTTTAGATTTTTTGGGCATTGGCTGACTTAGGTTACGTTACGCCTTGAGACATCTCGTAATCTAAGTGCCAGTCACATTCCGTACCTTCGGGTCGTGACAATAGGCTCCTCAGCCGTACACAAAAAAGAAAAAATTATTATTACTACAGCGGAGGAATGGGGTGCAGAAAGCACTGCTCGTGGTACTCTGAGCATATCTCCTCCAGCCGAGCCCTCGCAGCATCTAACCTCTGCCTCCGATCCCCCACCCCGCGAGCTTCGACATCGAGCCTCAACTGGTCGCACTCACGGACGAGCGCTTCCGAACGGTTTAGCCGGCTCGCGGAGATCAAACCGAAGCGCCTCAGAGACCTTAGCTTGCCTATGGCCTCCTCGAACAGCATTTCAGATAAGGGGTTGTAAAGCCTCGGCGGCGCCCTCCAGATGGAGTACATCAGCAGCTGAAGGAGGGAGGACCGCCGGGGAAGCAATCGGCCGAAGTGGTCCTCAATCTTGCCTATCACCAACTGCACCGTGTCCTTAGTGCGGTACGGGTCATAGAGGTAAACATCCTCGAAGCTTACGATGTCTTCGATGGTGAAGGGGAAGTCCTGCATTTTCCGTGTTTCGGGTGTGAGGAGGACTCCGTTTTATAACCAACGACGCCTGGGAGTCCAACAGTCGCCCGCTTCACCCGCAACGCAGGCGCCACGCGGCAAGCGTCGCGCCTCCCCATGTAAAACCGAAACGACGAAACTCTGGCGCTTCGCCTTCACAGCGCCTTCACGACACGTGTCTTCAATGCTGTCCCGCTCCTCGGTGCTCACATGGGAAGGTCGGACAGAGCCTCACCAAGAGGCAACCGAGCAGCTTCACTGCTCGGTCCTTCCTCATGGAACTAAGCCCTCAACAAGAGACAGCCGAGCAGCTACCCTGCTCGGCTATTCCTGGCTGGTAGCTACCCTACCAACACCAGGGATTTAAGCCCTCATGAAGAGGCAGCCCTGCAGCTACCCTGCTCGGTTATCCTTGGCTGGTAGCTACCTTACCAACGCCAGAGATTTTAAGCCCTCACGAAGAGGCAGCCCTGCAGCTACCCTGCTCGGCTATCCCTGGCTGGTAGCTTCCCTACCCTCCAACGCCAGGGGTCTAAGCCCTCATGAAGAGGCAGCCCTACAGCTACCCAGCTCGGCTATCCCTGGCTGGTAGCTACCCTACCAACGCCAGGGATTTAAGCCCTCATGAAGAGGCAGCCCTGCAGCTACCCTGCTCGGCTATCCCTGGCTGGTAGCTTCCCTACCCTACAACGCCAGGGATCTAAGCCCTCACGAAGAGGCGGCTCTGCAGCTACCCTGCTCGGCTATCCCTGGCTGGTAGCTGTAAGTCTACGGTAGCGCCCCAGCCGTCTTTCAGACGCCAAATGCGGAAAAAAAAATTTATAACTGGCGCTATCGCATACTATAACCCGGATCTGCCATTAACGCTAAACTAACAATCTGCAAAGAGGGTAGAAAGGTTATACCGAACGATCCGAGTCCTTCGTTCTTTAACCATCATCCCACGCTCCGTTGCTGCTGCTCCGATCTCGTCGATCTCCGATCTCCTCGTCCAGGTGGCACCACGTCATCGGATCTTTAAACGGGCTCCCGCCTCTGACCCGAGGCAACTCGGTCATCAAGTTTGCTAGAAGAGATGACCAAGATTGATGTAGAGAATGAGTAGAACACTTTGTCTCGCTTCGTCCAAAGCCATGGACGAACGGTTAATGAAGTTTCCATTTGAGTCGGGTGATGAAATGAAATGAGCTATGAAATTTCCATACACCAAAACTATCATAATCTTTTAACCAAGTGAGAGTGAATTAATCAAGTGGGCATCCAAGAGGGGGCCGGCCACAATATCAAGAGGAGGAGGGGTGAGTGTAGGAGCAAAGAGGTGACCATAAGATAAAATATCTTAAGCAAAACCAAAAGGAATTAAATGCAAAACAATGAGTCACTATAAACACCTCACTTATCATTTAATGCAACAATTAATGCCAAGATGAGTCGCATAACACCTCACCATCCTAGTCATCATCTAGAAGCTTCCACACTCATCTCAAGAAAAGATAAATCCGTCTTTAACCGAATGATAAAGACGGGTGATAGAAAACTGGAAACTGGCAACTTCCAAAAGCGATCCCGAAACGAATTTCAGGATAACCCCGTAACAGTATAAATATACCCGCATTTGTATTACGACCAAATACAAATGCAACTGAGACAAAGATATTATATCTACACAGTATAATACTGGGATCCGGCTTAAACCAAAGCCCACCAGTATTATCTGCCCGAAATATGACACGTGCGTAAACACACATGCATTTTCCGAACCCTGCCATAAAACCATACGGCCTCTACAACGTTTCGCCCGAACTTGGAAAACTATCTGTAGGGGACTCTAATGACTCGTCAGTATCCTGGCAGTGGGTTTAACCACAAGCCGTCAGCGGCACTAGCTGTGCGTAACGGCTGCCCATGTACTGACCTCAAGGGAGGCCGATGAGCGAACTCATCCGGAAACCCTACTGAGCCTAACAGTGACAATGTATATACAGTCCGGTCTGTTCGTCTATGAGTATCGCATATCTGGCCTAGGGGGTTAGTAACGTCAGACCCCCAATAGCGGTATAAGTCGTGTCGGAGACAAGCCCTGAACACCCTGAGATACTACTGGAGTACCTACCAGTAAATCTCACCTGCCTTGGCCAAGGACTTGGTGTAATGGCTTTCCTAGACACAGCGCGATCTCCACCCCTAATACCGGGAGAGACGAATCCCCTGCCGATCCGCTCACGTGCCTCCATGTGGCTCGGGACTGTACCCAAAAACTACCTGTTTGCACGACTCCTTTAAGCCGTGGTAGGGTAGAAATCAAAGCACAGTGGGAACTCACACGAGACAAATGACGACCTCAGGTCGATGAACTAACCTGTACACATGTCACCAGGGAACTGCTATCTGACGATATATATAGTACCAACTAGCAGGTTCCCGGCAAGTCCTGTCCGGTGTACTCATAACCCAATGAGCACCTGTATATATCTTAGGTGATCCAACTGACACCAGTGGCTTGTGAGACTAGCCACCGCCCCTCGTCGGGGTCTCGACTGTATACACTAGTCTACTCCGGAGTATCGATGCCCTGTCTCGAAACTCCCACGACTAGGGACCAGAATTAAGGATATGCTTATAGACTACCCAACTCTCACGTATATGATCGCCATCATACTGTTGGTAGTCAAGCAAGATCCTAAGGGCTCTGTCAACGTGTAATCGTGATCAGTCACCTGAACCTATACACGACTGATAAAGGCAAACCAGATAGCATACTATCATCTCGAGTAAGACTGTGCTACCGGTATAGGTCCTCCTTAATCATTGCAATCACGTACCTGCGATCCAATAATTGACTTTGAGGGCACAATATCCAACAATCTCCCACTTGCACTTAAGGCTAATTATTGCGATGTCGCATATTCACAGCCCGTATGATACCGAACACCCAACTCCTCTACTAATCAGTTTCACAAAGCCCGTTCGTAAAACTCGTGTTCGAGAAATAGCCTCAGTGAGTGGATCCGCCCTGATGTATCTTTCTATGTCTCTCTTAATCTCAAGTTCGCGGAGAAAGCCATCTCCCGAATCGAGTAATACCTGTCTTAGAATATGTCTGGATATCTGATGGGACCTCGTTCATAAATGAACTCCAAATCCAAACTTCTTAGACTGTATCGATAACTGAACCTAATCAGTATCATATACTATGCCTCCCACAGTATCCTTTTGGACCACCTGTCCATAATACTGTCCCTCGTCAGAGGGAAAACTATAACTTTGACAATCACTCTGTCATCCATGTCATCTTTGAAGCCTGGAATGATAACCGTCTCCCGAAGGAGGCTGCCGTCATCAAATCCGTAGAACATGCACTTATGTTCTAAAACTGCTTCCTTATATTTCTCCAAGATTGGATTAATACAAACTTATTGCATCTAGTGCAAAAACAACATCTGGTGTGGTACTTGACATCTCATGATTGACTCAATTGCCTAAGCAAGTGATCTGCCAATCATGCGCATCCCTCTCCCCTTTAGTCTGTAAGACACCTTTAGAGAGGGTGACTCCATCACCTGCAGGTACACCACCATGCCAGGAGTCATTTATTCTAAAAACCATTAGAATACTGTCAAAGTACCCACATTGGGAAACTACCCAAATCCAGATCTAAAACCATAGATCTAGAAACCAAAATGTCTGATATTATATCCATATCCTGTCTGGAGAAACAACTGTGTGACGACCACAGTACAACCGATCGTAGTATAGGAATTTTACTTTCTACTCTGTGTATGACATCCAAATACCAGGACATCACACCCTACTACCTTCTTAACTGATCCATCCCCTATTCTGATGAAGTCAAACCCATGACTGTCATATCAAAATTAGATGATCTATCTCCGCTATAACTGCTCTAGTCTATAAATAGATATAAGCTACTTGCCCACTATGCTTCCGCTGCTCCCACTGATCACAACAACCCTCTGGCAGAATAATATATACGTGCGCTTCTGAACCTAGTTTAGAATGACGCTATACTTAACCTCCTGCCGGGTCTCATAGTCTGGAACAACAGTAGTGTCAAGTCTTGGTAAGCAAGAACCTCTCTGTCACCTTCCTTGAGGCTACCGGAGTACCTCTCGGGTGTCTGAGGTTACCCACCATATCTGCGGAGTGGCTAATGGAATGTCAAACCTGATTGAATCTTTAGGTCCTATTAAATTTTCCGTAATCGTTTGCGGTTCTGGAATCACTTCCAGTTATACCATACTCCCACTACTGTTTTTTGAAAAAATCCATTTTGCTAAAACTGTGGCGAGTTAAGAACAATATCACTATTGATCTTCCAGATGGTAGAAAGTCAACCCTCGTCATAGCCTGGGCCAACCCACAAACAGCCATTACAGAAACGTGCCCTGAGTTATCCAGAGTCTAGTTTTAAGCATAAGCCGGAAAACTCCCCGTACCTTAACATCATTAAGATATGAACCATTCTATATCCAATATAGAAACTTTGGCACTTATTTAATTGGAACCAGATTCTAATCATGCAGCTGTCTCCAGTGAATATCAACTTAATGGAGAGAGGCTAATCAGCATTACTCAACTTAGGAATCCATCCAATTATGAGTAACCTGAAAGAGAAACAAGTTTCTCAAAACTATTACTATCATCTGAATACCAATCATAAGAATCTACATCTTCGGTCTCTTTGAAGAATCCCGATACTTGCGACATCTGGTTCTCTACTTTATTCTTATACCCATAACTTCTCAAAATTTAGACCTTGTATTTCTACGAAACACTTGTCTAAAAACTAGAGAAGTCATAAGTAAACAGAACAAAGTACGAGGACCTACCCCTTTGTCCTGATGGACACTGGACAACATACAATACTCTGTATAAGTCCGCTGAGTTTGAATAACTCAAAACCTGTGCGTCGTAGGTTGAAAACTGTACCCATGCGATTTCCTCAAATATCACCAATTACAATGAATTCCGATATAATAAGGATGATCACCTAATTCCCAATAACTTACTCCCACTCATCATCTGTAAAACCATACAGATATGAGAATGAAAGCTGGTAAATACATACCCTGGAGTAAGTATCTAATCGGGAAAACGGTTTTCCTTTAACAATGCACTGAAATATGAAAATGTTTCGTAGGGGTATCCTGGTATTCCTAGTAATGCCTCTTCCATAATCCAATTCATGACTGCAACCGTATATTTCTTTGCCATCTCTCAAAATCCCTTTATTTGTCTTTAGTCATTACCTTCTGTACACCATCGTTAAGCTAAATGATTTTCTTCCTTCCCTACCGTTCGGCACCAGCCTATGGTTTGGAAGAAGACTATCCAGTAAGCATAATAGGTGTACCCTCCTGAACCTAGGAGTACTCACATCTTGAGAGAAGGTGATGATAAAAAACAACTGAATAATACCTTATTCTTTTAAAGGTGAAATAGGAGTAGCGATGAAGTACGCGGTTTGGTCGTGAATGATAACAGTCGCAATTTACTTTGCCCTCTTTCTAATCCCTTTATTTTGTCTTTACATATTACCTTCTGTACACCCTACTTAGGCTAATTGGTTTTCTTCATTCCCTACCTTTCGGCACCTGCCTATGGTTTGAAAGAAGACTATCTAATAAGCGTAATAGGTGTACTCTCCTAAACCAAGGAGCCCTCGCAACCTGAGAGAAGGTGATAATAAAAGACAACTGAATAAACCAATTCTTTTTCTCCTGAACCTGGATCCATCCTCGAAGAAGTCCCTTCGAGTTCGTATATAACCATACGATGGATCTATCCAATGGAAGTGGATGTCCGTAGTAATACGGGGTGTTCTGAGAAATTCAAAGGGTAAAGAAGGAGTGGCAATGACTTATGCAACATAGACAATCCAAAAGCCAGTATTTTAAGAAGTTTCGGTCAACTTGGTCACTGAGTCATAGTCTAGGGTCGGTCAAAAGGTCGCTGCCAAAGAGAGAGAGAAAAGAAACACTCTGCGTGCACTCTAACCTAGATCAGAATGGTTATCACTTTATCTAATCCAGAAACCTTCCACTGTACTGTCAAATTCTCCTCCAAACCTGAAAGAAGAATCAATCGGGATCACCCGAAGAGTAAACCAACTCATCAGTGGGAATCG
The DNA here is from genome assembly GCA_030015575.1 of Agapanthus africanus. Taxonomy (NCBI): domain Eukaryota; kingdom Viridiplantae; phylum Streptophyta; class Magnoliopsida; order Asparagales; family Amaryllidaceae; genus Agapanthus; species Agapanthus africanus. The sequence goes on from JASDDO010000016.1 coordinate 390,815,770, forward strand.
GGATCTAACTCTCATCGCATGATAACGTGACGGAATCCACTCATGTTATCACACTCTGGAAGGTATGCGCATGCCTGGCAAGTTTCAATTTCTTTAGAAACTCCCGATATGATTTTTGCCCCATGCTCTTATGACCTTGGCGTTGGTCAAAATTTCATAAGTTACATGCCAAGTTCTACCCGTCACTATCTTGTCAATTTGAACCCATCCGCACATGCCCCTGACGTTGGCCAAATGGCAGAACGACTGTCCCAAACCAACTCATTTATCTATGCAACAAATGAATACCCAGCAGCTACCAAACACTATGCCTTGGCGTTGGTCAAAATACATAGCTTGAATACTACTGAATACCCAAAAGAAATGACGGAGGGCTACGACTGGTTTTTGGCAAAAAACCTTTAACGTAATAAACTTGATCTCGTTGAAGGTACCCGATAGCTTTTTATAAAAATATAGTGGAGAAAACCTTTGCTAAAGAGGTCACTCCCGGTGAAGGGATCTCGGCTCTTTCCTCGTGGAATGAGGTGCAGGATATTCCAACTGAATACCGCGATGCAAAGCAACATGTAATCGAATATAGTGAAATTATTATCCTGACGCAAACTTCTGCCCAAGGGGTCACTCCCGGTGAAGGGATATCGGCCCTTGCCTCGTCGAATGAGGTGCAGGATATTCCAACCGAATACCACTGTGCAAAACAAAAGGAAACGTCTTTGTAATAACACTTTTTAAAATTGTTCCAACAACATTCAAACATGTTTGTTTTACTTTGCATTGATCAGAATCAACGCAGTCCCATCAATTAATCACACCAGAAAAGAACGAAAATAAAATGTACGTATATGCCATCCGCATTCGTCACTGGGTCCCGTCATCACCCGTTAGGTTACTTAACTAACGACAGAGCGGGGACTGAACTAGCGCGGGTGAAAAACATATACAACATCTAATAGTATATATACCAATATACAGTAATCGCTCCAGGCGTGATAATATGCAACATTACAGAAAAGTAATAAGCATCACAGAACAATACAGATAATCTGGGATCCCCGGGTTTCACAGAGCCGCTGCTGAAACCCGACGTTCCCCTGGTCGTGTGGATAGCCTGTGCAGTGAAACCTAGACCCCTACGGGTGCGGCAAGTTACCCGCCAAAACCTGAAGCGAGGCAGCCCCCTACAGCATAATGAATGGACCACCCTGCACTTCATGGAATCCGGTAACTTGAGCACCCCTCCTTGGGTCAACCTGTACCCCCTACGAGTGTGGCGAATAGTCTGCCAATTCTAGAGTGAGGCCCCTCTGCCTCTCAAAGTCATGAGATGCGGACCCGTTGCCCTCCAGAACCCGGCTATCCGTGCACTCCGTCGCGGGGCAAAACCTAGTATAGAAACGAAAAATATGTACAACGGGTACATCGACCTCGACCCGGTCGTGCCCCAAAAGAATATTATACAAACAGGCAGTGACGGCAGTCCACATGTTGGACGCTAGCCCCGCAATATCAAATGTACAAATAAATTCAAACTGCACTACCATTGCACACTGCTATCCACCACGACATATCCGCAACATCACAGCACAACACAGAACATCAACGCGAATGTCACGTTCGCAAATCCATCTAAAAGAACTATAGCAATCAGACGCGGTTTACCGATCAAATGACATTCACGGTCGGAGATATAATGTAAGTACTGTAAACTAACACGTTTAAATTTCGATCGACAAAATTTCCCGAAGTGGGCCCCACAAACATCTGCTGTACAGTAACAAAAACTGGGCCCAAAAGAAACATTCCAGAAACCACAATTTACCAAGTAGAAGCCCCAGAAGAAAATTGACCAAATGATTGACCAATACGGCCGCGGTTCCGCGGTCAAAGCCAGGCTTTGACTGCGGTTCCGCGGTCATACAGTCAACTCACTTCGTCGTTTTTCTTCAGTGTTCTTTAAAACGCCTGCTTAATTTTCTGGTATAGTAAAAATAATTTTTAGACCAGATTTAAATTCAACAGAAACTTTAGACTTGAAAATTGCGATTTTCGAAAATCCGTTCGATCGATATTTTAAACGCGTTAGAACAAGTTAGTAAAGCTTAATGGCGTGGCTCTGATACCATGTAAGTCTACGGTAGCGTCCCGGCCGTCTTTCAGACGCCAAATGCGGAACAAAAACTTTTATAACTGGCGCTATCGCATACTATAACCCGGATCTGCCATTAACGCTAAACTAAAAATCTACAAAGAGGGTAGAAAGGTTATACCGAACGATCCGAGTCCTTCGTTCTTTAACCATCATCCCACACTCCGTTGCTGCTGCTCCGATCTCGTCGATCTCTGATCTCCTCGTCCAAGTGGCACCACGTCATTGGATCTTTAAACGGGCTCCCGCCTCTGACCCGAGGCAACTCGGTCATCAAGTTTGCTAGAAGAGATGACCAAGATTGATGTAAAGAATGAGTAGAACACTTTGTCTCGCTTCGTCCAAAGCCATGGACGAACGGTAAATGAAGTTGCCATTTGAGTCGGGTGATGGAATGAAATGAGCTATGAAATTTCCATACACCAAAACTATCATAATCTTTTAACCAAGTGAGAGTGAATTAATCAAGTGGGCATCCAAGAGGGGGCCGGCCACAATATCAAGAGGAAGGGTGAGTGTAGGAGCAAAGAGGTGACCATAAGATAAAAGATTTTAAGCAAAACCAAAAGGAATTAAATGCAAAACAATGAGTCACTATAAACACCTCACTTATCATTTAATGCAACAATTAATGCCAAGATGAGTCACATAACACCTCACCATCCTAGTCATCATCTAGAAGCTTCCACACTCATCTCAAGAAAAGATAAATCCGTTTTTAACCGAATGATAAAGACGGGTGATAGAAAATTGGAAACTGACAACTTCCAAAAGCGACCCCGAAACGAATTTCAGGATAACCCCGTAACAGTATAAACATACCCGCATTTGTATTACGACCGAATACAAATGCAACTGAGACAAAGATATTATATCTACACAGTATAATACTCGGATCCGGCTTAAACCAAAGCCCATCAATATTATCTGCCCAAAATATGACACGTGCGTAAACGCACGTGCATTTTCCGAACCCTGCCATAAAACCATACGGCCTCTACAACGTTTCGCCCGAACTTGGGAAACTATCTGTGGGGGACTCTAATGACTCGTTAGTACCCTGGCAGTGGGTTTAACCACAAGCCGTCAGCGGCACTAGCTGTGCGTAACGGCTGCCCATGTACTGACCTCAAGGGAGGCCGATGAGCGAACTCATCCGGAAACCCTACTGAGCCTAACAGTGACAATGTATATACAGTCTGGTCCGTTCGTCTATGAGTATCGCATATCCGGCCTAGGGGGTTAGTAACGTCAGACCCCCAATAGCGGTATAAGTCGTGTCAGAGACAAGCCCTGAACACCCTGAGATACTACTGGAGTACCTACCAGTAAATCTCACCTGCCTTGGCCAAGGGCTTGGTGTAATGGCTTTACTAGACACAGCGCGATCTCCACCCCCAATACCGGGAGAAACGAACCCCCTGCCGATCCGCTCACGTGCCTCCATGTGGCTCGGGACTGTACCCAAAAACTACCTGTTTGCACGACTCCTTTGAGCCGTGGTAGGGTAGAAATCAAAGCACAGTGGGAACTCACACGAGACAAATGACGACCTCAGGTCGATGAACTAACCTGTACACATGTCACCAGGGAACTGCTATCTGACGATATGTATAGTACCAACTAGCAGGTTCCCGGCGAGTCCTGTCCGGTGTACTCATAACCCAATGAGCACCTGTATACATCTTAGGTGATCCAACTGATACCAGTGGCTTGTGAGACCAGCCACCACCTCTCGTCGGGGTCTCGACTGTATACACTAGTCTACTCCGGAGTATCGATGCCCTGTCTCGAAACTCCCACGACTAGGGACCAGAATTAAGGATATGCTTATAGACTACCCAACTCTCACGTATATGATCGCCATCATACTGTTGGTAGTCAAGCAAGATCCTAAGGGCTCTGTCAACGTGTAATCGTGATCAGTCACCTGAACCTATACACGACTGATAAAGGCAAACCAGATAGCATACTATCATCTCGAGTAAGACTGTGCTACCGGTATAGGTCCTCCTCAATCATTGCAATCACGTACCTGCGATCCAATAATTGACTTTGAGGGCACAGTATCCAACAGTAGCTTCCTTAACCTACCAACGCCAAGGATCTAAGCCCTCACGAAGAAGCAGTCCTGTAGCTACCCTGTTCGGCTATCCCTGGCTGGTAGCTTCCCTACCCCACAACGCCAGGGATCTAAGCCCTCACGAAGAGGCATCCCTGCAGCTACCCTGCACGGCTATCCCCGGCCGGTAGCTCCCTTACCCCCACAACGCCAGGGATCAAAGCCCTCGCCAAGAGGCACCGGGCAGCAACCCTGCTCGGCCATCCTTAAGGATCCAAAAGCCCTCGAAAGAGGCAACCGCTTAGCACCAACCGTGCTCGGTTATTCCTGGCATCCTACCAGGGATCAAAGCCCTCGCCAAGAGACACCGGGCGGCAACCCCGCCCGGACATCTTTAGTAGGCCTCCTACGCCCCTCCCGCGCTAAAGATGAAAAGCCCTCGTAAGAGGCAACCGCTTAGCACCAACCGTGCTCGGTTGTACCTGGCACACCACCAGGGATCAAAGCCCTCGCCAAGAGGCACCAGGCGGCAACCCCGCTCGGGCATCCTTAAGGATCAAAGCCCTCACCAAGAGGCACCGAGCAACTACCCTGCTCGGCCATCCTCAGTAGGCCTCTCACGGCCCCTCTCACGCTGAGGATCAAAGCCCTCGCCAAGAGGCACCGAACAGCTACCCTGCTCGGCCATCCTCTGCAGGCCTCTCACGGCCCCTCTCACGCTGAGGATCAAAGCCCTCGCCAAGAGGCACCGAGCAGCTACCCTGCTCGGCCATCCTCAGCAGGCCTCTCACAGCCCCTCTCACGCTGAGGATCAAAGCCCTCGCCAAGATGCACAGAGCAGCTACCCTGCTCGGCCACCCCCAGCATGCCTCTCACGGCCCCTCCCACGCTGAGGATCAAAGCCCTCACCAAGAGGCACCGAGCAGCTACCCTGCTCAGTCATCCTCAGTTGGCTAATTACGGCCCCTCCAACAGCTAAGGGTCAAAGCCCTCGCCAAGAGGCACCGAGCAGCTACCCTGCTCGGCACCATCCTTAGCAGGCCAATCACGGCCACTCCGACAACTAAGGAGCATAAACTCGACAAGAGGCATACAGTCTATCAACGTCTTAGCGATCTACACTTCGACTCCGGGGCCATGGAGATACCATCTTACCGTCTGCCTTGGAACACTTGGCAAGAGAGTAGACTCAAGTCGACGCATAATCGCCAGACAAAGAGACGACACAATAGAAAGGCAGTCCCACGCAGATACAAGTGTTCAAACAACAAGAAGAAAAATATGCGTGCAAACAAGACTACAAGAAAAATACCTTTATTCGCAAAAGTTAAAGCTTTTACAAGGTATTGTGGGCTCCCCAGCCTTACAAAATGCCCGGAGGCCTACCAAATTCCCAAGGAAACAAATTAAAAGAAAAAGAAACAAAAGGCGACGGGCCTTAGGCCTCCGGGCCGGGCGCATCCTCGGGAAGCCCAGGGCTCGCAGCAGAGGCCTCGGCGTTGCCCTCGCCGAGTATCTCCACCTCAGCCTCGGCCCCGAGGTCCTCCCCCTGCTCCTCGTCCCCACGAGGATATTCGGTTCGGTGAACTCCGGTATCCGAGCCTTGACGGGGTCGAGGGCCTCATGCCAGATGGCGGTGGTGGCCGAGGCTAGGACGGTGTAAAATTCTTCCAATTTCTAGAAGTTCTCCACCGCTTTCACCGCTAAGAGGTCGGCTCGTTTCGCCGCCTCTACCGCCGCCCCCAGCTCCTTCCGGAGGGTGCTCACCGACTTCTTCATGGTGCCAACAAGCGCCTTAGAGTCCTGAAGCTTGGCCTCGGCAGCCTGGGCGCTTCGCGGAACCTGGCAGCCTCCTGCTTCGCCTCCGCCACTTCTTGCTTCCCGGCCCCGCCTCCTGCTTCGCGGCCACTAGCTCCTTCTTCCCGGCCACCACCTCGGCCTCGAGAGCGGCGACCCTCGCCGTCGCCGCTTCCAGCGCCCGCCTCGATCTCTCCCTCAGCGAGGAGGACTCACCCGAGGCTCGGACCGCCGGGCCTATCTCCTCCTCCTCCATCCGGATAGCAAGAGCGACATGGTGGAGGACCTGGGGAAACAAGAAAGGGGTCAGAAAAAAGAAGGATTACCGAGTCTCACGAAAGATGAAATGAGCAAAGTACGAGCACTAACCTGCACGGCCTCTTGGGCGATGGACGCCAGTTGCCCCTTCAGACTTCCCCCGGCGACCCTGCCCCGGCCGACCTCTCCATGTCATGCAGAAGGCTGTCGGCGACGGAGAGCCCCGAGGGCACCTCAAAGCGGAGCTCCCTATCGTCCACCAAGATCGGGGAGGCTGGGTCTTGTGGGGCTGCGCGGGGGAACCTCTTGAGAGCTGGCGGTGGCGGACTGGTCTCTGCCTCCGAGGCTGGGGCTTCCTGCCCTCGAGCCCTCTTTCGGGTCGGTGCCCTGCTGGACTCCGAGGCCCGATCCGCGCTTGAGCGCTGGTGCTGGACGGCTGCCGGAGACGCCGGGGTCAGCGCCTGACGGGAAGAGCTGGCCCCTCCAGCCCTCGACCCCTTCTTCGGCTTGCGCATAGCCGCTCGAAGGTAGCTCAAATCCATGGGTTCTACACAAGACGAGATAAAATGGGGTCAGCAACACAAGCAAAAATCAAAATAAATACAAGCCTAACTTACCGACGAACTGGACAGGGCTGAGCCCGACCCAACTAAGGGCCCGCTCAGAAAGCAACACATCGGCCCGAGGAATGGGCTCCCACACCGCCACTCTCACCGTGTCGGGGTCATTGGACGGTTTTCCCTGCCAGCACTTATCCCTAGACCACTGGACGGGTACGGCCCAGTCCTCACCTTCTGGCGGCCCGACGAAGAAAAATTTCTTCTTCCAGTCGTGGATGGAAGAAGGCAGGATGACGACTCCTGACCCGGGCGCGCTCCCCCTACGTTTCCTAAAGGAGAGATAGACCCACCTTGGGTCGTCCGCGCGAGAGCCGGGATGACTTTTGTAGATGAGAATGGAGGCAAGGATGGACAAACCGAAAGGGACCATCTGCAATTTCAAGCGGACCAGAAACCCAAGGAGAATCCTCCAAGAGTTCGGCACTAACTGGCCCGGGGCTAACCCGAAGTAAGACAGCGCTGCAGCGACCTCGGAAGAGAAGGGCAAGCGCATTCCGACCCAAAAGGATTCCAGGTACAGGGCAATCTCTTTACCCCGCACCTGATCTGCCCTCTCTCCTTCCTCGGCTAAACGCAGAGTATAGCCAGAAGGTATATGGAAGCGGGCTCGAGCGGTGGCAAGATCTCTCTCGTACCTCACCAAGGATGGCACGCCGGGGGCTTCCGCCACCTCCACTTGAGGATCTGCCCCTGACACACAACCACGAGGAGAGGATCTGACCCCCGCTCCCCGGGAAGACTCTGACTCGGTGGGAGAATTCCTAGAATCTACCCCTACGACATCTACAGACTCTCCAGAAGAAGACATCTAACCTGATTGAGAAGCCCTCGGGAAAGCAGAAGATCTGACCTAAAACGAGAACGCCAAGCTTACGAGATGAAAGATGAGGGAAATATGAAGAGAGATGGGCCCTGAAGAGGGCCCCACCTCTACCTATAGCCTCCGGCGCCCCCATCCAACGGCGACCGTCAACTCCCGCCAAAAACAACCCTTTACATTCGGCTACCCGGATCGCTCCACCTGGCGCGCGCGCATTGGACAGCATCCCATCAGAAGCCAGAGGCCTGCGGCCCGTCGCGTCCACCAACCAACGCTCGACATGTGGGCCGCCGCTCCGTCAAAAGTGCGCACGATCCGGCGCCCCTCTTTAATGCAGAAAATCTCGTCCTGATTCGCCGGCGTCATCCAGAAAAAGACAACAGACTTCACGGGGACATGCCCGGCAATATCTTCGGAAGAAAGCTCACCTCGGGTGACCCGGCAGACCACTCTCGACTCGACCCGTCAGCTGGTCGGGACGAAGGTGGGGGGCTAATGATGATGCTCGATATCGGCGATCTCCCAGATCATGACACGTGGCAGATAACGTATCATAGAGCACGCAAGAAAGGATCTACAGGGGCCGACCGGACCGCTCCTATGCCCGTCCTACCGACGAGGCTGGCTCGCCTCCGAGCCCCAGCACAATTGGCCTCCTAGGCCTCACATCTCGTTCCCGAGCTACCGCAGAAACAAGATGCCTCGGCCCTCCCGCTCGTCCGCGAGCTCTCCTACCGAGGTCATCTTCCTCGGTCCAACGACCAACCAACGGCACCACTTGCAGGCGTAACCGCCATCCCGCGAATCTCGCCATGCGCGAGATCTCCGCCGGCCACATCTCACGTTCCACGCCACCACGATCCCCCATTAACGAGCCTGTCTCGCCATTAATGGGAGGTCCCGCTCATCACGCGGGCGTGACGTCGGGAGCGTAACGGCCGGCGTGATTCTCGCGTCTGCTGCACCTACTGCCACCGCTACTTAAACCCTTCTTTCAGACGGTCAAGGTAAGCCAATTCTAATTCATTAAGCCGTTACTCTGCTCGAATTACCTTACTATCTTGATCGTCGGAAGGTCCTCGGTGGTCCAACCACCCCGGGACTTCCTTGCAGGTAGCTCGGTTCAATAACTTCAAACCCATTGAGATCCATACGCTTTAGGAGTCTACCTCCAGATCAAATCTCAGCCACTCATCGTCGCCATCAGCAGATCAACGGAAAACAACATCTGAAGGAGATTCCACCCTCCATCAAAATTAGAATGTTAAGCTCTAGCGTACAGAGATTAAAATCGCGTGTCTTGCAAACTATTATCCTTGAATCAAGTGGTTGCATCACTTGATTCAAGAGTGTGGGGAGTGACCAAAACATGTAATTTTTTGATTTGCATAAACATCATTAATATCATAGCTGGCCATCCAATTGGATGTCACCAAATGCATGTTTGGTGAGGCTCTCCGACAACGTAACCTTCAATTATGCATGGTTGTGCATAATAAAATTTTAAAATGATTTTGCATGAAATGACTCTGTTATAAGTTATAATCTCAAGGGGTGGGTGAGATTATTATTTTCCTCCCTTTTCGGATGTGATTCCTTTAGAAACCGAACCGGCAACCTCTGGCTGTGAAGAGGAAAGTTTTACTCAAAGGGTAGGAGCCCCCCTAAATGTAGCTCCAACCGACGGCTCTCACTTTAGAGAAAAAGGTTTTACTATAGGAGCTATGCCCCTTTTAAAGTGTGAGAGAGTATGTAGGGCACAAGTCATGGGCATGTAACCAACACAAGAGGAGTGTAGACCTTATTTATTGGAGTCGGTTGGTTCCAGATGGTGTACCGCCGAAGGATTTGGTTATTTCATGAATAGCATGTAGTATCCGATCAATGTCACCAAATGAGGTTGGATAACTTGTTTGATGCAGATACTTAGAAAGCAAGCCTTGTTACTGGCACTCGAAGCATTTCCTCCGGCTGGTGGAAGAGATGAAGAAGAAGAGTCAAACGAAGGTTACCAGTAAAAACAAAGATGATGACGATTCAAAGTGACTTCATAAATTTTATATGTTTATCCTGGATTAATGTATCACGCAAGAGTTTTAACTAGGGAATAAAATTGCCGCAGATAAAGAATCGGTGTGTGTGTATTGTATTTTTTTTACCACAACGAAGCCCAACGGCCCCGTGTGCCCCCCTTCGAAGCACTAAATGGGAAATCCCGGGTTCGATCCCGGGTCCCCCCATAAACTTCTATTGTCCATCACTGGGCTATGTGCCCCACGCTATATATTGTATTGTTGTGTTTATGAACCGAGCATATTAATGTATTCTTATTAATCAACTCGATTCTCCGTTTTTGTTTCATTCGATATATATTGTGTATGACTGTTTGATCTGTAAGTCGATGTACAACACCCCACGACTTGCGGGGAGGCGGAAATATGAAAAACGATCTTGTTTTAATGCTAAACATCGACTAACCGCATGAATCGAAGCTAAACGATAACTAACATGAAACATAGAAGTTCTATACTACTATGTTTAGGGATTATACTTAACGAATCGTGTCCTTCGTCTTTGCGAACTCCACCTCCTCCTCGGCCTTCTCGAAGTAGTAGACGATCCACCCGAGAGCTTAACTCCAAGCTTAGCCTCTAAACTTGAGGCAACTAACTTTCTTTAAGTGCTAATCAAAGAAGCTAGGTGATATAGAGTGATGGTTATGGTTTAATTAGTCTAACTAATCCTTGTACTCAATACATGAGAGGGGAGGATTAGGGTTTGAAGAGGGAGAGCTTGAGGAGATAGAAGATGAACATTATAATCAAGTGAGAATAATGAGTTATGATAATATATATCAAGCATTTCTTTTTATCAAGAAAAGAAAATAAATCAATTTAACAACCATGCTTGATAATATCTAGTGATGATTCATCTCCATGAGTCATTAAGCATTTATGATGCATTAATGACATGGATGAATCATCCATATGACTCACTAATCACATTCATTGTATATGCCACCTAAACCCCCTTAGTCACCATCTTCTAGAAGTTTCTCGCGCAATTACGAGAACGCCCCTCCTTTCCGCAAAAATACGGAAAAACTTTAGACTGTATAAATCCAATAACCGGATACCAGTAACTGGCTTAAACCAAAGCCGACTGGTAAAAACTGTCCGAAAGTCGTACGTGCGTAAACACACGTATGCGTCCGAACCCTTGTCATAAAACCATACGACCTCTATGTCGTTTCGCCCGGAGTAGGGAAACTCTCTGTGTGGGACTCTAGAGACTCGACTAGTACGCTGGCAGTGGGTTTAACCACAGACCGCAAGTGGCACTAGCTGTACGTAACGGTCCCCAGGTAGATGTCGATAAGAAGGTCGATGAGGAAACCCATCCGAACTCCTACTGAATCTGATGTGACAGTCTCCATACAGTCCGGTCTGTTCGTCTAAGACTATCGCATATCGGGCCTAGGGGGACGGCAAGCGTCAGTCCCCTAATAGCGGTATAAGTCGTGTCGGAGCGAAGCCCATTACACCCTAAGAAACTACTGGAACCTACCAGCAAATCTCGCTTGCCCTGGCCAGGGACTTTGCGTAATGGCTCTCTGACACAGCGCGATATCAACCCCCAATATCGGGAGAGACGAATCCTGTCTAACCGCCACTGCCTCCAAGTGCTCGGGACTGCACCCAACTGCTACGTGTTTGCACGACTCCTTTGAGCCGTGGTAGGGTAGCAATCTAAGAACAGTGGGACACACTCGAGGCGAAGTAGCAGTGTCAAGTCTGCGGACTATGCTGTACTCATGTCACCTGGGAACTGTTCACTGACGACTGGTATAAAACCAACCAACAGTTCCCTGTGAGTCCTGTCCGGTGTACCCGTAACCTAACGAGCACCTGCATACTATCTCCAGTACAACGTACTGACGGCTGTGGGACAGACCATCTCCCCAACTGGGATGAGAAGCGTACACACTAGTCTACTACGGAGTATCGATGCCCTGTCTCGATAACCCAACGACTAGGGACCTGAATAAGGATGTGCTTGTAGACTACCCAGCCCCCACTAGTGTGACTGCCATCACAACGCTGGTAGTCAAGCAAGATCCTAAGAGCTCTATCAATACGTATACTCACATATTAAGATAGAAAAAACCAAGTAGCATACTACCATGTTTAGCAAGACTGTTATATACATGTGAATATCCCAAGCTTCCATTAAGTAATATACAAACTAGTATGATACAATAATGGCCCCTAGGGCATATACACTAACAATCTCCCACTTGCACTAGGGCCATGTACTGGCATATCGAAGTCCGATGATCTCGAGTAGCCTTTCGAACTGAATCTGAGGTAGGGCCTTCGTGAATGGATCAGCAATGTTCTCTTCAGAAGCAACTCTCCGAACCTCGATCTCCTGACGATCAATGATCTCCCTGATCAGGTGATACCGCCTTAAGATGTGTCTAGACTTCTGATGGGACCTTGGTTCCTTCGCTAAAGCTATAGCTCCGTTGTTGTCGCAATACAGAGGTATTGGATCAACTATGGTAGGAACCACCTGAAGTTCTGTTAGGAACTTCTTCATCCAGGCTGCTTCTTTAGCGGCATCGCAAGCAGCTATATACTCCGCTTCCATCGTCGAGTCAGCAACGGTGTCCTGCTTGGAGCTCTTCCAGCACACCGCCCCTCCATTGAGGGTCAAGACATAACCCGACATGGACTTGGAATCGTCCTTATTACTCTGGAAGCCGGAATCAGCAAAGGCCTCCAACCTGAGGTCTTTTCCGCCGTAAACCAAGAACATCTCCTTAGTCCTTCTCAGGTACTTGAGAATGTTCTTTACTGCTATCCAGTGCTTCTCCCCTGGGTCTAACTGATACCGGCTTACCACGCTCAGTGCGTAAGCTACATCTGGTCTGGTACACAACATCGCATACATTATAGAGCCTACCGCAGAAGCGTAGGGTATAATAGACATGCATTCCCTTTCCAAATCAGTCTTGGGAGACATCTCTTTGGAGAGGGTGATTCCGTGACAAGCCGGTAGATTACCGCGCTTAGAATCTTCCATACCGAATCTTTTCAGTACAGTGTCGATATACCTGGACTGCGAAAGTCCCAACATCCTCTTGGATCTATCACGATAGATCCGGATCCCCAGATTGTAAGAGGCATCACCCAGGTCTTTCATGGAGAAACTGTGTGACAAGAATCCTTTGACAGATTGTAGCATAGGAATGTCATTTCCTATCAATAGAATGCCATCCACGTACAAGACGAGGAATACGACACTTCTGGCTACAACTTTACTATATATGCACGGTTCATCTGGATTTTTGATAAAGTCATATTCTTTGACTGTCTCATCAAAACAGATGTTCCAACTCCGCGATGCCAGCTTTAGTCCATAAATGGACTTAAGCAGCTTGCATACTTTCCCGCTGCTCCCATTCTGATTGAAACCCTCTGGCTGATCCATATAGACGCACTCTTCTAAATTTCCATTCAGAAAAGCCGTCTTTACGTCCATCTGCCAGATTTCATAATCATAGAAGGCAGCAATAGCAAGAAGGACCCGAATGGATTTGAGCATAGCCACTGGAGAAAAAGTTTCGTCATAGTCCAAACCAGGTCTTTGACGAAAACCCTTTGCAACAAGTCTAGCCTTATAGGTTTCCACCTGTCCATCTACACCAATCTTTTTCTTGAAGATCCATTTGCATCCTATGGGTTTTACCTTATCTGGAGCAAAGTCCAAAGTCCATACTTTGTTGGTGTACATGGACTCCATTTCGGTCCGCATTGCATCTAGCCATCGTACCGAGTCGCCGCTCTGGATGGCCTGCTGGAAGTCAGTAGGTTCATCATTATCTATGATGCAATCCTCTCTATCCCCATCTATGAGAAAACCGTAGTATCTCTCAGGCGGATGAGACGGCCTACTACTCCTGCGGAGCGGTGCGGGAATGTCCTATTCTTCTTGAACTTCCGGTTCTACCAAACTTTCAGTATTAGTTTGTGGTTCTGTAATTTCTTCCAGTTCTATTTCGCTCCCACTTGATTCCTTTTCTAAAAACTGATGTTCTAGAAAATGGGCATTACGAGAAACAAATACCTTTTGTTCCTCTGCGTAATAGAATAGATATCCCCTGGAGTTCTTTGGATATCCCACAAACTTACACTTTACTGATCGTGCCTCGAGCTTGTCCACATGCTGCTTTTTAACAAAAGCTGAACATCCCCAAATCTTTATATACTGTAGATGGGGTTTCTTCCCGCTCCACATCTGATATGGAGTGATAGGCACAGTCTTGGTAGGAACCATGTTCAAAAGATATGCCGCTGATTCTAGCGCATAACCTCAGAAAGATCGCGGTAACTCAGCATTACTCATCATGGATCATACCATATCCAATAGAGTTCGATTCCGTCTCTCCGATACACCGTTGTGCTGTGGAGTGTATGGAGGAGTAAGCTGAGAGAGAATTCCTTTCTCTTTTAGGTAACCTAGGAACTCGGCACTCAAGTATTCACCACCTGGATCAGATCTAAGTGTCTTGATACTTTTGCCGGTTTGGTTTTCTACTTCATTCTTATACTCTTGGAATTTCTCAAAAGCCTCGGATTTATGTTTCATCAGATAAATGAATCCGTATCTTGAGTAATCATCCGTGAAAGTAATGAAATAGGAAAAACCATCTCTTGCATGTGTAGACATTGGACCGCATACATCGCTGTGTATGAGTCCTAAGAGCTCGCTCGCTCTTACTCCATGTCCAGTAAATGGAGTCTTTGTCATCTTTCCTTTGAGACAAGATTGACAAGTGTCATAAGTTTGATATTCGAACGAGTCCAAATATCCTTCTCTATGCAACTTAGTCAACCTTCTCTCATTGATGTGACCTAGTCTACAATGCCATAAGAAAGCTTTATTTAAATCTGGAGACTTTCTTTTTAGTGTGTTCTGGACATTGAAAATTTGGAGTTGGTTTAAAACATATATACCGTTATTTAGTGTACCGGACCCAATCAAACCATGATTAAGGTGGATGTTAACAACATCTCTTATAAACGTGAAATCATAACCTTTATTTGATAACAAGGAAACCGATATGATATTACACGTTAAGCTTGGTACAAAAAAACAGTTATGTAAAACCAAAATGTGTCCACTCGTCAATCCTAGGTGATAATCCCCGACGGACGCAGCTCCCACGCTAGCTCCGTTAGCAACCTTTAGGGTCATATCACCTTCCTTCAGCACTCTACGGTTTCTCAGTGCCTGTAATGAATTGCATATATGAGATCCTGATCCGATATCCAATACCCAGGAAGTAGAGTTGATTGACAGACAATTCTCAATTACAAACACACCTGAAGTCGAAGCCACAGCTTGCTTCGGTTCCTGGTTCTTGGCGTTCCACGCCTTGCAATCCTTCTTCCAGTGCCCTTTCCTGTGACAATGGAAGCACTCATCCTGGACTACTACCGGTACCGCAAACTTTTTCTTTCCCTTCCCTCCCATCTTACTAACACCTCCTCTAGGTTTGGTGGCGGTCTTCTTCTTCCTTCCTTTGGCCCCAGCCTTGGACCCGGAAGAAGATGTACCGCTAACAAACATAGCGGGTGTTTCCCTTGCTTTCTGCAAGGTGCCCTCTGCACTCCTTAACATGTTCAGGAGTTCCAGAAGTTCAACTTCTTTTCTTTGAATGTTGAAGTTCAGGATAAACTGGGCGTAGGTGTGTGGAAAGGACTGAGAATAAGGTCTGTATAGAGCTCATTATCCAAAGTCGTCCCAAGGTCTGCGAGCTCTTCTATATAGCCGATCATCTTTAGGACATGTTCTCCTACTGATGACCCGACAGCCAACCTTGCTCGAAACAAGTTCTTAGAGGTCTCGTATCTTGCTATACGAGATTGCTCTCCATAAAGTTCCTTTGTATGGAGAAATATGGCATCTAGTTCCATATCCTTGTGCCTCCTCTGATGTTCATTGTTCATCGAGGCAAGCACGATGCACTTGGCTTTCGCGCAATCGAAATCCCAGGTTTTGCGGATTTCCTTATCCGCATTACTGGATTTAGGACCAGGGACAGCAGGTGCCGTAGCGGTGAGGACGTACCCCAATTTGTCATAGGTCAAAGCCATTTTGACATTCCGCAGCCAATCTTTATAGTTTGGCCCTGTCAGTATATTTTTCTCTAAAAGTAACTTAAGTCCAGTCATTTTCAGGGTCGCTGCAATTAGGAGAGAGAGAAGAAAACTCTTTAGCATGATGCTCTTACAAGTTTAGAGTGGTTTTTAGTTTATCTAAACTGGATGGCTCCCACTGTTTCTCGAATCCTTCCTCAAACCATAAAAGAAGAATTAGCCAGGACTATTCTCACTGTACAATTCTTGCTTAACCGTTCAGCCAGGCTAGTGTCGATACTTCGAGGGAGGTTTTCCAACGCTTTCGCGAAGTTCCTTAATTAAAGAACCTCTTTTCTCTGGGGGCGTAACCCCGCTGACACTTTTCTTGACACCTGCTTGGTTTATAGCATTGATCGTTAAGTGACGAATATCCTAATAAGTAGCATATACTCACAGTAGGATCGGGATCCAAATATCATCGTATGATAATGTTGAAGGAATGCTACCAACATTCATCAAACTCCAAATGGTATGCATCTCTTTGCAAATTTCAGTTTCTTTAGAAATTCCCGATATATGTTTTTGCCCCATGCTCTTATGACCTTGGCGTTAGGTCAAAATGTCATAAGTCACATGTCAAGTTCTACCCATCATTATCTTGTCAATTTGAACCCATCCGTATATATCCTTGACGTTCGGCCAAAATGATAATACGACTGTCCCAAACTAACTCATCTATCTATGCAACAAATGAATATCCAGTAGCTACCAAACACTATGCCTTGGCGTTAGGTCAAAATACATAGCTTGAATACTACTGAATACCCAGATGAAATGACGGAGGGCTACGAATGGTTTTGGCGAAACCGTGAACGTAGTGAACTTGATATAACCGAAGGAACCTGATAGCTTTTAAAAGGAGTGGTTAAAGCTCCACATTTAAAAATATCTGTTTTTAAAATTAACCGAGTGGTTTCTTTTAAATTGTTCCAACGATTAAACTTTTTGGTTTATTTTCTTTGCATTATAAATAATGCGTCCCATCATTAACCTATCATTGCAGAAAACAACGAAAATACAACGTCCTCTTATGCCATCCGCATTTGCCACGGGGTCCCGTCATCACCCGTTAAGTTACTTAACTAACGACAGAGCGGGGGCTGGGCTAGCGCGGGTGTAAAACATAAGTGACGTCTAAATAGCTATCATATATAGATATTGTACATTCGTCAGACGCAATAATAGGCATTCCAGATCACAGATGAACTTAATTGGATTTGTAAGCAATCCGTGTTTGTTTTGAGCCTGCAACAAAAGACGGATTACACAGTTGTGATGAATAGCCATTACCCCACCCAAGACCCCAACGGGTGCGGCAAACTACCCGCCCGGCAGTTTGTGCACCCCTCCTTGGGTCTGTCCTAGGAGCAAAAATAGTAAAATGAAATAATACAATGGTGGCTACAACCGCAACCTGGATGTGCCCCGCAAAATAATATTACAACAAATTACATTTACATCAAATGAATTAAATAACAACCCATCACATAACCCCGGCTATACATCACAACAGTCCAACACAGTTCATATGCACAAACAGATAAAATCCATTACAGAAATGTGCAACCCCCTGCCAACCGACATACCAGCAGTTAGGGGAGGTTTACGAACACATTATACAAACACAGATATAATCCAACAAGCAAATACTGTATAATTTCGATCGATTAAACACTTTTAATTTTGCTCCAATACTTCTCTGTAAATCTGAAACCTGAGCAAAAATTAAAAATTCCAGAAAATACCAAATATCCCAGAGAACCAACACAGGAAAATTGGGTTCCTGAATCGCCAACTCGGCGACGGAATCGCGGCGGATCGGTGGGATCCGCCGCGGTTCCGCGGCGTTTTAGGCGATTCAGGGGCCGAATTTTCTTGGGTGTTCTACTGCTGTCTTTTCAAGCTTTCTGAACATCCCTGAAAAATTTTTGGACTTCATTTAAAAAACGACAGAAACTTATGATTTCGGGCTTTTCCGGTTTCGTTTTTTCTGTTCGAAATTCATACAAATTTGCAAGTAAGTTATTTATTGTTTAGCGAGGCTCTGATACCACTGTAAGTCGATGTACAACACCCCACGACTTGCGGGGAGGCGGAAATATGAAAAACGATCTTGTTTTAATGCTAAACATCGACTAACCGCATGAATCGAAGCTAAACGATAACTAACATGAAACATAGAAGTTCTATACTACTATGTTTAGGGATTATACCTAACGAATCGTGTCCTTCGTCTTTGCGAACTCCACCTCCTCCTCGGCCTTCTCGAAGCGGTAGACGATCCACCCGAGAGCTTAACTCCAAGCTTAGCCTCTAAACTTGAGGCAACTAACTTTCTTTAAGTGCTAATCAAAGAAGCTAGGTGATATAGAGTGATGGTTATGGTTTAATTAGTCTAACTAATCCTTGTACTCAACACATGAGAGGGGAGGATTAGGGTTTGAAGAGGGAGAGCTTGAGGAGAGAGAAGATGAACATTATAATCAAGTGAGAATAATGAGTTATGATAATATATATCAAGCATTTCTTTTTATCAAGAAAAGAAAATAAATCAATTTAACAACCATGCTTGATAATATCTAGTGATGATTCATCTCCATGAGTCATTAAGCATTTATGATGCATTAATGACATGGATGAATCATCCATATGACTCACTAATCACATTCATTGTATATGCCACCTAAACCCCCTTAGTCACCATCTTCTAGAAGCTTCTCGCACAATTACGAGAACGCCCCTCCTTTCCGCAAAAATACGGAAAAACTTTAGACTGTATAAATCCAATAACCGGATACCAGTAACTGGCTTAAACCAAAGCCGGCTGGTAAAAACTGTCCGAAAGTCGTACGTGCGTAAACACACGTATGCGTCCGAACCCTTGTCGTAAAACCATACGACCTCTATATCGTTTCGCCCGGAGTAGGGAAACTCTCTGTGTGGGACTCTAGAGACTTGACTACTACACTGGCAGTGGGTTTAACCACAGACCGTAAGCGGCACTAGCTGTACGTAACGGTCCCCAGGTAGATGTCGATAAGAAGGCCGGTGAGGAAACCCATCCGAACTCCTACTGAGTCTGATGTGACAATCTCCATACAGTCCGGTCTGTTCGTCTAAGACTATCGCATATCGGGCCTAGGGGGGCGGCAAGCGTCAGTCCCCTAATAGCGGTATAAGTCGTGTCGGAGCGAAGCCCATTACACCCTGAGAAACTACTGGAACCTACCAGCAAATCTCGCTTGCCCTGGCCAGGGACTTTGCGTAATGGCTCTCTGACACGGCACGATATCAACCCCCAATACCGGGAGAGACGAATCCTGTCTAACCGCCACTGCCTCCAAATGCTCGGGACTGCACCCAACTGCTACCTGTTTGCACGACTCCTTTGAGCCGTGGTAGGGTAGCAATCTAAGAACAGTGGGACACACTCGAGGCGAAGTAGCAGTGTCAGGTCTGCGGACTATGCTGTACTCATGTCACCTGGGAACTGTTCACTGACGACTGGTATAAAACCAACCAACAGTTCTCTGTGAGTCCTGTCCGGTGTACCCGTAACCAAAGAGCACCTGCATACTATCTCCAGTACAACGTACTGACGGCTGTGAGACAGACCATCTCCCCAACTGGGATGAGAAGCGTACACACTAGTCTATTCCGGAGTATCGATACCCTGTCTCGATAATCCAACGACTAGGGACCTGAATAAGGATGTGCTTGTAGACTACCCAGCCCCCACTAGTGTGACTGCCATCACAACGCTGGTAGTCAAGCAAGCTCTTAAGAGCTCTATCAATACGTATACTCACATATTAAGATAGAAAAAACCAAGTAGCATACTACCATGTTTAGCAAGACTGTTATATACATGTGAATATCTCAAGCTTCCATTAAGTAATATACAAACTAGTATGATACAATAATGGCCCCTAGGATATATACACTAACATGATCTCTGTTATGAACAACACAATTCTAAACTGCAAAAGGCTGATTGAGGTTTAAGTGTTCTGTTCTTATTTTCTCTTTATATGACCTATATTGGTTTCAATAGTATATGTTTCAGAAATCTTTAAACTTTATTGTTAGTGGATATTTGATTTTGAGGGGTATTAGAACTATAAATATATTTGGAGTGCAGGCTTTTATGGGTGTACAGAGGCTTTCAATATATTTAGAGTGTTGGGCTTTTATAAGTGTAAACAGGCTTTCAATATTTTTCATCCGGAACGCTTAATTCTCTTTTCTTTTTCATGATGCGTGAATCTTTATTCCAACAGTGTTCCTCCTCTATGTGTGATCATGATTTTTTTAATTATATATATATTTTTAAATTTTCCTGGTTTTCACTTGGTATGATAGCACACATAGCTGTTATAGAGCTAATCAGTTGGGAACACTAGATATATTTCATGCTTATAGACTGCTCTTTTAGATGTATTGGTTTTTTTAGAGGAATTGTTAATATGTGTTGTGATACCATGTTAGAATTATAAATATTTGGAATGTCGGGACATTGGGAGGGCGCATAGGCTTTCGATATGATTAAGCTTACATCCAAATGATTGAAGCCTATTGGGGGAGTGTTCATTTATGTGTTACATTCATGTATCTCTCTTATCTTTTCAAATGTGTAAAATTCGTTTTTTGCATGTTGAGAAAGAGACAATGCTGTAATAATCCCAAGTGAGAATCAGCAAGAGAGTTGGAATAATAGTTCTACATCAGAAAGAATAAAGGATGTATATAGGTAGCAGATATAAATGAACATCCTATCAAATTGAATTGAAGTTTGTTGGTCTGTGAAAGATCAAGTTGTGATTCTCGTGATCAAAGTTTGCAAGCCGATCATCGAGGCGGCCCCGTCGAAGTTTGTCAGCGACGTGGATGGCAGCCATATGATCCTTGTGATTGAAGAAAACCCTAGATCCACTGGGAAAGCACAACAAGATTGGGGATTTGGAGATTTGTAAGTAAAATTTATTTTTTTTCCTTGCCAAATGTAAGTAAAAGTTGTCATTATTTTCTAATATTGCTATTACAACTCTTATATATCATAATTAACAAATAAAAGAATATATGTTAAAAATAAAAGGGTGAACATAGCATTCCGATTAAGTAAAGCCAACACAGAGGCTCTTTGCATTGCATAGACGTTATACGGGTTTTTTTTGGTGCTATTTGTAATGTATTGTTTGTCAACAATAGTTTCATGTTGGAATAAAGCAAAACCATCGGGATTGCCCAACAGTGAGCATAAAACTCACTTAAATAAAGAATAATTTGAAAAACTAAATTACAGGAATTACTCATATTTTTTTGCCTCAACGGTAAAAAATACCCATGACCTTTCAAAATCTGTATTTTGCTCCCCACCGGTATAATTTAGTCCTGAAACACCCTTAGTTAAATATGTAATTAAAAAATCTTTCTTTTTCTTATTTCATTTAAATATGATACTTAATTAATTAAATATTTAAATAAAGAACATTTTAGAATAAATAAAAGTTGAGGGATCAAACTGCCGGATTTACAAAGTTAGGGATAATCCTGCTGTTGGATAAAAAATTAAAAGTATAACCTGTAATTTAGCAATTTAAAATGTATGGTGATTTGAGCTACAAATGTAACTTTTAGCTAAAAAGATTTTCTTTTTGCCACAGTTCATTTATACCAAAAAGAAATAGAAACAACATAATCTAGATCGGGCAATATGAAACGCTAGAGAAGTCCGGGTTTCTTATGCAAAATGTCATCCTAAGGTTACTAATTAGTAAAAGATACGGGGGTTATTAGCCAAAGCAATATAAGCCCATAAAACCCTTTTCTCTCCCTCTCCTCTTCGATTTCTAGGGTTTTGCTTTCTCAAATCCTCATCTTCTCTCGCAAGCGCCAAAGAGGAGATCGGAGCTTCAATCGCAGCAGCAATGGCGACCACTCGTGTTCAACGTATCATGACCCAACCCATCGTACGCTCGCTCTTAAAACCCTAATTTTTCTGCTTTAAGTTTTTGTTTTGTGTTTCCTTCTCTAATCTGGCTTTGATCTTGCAGAATCTCATCTTCAGGTTTCTTCAGAGCGTGAGTGCCGATAAATCTTCTCTCTTTTTTCATTTTTTGTTATTTTTATGGTAATTTTGATGTGTTTGATATGTTTTTGATTTGAAACAGAAAGCTAGAATCCAGATCTGGCTCTTTGAGCAGAAGGATTTGAGGATCGAAGGCCGCATTATCGTGAGTTTTCTATTCTTTTGTTTTCTTTCTTGTATTTGATGTAAGTAAGGGAGTCAGATTTTGGTTACTATTACGGGGAGAGGTGTAAGTGGAGCCAAATATTGCTGGGCTTTTCTTCATCAATGGTTGAGAGATGCATGTTGGTAGGGGATAAGTCACGAAAAGCATGAAGTGTGGGATTATATGAACTACCTCCCTCTTTTTTCCTTTAGTGCCGCCTACGCTGAGAGCAGTTACTTGGGTTCTTTTGCTCTTTGTAATAATGTAACCACTTAATTTCCCTTGTCCTCGTTTCTCTATGGTAGCATTTATGGCAAGAAACCCACATTCTTCATCCGATGCAGATCGAGAGAAAAAAACCACTAAATCTATAATTTTAACGAACTACAGATTGTTCATTTACCTCCAATATCTTTTACAAAATGAACTATGATAGCAGTATGTAAACTATATTGTTTGGTTACATGAAATAAGGGGCCGGATTTTTTAAATAAAATTTGTTGGCTCAGTACATGTATCTGAAATTTTAATTCATTCAGGTCATAATATATACTGTAGTGACTTTTAGAAATTTATTATGTAATGCTTGGGTACATAACTTGAAACAGAGTGTATTTCTTTGAATGAAAGCATATTGTTTCCGGACTACTTTTGTGCTTATTAAGCTACTATTGTTATCCTGACTCCTTTCTATGACATATTTTTGTAGGGGTTTGACGAATACATGAATCTGGTCTTGGATGAAGCAGAGGAACTAAACGTGAAGAAGAACACGAGAAAACCACTTGGTCTCTCTCTCTCTCTCTCTCACGCGCACGCACGTACGCGCACACACTGTACATTCGGAAACAATTGATTCGTTCTAACTTTATATGGTGATGCTTAATTCGCTGCAGGTAGGATTCTGTTGAAGGGTGACAACATCACCTTAATGATGAACACGTTAGTGATATAACACCGGTCCCTTCCATTAAAGTCATTGTTTTCCTTACAACTAACAAATTGATCGTGTTTTCTATTCCAGGGGAAAATGATAAATCGTCTTTCTTGGTGAGGTTCTTTTCAGCTCTAGCTGGAATTATTTATATTTGGCAGTGAATGAAGCCTACATTATCATGTATCAATCTTACCTGGTCTATGTTCATGCCTGTTGAAGTTGTTTTCTATTTTTCCTCTAGTTGTACTTTCCAGCGTGAATGCAATGCTAAGGATACTGACATTATGAATATTTTAGGATGTGTTTGTTGCACCTGAAGTTGTTACTATAATACAGAAACCTTGGTATCTTATAATGTTACTATCTTATCATGTATCACACTATCACTACCTGATGATATCTGGCCTATGATGCTTGGACTCATAACTTCAGCATGTCCTTAAGGCCATGAATGTTCTCCTATGGTATGAAAGTCAATGCATTTTTTTATTGTAAAAAGCTCGAACTAAAAATCTATTATTCTCCCAAACAAGTATTTTGGTTAGGTGTAGCTCTCGGGTTATATCAGGGGACACATTTATTAACATTCGAGATTTCATGTTATAATAACTACTACAATTGTGTTATGATTGGTTTTACCTCAGTCTTCATTTATTGGTCCAACTATATGATGGGACCCAAAAGCTGAAATTCAAGCATATAGCAAATCATGCTCCTACCAGCATATACCAAGAGAAGCCTTCTTCCATCTTATTTACAGAAGCAACTAGCTTTACCTTATCTTAATAGAAGCCTTCTCACATTTTGTATAGTACCATCATAGTTTCTCTTTTTCACATAGAATAATAACTAAATCAAGGCTATACAAAATGTGGAAGTCACTGACTCATGATACGTGAAACTAAATTGGGAGCATGCACACTGATAGGTACGAACAAAGTCTTATAGTGGTAGGCTTCTTTGGAATGTGGGGATTAATGAAAGTTGCATAGGGTGAACCAGAAAACTTAACGAAGAAATAATTAGCAAGCTTTAAGGGTAAGAAAATCTTTAACAACTATTTGCCAACATTATGCGACAAATAGAAACAATTGCTTAATTATAGTATTGATTTTGGGGTCTGTATTTTTTGCGGTAATTGAGTTGAGTATTGTCCAACAAACTGTTTATCGATGACTGAAGAATAAAATATATCCTTGCTGTCATTGAGAGTTTTTGAATAGCTATTATTAATGCAAGCAACCACTGTCTTAAAATAAATAAACATATCTAACACATTGATTTTCTTACAAGTGCGGGACCTAGAATCTCTGCAGGGAATATTGTGGTTGTTTGGGCACGTGTTTGGGAATGAAGTTCTAGAAGGATTAAGATGAAATGAACAATGAAACAAAGAACAAACAACAAATATAAAAAGAAGAAACAAAGAACTAAATGACTTATGATTAGCTTTGCTGATTTAGCCGCTCTCATCTTCTTGTGGTTTATATTTTTGAGCGGCGTGTAGAGTTTTGACCATGATACCCAAATAATATAGGTTAGGAATTTAACATGTATCATTAGCTCCTAGAAATGTCAAACTTGAAATTACTTAAGCATTCACAAGCTTGCAGATCCACCGTCCATTGTTTCTTCTTTTCTTTTATCATAAAATGAACAGAAATACATTCAAACTAATTATCAACTTGAAAATCTTACCCAAACTATGATATACACCTAGGACCAATGTTTTAAAAGCGGAATAAAAAAGAGGATCGGTTCAAGGAGCTTGGGAGCTTAAGCGTTTAAGCGGCCGCTCATAAATCGAAAAATTGATGTTTTCATCAATTTTATTATTTTTGTCAATAAATATTGATTCTAATAGAGTTCTAACTACTTTATGTTCCTTTTTTGCTTGTAGATGTCTAAATTAGCATTATATAAGGCATAAACAACCGAAAATGCAAATTGTCAGTGAAGAAAATCCTATTATTACTAGAATATGTTTCAAAAATAAATATCGAATGTAACTGGAAGAATCAACAAAATTAGTTAAAAAAGCAACAAAATCACAAAAAAATATACCTAAAAGGTTGCAGCCCAAGACGAGTCGAGTCGAAATCGAATTAGAAATTCAAGGTCGAAATTTGAAAACTACTCGAAATCGGAATAGGAAAACCCTTAGGATTGCCCGAAATTGATTCAGATCTTGATATCCAGAAGCTGACCAGATCCAAAACCTTAATTTTTGAAGTTTCTAAACCCAAATCTTGAAGTTTGTTAAAGTCGAGCAGCTCGTGTTGAACATGCCATAGAGGAATGTGTAAAAAGAGGAAAAGGGGATGGGATTTTGTATTAATTGGTATTTGCGTTATTCTCACTCCAATAACAATACTTATGTATGTAATATGACCCTTATAAGAAGTATACATCAATAAAAATAAGTTATGTAATATCACCCGTTTAAATGGGATAAAGCGGAGCGGTGAAACCCGCTCCACCTTTTAAGTGGCCGCTTTTTAAAACACTGCCTAGGACTAGGCTTAACTTAAAAGATCCAATTTCAAGTAAATTGGAAAATTTTAGCTTGAGGGGTGGTACTTTCAAGATTGCTCCCCAAGCAGTTCTATACAAGGAATTTAGACATGCCACTATAGATACATGCATGCTATCCGATATGATCAATGAATTATATAGGATATTCTTTATACAATTCAATTATTTAATTATTGAACCTTACACTCCACGCATTGGTTAACAACAAAAAATCTTAGGATGATACTCAAGAAACGTGCATCACCTCTATATTGTGGATACATTGAGAGAACATTAAGATCATGCATTATCACATTTTATTCCATGTAACTTTTGCTTATGCATATTAGTGTAAACGGGGTTCGTAATAATCAAGGGTAATATCCTTTTTATAATATAAAAACCAAGATATTTTATGATATAAAAACTAATGCTCCTGGAATGTAATTCAGTATGTTTATGCCACTTTTTTCTTAATTTTGTTGGATATATTACCGTCTGTGTAGTACGATGTGAGATGTGACTGTGCCCTTCAGCCATGCACCAAGAGCCATTTTGGTCTCAAAAGTGCCGCATTTTCATATGGCGTTAATTCTCATGAATGTAATTTCGCGTATAACATATTGTTAACATTATCACATTTGTTTTATTATGGACATGTTAGTACTATAATCTTTTCCATGTTGCATTAAAAAAAATTTGATTTTTTCCCTAGAGAAACTGAAACTAAATTTGAACATCCGAAAACCATACCTTTTGGTTTGTTCGGTCTGGTTACTAAGTTTGGACCAAAATTTACTCACCTAAATGTGGGCGATTGGTGGGTGGGTGCCAACATGATGCTGCCAGCATAATGAATGCTAACATCGCTTTAAATATAACGCTGTGTCATTAAAGAGTATTTTAGGGAGATCCATGTATGCTTCAAAATCCTATATTGGTCTTAAGATTATTCACAACTTGCTCATACACTGAATGATATTCTGATAGGCAATGGCATAATCTGCAAAAGCTAGCAGACTTTGCATCATATTTGAACATGCCATAATGAATGCTAACATCGTATTCTGATATGTCTATTATGTCAAACTGTTTATTTAATAGAAAGACTGATTGCATGTAATCTCTATTGCTAACAGAATAGTATTAGCGACTCTTGTAGACCTTTTGTTTTATTTATTATTGTTATCTTCTTTTTAGCAAAATACGATTTATGGATGGATAGATTACCAAAGCTTAAGCATCAGTGAAAGGTATGATCCTCTTGGCTAAGATCTTATGCTATGGTGCTTGATTGTTGTGTTTCCTGAGACGGAAACACAACAGAATTGCTTGTTTGAGTTTCTTCATGCAGTATTTGTTGCTATTGCTTTCATTCAAAATTAACAGCAGTAGGACCTATGAAGTGAATTCTAGATATTGTAGAACTGAATGGAATAATGATGTTGATTTGGCAGCTGTTGTTTTGCTGCCAATACTTGCGCATTTGCAACATCTGTGGCAGTCTTTACTTTTACTGCAGTGCAGTTTATAGCTACGTTTAGTGTTTTCATACCATTTATAAATCATGCATGACAAGCCGAAATCAAGCAGGAAATCTTCGTCTTGATTCATTTACAGGTTTATGACTGAGATCATACAAAACTTTTGACTGGTTGCCTTTTTCCTTGGTATGTAATTTTAGTGTTACTGCTGGCTCCTTTCATTATTATACTGTGTTCTGTTTGAAATCTTGTTTGTGCTTCATTGTGGAGCATATAATTTGTCTGCGCAAAGTTATCATTGTTTTTCTACTGTACTTCCATTTTTTTAAAAATATACATCATCCGAAGAGAGTTTTGTTTCAGAATTATTAGCCACTCTCTCCCTGTTGATGTTGATGATATCTGTACTCAGGTATTTGTCTTTGAGTGATTGTTTACTTTACTGATGGTGCCTTTAATCATTTGTCAACCCCATTTTTAATGGAATTGTAGCAGACCATAATAATAAATTCCAAGTTGCAGCAGCGTGTGTCGTGATGATTGCTCTCCTCTTTGTGATGTTATCTTTATAAACATTTTCTACCTTATTTATTTATCTATCTCAATTATTCTCTGGGATTATCCTTAATTTCTTATTGGTTGCCCTTAGAAGTGAGGAAAAAGCATGGAAAAGGGTTTTAATGTGGGACCCATTTGAGTTTTGGTTTTCAATGTTGCCTTTGTTGTTGATTGGTTGCAACAACGTATCAAGGAAAATGTGCAATGATTTAGGCTGCCACATCAGCAAGCCCATGAAAACCATTTCAGAGGTTTTGAGAAGGGCCTGTTTGGTTGTACCATTTAGAAATCCAATTTGGATTCCAAAATAGCATGGTTGAAAATTTCTGGATTCGGTAATTTGTTGTTTGTTTGGTTTTGGATTCCTAGTATGGGATTTGTAGATGCTTGTAATTTTTGTTTGGTTGGTGAAAAGAAAGTGGGATTAAGATTTGAGGATTTTAGAGAGAGATAGATAGAGAGAGGATTATTAAATAAATAAAATACACGGGTCTATCTAAAAGTACAATGAACAGTGCTAAATCCTTAAAATTTTCAAGCATTCAAGAATCCTTGTTTTGTGGTAGGACCACCATAAAAACAAAGGAATCTTGTAAAACCAAATCCTCCAAGGGCCTGTTTGATTGCAGGATTTTTTTGGATTTGGATTGTGGAATCCTAGGATTCCATAATTTTGTGTTTGGTTGGGGGATTTGGATTTTTAAGATTTCTTTGTTTTTTATGGCGGCCCACCACAAAACATGAATTCAAAATTTTTCAATGGGGCCCACTTTCTTTCCATCTCTCTCTACTCAAGTTACTTTTCCATCACTTTAACACGATACATTTTCCATGCAAAACGAGCACAAAACATTAATCAAAACATTCCGACACATGGTTTTCCTCGCTTTTTCTTCAAAATTGTGAAAATCATTTTCTGAGCTGTTAGGTTTTCAATTTGGCTTGACACTTTCCAAACAGCCCTTGACGTAATCGGTTCGTCCCCTGTCGAGTGCAGTGGGAATGACGTGGCAGTGGGCCCCGCCTCCAGGAAATTTCAGTGGAGGTGGGACCCAACGATGACACGTGGGACAAAGGAGGAGGAGGAGTACAGCTCAGAGCGCGCTACTGTTGGAAAGTGAGTTAAGCATGCCTCATGCCATGCTAACGGATTCCTGGTACCCCGCTAGGGCGGTGACGTCACTGCTTATAGCACCATGGTCTCTCGCGGTCTTTGGAAATTTAACTTTTCCTAACCGACTGTTTGGACATATACAGAGCATAGTCACGTAATTCACGAATTATTCGCCGAGTTCGTGCATTTTTTATCAGCCGACTGAATCGCCGAATTAATCGGTCAGCCGAATAATTCGCGAATTATTCCCAAATTATGTGAAAAAGCAACGAATAAATCAAAAAACAGCAACTAATCCACAAAATCAAAGCGTGTCATATATTAATTTCTTGCTCGAAATCATTCCCGAACGTTTTCCGAACACTTACCGAATCTTTCCCGAATACCTGCCGATTTTTCCTGAATAGTTCTCCGAATCCGAATTTTCGATCTCGCCGAATTATACCCGAACGACGAATTTGTGACTATGATACAGAGCATATGATATGAAGCCTCAAAAATATTCTTATGTGACCTTTTTTGGATAAACAGCCCAAAATATTCTCATGTATCTCGAGACAACGACATCGAACTTTTAAAATGTCATGAATCTTTTTTGAATGTTATTTTTATTCAAATCATATTGAGGCTATTTAGTCCATCTATAAAATCAATTTGTTAGTGTTTGGTCCATCCATGCCCTAAATAAATCCATGAAAACCAGCACTTTTAGACAAAATGTGAAGGAGGCATCACATTTTTAGAGTTCAATAATGTTGTCTCTCAAACTTTGAAAGT
This sequence comes from Agapanthus africanus, assembly GCA_030015575.1. Classification (NCBI taxonomy): domain Eukaryota; kingdom Viridiplantae; phylum Streptophyta; class Magnoliopsida; order Asparagales; family Amaryllidaceae; genus Agapanthus; species Agapanthus africanus. Next base: position 390,845,303 of record JASDDO010000016.1, read on the forward strand.
TCGATGGTTATTAATTTTTATAGTTTTCCTTTCTATAAATGTGATTATAATGCATTGGATTCTTAGAAATATCGTGCTGTGTTGGTATTATCTGGTCATTGTCGAAAATAATATATTTAATTGCTTGCTATCAGCAAATTTTTCTTTTTTGCTTGTTTCGTATGAGATAGAACTACATGTGTGTTGCCTCTCTTGTTAATATTTGACCATATATATATATATATATTGCAGTTTAAATACTTGGAATAATTATAATCTAAAGCACACTGCTTAATGATGAAGATTATTTTAACAATCATAAACTTTGCCGAGTCATGTTCTATCTAACCATTACAATATGTGAAGTAAACCTAAAACTGGTCAAAATAAATGCAACAAACTTGTGAATCAACCACTTCTGTTAGGATTCATGTGAACTTTGTGACCATTTAGCCAAGTCGTTTACTCAAAGCTCTAAATAGCTAGCATCAAAAACTCAACATTGGAGAGAGATGCAACACGCTCTACAACAAACAATTGCAATAACGGTAATTCTATTTTTTAACCGGACATCTCATACAAAGCATGTATGCATGTCTGCATGGCTATTTAGATGCTTATACGGTAGGATTTATATTCGACATAACTCTGATCGACCGACATAGTAATGTAATACAAATAGAAAAAACGAGCTGTGCTAAAGCAATCCAAGAGAGCTCAATCTTTTGGCAAATTAAAGTTTGTTTCCCCTGGTCGCACAAGGATTTGAGGAGAGCAAATTATATTGGCTAAGGTAAAGCTCTTCAAGGTGAGCCAATCCTAAACTAGCTTAGTGCCCCCATTGCGAATTGTAAATTAATGATGGAAGTAAAGATTTTATCAAAGTACAAGCAAAGTAATCATGAGAGAGACCTCCACATTCTTTTCTCTCTCTCTAAAGTTTTATATTAATTTTAGGATCAATTGCACAAAACAACCCTGTAGTTTATCCTTTACAGTACTTATATCCCTAAAGTAATTAACCGGAAACAAACATCCCTCTGGCATCGATCGAAATCCTATAAAATGTTCGAAAACAAAATGAAACGTTTATTTGACTTACTGAGAATTGAATTTGAGAATTTTGGAGCAGTATTTTAGGGTTTCTATCAATGAACAGAAGTCCACGGAAGTCCACACAAGTTAGAACCACTATAACTTGCTATTGGTCTTAACAAAGAATTTGTGGGTTAAAAGCTAGCCGCCAACACTAGCAAAAACGTCTTCTAATCTTTATCCTTTAGCGGCCAAAAAAGTAAATTAAAAGCATATTCTTATTGCTACATTAATCGCATGCGGTAACAGCTAAGAAGTTCAAAAAAGCCTTATATATATTAATATTAATTCCTTTTATAAAGAAAATAAAAGGTAAGAGAAGAAAAACATACTCTACTACCAACAGCCTTATATATATTAATATTTTCTTCAATATATAGCATGAGGCATCATTCCATCTATACCAAGTAATAACACATTTTTATAGAATTTTTAAGATATACACAATTTCTCTTCTCATAATTAACCATTTCAATTCGTTGTTGTCATTTCAGCTGCATTTAGCAATTGATTGGTATTCGATCTTATGCTTGTAAAACTTCTCCTAGAAAAAATTCCAAGGATATTCAGTAATGAGACCGTAACATGTGCCGTAAAAACCAGTTTCACCTTTACCCCTTAATTTATAAATAAATACCCCCTAGGATCCCCTCTTCATTTCTCATCTCCCAAGCTCTCTCTCTCCTAAGAAAAATGAGAACAGGTGCAAGTTTCATCGACAATGATGCACCCTCAACAATCCATGGATCCCCATACCCGCCGCCGCCCATCGACACGTGGCGCTCTCCGGTACCGTATCTCTTCGGCGGCATAGCGGCCATGCTGGGCTTAATCGCGCTGTCTCTCTTGATCCTCGCCTGCTCTTACTGGCGCATGCAGCAGCAGCCCGAGGGAGGAGGTGACTCTGCCTATGGTCACCGGAACGGCGACGATAGTAAGCAAGGAGACCGTAACGTCGAGCCGGTGCCTTGCTTCGTCGAAGGCTTCGTTGTCATCATGGCCGGTGACGAGAAACCGACCTTCTTGGCTACGCCCGTTTCAAGCAAGGGGTGTGATTCGTTCGGTGGTGACGGCGGAGGTGATCGGACCGCGGGCGAGAACGGGCCCGGGCACGGCCATGACAGGAACCAACAACATGCAGTAGTGAACTAGCTAGTAATATATTAATCTTTAATAGGATATGTATTTGTGTTGGAAATTTTTTATTGTTTCGGGGAGATGTAAATTGTTTTTGAGTTTGATTTATAGCTTTGGTTTGGTTTCATGTGATGATCCTTTTCTTAATTTCTTTTGATTTTCATTTTTAATTGGTGTAGGTTATTAATTTTTCAGCTTGATTCGGAGCATTTGCTATTTATCAAAATTTTTACGGTCTTCATATTATTATTTTTCTAACAATTGCTCGTATATATATACACACACATGCACATGCATATACACAGACGGTAACAGACGGTCTTAGCAATAATATTTATCTGTGAGCCGAAAAGAGTGAGATAGTGAAACGGTGAGCTCCAAGACCTGCCAAAAATAACCATTTACAGGGCCAGAGATTCTACCTGCGTGTCTTCTTTGAGTTGGCAAATGAATGGAGTAGTTAGTGGTTTCTTTTAATAAATGTTGGTTGTTTTAAAAAAAGATATTTTGTAAATAAACTAAAGTTAAGGATGTCTTAAACAGGGTTTTCGAAAATTAGGATCGAGTATTTCTTTTTATTGGGGCCAAAGCTAAAAGTATTTTCTTTAATTTAACCCAAATATAATATAAGATAATATAAAAGATGATTAAGTCGGTTTTGATAATTGGATCCAAGACCTTTTCGCTGGAAAACAAAACACGTTATCACTTGAGTTAAAGCTTATTATTGATCTATTTATGCCATGTAAATATATATAGATCTTTTTTTTTGTTTATTAGGAATCCCAAGCTTTGATATTTCTAAAATGCACTCCTTAAACTTGATATTTCTAAAAAAGGCATCCCATTTAGTTTCAGTCTTGATTGATTAACACTAAAATTTTAATTATCCATTAAGTCTTGGTTCTAATTTGTAGTTCTCAACTGAAAGTTTGCTTTTGTTTTGCTGTGGTTTATTATAACACAAATTATGATTGAGACTAAGATCTACTTAATTAAGTTTGGTGTGGACGCTGAGACTTGTTGAAAGTTGAAACAAGAAACAGCAAAAGCCAACAAGTCTCTGTAAGTCTTTTCTTGCGTCAAGCTTTTGGCAGCAAGCTTCAAACTTCAAGGACCCACAACATCATAGTTCACGCCAAAATAGCAAGCAGAAGCAGCTCCATTTTCATAACTCAATTCTAGTGCTTATCCATTTAATTTCGACCAAGACGCTTTCAAATCAATGCACAAAACACCCTTGTAGTTTACGATGTGCGGCACATATAACCTCTCAAGCGATTTATTGGCACAAATACCCCCTCTGCTTATCGATCCAAACCCTAAAAGCATTACTCAAAAGCAACTCTAAACTACGAAAACAAGTTCTCAAGTAAAATTAGATGATAAGTTGGCTTATTTACAATTGAATTTGAGCATTTTTGAGAATTTATGAGGATTGCGGTCAATGAACACATGGGTGTTTGTGTCATTAAATTACTTGAGAGTGTATATGGTCGAATTGAATTTATTGGCACAAACACACCTTCTGCATTTTTTAACTCTATGCTTCTGGTGCCAATGCATTTTATAAATGATGTGACAAATCTAACCGCTATGCAATTAATGGAAATTGTTATAGGGTTATATTAGGGATTTCATATTTATGGCATTTTTATTTTTATTTTTTCTTATCAAAGCGAAGGTAAATGCCCCACGTTTCATTAAATGAAAATTTTAACGAAATATCAACCAGTCCAAACAGATCAAAGCGGAAAATAAAAGTCAACAAAGCTGAAAGGAATACATCAAAACACACCTATGGCATTTTAGATTTTAGAAAAATCGTATTCTCCTTGATAAGTGTACCGGAGGAAAAAAGAATTAGTACCGTGAGACATAGGGAGTAGCATATTCAAAGATTTCCGTAGATACAATTTATCTTGCTCATGAGCGTGTAGGAAAAAAATGTTCCTAAAGCAACTCCGTGGAATCCATCTCGATGTTGGATCTTAAATATATACTTGCTCCGTCGCTCGAACCTCTCCTGTATATTATATTAGTTTTGCAGAAGGTATATGGATATCGTTAATCATCGGTAACAAAAATAACAAACAGTGAAGTAGAAAGTCCATAAATTTATAAATCATCTAAAATTTCGAATTTCATTCAACATATATATACAGCTAATACAAGCAACCAAAAATTAAGGACCACAGCACTCACAAAACAATGGGGGGCCTCAATGCACAAGGTTATAATCTCAGCTGGTTCGAATTTAAGGGAGCATACTCCACATTGTGTCGCCGTCGATATCGTGACGTTGCAACTAAAAAAATGAATGGTTCTCACTGGCGACGAAGTGATTATGTTGGGAGGGAGAGTCGATCCACGGAACAGTGCTCGCGACAAAACCCAAATCACGCAAAAATACAATCACGCAATTAAATGACGAAAGACGATATAAATTAAAGTGCAGGAATAAGAAAACAATCAATCACAAACAAGATATATTTGTTAACGAGGTTCACCCACTGTATGGCTAGTCCCCGGCAGAGCGGAATCTGCAAACGTCTACTATACTTGAATCAAGTTTGCAAACAAGAACAACCTTAGGAGATTTCTTTCAAATTTCTCTATACAAATCTCTCTTGGCCTTTGCCTCTTGTGATGATACTTGTGATGGATACAAAATGCCCTACTCATAAGATGTGCTTTTATAGCACCTAGGACAATGTCACTATCTAACAAAGTCACCATCTTTCATTGTCACCACCTAACAATGTCATGCATGTCAAAATCAACACCTAACAAAGTCACCACCTTTCATTGTCACCACCTAACAATGTCATGCATGTCAAAAGTAGCACATAATAAAGTCACCATCTATTATTGTCACCACCTAACAATATCATGCATGTCAAAGTAGCACCTAACAAAGTTATCACCTAACATTATCACCACCTAACAATGTCATGCATGTCAAAATGTGGCACATAATCCTGAACTTTAATTTGCATCAATTTTCAACAAACTCCACATTGATGCAAATTCATCACAATCTCGACATTGTCCCACTTGGAGTATATTTTTTTTTGGGCTTGATTCTCAACACTAGTAAACTTCACATGATTCCGCTGCTGCTCTCTCCTCATCAAATTTTCATGGAGAGATTCACCGTTCTGCAGCAGAGATTCAGCTTATCTCTGTCTACAATTTTGGTGAACATATCCGCCGGATTCTTTTCTCCCGCGATCTTCTGCAGTGTCAACTCACTATCTTCTAATGCCATGCGTATGAAGTGGTACTGCACCTTGATATGCCTCGTTCGAGAATGATATGCTGCATTCTTCGCCAAATGTATTGCACTTTGGCTGTCACTCCACAAGATATTGAAGCCTTGCTTCTTACTCAACTTTTAGAGTAACCCTTGTAACCATGTCATTTCTTTGCTGGCTTCCGTGATCGCCACGTACTCAGCCTCCGTAGTTGACAATGCTACCACTTTTTGCAGTTGAGATACCCAACTCACCGCTATTCCCTCAACTGTAAATACGTATCTCGTTGTGCTCTTCCCACTATCTCGATCATCCAAGTAGTCCGCATCAACATAACCTTGCACATTTAGAGAGTCACCCCCGAAACATAAGCAGTGACTAGACGTACCCCTAAGATATCTCAAAATCCACTTCACCGCATTCCAATGCTCCTTCCCCGGGTTTTGCATATACCGGCTCACAACTCCCACTGCATGTGTAATATCTGGTCTCGTACTCACCATTGCATACATTAAACTCCCCACCGCAGAAGCATAAGGCACTCTTGCCATCTCGTCTTTCTGCTCTTGAGTTGTCGGACAAAACTCCTTCATGAGTTTGAAATGTTTTGCTAAAGGCGTACTCACCGGTTTTGACTTGTCCATGTTGAACCGTTTCAAAACCTTCTCGATATAATCGCTTTGCGATAACCACAGCTTCCGCTGCTTCCTATCTCGAACGATCTTCATGCCAAAAATTTGTTTGGCCGCTCCCAAATCTTTCATGGAAAACTTTTCAGCCATTATCTTCTTCAGACTTTGAATTTTCTCGAAGTTTGGACCCGCTACCAACATATCATCTACATAGAGTGATACAATGATATAGTCGCTATCCTCAAAAGTCTGAATATAGACACAGTGATCTGACTCACCACGCACAAATCCTGTCTTTAGCATGAACTGATCGAATTTAAGATACCACTGTTTTGGAGCTTGCTTAAGGCCGTACAAACTCTTTCGCAGTCTACACACCATAGTTTCTTTTCCCTTCACCTCGTATCCCGGTGGCTGCATCATATAGTTCTTCTCCACCAAATCTCCATGAAGGAACGTGGTCTTCACATCAAGCTGCTCCAAGTGCAGATCCTCCACCGTCACAATACTAAGGATCACTCGAATTGATGTCATTTTCACCACAGGAGAAAATATCTCTTGATAGTCAATTTCTTGTTTTTACGCATATCCCTTGACTACCAAGCGAGCCTTGTACCGCTTCACACCATCGGCCTTATCTTTTATCTTGTACACCCATCTATTCAGCAATACTTTTCGACCCTTGGGTAGCTTCACTAGGTCCCACGTGCGGTTCTTCTTCAAAGAATCCATCTCCTCGTCCATAGCTCGCTCCCATTGCTTACTAGCACTGTCTTGTGTCGCTTCTTCAAGGGATTCAGGCTCTCCCGAATCCGTGTACAAAATGAAGTCGGTTACAAGTCTTTCAGGCAGCCTCCTTTCTCTCGTAGATCTCCTCAGAACTGGCACATCTGGTTGCTGAACATAGTCACCGTCATGTTCTTGAGTCTGAACCTGCACTGCAGCTTCTTCCATATTTTGATCCCCACTTGTGGGCACCTGATTGTTCTCTTGAGTTCCGTCTAACTCCACGAACTCAGATACAACACCATCTTTGGCTTGCTTTTCTTCTCTATATAAGTGTTGCTCATCAAAGACAACGTTCCGGCTTCGTATTACTTTCTTACTTGTGTAATCCCACAGCCGATATCCGAACCCGTCTCCACCATACCCGATGAAAGCACACTTCTTAGATTTGGAGTCAAGCTTACTCCTTTCTGCCTTATCAATCAAAGAATATGCAATACAGCCAAATACTTTAAGGTGCGAATAATTGACCGGTTTACCCGACCAAATTTCTTCTGGAATGCCTCCATCAAGCGCACTTGCCGGATTTCTGTTGATCAGATACACAGCAGTATCGACCGCTGCTGCCCATAAGAATTTTGGCAGATTCGCATCCAAGGTCATACTTCGCACTCGCTCTAGGATCGTTCTATTCATCCTTTCAGCGATACCATTTTGCTGTGGCGTCCCAGGTACCGTCTTCAACCAACGAATACCCTTTTGCGAGCAAAACTCCTCGAACTCTTGGGTGCAGTATTCCCCGCCATTATCAAACTTTAGGTGTTTAACCTTCATCCCCGTTTGGTTCTCCACCTGCGCAATCCAGTGTTTGAAGATGCCAAACACATCGGACTTTTTCTTCATCGCGTATACCCATGTCTTTCGACTTATATCATCGATGAACGTCACGAAGTACCGATTTCCTCCATAAGACTCCACCGAGGCCGGACCCCACACGTCCGTATGCACCATCTCCAGTTTCTTGGTCTTTTTCGCTACGCCTCCAATTTGAAATCTGAGCGCGCTTTGCTTCCCACAAACGCAGCTCTCGCAAAACCCCAACTCCACCTTTTTCAGCCCCGAAAGAACCCCCTTAGCTTGAAGAATTTTCATGTTCTTCTCGCTGAGGTGTCCCAATCTTTTATGCCACAACGAAGTCTCCGAATTTTTCTCCGAACTTGTCGTCAATGCAACCGAGCCTTCGCTGCTCCCATTGAATGAGTACAACGAACCGCTTAGCTTGTCCCTTGCGACCACCAACGACCCTTTGGAAATCTTCCAATGAGAATTCCCAAATGTTGTAGTAAACCTTTCGTTGTTTAGCTGACTTGTGGAAATCAAGCTTTTCTTCAAATCCGAAATGTGACGAGTATTCTTCAATTTGATTTGACCACCTCCTGACGGTTGTAAGATGATCGTCCCCTTTCCAACGATCTTACACGATTGGCCGTTTCCCACCGTCACATGTCCAAGATCGTCCTGAACATACTCGCTAAAGTGATGTCTGCCTGAAGTGCATTGAAAAGAAGCCCCTGAATCTAGGAACCAAGTATCCGCCTTTGTGTTCTCGCTCGCCGATAGACAAAGACCTTGTTCCCCTTGTTCTTGTATAGACACTACATTCGCTTCCTTTTCATCCGTCTTCTCATCTGAGCCTTTCTTCGGAAGCCTGCATTCACTTCTTCTGCGGCCCTTCTTTCCGCAATTCCAACAGGCGCCCTGGATTTTTCCTTGAGATTTACCTCGGCTTTTAGACTTGCCTTTTTTCCACTTTCCCCTTTCCATTGTTCTGCCACGATTCGCCACCGAAAGTGCAGAAGTTCCAGAACTCCCACTCACGGACTTTCTTCGCATCTCATCGTTTAATATGCAGCTTACCGCATCATTAAACGTGAGAATCCCCGAGATAGAGTTGCTAACCGCCATCACTAGATTCTCCCAACTCTCTGGCAACGAATATAGGAACAGTAGGGCTCGAATCTCGTCTTCAAAGATGATTGAAACAGACTCAAATTGGCTTGTCACGCTATTGAACTCGTTCAGGTGCTCTATCACCGAACCATTCTCTACCATCTTCATGTTGAAAAGCTTATTCATTAAAAAATATTTATTTGATGTCGATGGTTTCTCATACAACTTCGCTAACATCGTCATTAGCGCTTTAGTTGTTTTCTCCTTTGAGATATTAAAGGCCACCTGCGGAGTCAACGACAATCTGATCGTCGCCAAGGCTTTTCTATCCAAAAGGTTCCACTCCTCATCGGTCATCTTCTCGGGCTTTTCTCCTAACAACGGAAGATATAGATCCTTTTGGTATAGTCAGTCTTCTAACCGCATACGCCACCAACCAAAATTATGACTATTGAATTTCTCGATTCTTATCTTATCCTCCGTTATCTTTCGTCTGTATTGCAGCAAACCCGACTTCCTCCTAGATCTGAACCAACGTCTTCAAAAACTACAATCTAAGAAAGTGGGGAAGATGACACAAGCGTCGTTACCCACCGTTACCCAGATTATAGAATCGAAGAACCCTAGGTTCTCTTAACCTTTCTCTGATACCAGTTGTTGGGAGGGAGAGTCGATCCACGGAACAGTGCTCGCGACAAAACCAAAATTACGCAAAAATACAATCACGCAATTAAATGACGAAAGACAATATAAATTAAAGTGCAGGAATAAGAAAACAATCAATCACAAACAAGATAGATTTGTTAACGAGCTTCACCCACCGTATGGCTAGCCCCCGGCAGAGCGGAATCTGCAAACGTCTACTATACTTAAATCAAGTTTGCAAACAAGACCAAACTTAGGAGATTTCTCTCAAATCTCTCTATACAAATCTTTCTTGGCCTTTGCCTCTTGTGATGATACTTGTGATGGATACAAAATGCCTTACTCATAAGATGTGCTTTTATAGCACCTAGGACAATGTCACTATCTAATAAAATCACCACCTAATAATGTCATGCATGTCAAAAATAGCACCTAACAAAGTCTTCACCTATCATTGTCACCACTTAACAATATCATGTATGTCAAAGTAGCACCTAACAAAATCAGCACCTAACATTATCACCACCTAACAATGTCATGCATGTCAAAAGGTGGCACATAATTCTAGATTTTAATTTGCATCAATTTTCAACAGACGTCGTAGATAGCCACGACGAGCTACCTGTAAAATGGAAGTGGTTTCCGAAATTATGCAATGTTGATCATTCGCGGATTTCGACAACCTTATCAGTATGCCTGTTGCTTTGCTATATTATTTTGCAGGAATATTATTAGAAATAAAAAAATATATATTTATTTGTTTTCAGAAAGCTTTCAAAATCTTAGTATTTTACATCGTATCTCATGATCAGACATATTTACATTAGAAATTTGTATTTTCTGACTCATTAATTTGGCCAACAAATTAAGGATGCATAGTTTGAAGCTTGGCATGTTAGCTTTGTTATCACATGTCTAACATATAACATTTGGCTGTAAGTTAAGGGTTCGGGGTTTTAGAGTCCTACTAGCTTACTGCAATATTAATGATTTTATAACGACTGATCATGATTTTCAGGCTGATAAATAATTACTTCGAAAGCAAAACGATGTAGCAATAATAGGCTAATAGCGACATACCGAATTACCTCTTGCTTACGTCAGATTACTTACGGAAAACGCATCACAAGAATGCATCATAAAAATGATTTTCATGGGCTTGGATTCATGGACATACTTATCTATTTGGACATGGGCCAAGTATAGGGTTTGCCATATATTTTGCCACCTTAAATTCAAGTACATTGTTAAAACAGAAGGAATTATGAAAAATAAAATAAAGTAAAATGCAATGGTTAAGATTATTATTTCTTTCAAAAGAGAGAGGGGGTACTACATTACCATTGCAAATGAGAAACTTGTTCACCCTAATCCATGATGATGTGAATATGCAATCTTGCTGCTCATCTTGTAAAGAAACCATTCATTCTGATTATTTTTAAATAGGGTTAATTAGTTGCAAGAAAACACCCATGCAGTGGCAATTATACCTCCTCCTCAAGCAATATATTGACATAAACACCCTCATCAACCAAAACGCATTAAAAATGTCAACTATAAGTGACAAAAATAATTGAATTTGAACGCTTTTTAGTGTTTTTAATATTACGATCAATGAGCGAAGGGGGCGTTTGTGAATAAATTACTTGAGGGGTATATATATGCGCCATGTAAACTAAACTATAAGGGTGTTTTGTGCTATTAACCCACTCTAATATTTATCAACCATTTCGAACCACTACTAGCTATATACTGCTTGCTGGATAAAGGTTGGTGGCGACCGCGACGTTAACTGCCGCTAGCTGCTTCCATGATTCAAAAATGAAAACGGAGTAAAACAAAATAGAGGATTAAATTCTAAACAAATTTGGAATAAACATATAATGCGTGGAGCCATAAAAAATGAGCTTACCAGCAAAAGATCAAAAGATAACACGTTAAAAATTTTCATGCTGAAACTCTCTTAAATTGGTCAACATTGAAATGCAAGAAACAGATATATTTAACACGCTATAAATAGTAATATTTAATAAATATAACATGATCGCTTAGCTCAGCCGGTAGAGCGCACAACTTTTAGTAATTTTTGCCTCAACATACACAAAATCTGGTGGACGTTGACCGCTAGTTTTCGCTTTTATCCCTTTTTCTTCGTAACTTATTGATTTATGATTTTTTTCTTCTGTATGGGTTTTTTTTCCTTTTGTTTTCTGGTTGTCACGTTCCGCTTCTCAAAATACGGAATACGGGAGGTGACTATTCCAGCCATGCTTTTACGGTTAATGAATAATCCTACCGTACTCACATTTCGGCTTCTACACTACATGGTAATTAGTAAACACAACACAGAAGTAAAGCAAACATATTACTAGTTTATTACATCAACCTTCATTGTTCACAATTTATAATAGTTCAACTGAAAAGGAAACTACTAACCAAGTGCGAATATAAGGTTACTTTAGGGAAAGCAGTGGAAGTGCTGAAAGTAAACCGTTTAGATCTCTGCAAGCTTGAACGGTAGGTCTGACTACTGAGTGGCATCCTCTCCAAGCTCTGAGCATGCATACTCAGGTCGTTAGGACAACGCAATAGCAAATATATAATAGTAATATAATAAAGCATGAAATGAAAGATGATATAGTGGAGACAGTGAATGCAGGTAATCAGTGTATCAATAATCAATGCAGTATATGATACATGTCCTTATTGGTCTCTAGGTCAATTGGAAATCGAACTGTGGAAAAAAGTGATCATGTTTAACGAGGGGCTCGTGCGTATCCGAAACTACGACCCGCTGTTGTCCGGGACATAACCCCATCGGCCGAACCGCTAAGTCCATAACCTAAATATATATAAGAGCCGTTGTTCAAATGATCATTCTCTAAATCGCTAATCTCGCCAAATATATGTTCCATTCCACTTCGATTTCTCTTTTTCCCCCGGATTTCAATAACTATATGTATTGGGCTAGTTGTGTATAAGTTTGCATCAATAACACCGTTTTATTTACTTTTCACTGCACTTTTCACTTTCACAAATCATTCACTTATCACTAGCGTAATTAACACAATTAATCCAATACCACTCACGTTCGACAATGCAATATTCGCTAAGAATCAATAAGAGTGTTAATCCGATACCACTCACGTTCGACAATGGAATATTCGCTAAGAATCAATAAGAGCGTTCGCTATCACTAAAGGTATCACGGTCGGTTAAATATGTGAATTATGCCAGTAATCAAGTCATGTATGATATGAATCACAACATGCATTATAAATTCAAAAAAACAAATTAAATCGTATTATCGTAATTAGCCGAAGTAATTAGCCGAAATAATACAAAAGGGAGTAGAAAATAAACTTAAAAATCAATCCAACAGAATTAATTTCAGGTCAATCGGATTTCAGGTTTGCAAGTTACGATCATTCCATTTTAAATGTTCACTACTGCAAATTCAATTTCTGAACTGAAAGTCCATGTCGTAATAAGTTTTGCTCCATGTTGGGATCATAATTAAGCAACGCTGCAGTTAGATAATATTTAGATTTATCTGTTATGTTTCCAACGCATCAGACGGATCAATAATATCCGCTGTATGCAGAGAAATATGCACTGTTTAAGGTTAAGGTATACAATCCGTCTCTGCAGAAAACTGCAGCACATACCAAGGTTCAAAATACCTTTAAAATAGCCACAATAATCAAATTAAATTAAAACACCACCTATATTTAGCCAACAGGATTATCTTCGCAACGATATATGATTCCGCATATTTTCGTTTCCATACAGAGATATACAGGCAATTAAATTCAGGTGTCAACATGAAATACTGCTCTGGATTGCAATTCAGAGCCGTATTTCTATTTAGTATTCGTCATTGTGTTATAGCAGCACTAAAATATAAAACACAGAGAGTTCTAGTTTATTGAGTCGGCTTCGAGCCCTAGAACATAACATTCCGGTATGTATCTAATTTACTATGATTTTCATAAGCTACATGTGCGGGGAATTTCTGGGGTATTATTTCATGGTGTTAAATTCCGTATTTTTACCCCAACTTCTTACGTGTTATTCATTATCACTAAAGAAAGCTATTAGTCATAAATTCTGCCATTTTAACAGGGTTTTGTTTTAAGATTTCATATTGAACACTCGACATTTATATACGAGTGTCGGTCTAAACAATTAATTCATGTAAAATTCTAAAATGACATCCACACGATTGATAGACCCGAGACGGGTTCGATTCAATACAACCAGTCATGATGGCTCAGTGTATAGGTGTTCGATTTATAATTTAACTTTATATCGATATATAAATGTATATCCCCACACATGTATATACGCATATCCATCCATAATTATTTAAGATTAGTACTAACCTACAAAATTAATTGTATGAGTAGCCAGAGATGAGATTTATCTTGTCTGGAGACGACGGCTGCGGCGACTACGGATGGCATGGGCTCAATGCAGGCACGGGATAGACACGACACGACACGGCGACACCAAGGCTCGTGTTTGTTATAGGCTCGGCTCTGGTGAGAACTTGGGGAAGAGAGAGCTCGGCTAAACGCAGAGACGGTGACAATGTCAGCTGAGGAGGCGGCGGCGGCGGGTGCTGATCAGGCGGCGGTGATCTCGGTGGTGTTGATGTGAGGTGATGGAGGAGGGGGTCGCATAGGGTTGCAAGCGATGGTGGTCGGCGGTGAGATGCGGTGGTCGGGGCTAGGTTGGCAGCGGTGGTCGTGGAGAAACCGGAGCGGGCAGTGGGCTGGAGCTCGGAGGCAAGGAGATGGGTTGAGAGCTCGGTTGAAATCGGAGAAGAAGGAGATGGTCTCGGTTGGTGGAGAGGAGGGGATGAGGATGGCTCCGGTGGTTAGGGGCTCGTCGGCAGTGCTGGGTGCAGTGGGTCAGGTAAGGGCTAGGATGAGGGTTCGCAGGCTTGGGCCGGGCCTTTGATTCGGGGATTTTAATTTTGTTAGGGAAATTAGAAAAGATTAGGATTTTGGGTTTAGTGTTTAGGAATTAAATAGGAAAATATAGAATATTCAATTGGGATTTAAATGGAAAATTTTTGGGAAAACTTATTCAAAAACGGAAAGCATACAAGTAACTGAGGATTTACGTTTAGATAATGCAGCATCTATGGAAGCTTCGAGTGGAATATCATAACACAAATAATTTGGGGCATGTTTGCAGATTATATCTCTCTTTAGTTCTTCCTGAGCCTTTATTATTTCAGCTTCCAAAAAATTTCTACTTTGGCCAACATCATTAAAATATTATACCTTATTATTGAGTCTCACTCAATTTATTACCAGTGGGGTGGTCATTTGCAGCATCACTATCTATTGGCCTCCCATTGATAACCGCATTTCGCTTTCCACCATTGCATAAAGAATAAGCCAAATAGTTCTTATATAACGATATTTACCATCATTTTTCGTCCGATTTTGAAACCATCTGTCAATATCAATTCGACAGTGAAAGAACAAGCCAAATATGCTTTGAATTCGGTACAATTATGAAATAGATGATGCATCAATTCTTGTAGATTGTCTCCACACATGATACATGCCCCCTCGATATATATTCAACCTCCTCTGCCGTAACTAGTATGATGTCCCTATATTTTCTTGCGGAGACCGCTATAAGAACTAACAAGCACGGTAGCTAACATTCAGCATCGTGGAAATATTTTCTTTTTCAATAAAGAGATGGACTAAAAATTAGGAAGGACCGTCCCAATCCCAATCCCACACACACAGAAAAACAGAAAAAGAAAAAGAGATCTACATATTATTTACCGAGATGGTTTGATATATTCTATTTCCATTTTTGAAACTAGTATATTGCATGTGCGACGTACGTTTGTATATTTTGACAATGATTTTGAAAAGGTTTTTAAAGAATTAGTTGGAGAGATGAGAACATGAGAATGGGGAGAATTACAAAGATGATGAGAACCTAAAATCTTTCTGTCGTGCGGAGTTTGTTATGGATGAATAGTAACAATAATCCCAAAAACCTTTATATATATATATATATTTTTAATCTCAAGTATAATAAAAATCAAAATTACCAATTTTTGACACATCAACATTAATGACATGACAGAAAATTAAAAAGATTTATTTTGCTCGTGCTCCGTACATCCCTCATTTAGTATTAATATAGTAGAGCCGACGAGTTAAGACTAGTATGGGGTTGTTTGGTTGCAAAATTTTGGCTGGATTTGAGAAGAATTGGGGGACAAAACACTATAACAAGTACAAAATCCAACAAGTAAAAATTTGAATTTCTTTTTTGTTTGCAATGATTTAGAATATTAAGTTGGAGCCTTTTAGAATAAATTTGGAAGGATTTCGTCCAGTGTCATCATATAACCAAAAATAATTCTAGGTTTATCACCATCTCTCTTATTCCATATTTCTATCATAGAAGCCAATCAAAAGATCTGAAACCTACAAACTTACCTAGAAGACAACAAATTGGACAATTTTTTTTAGTTTTAAACCAAACAGGCCCAAAGTCCACCTATTTTAAGGATCTACATGTTATTTACAAATTGAAACAAATGAATAGATGAAGGCTGAGAATGTCATGAGCTTTTGGAATTGCAGCTTTTCCTTGAATGGTATGTTCCGAATGCTTTGCCTTCTCTAGTTTGGTCCAGTCTTAAAATAATCATTTATTACAGTTTATGGATTAAAAGAAATTCAAATATTTCAAACGACACTAACATATCATCAGAAGGAATGATGTTTAGAATTGAATCTCTATTTTTATTTATGGGCATTTTCAACACCATACAAAATGAATGATAGGTTGAACAAGAAATGCAGCTGTTCAAAAATACCGAATCGGTTATGAATTTTTTTTTATTTTTGTGTTACTTTCTTCCTATTTTGTGCTATTAGTAGATGACTGTGATGCACTTGGTTTTTTACTTCTTTTTTAAAAGAAAAAACTAACCCTTTTGGGTTCGAATTTGCAAACTCTCGTATTGAAAGAAAATTGATACCAATTAGGCTAAGTCACATTGGTGTGGTTCTTTTATTAATATACTTATGAGATGAGCGAGCTGCGGCTCAACCTTTTTCATCAGAAAAAAAACAACAACAAATGAACAGATGAAGAAAGCGGGTCCCCGTCTTTTAAAGAGTATGTGTTGATGTTTAATCCTCTCTGCTTTCAACAGTCATGTCTTATGAATTATAAAGATCATTAATTATCATTTTCTTTCTTTAAAAAACAGCTATATAAACATTATCAGTTTCATGGGATGACATTATAGCAAATAGTTATAAAGAATAAACATTGTACCACTCCTATCATTATCTCAAGATTTAGCACCTCCTACTAAGACGACAGATTCAATCGTTGATACCTATAAATGGATTACAAAAAAGCAAATGAGAACCAGCAGCAAGCATCATTCCAAAGGAGAAACTTGTATTTCTGTTGTGCTCGAAATAACTTATATATTTTTTCTGGTTCTAAAATTTATTTTTTTGTATATATATAGGGATAATCCAGTTAGTTTTAATGCTATAGTTCCACTTGTGGTGCGAAAGCTTAAGTTCAAAATTAGATTAAAAAATGAGCCGCTGCAAAAAAAAAAAAAAATAGAGTTATTTTTCTTGCAATACTAAGAAGCAAGTACCTCAATATACAGCAGCGCTAGAAATACAAAACGATACTAATCTTAATGGAAAAATAAGAAAAGGAAAAAGGGAAACAAAATATATATAAACTTACACTAACAAACGAACCGCCCCCGCCAGAAACCGGGTCGGATCCTAAAACGACGGAACGACCCCGTACCCACCATCCACCATGATGGCCGCAGCGGACGCGTAGATGAGGTCCGCAACCGGATCCATCTCGACCCGCTTGGCGAAGCGCCCTTTGATCCGCGGCCGAGTCTCCGCGTACGCCTTCCTCGAAGCGTAGCGGATCGTCTTCTCGAACCTCCGACTCTTCCGCTTCTCTCTGTATCTCATCACCCTCGCCTCCCGATCCATCGCCGCCGCCGCCGGATTCGCCGCCGATCCACCGTACGGATTCGACACGTCGCCGATCGAGGCGCCGCCTCCGTTGGGGACCACTCCGACCTCCGACGAGGACATCTGAGGAGCAGAAAGCGAAAGAGGTAAGCAATTTGATATCTGTTTTTTTGCTGAGATTTGAAATTAGGGATCCAATTTTTTCGCAGATCTATAGTTCGATTGCTATTATCTTGCATCTTTTAATCGGACCGAGTGAAAATTTCAGGAAACTGGGGTAAAATTTTGACGTATGAAATAGAATTGATCTAAAGCTCATGAAATATAAGTTCAATTATTCATAATCATTTGAAAATTATAGCGGATTTAAGTATTAAATTTACTAAATCACTTTTACTAAATTTCTTCGAATCGATTTCAAGAAATTGGCAAATTAGTTCGATTTGGCTAAAATTTGAAATCAGGTATGTATTACAGTAAAATACCCTAAACTGCTGTGTTTTTTCACCAAAATACCTTAAAGTTCTTGAATTACAATAAAATACATTAAATGGTATTTTTGAGTGTATCTTAAGGTATTTTACTTCGATAAAAAAATTTAAGGTAATTTAGTATAAAAATAATAATAGTTTTGGGTATTTTAGTGTAATTTACCTTAAGAATTTAATGCAGGAATTTATGTTAATCTGATGTTTCTGCTCAGATCTCGAACTCACCAAATGTAACTTCCATTTTCACCAATTTGCGATCTGTCGTGGATCTACTGTATTTAAAATCCCCTAATAAATCCCTATCATGCTTTAAATCACTGAGTTCTTATGGTTAATTATGTAAAATATACTGTTTGATTTGTGTAAATTTGTAAATTAATCAAGGTAATTCGATGATTACGCTGTGGCTCAACGAATGGCCATTGTACGGGCCATAAGACGCTTTGCCAAGCGCGAAATCGATTTCCACGGCACCCTCAGCGGCCACCGCCACCATCCCCATCGGAGGCACTGCGCTGCCGAATCCGCCGCCGGCTCCGTTCGTCGCCGCCGCAGCTGCCTTTCTCTGCACCGGCACCGAGCTGTCCCCATACTCCAGATCCAGATACGGGTCCACATCCACGAAGAAGTTCAGATCCAGACCCGCATCCATCATCCCTTTCGTAGCGTTCAGGAGCGGGATCGGGTCCGGGTCCGCATCCTGCACGATCCACGTGGCGGCCTCGGACGCGTTCTCCTCCTCGTCCCCGAAGTTGAACGCCGCAGCCGCCGGCGGAGGCTTGGCCGCCGAGGAGGAGACGGGCTCGAAGAAGGGGACGACGGGGGCGCGCTCGTGGCGGCGGGCGAGGGGGTTGGCGGCGTGTATGTCGGCGTCGCAGGTGACGCAGAGGGTGGCGGCGTCGGCCTTGCACGTGACGCAGGCGGGGGCTTGCTCGCAGACCTCGCAGAGCCAGACGCGCTCGTGCCCGGCCGAGTGGACGCTGGAGTCGCAGGTGTAGCAGAGGTAGGCGGCGTCGGTGCGGCAGAAGAGGACCGCTGGCGAGGCCT
The DNA here is from genome assembly GCA_030015575.1 of Agapanthus africanus. NCBI lineage: Eukaryota > Viridiplantae > Streptophyta > Magnoliopsida > Asparagales > Amaryllidaceae > Agapanthus > Agapanthus africanus. The sequence goes on from JASDDO010000016.1 coordinate 390,864,277, forward strand.
TGCACGCGTCGCAGCGCCTGGCGTTCAGGCCCCAGTACCCCCGCGCTTCTATCGCCATTCGAAACAAACCCAAAACCTAATTTTTTTGATAAAAAAATCTCACTGCTTTCTATGAGGTTTTTTTTCCTGCCTTTCTTTTTTGGGTATGATTGGTGTTCGATTTCTATTGGGCTGTGGAGTGAGTTTAATGAGGGGGAGTTGGGGGAGGTGACGGTGACCGCGGGGTGACGTGGACATCTAGAAACCACTTAAAATTCGTCTATTGGGTTATTTATGAGAAATTGCTGATTTGCCACTTACAGCTGTCCTCTCGTGAGGCCCTATGTGGGGCCCAGCAGTAGTAGAGATTGATGGGGGCGAAGCGGGAAGAGAGAGAGAGAGAGAGAGAGGAGTTCGGTCTAGGTTTTTGTTTTTAATAGCTTGCTTAATTTCGCTTTCCCTAATTATTAAAATTTAGCTTGATTTATAGAATTAGTTTCCACTACCAAAAGAATCAAAACTTGTTCAAAGTCTGGCTCCTCTTAATTTAAAAACATGGATTATATTAGCTGCATCAGTACAATTGAAGGGAAGCTGTTTGTCACGCTCCGTTTTTCAAAACAGAGAATACGATGAGTGACTGGACCAGCCATGCTCCTACGATCAAGGAAAAATCCTGTTGTAGTCACATTTCGGTTTCTTGTAGTACATGGTAAGCAGTAATCTAACACCGATAACGAGATATACATTCGCTAAGTCTATCACATTTAAACGAATAAGAGTGCAACAGATACAACTAAAAGAAATAACGAATCAGACAGCGATAGAGGAAAGATAGCTCTGACGTCGCTGATCTAGATCTCCGCAATATTCTCGAAGAGGGTAGATCCTGATCGGGGTAAGTCCATTTTCCGCTCTGAGCATGCATACTCAGGTAGTCAGGACGACACAATATAGCAGTATATAATATGTGCAATAATAATAAACACGAAGTAGCATGCATAAGATAATGTCGTGAGCATGAAATAACAAATAACAATAAAGCATGTGTATCAGATCAGTAATTAATGCAATGTCCATGTCATTAAACCTATCAGTCTATAAGTCTTAAGGTCCATATCACTAAACCTATCGTTAGTCCGAGTGTGAGTGTCAACCACATCAGGAGTATTCCTAACCCAAGGTTAACCCCCATGGATAAGGAAACACGGGCCCGAATCATGATCAGTAACAATATCACGAAATCATGAAATATATCGTTCCAGCTCGGTATCACATCAACACGAAATCACGAAATATACATGTTGGATATGTATGCCCTAGAGGCAATTATTTTATATATATAGTGGATACTTGGACATATGTATGTAGATAACAATCTTGCTCGATATGATAATATGCTATTTGGTTTATCTTTATCATAACATATGCATATGTTTTACTTGTTATTACGTATCGTTGATATATATTGATAAAACCCGTAGCATTATTGCTCGACTACCAACGTTATGATGGCGATCATACATATAGGGGTTGGGTAATATGTAAATCCCCTATTTCCTTATATATATATATATTTTTTATTTTTTTCAGATTTTTCCTTGAATTTTTGCATATTTTAAAATATTTTTTATTATTTTATTTATTAAATTATTACCTAAACCTAAACTTTAAAAATCCTAACCCTACCCAACCCCGACCCGACCTGACTCCCTCTCCCTCGTCTTCTTCTTCACTTCCCATTCCCGCCACTTCTTTTCCCCAAAGTTTCCCCGACGACCGCGCCCACCTCCGCGAGACTCGCGCCCCGCTCGCCAACTCCCCCGAGATCACTTCCCCTAAATCCTCACTTCTCCCCTCTCTCTCCCCCTCACCGACGTCTCCGCAAAGACCCGTTCCCCCCCACGACCTCATCCTCGCCACATCTCAACCGCCTCCGAACTCTCGCAGCTCATCCCATGTGACCCCCTCATCTCTAACAACTTGAGCTCTCTCTCTCCCTCCCTCTTAATCTCTTTCTCTATCTCTCGTTATCTCTCTCATTTTCCCACTGCAAACTCCACCACTGATTATCTCTCGTCGCCAACCCCATCTTCCTCACCGCAGTCACCTCTTCACCACTATCGTCTCGACGCTGACGTGCTCCTCCAACACCGAGCCCTCATCCCCTGCGCACCAAGCTCCAACGCCCCCGAGCACGACCACCTCTGCAACCACCACGTCGCTGCCGCAGCCCCTCGCCACGACCACCTCAGGGGACCACCGACGTTTTCGAGCTCCCAAGCCGACCCGACTCCATTCCCCGGAGCTCCACCTTCACAGCCGACGAGCTCCTCCTCCTTCAGCTCGAGCCCACCAATGCCATGAACCCACTGCCACCTCTCCACCTCTATCGACCCACCGAGCCCCTGCATCCATCACCGCAGCCACCACCAGCTCCACTTCACCGACGAGCCTCGACCTCTTTGCCTCCTCAACTTCATCTCCTCACCCGGGTGCGTCCCACCTCGCTGCAACTTCCACTGGAGCTCGACACCGCTGACGACACCTCCATCGACTTTACGACGCCTCACCCGAGCCACTGCGAAGCCGCCGGCGACCTACTGCCTCGCTGTCCGCCTCGACGCCCATGCCGATCCTCCCCAAGTCCTCACCGGAGCCCGTGCCCATCGCGCGCGTATCGTGCCGTGACGTCTCCGTGCCTTGGTTGTAGACCAAGTCCTCGTAGTTGCCGTGCTGCCACCATTCGTCGTTGCCGTGCTGCCACTATTCGTCGTCGCCATCCCGACTATCGAGCCATCGCTAGGCAAGTGAACCCCTCACTTGCTCATACATGCTAATATTATACTAATTAGTGCTAAGTGTTCATTTAAACTACACACACACACACATTTGTAGTAAATGGTCGTTCGAATTGCGACGCCGCCGTAGTACTTCGATTTCTATGCCTGAATGCTTGATACTGAGTTTAGAATCAAGTGTTAAAGGTATAAAAACTATAGGGATCAATATCATATTTGAGTCAGCTAGATTGAATAAGATCCTGCAAATCCTTGATATGTTGTGCTAGCTGCTCGATGCAAAAGCTAAACTAAAACTTGTTTTAAAAATGGCGGAATTTATAGCGCATAAATCCCTTTAATGATAATAAATAACTTATAAGAATTTGAGATGAAAATATGGACTTCATCATTCTGAAATGATACCTCTGTCTAGCTACGTCAAATCTGAAATTTTACCGCGCATGTTGCCTTATTAAAATCATTGTAAATTAAATACAGATTGGAATGTGATGTTCTGCGGCTCATATCGAAGCCGACTCAATAATCTAGAACCATCTATAGTATTTTTCGATATCGATAGATTACGGCAACAAGAATCGACTGGGAACGCGGTGCTGGACTGCAGTCCGGGGCAGCATTCATCGAGGATATCCGAATTTAAATACTTTCACATCCCTACTTAATATTGAAAATGCGTGGAGTCCTATATAGTCGCGTAGATAATTTAGTTAGCTAACACATGAATCTGGTCCCGTGTAGTTTTACCGTCGTTTGATATTTAGTTTATATTTTAGAGTATCGACGTGTTCTGCAGTTTCTACAGTAACATTTCTTACACCTTCACATTAAACCGGACATAACTCTTAGTGCCGAAATGCTATTATTAATCCGTTTGATGCATTGGAAACCTAATAGATAGAAATAGATTTTATTGAACCGGGGTAACACCTAAATCTGAACACAACCCCTAGTAAACTGCGTGCGAAATTGGACTTACAGTTCTGAAACTGGAATTCCAGCAACTAATCGCTGATTTTAAATAATGATAAGTCCCTAACCTGAATTCCGTTTGACATGAAACTAATTTTACCGCGTGAATAATAAAGTATACATTGTACGCTTTTTATATTGTTTTGGTTAATTCTATACGTGTAGTTTATGGTGAATTTTGCAAGTCGTATGGCGTAGGGTGTATTAATGTAATGAATATCTGTTCAGTGCATTTCTACCTATTTTGTGCTTGCTTTATACTTTCTGCATAGTAATTGTTTACATTGAGACCTAGCGACCGTTGTGCATTGTTGATATATAAGTGTTAGTGATTGGGCTGCGTTAAATACGAAAGTGATATTGATAAGTGGAAATGTGATTGAAAGTGAAAGCGATACGTATTTGTTCACAACCGATCTAATACCTGAATTCATATTATGACCTGGGGAATATGGAAATCAAGATGGAATAAAACTCGTATTTAGCAAGGCACGATGATTTAGAGGATGATCATTCGATATTAGTGACACACACACACACACACATACATTAGGTCGTAAGCCTAGCGGCACGGCTGCAGGGTTGTATCCCGGACAACAGTGGACCGTAGTCTCGGACATGCACGAGACCTTTGTTAAACATGAGCAACTTTTCTACCAATTGATTTCATTGACTTAGTGACTGATAAGTAGTGATATACACATTGCCTGGTTTGCCGACATGATACTCATATCACACTATTCATATTCATTTGATGTTCATTATTCTCATGTTCCGTATTCTGTTGCACCTTTCATGTTTAATAGCATTGTACCCATTATGTATATATTTATTGCTATATGTGTCGTCATGACGACCTGAGTGTGCATTCTTAGAGAACGAAGTGGACCCAGTCAAGGAGCAGGACCTGCCTTTCGAGACCGCGGAGGTCTAGACCGCAAAATCAGCACCATTTCCTTTTTGCTTTGAGCATATTGTTTATCGTTGGTTGGTTATTTTATTCTGCAAAATAAATGTATCTCTAACTCTTTTATTGTAATATAATAAAATTGTGAACTGTGATTTCCTTTACTCTTGTACTGTTTACTGACTACCATGTAATGCTAGAAACCGAAGTGTGACTACGGTGGGGTTATTCCCTGACCGTAGGAGCGTGGCTGGCCTAGTCACCCCTAGTATTCCGTATTTGGGAAGCGGGGCATGATATGGTTTTGTTGGTATCAGAGCCATGTTTTGGATGAAATTACAGTTCCGACGAGGGATCCCTAGATTGAGTTTTACCCTTGATGCGTGCTTTATTACATTTCTTTTCACTTCCTAATCCTCGTTGAATCATCATGAAATCCTTGACTAAATCTGATTTCTTTCTTGATCATCTTTCAGAATATGGACTTCTCGGGAAACTCCTCGGGTGCCGGTTCCCACGATCGTACTGAGAAGATTCTCAGAACACTGACGATCCAAGCCCAAGCTCAAGAAAAGAAGATCGATCTCCTGGACGAGGGATTGAAGGTGGTGCAGGAGACCGCAATTACCACTCTAGAGAGATCTACGGCTGTCCCCGCCGCCTCCGAGGGCGCTCGCGTACAGATTACACAAGCTCGGGTTGGTACTGTTTCGGATCTCAGGAAGCTTCATCCAGCAGTTTTCACAAGATCAGCAAATCCACTCAAGGCCGAGCAATGGCTCATCAACGTGGAAAACCTTTTGACGGCCGCTTGGGTCCCTGACGATGACAGAGTGAACGTGGTGAAGATTCAGCTGGAGGACGAGGCCCGCACGTGGTTGTTCGTAGAGGAAAGCTGGCTAGAGAAACCTATTCGATGGGACACGTTCTCCACGTGCTTTCGAGATCACTATTTTCCGGTCACTGCCAAGGCCGAGATGGAGGAGAAATTCATCATGTTAAAGCAGAATGAACGCTCAGTGGATGTCTACGCCGCGGAGTTTAACCGGCCGAGTCGCTTCACGCCGTACATGGTAGCCACCAAAGCCTCCAGGGCAAGACAGTTCCAGCAGGGGCTCGATATTGAACTACAACAGCTTATCGCTTCTCTTGACCTACAGACCTTCGCTCAGGTGTTGAACACTGCCCGGGTACAGGAAAGATTGGCGGAGAAGGCCAAGGGCCAACAATCAGTGGACAGGAGACCCCACGTAGTTCCATCACGAACCACCAGCTCTCCACGTGGAGCGATCCTAGTTCACAGGCCAGGTGTTATGAAGATGAAGCGTACTTTCTCACCACAGCAGCCGCAGCGGAGGGCCCTTTTTTGCGATTATTGCCAGAAGCCAGGGCACATGTAGAGAGATTGTCGCAGAGCTAAGGGACAGTGTTTGCTTTATGGATCCAGCGAGCACAGGGTCAGCGGATGTCCCCAGAGATCTGAGCTACAGGGAGGGTTCGAGCAACATCAACCGTCGTACGGCACTTCAGCTCAGAGGGGTCCACCTCTGGTATCTCAGCAACGGTTATTCGATCAGAGGCATACTGGTACAGGTCGGAATCAGGGGCGGGCTTTCATCCTGTCCGCCGAGCAGCAGAGACTTCTGGAGAAGCAGTTACATGTACCCTCCTTGTTTATTCTGTACCAGCTAGAGTTCTTTTTTATTCGGGTGCTTCGCATTGCTTTATTTCTACGCGGTTTGTTGACACACACTCTATACCTCACGAGCCGTTGACCAAGGGTTGGGAGATACATACGGGTAACATAATTATTTTGTTCAACCAAGAGTGTAGTTTTTGTCCGGTGGTAGTATACAACAGGGAATTCTATGCGAATTTCCTTTTAATCGGGACGGGCAGCTATGACGCAAATCTCGGGATGGATTGGATGAGTACCTTCCATGCGATCATCAATTGTCAAGCTAGGAAAGTGACTTTCCGCATCCCCAATCACCCTGAGTTTGTTTTCGAAGGCGGAAGAGAGTTTTTGGATCCAGCTAAGTTTAGAGCCAAGCCAAAAGCGTTGACGACTATTGAGATTGATGAGAGTCCATTCCCAGAGATCGTTCATGATTTTCTTGATGTGTTCCCTAGATATTTACCAGGTCTACCACTTCCTCGCGTCTTGGAATTCTCAATCGACTTGATTCCAGGTACATCACCAGTCTCGAAAGCACTGTACAGAATAACACCGGTTGAGTTGGCAGAATTAAAGAAGCAGATAGAAGATCTTTTGGATAAGGGATTTATCCGTCCAAGTGCCTCCCCGTGGGGTGTTCTTGTGTTCCTCGTTAAGAAGAAAGACGGTTCCTTGCGCATGTGCATTGACTACCGGGAGTTGAATAGGGTGACCGTGAAGAACAAGTATCCCATCCCCCGCATCAACGACTTATTCGATCAGCTTGGTGGTGCTCGAGTATTTTCTAAACTAGACCTTCGGTTAGTGTATCACCAGATCAGGGTTAAGGCAGACGATATATGCAAGACAACTTTTCGAATCCGTTATGGCCACTATGAGTTTCTTGTGATGCCGTTCGGTGTTACTAATGCACCGGTCATATTTATGGACTTGATGAATAGGGTTTTCTCTAAGTTCTTGGATCTGTTTGTCATTGTATTCATCGACGACATTCTAGTCTATTCGAGGAGTCGAGAGGAGCACGCCGAGCACCTACGAATTGTATTGCAGGTTCTGCGGGAGGAGAAGCACTATGCTAAGCTAAGCAAGTGCGAGTTTTGGGTCGACAAGATGCAATTCCTGGGGCATGTCATTTCGAGTGACGACATTTCAGTGGATCCGACAAAAATCGAATCTATCAAAGACTGGCCAACACCGAAATTCGTTGCTGAGATAAGAAACTTCTTGGGATTGGCTGGGTATTATCGGCGGTTCGTCCAAGATTTCGCCAGAGTAGCGGAACCCTTGACAAAGCTCACACTTAAGGTGGTGCCTTATGTTTAGTCGGAGGAATGCACTCAGGCGTTCGAGCTGTTGAAACTGAAGTTGACCATGGCCCCAATCCTGACTGTGCCAGACAACTCGGGTGGCTTGGTTGTTCATAGTGATGCGTCGGGAAAATGTTTAGGCTGTGTTTTGCTGCAGCACGGTCGAGTGGTGGCGTACGCCTCTCGTCAGCTGAAAACTCATGAGAAGAACCACTCCACGCATGACCTGGAGTTAGCGGCCGTTGTGTTCACTTTAAAGATTTGGAGGCATTACTTGCTAGGCGAAAGAGTGGAGGTGTACACGGATCACAAAAGTTTGAAATATGTGTTCACTCAGAAAGAACTGAATATGAGACAACGCAGATGGTTGGAGTTGATGGCAGGCTACAACATTGATCTACAGTATCACCCGGGGAAGGTGACCGTCGTTCCTGATGCTTTCAGTCGCAGGCCGGCAGCTGCGTTGCTGACTTGTCAGAAAGGGATTCTCGATGACCTTCAGAGACTCGAGTTGGAGGTAGTTATACCGGGTGTGCCCGGACAGCTCTGGCAGTTGCAAGTTCAATCATCGCTCAAAGACCACATTAAAACTGTATGGGCTGGAGACTCTTAGTTGCAGAAGTTTCGAGGGTTAGTTGAGACTGATTTGAGGTCGGATTTGCAGATTCACGAAGATGGTACTCTGAGATTTGGCAGTCGGTTGTGTGTTCCAAAGGGGGGCATTCGAGATGAAGTTCTAGCTGAGGCACACAGTTCCGTTTACTCGGTGCACCCAAGTGGCACCAAGATGTACAGAGACCTGAGGCAGCACTTCTGGTGGAACGTGATAAAGAGGGAGATTGCTCGCTTTATTTCCAAGTGTATGGTATGCCAACAGGTGAAAGCCGAACATCAAATAATCGCTGGTTGTTGCAACCGCTTCCGGTGCCAGAGTGGAAATGGGAGCACATCACCATGGATTTCGTGACGGCATTACCACGAAGTCCAAGGGGCAACAATGTTGTCTGGGTTATTGTTGATCGTCTCACGAAGGCAACACATTTCATACCTTTCCGAGTCGGACAATCGATGGAGTTGCTTGCGGAGAAGTATATGTAGGAGGTTGTGAGACTGCACAGGGTGCCCGTTAGTATCGTGTCTGATCGAGACACTAGGTTTATTTCCCATTTCTGGAAGAGCCTGCATGAGAGTTTGGGCACGCGTCTCAAATTCAGCACGACCTATCATCCGCAGACGGACAAGCAATCCAAACATACTATCTAGACGCTCGAGGATATGCTGAGGGCATGCATGCTCGATTTTCAGGGTTCTTGGGAGGATCACCTCCATCTGGTAGAGTTTTCATATAACAACAGCTACCAAGCTAGCATCAGATGGCACCGTTCGAGGCTCTGTATGGATGGAAGTGTCGGTCCCCTCTTTGTTAGGATGACGTGGATGAACGAAGGTTGTTGGGCCTTGAGCTTATAGTACAGACAGTGAGCAAAGATCAGACGATCGGGCAACGTATCAAGGAGGCTCAGGACCAACAGAAGAGTTGGGCAGATGCCGGCAGAAGGTCGTTGGAGTTTGGTATTGGTAACCACGTATTTCTGAAGATATCGCCCACTCGGAGAGTGATCAGGTTTGGTAGTCGCGGGAAACTCAGTCCCTGATTCATCGGACCTTTTGAGGTGCTAGAGCGAGTAGGAGAGGTGGCTTATCGACTTGCCTTGCCACCATCGCTAGCTGGTGTGCACAATACTTTCCATGTATCTCAGTTGAGGCGCTACATTCGGGATGACAACCATATTTTGGACCATTCGGAGTTAACGTTGGGCACTGATCTGTCTTATGAAGAGCAGCCTACCACCATTCTCGATCGTCGGGAAAAAGTGCTAAAGAACAATGTCATTCCCTTGGTTCGAGTTTCATGGGGTGGTCGTTCTCCAGGAGAGTCTACCTGGGAACGCGAGGAGGACATTCGTTCACGTTTTCTGCACCTGTTCGAGGACGAAAGTTTTTGTAAGGAGGGTATGATATAAATCCCCAGTTTCCGTATAAATATTTTTCCTAGAACTTTTGCACATTTTCAAATATTTTTTATTATTTTATTTATTAAATTATTATCTAAACCTAAACTCTAAAAATCCTGACCCTACCCAACCCCGACCCGACCCACGCCCGACCCACGCTCGACCCGACCCGACTCCTACTCCCTCTTCTTCTTCTTCACTTCACTTTCCCGCCACTTCTTGTCCCCAACGTTCCCCCGACGACTGCGCTCACCTCCGTGAGACTTGCGCCCTACTCGCCAACTCCCCCGAGTTCACCTCCCCTAAATCCTCACTGCTTCCCTCTCTCTCCCCCTACCGATGTCCCCGTGAGACTCGCACCCCCCATGACCTCGTCCTCGCCACGTCTCAACCGCCTCCGAACTCTCGCGGCTCATCCCCTGCGACCCCCTCATCTCTAACAACATGATCTCTCCCCCTCTCTCTTAATCTCTTTCTCTCTCTCTCGTCATTGTAACATTTTGAAAATTTAGAAATAAATAAATTAAATAAATTAAATAATAGAATGATAAATCAAAAAGTTATTAGAACCAAATAAGACATTTTCATAAATAGTAGGTAAAATAAATTAAAGTATAATTTTAGTATGCAACATAAATAAATTATAAGGGGTTTAATGTGAATTTTAGCTTCATTTTAATTAAAATGACGATATATTATAACATAAGTTGTGAAGGGTTGTTATATATAAAGTTTAGGTTATTGTGCAAAATGGGAATTTACTAAGGGTGTAAGTAGAAAGATGTTAGATAAAATTTAGTTCAGAATTTTATTAAGATAATTCAATTTAGAGATGATAAAGCTTGGACACCTCCTACTCTCATGCATAAACTACACACCACACCTCCTCCTTGCATGAAACCCCCACATCTTGCTTGGTGACACCTCCTCCTTCACCTTATCTTTCCCTTTTCTCACATATATAGCTTGTGTTCAGATCTGAAGCATTTTAAAAACCTAAAAAAATTTAAAGATAGAAAAAGAAAAACAAAGCAAAACAAAGGAGAGCAAGAGAAAGAAGAAGATAAGAGCTAATTCTAGGATTTCCTCACCATCAAGTTAGGACAAGGAGCTTGTGTATCTTGGAGGGTGTTATTCCAACAAATTAATTGTAGGTAAAATCCTTAACTCTGTAGATTATAATTCTGTAATTGTAAAACTTAGAAATCAAATATCGTATTTTAGGAAAAACGTAGCTCTGTAGTAATCTGCTATTAGTCAGAATAAAATCAACTCTACCAAACAAGGCTAAAATGTTTTATGTTAGACCTAGAACAAACACTAGAATCACGAACCAGGGGGCTCGGATTTGGGCCGGCGACCTATAGGATATTTTCGGCGTCACTGGATTTCTAGGGGTTTTGGATCTTGTGGGTTTCAGGGTAGGTCTCTGTGTAGGTGTTATGATACTTGGTATTGTTTATTTAAGTTAATTTAACAGTATATGAAATCAGGGAGTTAATATCTGAAATGGGGTTAAACGTTTAAAACATGGCACGGACGTTTCATAATACAATTCTATTTTCTATTACGAAAGAGCGTTTGATTAAATCCAGTTAGTATAAGTGTGATAGGTTGCGATAATCATACTTAGTATAGCTAATACGTAAAACTGGTATTTTCATGTTTTCGCCGTATCAGAGTTTAGCCGTTTCTTATACAAGTTAATTGCGATAATAGATTCGAATATGGAAACTTCGGAGGCCGCAAGGAAAGGAAATGGATTGGTGATCTGAGTTGATTCGACGTATTCCGGTGAGTAGACTAAACATCTACCGGGGGATTTTGTATGGATGGCGTGATACGCCCGTAGTTAAGTTTAAATAAAAATGGGCTTTTGTATGTTAAATTGATCATATGCATTCATATAGATATATATACATCGCCATGTTAATAACTGCTAGAACACTGCACAGTTATCGACGAGTTATGCCGCACCTGCATATATCTACATGTTACACTATACCTCGTCGATATTAACATGTCACATATACACTTAGTACTTATTATACTAAATATGATTCCCATCATACCTTGAACATCATGAATGGTAGTTATTTTTCATAAACATTATCATGTTTTATCTCAAAGTATGTGTAGTTCTGATATAAGATGCATTGGATTACTATGGATTTATGGCTTTGAGTTTTTATACACTATCAAAAGATTCAATGATTTTCATGATTAACGTGACATGTCCACCATGAAATGTCGTTTTTTTATTTGGTTTTGTTCCGAACCGGGTGGGGTAGATATACGGTTGCGGAATTTCTCACGTATATTCGGACTGGGTGGGGTAGCTATACAGCCGGATTCATGGTGGACCCGGTCGGGGCCGAGGGGCAGGAGCCGCACTTTAGATGGGGAGCCTAACGAGGATACTCGATACCGGAGTCAGTTGTAAACACGGCGGATATCTATGTGATACCGATCGGTGTTATTGATTGACATGATCGTTCGGGGAACGATGCCTGATGAAACACCGAAGATTTGTATCGATGTTGGACACGGGAAGAAAATGAACCTTATTTGGAAAATAATTGATGAGATTTCAGTTTTGATTTGTATATTGAGTAGTACAAATTCATGCTTCCACCTGTTAGTATGCATCATATTCATCATTGTTGATATTAGTTCTAGATCGATATACTTACATTATCAGCCGTTATATATTAGTTATATTCACTGAGTTGGCAACTGTTCATATCAGATTTTTGCATTTTCATACCGCCCAATTTTTATCACATTGCTTATCGGTAGGTACTCTTGAGCCGTGTTTGCTAGTCAATTGCAGGATACAGGTTCTCGGCTCTAAACGGTGAAATTCATGGAAAACACGACAAAAATCCGGGTTCCTGCCAACCACAGATAAAACACGGGTCTCCGCTCTTTATCCGCCTGTTGCCACACTCCAGTTTAGGAGACAAAATGGCAAATCGATTGTCACCTTCATGCACAAGGCTCAATGGCAACACAAGTTCCAAGAAATCTACGCGGAGCTCAAGAAAATCTTGACAAAAAAGTCCACCTTTCCCTCAACAGAAATTCTGGAAAAATCGTGAAGACAAAATCAGAAAATACATGTACCAGACAAAAGGGGACAGCAGACTAGGGCCGTACAGAAAAGCCCATGCCCTGAATCCACCATATCGCGGCGGATCCGCGGCCAATAGGGGGTCTAGGCCGCGGATCCGCGGCCGTATGGTCTCCTCAGCAGAAAACTTTTCAGGGGTAGTTTGGTATTTTTACAAGGGTTCTGATTGTTGCCCTAGGTTTTCCTTCTCCAGCCTATAAATACTCCAGAACTTTGTGAAGAGAGGGGGTCCATAATCTTGTATTTTCTTTTCTAGGTTTAGTTGTGTTTCTTCTTCCTCTTCTCATCTCTTCTCCATTAAAACTTGTAGTGAGCTTTGTGAGTGAAGAATGATGAATAAAGAAGACTCTTTTGCTATTATATCTTGTCTTGTTCTTTTATAATTGCTTGTAATTTTAATTTGTTAACTAGTTGTTGTTATTTCTTGTTGTTTCTTTCTTCTCTCTTTTTCTTTATTCTTAACACAACCATGATGCTTACGCTTGATCCTTGCCGAGGTGAGGTCGCAAATAGCCAGTTGTTATCTTCTAATCTCTTTCTTTCTATCTTCCTCTTTTGTTTTGTTTTATTTTTTCGCATCATGATGTGTGAGTAGTTTCATACTTGTTAGGGTAGGATAAGGGAAGTTTGAGAGAAGGAAATCTCTCTCACTCTTTCCTTGCCCAACAGCTTAATTCGACTCCCGTTAATTGAACCACAATCCGCTCCTTACGGCACCCTATCCTACATGATAGCGGTGATTCCGTAGTGAGACCGGTTGTGGTTGAATTAACCGGAGGTTATGGCTAAGAGCCAAGAACGGACGGACAAGCACCAAAAGGAAGAACTTATGCGTTGGAAAGCCTAGCTTATACTCGCAAGTTCCTTCCTAGTCGTGCTAATCCCCATTGTTGCCGATTACCGTAACACCGATATTAAGAGGGGCAACGAAAGATGTGGGAGACTCCTAACTCAAACTAACCTAATCCTAACCCTAACAAGCTCTCTTTACATATCAATTTACCGCTTAATTAATCACAAGAAAATCTGAAAAACTGGACTTAACTCGTTAAAGCACATAGAAAAAGATTCCCATCTCCCTGCGGACGACCCGTACTCAACCGGCTAGCTACAAGCGAAACCGTCTTGATTGCGGTATTTAACTAAAACTTGAACACGCAGAATCTCTAACAATCAAATGGCGCCGTTGCCGGGGAGACGGTCGTTTATTTCCTTGTGTAATTTCGGGTTAACTTGTGAATATAACCGGAAAAAAAAAATATACATTATAAAAAAACCATCTTGTTGTTTTTGATTAGCTTTTGTGCAAGTGTGCAGGAAAATACGAAGTTCAAGATCGGCGCCAAAGACGTCGGATAAGACGGAGTTCAAGTACAGTGCCAAAGACGTGGGAAGATAGACCCACATTTCGCGGCTACACCGCGACGGATCAAAACGGAACAAACGGTTTACTGTCAAGATCTGGAGCAGGTACAGTGAGCAAATAAAAATTCAGAAGATTCAGACAAGCAGAGGAGACCCATACCAGCACCCACACAAAAACTGAAGGCCCGACTCCCTGTTACTGCCGCGGAACCGCGGCAATAGAGGGCTTAGGCCGCGGATCCGCGGCCACTTGGTGCCTTTGGGCTGCCAAATTCTCTCTGTAAGTCTCTCTCCTCTCTCCCACTCCTCTGGACTCCAATAAATTGTGTTTTCTGCAGATTTCTTTGCGCAAACTCTTCTCCCCCTTCCAATAAACTGTTCTTGTGCAGGATTCTTTGCGCCGCGCTAAAAATAAAAAAATTGTTTGCAGTTGCTTTGTTACTGCTTTGCATTTCTTTAATACGGACTTAAGGGGCTTGAAACCAATCCAGATTGGGTGGGGATTTCATCACCCTTCCCAGGACCCCAAAAATCACAAAAGCATATGCATTGTCCATTGTAAATTAAAAAATACTAGACTTCAGCCCTAAAGACTTCGCGCTCATTAGGAGAAGATAAACCATGTTTAGAACTTTGCTTAACGGTATATTGTTTACGGGGTGTCTAGGAAAGTGTTAAAGGCGCAACCGCCGAAAGAGAAAGGGTTATTTAATTAAGGAACTTCGCGAAAGCGTTGGAAAACCTCCCCTTATCTCTGCATTTACCTGGCCTCGTGATCAGTGTATCTTAAGCCCGTTTCTCGACACTGTTTAACTTCGACAATCAAGTTCAGGAGCAGGTCTAGTAGACCTAGGTTACCCTAGATCTAGGTGTGATTGTGCATATCTTGTTTGTGATTACTTAAGCCGTATATCCGTACATATTTCTGTAAATCTCTTTCTAAAAACAAAACAAAAAAAAAAGAAAAAAAAAGAAAAAATCAAAAACTTTTATAAAAACTTGCCCTTTGTCGCCAAATCCATTTTTCACCACCACCCATCACTTTTCTCCATTGACGTTTTCTTACCCTCACCTTCTCCGCTTTGACTATACTAAACTCGTTTAGTGTATGTCCGTTTGGACTCGGGACACTAGCGCCGGTCTAGTCCGCGTTACGTTAGTCGCTACCGACTACGCGATCAACTCCGAAGTCGATACTCCGTCCACTCCTCTTTCACCCCTTCCTTTGCTGGCCAACTCTGACGTTGACCGGAATTCTGTTCATACATCTTCACCTTCGCCTTCACCAACCTCTTCTTCCGCGATGTCAGGATTTAATCCGAACATCTCTTTGACCACCCCTGGATTAGCTCCACCTCCTACGGAGACCAATATCCCACCACCACCGCCTGTTGTAGCGCCGCAGCGAATCGCGCTCCAGGATCGTTTCTATCCCACCCGTTCTGCACTTCCCACCTGCCTTTCTCTTCCTCCGGCCAATGGGGACAACTTTGAAATTAAGCCCCACTTCATCAACATGCTTCCACGTTTTCATGGGCTTAAATCTGAAGATGCCTATATCTTCATCAACAAATTTCAAAACGTCTGTGCCATGATGAAAACCACCCAGCTGTCGGACGATGCTATACGTCTACGGGTCATTCCGTTCACTCTATGCGATCTTGCTGAAAAATGGCTGAATAGCACCGCTTCCCACTCAATCACCAGCTGGGACGAGTTTGTTAAAGCGTTTCTAAAGAAATTTTATCCGAATCATAAAACCGCAAGGATTCGAAATGAAATCAACCAATTCTCTCAGCTTCCTTCTGAACCCTTCTGGAAGTGCTTTGACCGATACAAAGACCTTCTTGTTCAGTGTCCCCACCACGGTATAGAGAAATGGCAACTCTGCCAAACCTTATACGAGGGCCTGAACCCAGCAACGAAGCAGTTGTTGGAAATCATCTGTCAGGGCCACTTCCTATCCAAATCTGACGAGGAAGCGTGGCAATTCTTTGACGACCTTGCGGAGCAAACGCTACAATGGGAGAGCACCAGACCGACTTCTTCTTCTTCTACCTCTACTTCTACTGGTCAGTCTAGGGTAGGAATCCACCAACTTGATGTCTCTATTGCGATGAAAGCTGAAATGGCTGCAATAACAAGAAAGCTTGAAGCGATAGAGAGCAAATTTTCTGCTCCTGCTCCTGCCCCTGTTCTCCCCCTTCGTACCATCTGCGCTTGTTGTTCCGATCCTTCTCACTTGACCGAAGAGTGTCCTTACAATCCACCATCGCAAGGACAGGATCAGATTAATGCTGCATTCCAGCAAAGACCAAGGAATGATCCATACTCTTCCACCTACAATCCCGGTTGGAGGAACCACCCCAATTTCGCCTGGAATCAGAATCAGAATCAATTCCAGGGCAACAATTTCCAAAGGGCCCCTCCGCCGTAACAACAAGCGCAACAACAAACTCAGTATCAGCAGCCCTTCCAACCCCAACCTTTCCAAAATCAGACGAACAACTTTGCACCCAACAATTCTTTTCCACCAAACAACTTTGTTCCGTCAAACAACGATAAGGTTTCCTCGCTCGAACGAAGTCTGGAGGCGTTCGTTAAACAATCGACACAATCCACCGCAAACATCCAGTCTTCCATTCAGTTCTTAGTGCAACACACTGCCGCACACGGGCAAAGCATCAAGACCATCGAGGCCCAGATTGCACAGCTGAACGCGGCCTTAAGCGAGCGAGAGAAGGGGAAGCTCCCGTCTCAGCCACTCCCAAATCCCGGTCACCCACATAATGCATATGTTGCTCTTGAACAACAGAACCATAATGTGAGTGCCGTGACCACACTGAGATCGGGAAGGATGCTGCAAAATAACATTGGCAAACGGATCAACGATGACACCCCGGCCGCTGCTTCTTCTTCTTCTTCTTCTTCGTCTTCTGAGCCTATTCTCCGTTCTTCACAAGGCTCCCCTTCCTCTTCTTCTGCTTTGAATGTACCCACTTCTCACTCCACGAAAACACCTGTTCTGGGATCCGTTCCAACTCCACAGTCTCCTCCTCCAGCATTAGACTCAACCAATTTTCAAAATGTTCCATTTCCAAACCGGTTGTGGTCTAATAAACAAAATTCTCAAATGGAGAAGATTCTGGAGTTATTTAAGAAGGTTAACATTAACATTCCTATTTTAGATGCTGTACAACAAGTCCCGTCCTACGCGAAAATCTTAAAGGACTTGTGCACGAAAAAGAGGAAGTCTCAGGTACCCAAGAAAGTTTTCTTGGCTAGTGCTGTGAGTGATGCCCTTACCCAATCTTTACCACAAAAACGGAAGGACCCTAGCTGTCCTACGATTTCAATTACCATTGGGGATAAGAACATCAACCGCGCACTATTAGATCTTGGTGCCAGTGTTAACCTGCTTCCATATTCAGTATACGAGCAATTAGGCGTCGGAGAGCTGAAACCCACGCACTGCACTCTCCAAATGGCCGACCGATCGATCACCCATCCTAGGGGTGAGCTAGAGGATGTGTTAATAAAGGTCGGGGACTTCATATTCCCCGTTGACTTCATTGTATTAGACACACAGCCTGTAGCTAACCCCCGGAATCAAATTCCGGTGATACTCGGTCGCCCATTCCTTGCAACCTCAAATGCTGTGATCAATTGTCGCAATGGTTCGATGAACCTCTCTTTTGGAAACATGACGATTGAACTCAACATTTTTAGGTTGGGGAATCAGCCCGCCGAACCTAATGCTCATATACTGGACGTCTGCTCGATCCAGGAGATCACCCCAGAAGAGTGTGAATTCGAGGAGTTTCTGTTTGATCACGATAATCTTGACGCCACTAGTGCGTTTCTCTTCGAACCTGCTGCTGTTTCTGCGCCCGACAACGACTACGAGTGTTTCACGTTCTCGAACGATCTTAGCTGCACACAACCCGAGTTTGAATCCTTCGACTTTCCGGATGAGTTACCTGAACCATCCAACTCGGTTGCCTACACTCGTTTTGAACCTTTGCTGGAGTCCTTTGAGTTCGAGACCTTTGCACCAATCTTGCCTTCCATCGTTTCACCTCCAACGCTCGAACTCAAGCCTTTGCCGTCTCACCTTAAGTACGCTTACTTAGGTGAGAACGAGACCCTCCCTGTCATCATCTCGGCTTCTCTAGCTCCAGAGCAAGAGAAAGCCCTTCTCGCGGTCTTGCACAGCAACAGGCAAGCTTTTGACTGGTCCATGGCGGACATCAAGAGGATTAGTCCCCTGATCGTTGAGCATCACATTCATCTGATGGATGATGCCAAACCAGCCCGGGATCCACAAAGACGTCTCAATCCAGTCATGAAAGAGGCTGTGAAGAAGGAGATCGTAAAATGTCTAGATAGTGGTATCATTTACCCTATCTCTGATAGCCAGTGGGTTAGCCCCATTTACGTTGTCCCCAAGAAGTCAGGCATCACGGTCATCACTAACGAGGCGAATGAGTTAATCCCTACTCGCACCTAAACTGGGTGGCGAGTATGCATTGATTACAGAAAACTCAACGCCGCAACGCAGAAAGACCACTTTCCGCTATCCTTCATTGACCAGATGCTTGAACGATTGGCCGGACACGAGTACTACTGCTTTCTTGATGGCTACTCCGGCTATAATCAAATTCCCATCGCCGAAAAAGACCAGGACAAGACCACTTTCACTTGTCCTTTCGGCACGTTTGCATATCGTCGCATGCCCTTTGGGTTATGCAATGCGCCCGCTACCTTCCAGCGGTGTATGATGGGTATCTTCTCGGGCATGGTGGAAAAATTTCTGGAGATTTTCATGGATGACTTCTCCATCTTCGGCGATTCCTTCAACGAGTGTTTGCTGCATCTTGACGCTGTCCTTACCCGATGTAAGGCTAAGAATCTCACTTTGAACTGGGAGAAATGCCACTTCATGGTGCGCGAAGGTATTGTCTTAGGACATATCATCTCGCAAAATGGCATAGAGGTTGACAAAGCAAAGATTGAGGTCATTTCCAATCTTCCTCCTCCCCGATGCATCAGAGATATCCGAGCCTTCCTTGGCCATGCCGGTTTCTATAGACGGTTTATCAAGGACTTTAGCAAGATTGCTAGGCCCTTGACTCTTTTTCTGGCCAAGAATACGCCTTTCGACTTCAACTCGAGCTGTGTCACTGCATTCGAGTCATTGAAACGCTCTCTCACTTCTGCTCCCGTTCTTTCTTCACCTGACTGGACGCACCCATTCGAGATTATGTGCGATGCATCCGACTTTGCCATTGGTGCTGTCCTTGGACAACACATCAACAAGATGCCGCACGTAATCTATTATGCGAGCCGAACCCTGAACGACGCCCAACTCAATTATACAACAACTGAGAAGGAATTCTTAGCTGTTGTATTTGCTTTAGAAAAGTTCAGGCCCTACCTCATCGGCTCTCCAGTCATTGTCTACACCGACCATTCTGCTCTGCGCCATCTTTTTGCGAAGAAAGATGCAAAATCTCGGTTAATCCGTTGGATCCTCTTGCTTCAAGAGTTTGACCTTGTCATTAAGGACAAACGAGGATGTGAAAACATGGTTGCCGACCATCTCTCACGACTTCCTTCTTCGCCTTCGCTTCCAATTCCGATCAACGACGTTTTCCCGGATGAACAGCTCTTGACAGTATCTTGCGAACCCTGGTTCGCAGATATTGTGAACTATTTGGCCACGGGATTACTACCGACCGAATGGTCAAGTCAGGACAGACTTCGCTTCTTATCCTAAGTAAAACACTTTTACTGGGACGAACCCTATCTGTTCAAGTACTGTCCCGACCAGATTATTCGTCGGTGTGTCCCTGATGAGGAATTCAAGAGTGTGCTGTCATTTTGCCACGATCAAGCGTGTGGCGGGCATTTTGGGCCCAGAAAGACAGCTGAGAAGATCTTGCAATGTGGTTTCTACTGGCCACAACTTTTCAAAGACGCTCATGACTATTGCAAGACTTGCTCCCGGTGCCAACACATGGGCCGGATATCCCGGAGGAACGAGATGCCGCTCCAACCAATCTTGGTTGTGGAGATTTTCGATGTTTGGGGGATAGATTTCATGGGGCCGTTTCCCAGCTCTTTTGGGAACTTATACATCCTTCTCGCTGTTGATTACGTCTCTAAATGGGTTGAGCCTGTGCCCAGCCGGACTAACGACAACAAGGTTGTCGTTAGGTTCCTTAAAGAAAACATTTTCTCCCGGTTTGGGCACCCCCGAGCGATCATTAGCGACAATGGAAGTCATTTCTGCAATAAAACTTTCGAGGCCTTGATGCGGAAATACTCCATTAATCATAAGCTATCCACGCCCTGCCACCCCCAAACCTGCGGGCAGGCCGAAGTTTCAAATCGGCAAATCAAGCAGATACTGGAGAAGACGGTTTCCAAGAACCGTAAGGATTGGTCACTGAAACTCACTGATGCCCTTTGGGCATTTCGAACCGCTTATAAGACCGACCTTGGCATGTCTCCCTATCGGCTTGTGTACGGAAAAGCCTGCCACCTACCTGTCGAAATAGAGCATCGCGCATTTTGGGCGATAAAGGAGCTGAATTTGTCTCTCGAGGATGCGGGCAGCCATCGGAAGTTGCAGTTGAACGAACTAAGCGAGCTTAGGGATGAAGCTTACGATAACGCGGTTGTTGTTAAGAACCGAACGAAGGTGTTTCACGATAAACACCTTTTGCGCAAAACCTTCGTACCTGGTCAGCAGGTACAGCTTTACGACACCCGACTTCACTTCCATCCTGGAAAGCTCAGATCTCACTGGAAAGGACCGTATTTTGTGCGGAATGTGTATCCGCAGGACGCTGTGGATTTGGAAAATCCAAAGGACGGTTCATTTTTCAAAGTGAACGGACACCGACTAAAACCGTACCTTAGCGCCGAACCAACAGAGGAGCTCCTGTTCTTACAGGAGCCGGTTTACCCTGCCTGATCTTCCTCTGCCTACCACCAAACTTCGGTTATCCAGCCAAGAACAGTGAACACTGTTCCAAATAAGTTTGGGGGTATGTATAAACCATTTTGTATATATTTGTGTATATTCTTTTTTCTTTTTCTTTAAAAACAAAAACAAAAAAATTGTGTTTCGCTAACCGACAATTTTGACCCTTCAAATGATCTCTTCATGCAACGACAGTGAGGACACTGTCCAGTTTAAGTTTGGGGGTACGCTCGGTACGCATTTCTTACCTTCGCATTCATGTGTATATTTTGCATCTGCATATTAAAATCCATAAAATCCATAAAAATCTGAAAATTTTCTAAAAAATATAAAAACTTTTTTGTCAAGTTAGCTTGTGGAAGAACTCTGATTCAACATTTCGACGGTTTTTGTTTGAAAAAATAGGAATAACTAAATCTTATGTTTAGATTCTGAAAACCTGAAAGATAACTCTCCTTTGAAGTTAACTATAGCTGATATACGTCTTTACATCACACTACACGTGTCGTGAGTTTTTGGGAATTAGATGACAAGTCTGTTATGTTTAAAAACTTTTAAACAGATAGATGATTTTCTGAGGATCAAATAGGTTTGTTCTGAAATAAGTAATGTCAAGAATAGTTTATGAAGTAAAGCGAATATGAAGGAATGTTATTGATGCCGTAATTGGAAATAAGTCTGAAAAATAACCCATCTGAAACTTGATTGGAATGATTACACACCGAACCCACTAAACACGTCTTTTATCCAAAAAAATAATTGAACTGCCGGTTATATCTCCGTTCGTATTAAATCATCTGATTTTCACGCCAAACTGTCTTTTGTTTTTGGACCTAGGTAACTTGAGTAATTAAGTCCGCTGGGGTGTTTCTACACCTAATGCCCTAAAACCAACTGGTTTGGGTGCATTGGCCCAAAACTCGCTAAGAAGTCTAGAAAGTCCAGATTAAAACAAAGTCAAGCAAGTGTTCTCTCCGAGTTAAAATTCCTAACGGTTCTTTGTGTGAGAATAATCTTGATTAAAGACAGGCTTTTATAAAAAATTTTAACGGAGATATGAAGGTTTTATTCTATGATAAAGACTATTGCACGTTCACAGAGGTGTGTATGAAATGAAAACAAGAAAAAGGTGGAGTGAAAAATACGGCTTAGTTTCCTGTTAAGGAAGATAGAAATTCTGAAGTTGAAACCTTACTGGAAAACGAAACTTGAAAAATGCTTAACTCTTTATAAAACTTATGTGATCCTTTTAGAATTGTTATTTGGGCTTTATTGTGCGACATGATGACTTTAATCGATCCTTCTGGAACTTAACGACACTATTTGCACTGCACGTAAAGACATATAAAATCTGTAGTTAAATAAGAAGCGAGGTGTGAAAAATAAAGGTTCGATGGTCTAGACTTAGGATTATAGAATTGTTATTTTCTGAAACAAAACTTTAGGGTTTGAATCTTAGTTATTTTACAAAACCAACTTGACCGGATTTTGTGGGTAGTATCCGCTGAAAACCCTCAGGAGACAACACTCCTCCTACTAGGGACACCTAGAGGTTTAACGGCTTGTTGCACATGCTCAGTGCAATCGCGTTCCCTGCGAAAGTGAGGTTAGGAAATTTTTTGTGAATAAATTGGCTTTGCTCGGGACGAGCAAATGATAAGTTTGGGGGTATTTGTTCATATCAGATTTTTGCATTTTCATACCGCCCAATTTTTATCACATTGCTTATCGGTAGGCACTCTTGAGCCGTGTTTGCTAGTCAATTGCAGGATACAGGTTCTCGGCTCTAAACGGTGAAATTCATGGAAAACACGACAAAAATCCGGGTTCCTGCCAACCACAGATAAAACACGGGTCTCCGCTCTTTATCCGTCTGTTGCCACACACCAGTTTAGGAGACAAAATGGCAAATCGATTGTCACCTTCATGCACAAGGCTCAATGGCAACACAAGTTCCAAGAAATCTACGCGGAGCTCAAGAAAATCTTGACAAAAAAGTCCACCTTTCCCTCAACAGAAATTCTGGAAAAATCGTGAAGACAAAATCAGAAAATACATGTACCAGACAAAAGGGGACAACAGACCAGGGCCGTACAGAAAAGCTCATGCCCTGAATCCACCATATCGCGGCGGATCCGCGGCCAATAGGGGGTCTAGGCCGCGGATCCGCGGCCGTATGGTCTCCTCAGCAGAAAACTTTTCAGGGGTAGTTTGGTATTTTTACAAGGGTTCTGATTGTTGCCTTAGGTTTTCCTTCTCCAGCCTATAAATACTCCAGAACTTTGTGAAGAGAGGGGGTCCATAATCTTGTATTTTCTTTTCTAGGTTTAGTTGTGTTTCTTCTTCCTCTTCTCATCTCTTCTCCATTAAAACTTGTAGTGAGCTTTGTGAGTGAAGAATGATGAATAAAGAAGACTCTTTTGCTATTATATCTTGTCTTGTTCTTTTATAATTGCTTGTAATTTTAATTTGTTAACTAGTTGTTGTTATTTCTTGTTGTTTCTTTCTTCTCTCTTTTTCTTTATCCTTAACACAACCATGATGCTTACGCTTGATCCTTGCCGAGGTGAGGTCGCAAATAGCTAGTTGTTATCTTCTAATCTCTTTCTTTCTATCTTCCTATTTTGTTTTGTTTTATTTTTCCGCATCATGATGTGTGAGTAGTTTCATACTTGTTAGGGTAGGATAAGGGAAGTTTGAGAGAAGGAAATCTCTCTCACTCTTTCCTTGCCCAACAGCTTAATTCGACTCCCGTTAATTGAACCACAATCCGCTCCTTACGGCACCCTATCCTACATGATAGCGGTGATTCCGTAGTGAGACCGGTTGTGGTTGAATTAACCGGAGGTTATGGCTAAGAGCCAAGAACGGACGGACAAGCACCAAAAGGAAGAACTTATGCGTTGGAAAGCCTAGCTTATACTCGCAAGTTCCTTCCTAGTCGTGCTAATCCCCGTTGTTGCCGATTACCGTAACACCGATATTAAGAGGGGCAACGAAAGATGTGGGAGACTCCTAACTCAAACTAACCTAATCCTAACCCTAACAAGCTCTCTTTACATATCAATTTACCGCTTAATTAATCACAAGAAAATCTGAAAAACTGGACTTAACTCGTTAAAGCACATAGAAAAAGATTCCCATCTCCCTACGGACGACCCGTACTCAATCGGCTAGCTACAAGCGAAACCGTATTGATTGCGGTATTTAACTAAAACTTGAACACGCAGAATCTCTAACAATCAGCAACTCACCCCCGTTGTGCCACAGTTCTTTGCAGGAGTCGAGTGGACGTATAGCACCAGACAGATCCACTTATCAGTTTATCGTTCTTTTTGCTAGGTGGATTACCTATGTAGTAACCTCCTCTTTTGGTATTGTATATTGAATCTAGAGTTTCTCCATCAGACCCTGTATAATGACTTAGAACGATATGTGGTTATATGTATATTATTTCGACAGATAAGATCGTTTAGTTGTATTAAATGATATTTTTTTTATTTATGTCTGAGATTCTTCTTTGATTTCATATTATGATTTTGTGTTGAATTCCACTGTTAGTATTGTTGCTCCCAACTAGGAATGCAACCAAATTAAACACTTTATAAACGCTTTTATTATAAATGAATAGGAAATTACTGTTAAGATCTTAAATACTTAAAATTTATGATTTTTACTTAAACAAAACTAAATTTTCCTAAAGTTCCGCAAAAAGGGTTTTGATCTTGGTTTTTGGCTTACTCAGGTTGTGCAGATATCTTTAGATATTATACAATCTAAGTGCCGGTCACATCTAAATTTGGGTCGTGACAAAGTTGGTATCAGTGCTTAGGATTAATCTTACTGAAATCGAGTAATGAGTTAAGGTAAGTCGACTTGAGTTCGTTACGTAGAATGACCTTGGGTGTGATGGAGTTGGTGAATTAGGATGAGTGCAGTACCGTACGTATGTTCCGCGGCATATTTATGTTACAATACTCAGCCTAACTAACCTTAGGATGTATACCTTGATCTATTCTTCCTTTGACACTCTGATATTGATTATCCCTATTCGTAAGCCTTATCAACTCTCGTTTCTTGCTCCTGCCACTATGTCATCAACGTCTACAGGGACTCAGACGACCACTGTTAGAGATGATATTGGAGCGGGCTCGTCTGACACGGGGACAAATTTGGGCAGTATGCCTATCTTTCAGGAACCGATTGATCCACCTTATATTAATCGTATTGCTAGGATTGAGACAAATGTTCAAGAGATGCGCCGAATGATCGGATCCTTGCTAGAGATTAGTCGAGCATAGAGATCGACCACAACTCCACGTACGGGTGTTCAGAGACCAAGGAAAATTCGTAATAATACTTCAGCACCAAGACGTGTTCGTAGAGGCCATGGCGGATACTGCATAGATCGGTTCTATCACTTATACCCATATGTTCAGCATCCCGTGCATAGATGTTTCAGGTGTGGGTGTCCGTATCACGGTATTAGGGATTGTTCCATGAGGCGACAAGGTGAGGCATCGGTCTCACATGTGACTTCGCCACCTTCACCACCTCCTCCGAGCATATTACCTCCTACCCCTGTTGTCGTTCCACGCCAGACCAACGCCCATGGAGGCCGGGGTCGTGACGGTCGTAATTCGAGAGGACGAGGAGGTCGAGACAGAGTCATTCCAGGCCGCAGTTTTGGTCAAGATTTGACTCAAGGCCAGATGTTTAGTTCACACCCAGTGGGACAGGGACCTCCATTTACATGTTATAATTGTGGAATTCCAGGACACTTAGCTAGACAATGTACACGCCAAGGAGAAACTGTTGTTCCACAGGCTGCTTTACCACTCCACTTTCGTCGTTGATGGATTTACTTCCTCCCCCAGTTAACACTATGCGCCATACGGTTGCACCACGAGGTCGAGGTTATGCAGGACGCTTCAAGAGAGGTCGAGGAAATAGAGGTAGAGGATGACAGGATGCGGCAGGGGGCCAGGCATGAGTTTTTGCACTGACTCCACGGGTTGCCCAGGCATCCAATGCAGTTGTGACAGGTACTCTTGTAGTACGTTCCTTAGATGTGCATATTTTATTTGATCCCGATTCTACGCATTTATACGTATCTTCACGCTTTGCACTTTCTCTGGGGAGAGATTCGTAGTGTTAGAGTTACCGCTAGTTATGATTACTCCTATAGGAGATTCTTTTATAGCCTGACATGTACTTAGGTCACGTTCAGTACCTATTGGTGATAGGGATTTATTAGTGGATTTGAGTCTCCTAGATGTATTAGTTTTGATATACTTCTTAGTATGTTTTGGTTGGCTGCTTGTCATGCCTATGTAGATTGTCGGGGGAAAGCGGTTAGATTTTGTTTTCCAGGTGAACCGATTTTTGTTGTGCAGGGAGACTGTAATATAACTCCTGCCAACATGATTGTTGCTCGTTGTGCGGAACGACTTTTGAAGAAGGGTTGTATTGGGTTTTTAGCAATTGTTCAGGACTTAGTAGTCGCTGAGATTCCGTTGGACCAGGTTCCGATTGCACGCTAAGTTCCGGATATGATTCCTGCTGAATTACCAGGATTTCCACCGATCGTGATATCAAATTTTGTTGTGACTTGATTCCAGGTGTGGGGCCTATTTCTATACCACCCTATCGGATGGCCCCGACGGAGTTGAAGGAACTCAAAAGTCAGTTGCAAGAATTGTTAGCTAAAGGACTTGTGCGTTCCAGTGTATCGCCGTGGGGAGCTCCTGTCGTATTTGTAACGAAGAAGGACGGTAGTATAAGACTGTGTATTGACTACCGACAGCTGAATCGCGTCACTGTGCGAAATAGGTATCCACTACCTCGTATTGATGACTTGTTCGATCAGTTGCAGGGGGGCTGGCTACTTCTTAAAGAGGGATTTGCGGTCAGGATACCACCAGTTGAAAGTTCGGAAGGATGACATTCCGAAGACTGCTTTTTGTACCCGATATGGGCTGACTAGGAAGGAGGATCCATTTCTTTGGACGGAGGCGTATGAGAAAAGTTTCCAGCAGTTGAAGACTCGCTTGACGACTGCACCAGTCTTATCATTACCTTCTGGGTCAGGTGGCTTTGTTGTGTATCGTGATGCCTCTAGAGTGGGTTTAGGCTGTGTGTTAATGCAGCACGGCATGGTTGTAACTTATTCTTCTCGCCAGTTGAAGAGGCATGAGCAGAACTACCCCACTCATGATTTGGAGATGGCTGCTGTAGCTTTCGCACTGAAGATTTGGGAACAATACTTGTATGAACAATCGTGCCAAAGTTTCACAGATCATAAGAGCTTGAAGTATAATTTTCAGCAGCGGGATCTGAACCTAAGGCAGCATAGATGGATGGAACTCATGAAGGATTACGATTGTGAGATTCTGTATCATCCAGGCAAAGCGAATGTTATAGCACATGCTTTGAGTCGGAGGCCGGGAGGTAGCTTATATCAATTGTGCACTATGCAGAGACAGTCTTTTACAGACTAACAAATTTTATGTGATAGCCGTATACAGTTCGAGTTCATATCGATAGGAGGACAGTTAGCACAGGTTCGCACCGTCCTCAGCTATTAGATCGTATTCGAGAGACACAGCCGTAGATGTTCGTAGGTTGGAGATTATGGATTAGCTTAGGCAGGGCAGAAGGTCGGAGTTCGTGATAGATAACTAAGGAGTATTACGTTTTGGGGCTCGTCTGTGTGTGCCAAATTCGGATGGACTGAGACGTGAGATCTTAGAGGAGGCCTATCGATCAGCATACAGTATTCATCCTGGTTCCACCAACATGTATCATGACTTGAAGGATGTTATTGGTGAGAAGGAATGAAGAGGGATGTCGCGGAGTTTGTTTCGAGATGCTTGACTTGTCAGCAAGTCAAGGCCGAGCACCAGAGGCCGACAGGAGAGTTGCAGCCCTTGCCCATTCTGGAGTGGAAATGGGAACATATTTCCATGGATTTCGTTGTGGGTCTAACCAGGACTAGCAGAGGGCTTGACTCCATCTGGATGATTGTAGATAGATTGACAAAGGCAGCTCATTTTCTTCTGGTGAAGACGACGTATGGGTTTGCACAGTATGCTCAGATTTATATAGACGAGATTTTCCGATTGCATGGAGTTCCGACTAGCATAGTGTCAGATAGAGGTACCCAGTTTACTAGTAGTCTTTGGCAGAAACTTCAAGGGGCTCTTGGTACACGATTGAGTTATAGTACAACTTTCCACCCACAGACAGATGGTCAGTCAGAGCGGACCATTCAGACTTTAGAGGATATGCTGCGAGCTTGCAGGCTTGATTTTGGTGGTAGTTGGGATCGTCAACTACTTTTGATAGAATTTTCGTACGACAACAATTTTCAGGAGACGATCCAGATGGCACCCTTTGAAGCTTTGTATAGGAGGAAATGTTGATCGCCCATTTACTGGACGGAACTGAACGAGAGTAGCATTTTGGGACCACAGGTAGTACAGAAGACTACGAAAAAGATTTAGCTGATACGAGACAAAATGAGAGCGGCCCAGTGCAGTAAAAATCTTATGCAGATCGACGACGTCGTATACTCGAGTTGATATGGGAGATCATGTGTTCCTTCGTGTATCTCCGATGAAAGGTGTGATGCGTTTCGGGAAGAAGGGGAAGCTCAGCCCCAGATATGTCGGACCTTACGAGATTCTGGAGAGAGTGGGTGCTGTAGCTTATTGTTTAGCACTTTCACCAAGTTTTCTCGATGTGCATCCGGTGTTTCACGTTTCGATACTTCGCAAGTATCTTCACGATCCTTCTCACGCGATCCAATATCAGACCTTACAGCTTGAACCAGATTTATCCTACATAGTGCAGCCAGCGGCTATTCTTGACTGGCAGGCAAAGAAACTGTGATCAAGTATACTTTCATCTATAAAGATTCTCTGGCGAGGAACGAATCGCGAGGAGAGTACTTGGGAGACCGAGGATGCGATGCGGAAGAAATTTCCACATCTTTTTGAGGGTACGTCTAGTTAAGTTTTAAATTCGGGGACCGAATTTTCTTAAGGGGGGAATATTGTAACATTTTGAAAATTTAGAAATAAATAAAATTAAATAAATTAAATAATAAAATGATAAATCAAAAAGTTATTAGAACCAAATAAGACATTTTCATAAATAGTAGGTAAAATAAATTAAAGTTTAATTTTAGTATGCAACATAAATAAATTATAAGGGTTTTAATGTGAATTTTAGATTCATTTTAATTAAAATGATGATATATTATAACATAAGTTGTGAAGGGTTATTATATATAAAGTTTAGGTTATTGTGCAAAATGGGAATTTACTAAGGGTGTAAGTAGAAAGATGTTAGATAAAATTTAATTCAGAATTTTATTAAGATAATTCAATTTAGAGATGATAAAGCTTGGACACCTCCTACTCTCATGCATAACCCACACACCACACCTCCTCCTTGCATGAAACCCCCACATCTTGCTTGGTGACACTTCCTCCTTCACCTTATCCTTCCCTTTTCTCACATATATAGCTTGTGTTCAGATTTGAAGCATTTTAAAACCTAAAAAAATTTAAAGATAGAAAAAGAAAAACAAAGCAAAACAAAGGAGAGTAAGAAAAAGAAGAAGATAAGAGCTAAATCTAGGATTTTCTCACCATCAAGTTAGGACAAGGAGCTTGTGCATCTTGGAGGGTGTTATTCCAACAAATTAATTGTAGGTAAAATCCTTAACTCTGTAGATTATAGTTCTGTAATTGTAAAACTTAGAAATCAAATATCATATTTTAGGAAAAACGTAGCTCTGTAGTAATCTGCTACTAATCAGAATAAAATCAACTCTACCAAACAAGGCTAAAATGTTGTATGTTAGACCTAGAACAAACCCTAGAATCACGAACCAGGGGGCTCGGATTTGGGCCGGCGACCTATAAGATAATTCCGGCGTCGCCGGATTTCTAGGGGTTTTGGATCTTGTGGGTTTCAGGGTAGGTCTCTGTGTAGGTGTTATGATACTTGGTATTGTTTATTTAAATTAATTTAACAGTATATGAAATCTGGGAGTTAATATCTGAAATGGGGTTAAACGTTTAAAATACGACACGGACGTTTCTAATACGATTCTATTTTCTGTTACGAAACAGCGTTTGATTAAATCCAGTTAGTATAAGTGTGATAGGTTGCGATAATCATACTTAGTATAGCTAATACGTAAAACTGGTATTTTCATGTTTTTGCTGTATCGGAGTTTAGCCATTTCTTATACAAATTAATTACGATAATAGATTCGAATACGGAAACTTCGGAGGCCGCAAGGAAAGGAAATGGATTGGTGATCTGAGTTGATTCGACGTATTCCGGTGAGTAGACTAAACATCTACCGGGAGATTTTGTATGGATGACGTGTTACGCCCGTAGTTAAGTTTAAATAAAAATGGGCTTTTGTATGTTAAATTGATCATATGCATTCATATAGATATATATACATCGCCATGTTAATAACTGTTAGAACACTGCACAGTTATCGACGAGTTATGCCGCACCTGCACATATCTATATGTTACACTACACCTCGTCGATATTAACATGTCACATATACACTTAGTATTTATTATACTAAATATGATTCCCATCATACCTTGAACATCAAGAATGGTAGTTATTTTTCATAAACATTATCATGTTTTATCTCCAAGTATGTGTAGTTCTGATATAAGATGCATTGGATTACTATGGATTTATGGTTTTGAGTTTTTATACACTATCGAAAGAATTCAATGATTTTCATGATTAATGTGACATGTCCAACATGAAATGTCGTTTTTTTTATTTGGTTTTGTTCCGAACCGGGTGGGGTAGATATACGGTTGCGGAATTTCTCACGTATACCCGGACTGGGTGGGGTAGCTATACAGCCGGATTCATGGTGGACCCGATCGGGGCCGAGGGGCAGGAGCCGCACTTTAGGCGGGGAGCCTAACGAGGATACTCGATACCGGAGTCAGTTGTAAACACGGCGGATATCTATGTGATACCGACCGGTGTTATTGATTGATAGGATCGTTCGGGGAACGATGTCTGATGAAACACCGAAGATTTGTGTCGATGTTGGACACGGGAAGAAAATGAACCTTATTTGGAAAATAATTGATGAGATTTCAGTTTTGATTTATATATTGAGTAGTACAAATTCATGCTTCCACCTGTTAGTATGCATCATATTCATCATTGTTGATATTAGTTCTAGATCGGCATACTTACATTATCAGCCGCTATATGTTAGTTATATTCACTGAGTTGGCAACTCACCCCCGTTGTGCCACAGTTCTTTGCAGGAGTCGAGTGGACGTATAGCAGCAGATAGATCCACTTATCAGTTTATCGTTCTTTTTACTAGGTGGGTTACCTATGTAGTAACCTCCTCTTTTGGTATTGTATATTGAATCTAGAGTTTCTCCATCAGACCCTGTATAATGACTTAGAACGATATGTGGTTATATGTATATTATTTCGACAGATAAGATCGTTTAGTTGTATTAAATGATATTTCTTTTATTTATGTCTGAGATTCTTCTTTGATTTCGTATTATGATTTTGTGTTGAATTCCACTGTTAGTATTGTTGCTCCCAACTAGGAATGCAACCAAATTAAACACTTTATAACTGCTTTTATTATAAATGAAATAGGAAATTACTGTTAAGATCTTAAATACTTAAAATTTTTGATTTTTAGTTAAACAAAACTAAATTTTCCTAAAGTTCGGCAAAAAGGGTTTTGATCTTGGTTTTTGGCTTACTTAGGTTGTGTAGATATCTTTAGATATTATACAATCTAAGTGCCGGTCATATCCAAATTTGGGTCGTGACAGTCATCTCTCTCATTTTCCCACTGCAAACTCCACCACCGATCATCTCTCGTCGCCAACCCAATCTCCCTCACCGCAGTCACCTCCTCACCACCATCGTCTCGACGCCGACGTGCTCCTCCAACACCGAGCCCTCATCCCCTGCGCACCAAGCTCCAACGCCCCCGAGCACGACCACTTCTGCAACCACCACGTCGCTGCCGCGGTCCCTCGCCACGACCACCTCAGACGACCATCGACGCTTTCAAGCTCCCAAGCCGACTCAACTCCATTCCTCGGAGCTCCACCTTCACAGCCGATGAGCTACTCTTCCTTCAACTCGAGCCTACTAACGCCACGAACCCACTGCCACCTCGCCGCCTCCATCAATCCACCGAGCCCGTGCATCCATCACCGCAGCCACCACCAGCTCCACCTCACCGACGATCCCCGACCTCCTCGCCTCCTCAACTTCATCTTCTCACCCAAGCGCGTCCCACCTCGCTGCAACCGCCACCGGAGCTCGACACCGCTAACGCCACCTCCGTCGACTCCACGACGCCTCACCCGAGCCACTGCGAACCCTCCGGTGACCCACTGCCTCACTGCCTGCCTCCACGCTAGTGTCGAGCATCCCTAAGTCCTCACCAGAGCCCGTGCCCATCGCGCACGTATCGTGCCGTGACGTTTCTGTGCCGTAGTTGTAGATCGTTGTTGTGCTGCCACCATTTGTCGTCGCCATCCCGACTATCGAGCCATCGCTAGGCAAGTGAACCCCTCACTTGCTCATACATGCTAATATTATACTTATTAGTGCTAAGTGTTCATTTAAACTATATATATATTTATACATTTGTAGTAAATGGTCGTTTGTATTACAACGACGCCGTAGTGCTTGGATTTCTATGCGTGAATAATTGGAACTGAGTTTAGAATCAAGTGTTAATAGTATAGAGACTATAGGGATCGATATCATATTCGAGTCGGCTAGATTGAATAAGATCCCGCAAATCCTTGATATGTTGTGCTAGCTGCTCGATGCAAAACCTAAATTAAAACTTGTTTTAAAAATGGCAGAATTTATGGCGCATAAATCCCTTTAATGATAATAAATACCATATAAGAATTTGAGATGAAAATATTGACTTTATCATTATGAAATGATACATCCGTCTAGTTACGTCAAATCTGAAATTTTACCGCGCATGTTGCCTTATTAAAATCATCGTAAATTAAAGACAGATTGGAATGTGATGTTCTATGGCTCATATTGAATCCGACTCGATAATATAGAACCATATATAGTTTATTTTTCGATATTGATAGATTACGGCAACGAGAATTGACTGGGAACACGGCGCTGGACTGCAGTCCAGGGCAACATTTCTCGAGGATACCCGAATTTAAATACCTGCACATACCTACATAATATTAAAAATGCACTGATTCCTATATAGTCGCGTAGATAATTTAGTTAGCTAACACATGAATCTGGTTCCGTGCAGTTTCATCATCGTTTGATATTTATTTTGTATTTTAGAGTATCGGCGTGTTCTGCAGTAACATTTCTTACACCTTTACATTAAACCGGACATAACTCCTAGTACTGAAAAGCTATTATTAATCCGTTTAATACATTGAAAACTTAACAGATAGAAGTAGATTTTATTCAGCTGGGAAAATACCTAAATCTGAACACAACCCCTAGTAAACTGCATGCGAAGTTGGACTTCCAGTTCTGAAACTGGAATTCCAGCAACTGATTGCTGATTTTAAATGATGATAAGTCCCTAATCTGAATTCCGTTTGACATGAAACTAATTTTACCGCGTAGATAATCAAGTATACATTGTACGCTTTTTATATTGTTTTGGTCAATTCTATACGAGTAGTTTATGGTGAATTTTGCAAGTCATATGGCGTAGGGTGTCTTAATGTAGTGAATATATGTTCAGTGCATTTCTACCTATTGTGTGCTTGCTTTATACCTTCTGCATAGTGATTGTTTACATTGAGACCTAGCGACTGTTGTGTATTGTCGATATATAAGTGTTAGTGATTGGATTATGGTAAGTACGAAAGTGATATTGATAAGTGGAAATGTGATTGAAAGTGAAAGCGATACATATTTGTTCATAACCGATCTAATACCTGAATTCATATTATGATCTGTGGAATGGGGAAATCAAGGTGGAATAGAACTCGTATTTAGCAAGGTACAATGATTTAGATGATGATAATTCGATATTAGTGATATACATACATACATACATACATACACACATACATACATTAGGTCGTGGGCCTAGCGGCACGGCTGTAGGGTTATGTCCCGGACAACAGTGGACCGTAGTCTCGGGCATGCACGAGACCCTTGTTAAACACGAGTATCTTTTCCACTAATTGATTTCATTGACTTAGTGACTGATAAATAGTGACATATACATTTCCTGGTTTACCGACATGATACTCATATCGCACTGTTCATATTCATTTGATGTTCAGTATTCTTATGTTTTGTATTTTATTGCATCTTTCATGTTTAATAGCATTGTACCTATTATGTATATATTTATTGCTATACGTGTCGCCTTGACGACCTGAGTGTGCATGCTCAGAGGACGAAGTGGACCCAGTCAAGGAGCAGGACCCGCCCTTCGAGATCGCGGAGGTTTAGACCGCAACATCAGCAACCATTCCCTTTTGCTTTGAGCACATTGTTTTTCGTTGGTTGGTTATTTTATTCTGCAAAATAAATGTATCTCGAACTCTTTTATTGTAATGTAATTAAGTTATGAACTGTGATTTCCTTTACTCTTGTACTATTTACTAACTACCATGTAATGCTAGAAGCCGAAGTGTGACTACGGCGGGATTATTCCCCGACCGTAAGAGCATGGCTGGCCTAGTCACCCCTCGTATTCCATATTTTGGGAAGCAGGGCATGACATAATCCATAAGCACATCCTTAAAAATCCCTGGTCATGGGAGTATTGAGACTGGGTATCGATATTCCGGAGCAGACTGATATATACGTTTCTAAACCCCGATGAGGGACGATGGTTGGTCCCACAGCCGTTGGTGTCTGGCATCTAAGATTGTATACAGGTGATCACTAGGGTGTACATTGGAAGGACGCGCCGAGAACTTCTAGATGGTATTATACATATCGTCAGATAGTAGTTCTCAAGTGACATGAGTACAGGTTAGTCCTTAGACTTGATATCGTCATTTTTATTATGTGAGTTCCCACTGTACTTAGATTACTACTCAACCATGGCTCTACTGAGTCGTGCAAAAAGATTTTAGTTGGGTACAGCCCCTAGCCACATAGAGGCAGTGAGCGATTGTTAGAGATTTGTCTCTCCCGGTATAAGGAGTCGATGTCGCACTGTATTCAGTTGGTCAGCACCATAAGATCTTGGCAAAGGCAGATGAGATTTACTGATAGTTAGATCATTAGCTTCTCGGATTGGTCCTGAGACACATTGGTGTAGGGTTAGCTTAGCACCTTGTGAAGGTTTTGGAGAGCATCAATCATGCTACTTTAAAATTTTTGGGGTGCTAAACAAACCCTAACCAAGATCTTAACTAGAGACTTAGGGTAAAACATAATATGTAAACACTTTACATCTAAGTGAACAAGGAATACAACCTTTGTAGACCGGTCCTTCACTTCAATAGCTCCGTGTAGAAGTCCCTTCGTTGCGATCACGATCCCCCGGACTCTAGAGAGGCTCCCACGAAGAAACGAATAAGCTTGCTTCGAAATCTTCGAGGCCGAAGATGATCTACGTCGAGGAGACACTAGCTCATGCTATCTCTTCACCAATTGTGTAGATTAGTGAAGCAAACACCCTAAACTAAATGGGTAATAGTATAGGATGATGAAGTAGGAAGTGTGCTCACTTTAGATATATTTTTCTCACAAGTTTCCATCACTTTTCAAAAAGCTAGCAAGCTTTTCTCACTTGATAAAGAAGAAGAAGAATGAATGAACTCATGAGGTTAGAAAAGCAACCATGGGTGAGTATATCATATATCTAATCCTTGTAGAGAGTTAACCATGGTAAGGGGTAAAAGGTTAGGTCACAAAATATCTTAAGGAAAACAAAGGAGTGGACTTAGTCAATGCTTATCCACAAGCTTCTACAAGCTTCTAGCAATGATTTAATCCACTAATTTGTAATTACTTAATGATAAATGAAACCCTAACATAAACCCTAGCATGGTGTAAGTCTCATACATACATGTTACATATATATATTATATGCTAAAAGAATACAATTAATATATATCATATATATATATATATATTTATATATATATATCAATGTATCAAAAAAGTGAGAAAAGAAATCTTAAGTGAGCTAATATTAGTCAATGTAATTTAATTTATCAAATATATAATTATACATTAAATTATTAAATCAACTCTTGATTTAATAATCCGGCTATAATACATATAACCGACTAATATCATATATTGCGAGAATAGAATACGGTATCACATACTCGTATTAATCTCGATCCCGCACATATCACATATGTGCTCCTACTCCGTTTCGCATGAACCAGGAAACCTCTATGTAGGACTCTAAAGACTCGTCAATACGCCGGCAGTAGGTGATGATCATATCAAACACCCACAAGCCACAAGCGGTCTGCTAAACGTAACGGCCACCCGGGTATTGAGCGATCAGAAGATCAACAAGCAAGCCTGCTATAACTCCTGCGAATCCAATCAGTAACACTACCGTACAGTCCGGTCTCTTCGTCTGATATGTTGCATATCACAGTCTAGGGGTGGTAAACGTCAGACCCCAGTAACCGATAAGTCGTGTCGATATGAGGTCCATAACAGTTCGAGAAACTACTGATAACTCTTACCAATAAATCTCAGCAACCCCGGCCAGGGATTTCCAGTTATAGCCAATCGAACACAGCGCAACATCAACCCCCAATATCGGGAGAGACGAAACCCCTCCTATCGCTTATTGCCTCCATGTGATTCGGGACTGTACCCAAAAGCCACCGTTTTGCATGATCTCTTGACCATGGTATGGTGGAAATCAAAGCACAGTGGGAATCACATAAGACTCTATGACGATTTCGGGTCTACAGACTAACCTGTACCAGTGTTACCAGAGAACTGCTATCCGACGATAGGTATAATACCATCTAGGAGTTCTCGGCGAGTCCGTCCAGTGTACCCAGTCTCCACTGAGCACCCGTATACCTTCTCTAATGTCAAACACCAATGGATATGGGATCATCCACCGCCCATCTACATGGGTTGAGAAGCTATATGCTAGTCTACTCTGGTATGTCGATGCCCTGTCCCGACACACCTACGACTAGGGACATTTGAAGGATGTACTTATCGACTACCCTGTCCCCACTAGTATAATCTGCGTCATAATTCTGGTAGTCAAGTAATCATCCTAAGGGCTTTATCAACATGTGATCACAAAACAGTATTTGTTTATATGTTAAGATAAAGTGCAACCAGATAGCATACTATCATGTCGAGCAAGAAATTCCTTCCTATATATATCCAAGCATCCATTACTGTAAGTCCGCGGCGGCGCCCCGGCCGTCGATCCGACGCCGGAAACGCGGAAACGAAAAACTTTGCAAACTAGCAAACCGGCACCACCGCGCACTTTTATCCCTGATCGGGCCATTAACCTAGCAACTAGCAAACAAGAAAAGAGTAGAGAAGTATACCAAGCGATCCGTGTCCTTCGTTCTTCGTCTCCACTCCGATCTCCCGCGGAATCTCCATCCGTCACCTCCTCGTCGGAAAGGGCATCACGTAGCCAAATACTTTTACGGGCTCCCACCACTTGACCGAGGCAACTCGGGCGCGAAGTTGGCTAGCCGACGCGTTCAAGATTTGCTGTAGACAAGTGTAGAATGGTTGTCTCTTTGGGGTTTAGTGTAGTTGCCATGATGGAGGAATCAATATGAACTTTGGAGAGGTGAGAAGGATTTTGTGAGCAAGCCAAAATGAGATAATGAAATTTCCCTCATACAAAAATGAAACTTCTCTCTCACCCTCTCCCAATGTGTGGCCGGCCCTCTCTCTTCATCAAAATGGTGAAGGGAATAATAATCCATGGAGGGAGGTGAGTGTAGGAGATCAAGGGTGGTGACCATATCAAAAGCAAGCTTCATATCATACACTAAATCAATCTTAATCTCATTAATGCATGAAATGATGATAGAAAAGAATGGAATAAAAAGATGCTCTCATAATCAATCCATATGCAAGAAACCCCCTCCACAAATGTTATTTGCGAACTTGCAAATAACCCCCTCCATCGAAAAGTCCGGCCGTGAAGGAACAAAAGAAAACCGGCCGGAACGGAATGCAAACTGGCAACTTCAGAAAACTGATCCTGTAATAAATTACAGGAAAACCCCAATACTGCAAATACATGCCCGCATTTGTATTCCTACTGAACACAAATGCAAAGAGACAAAATCTACACTATCTAATACTAGGATCCGGCTTAAACCAAAGCCGGCTAGTAAAAACCGTCCGATCACGATCCGTGCAATACCGCACGTATCTGATCGAACCCTGCCATATCTCCATACGGCCTCCACAGCGTTTCGCCCGAAACTTGAGTAACTGTGTGTGGTGGACTCTAAAGATTCGTCAATACTATGGCTGTGGATTTAACCACTAGCACGTCAGAGGTATTAGCCATACGTGACGGGCTACCAGCTATTGACCAAAAGGGACGTCGATGAGCGAACTCATCCTGACACCCTACTGAGCCTGTCAGTGACAATATCCGTACAGTCCGGTCCGTTCGTCTATGAGCATCGCATGGCGGGCCTAGGGGGTTGGTAAAAGTCAGACACCCAAAAGCGGTACAAGTCGTGTCGGAGTGCAGCCCAGAACACCCTGAGATACTACTAGAATACCTACCAGTA
Source organism: Agapanthus africanus (assembly GCA_030015575.1). NCBI lineage: Eukaryota > Viridiplantae > Streptophyta > Magnoliopsida > Asparagales > Amaryllidaceae > Agapanthus > Agapanthus africanus. The sequence goes on from JASDDO010000016.1 coordinate 390,903,217, forward strand.
AATCTCCTGCCTTGGCCAAGGACTTTTCATGTTCTGGCTCTCCTAGACACAGTGCGACTTCACCCCCAATACCGGGAGAGACGAACCCCTGCAGATCCGCTCACTGCCTCCATGTGGCTCGGGACTGTACTCAACTAAAACCTGTTTGCACGTCTCCTTTGAGCGTGGTAGGGTAGTAATCAAAGCACAGTGGGAACTCATACGAGACAAATGACGATCTCAGGTCGATGAACTAACCTGTACACATGTCACCAGGGAACTTCTATCTGACATCAGGTATAATCCCAACTAGCAGGTTCCCGGCGAGTCCTGTCCGGTGTACTCATAACCCAATGAGCACCTGTATACATCTTAGGTGAACCAACTGACATCAGTGGCTTGTGAGACCGGCCACCGTCCCTCGTCGGGGTCTCGACTGTATACACTAGTCTACTCTGGAGAATCGATGCCCTGTCTCGAAACTCCCACGACTAGGGACCTTTTAAGGATGTGCTTATAGACCCCAGCTCTCACGTATATGATCGCCCTCATACTGCTGGTAGTCAAGCAAGAATCCTAGGGGCTCTATCAACGTGTAATAGTGATTGATAGAGTATGTTCGTGTTCAAGTTTAGTTTTAAATACCGCAATCAAGACAGTTTCGCTTGTAGCTAGCCGGTTGAGTACGGGTCATCCGCAGGGAGATGGGAGTCTTTTTCAATGTGTTTTAACGAGTTAAGTCCGGTTGTTCAGATTTTTGTTTGTGATTATCTAAGTGTTGAGTTGATATTTAAAGCGAGCTTGTTAGGGTTAGGATTAGGTTAGTTTGAGTTAGGAGTCTCCACATCTTTCGTTGCCCCTCTTAATATCGGTGTTACGGTAATCGGCAACAACGGGGATTAGCACGACTAGGAAGGAACTTGCAAGTATAAGCTAGGCTTTCCAACGCATAAGTCCTTCTTTTTGGTGCTTGTCCGTCCGTTCTTGACTCTTAGCCATAACCTCCGGTTAATTCAACCACAACCGGTCTCACTACGGAATCACCGCTATCATGTAGGATAGGGTGCCGTAAGGAGCGGATTGTGGTTCAATTAACGGGAGTTGATTTAAGCTGTTGGGCAAGGAAAGAGTGAGAGAGATTTCCTTCTCTCAAACTTCCCTTATCCTACCCTAACAAGAATGAACTACTCACACATCATAATACGGAAAAATAAAACAAAACAAAAGAGGAAGATAGAAAGAAGGAGATTAGAAGAATACGACTAGCTATTTGCGACCTCACCTTGGCGAGGATCGAGCGTAAGCATCATTGTCGTATGTAAGGATAAAGAAAAAGAGAGAAGAAAGAAACAACAAGGAAATAACAACAACTACTTAACGAATTAAAGTTACAACATTTAACAAAATAAAGAGACAAGCATGATAATAAATGGTTCTTCTTTATTCATCACTCTTCACTCACAAGCTCACTACAAGTTTAATGGAGAAGAGGTGAGAAGAGGAAGAAGAAACACAACTAAACTTAGCAAAATGAAAATACAAGAATGGACCCTTTCCTTCTCAAAGTTCTGGGCTATTTATAGGCTGGAGAATGGAAATCTAGGGCAACCAGCAGAACATATGTACAAAGACAAAACTGCCCCTGAAAGATGACCCCCAACGGCGCCAGTACGGCCGCGGATCCGCGGCCTATACCCCCTATTGGCCGCGGATCCGCGGCCCTACAGTAGAGTTAGGGTGTGGGCTTCTTGGTACTTCCCTGGTCTTCTGTCCCCTCTTGTCTGGTATATGTATTTTCTGAAAATTCTTTCACATTTCTTCCAGAATTTCTGTTGAGGAAAGGTGGACTTTTTGTGGATGTTTTTGTCATGATTGCCTCGAGCTCCGCGTAGATCTCTTGGATCTTGTGCTACCATTGAGCCTTGTGCATGAGAATGACATTGATTTGACCTTTTGTCTTCCTAAACTGGTATCTGGCAACATACGGATGAAGAGCGGAGACCGTGTTTTCTCAGTGGTTGGCAGGAACCCGGATTTTTTCGTGTTTTCCATGAATTTCACCGTTTTAGAACCGAGAACCTGTATCCTGCAATTGACTAGCAAACACGGCTCAAGAGTATCTACCGATATGCAATGTGACAAAAATTGGGCGGTATGAAAATGCAAAAATCTGATATGAACAAATACCCCCAAACTTATCATTTGCTCGTCCCGAGCAAAGCCCATTTATTCACAAAAAATTTCCTAATCTCACTTTCGCAGGGAACGCGATTGCACTGAGCATGTGCAACAAGCCGTTAAACCTCTAGGTGTCCCTAGTAGGAGGAGTGTTGTCTCCTGAGGGTTTTCAGCGGATACTACCCACAAAATCCGGTCAAGTTGGTTTTGTAAAATAACTAAGCTTCAAACCCTAAATTTTTATTTTAGAAAATAACAATTCTATAATCCTAAGTCTAGACCATCGAACCTTTATTTTTCACACCTCGCTTCTTATTTAACTACAGATTTTACATGTCTTTACGTGCAGTGCAAATAGTGTCGTTAAGTTCCCGAAAGGTCGAATAAAGTCATCATGTCGCACAATAAAGCCCAGATAACAATTTAACAAGGATCACATAAGTTTTATAAAGAGTTAAGCATTTTTCAAGTTTCGTTTTCCAGTAAGGTTTCAACTTCAGAATTTCTATCTTCCATAACAGGAAACTAAGTCGTATTTTTCACTCCACCTTTTTCTTGTTTTCATTTCATACACACCTCTGTGAACGTGCAATAGTCTTTATCATAGAATAAAACCTTCATATCTCCGCTAAAATTTTTATAAAAGCCTGTCTTTTATCAAGATTATTCTCACACAAAGAACCGTTAGGAATTTTAACTCGGAGAGAACACTTGCTTGACTTTGTTTTAAAACTGGACTTTCTAGGCTTCTTAGCGAGCTTTGGGCCAATGCACCCAAACCAGTTGGTTTTAGGGCATTAGGTGTAGAAACACCCCAGCGGACTTAATTACTCAAGTTACCTAGGTCCAAAAACAAAAGACAGTTTGGCGTGAAAATCAGATGATTTAATACGAACGGAGATATAACCGGCAGTTCAATTATTTTTTTGGATAAAAGACGTGTTTAGTGGGTTTGGTGTGTAATCATTCCAATCAAGTTTCCGATGGGTTATTTTTCAGACTTAGCTCCAATTACGGCATCAATAACATTCCTTCATAAACTATTCTTGACATTACTTATTTCAGAACAAACCTATTTGATCCTCAGAAAATCATTTATCTGTTTAAAAGTTTAAACATGAAAGACTTGTCATCTAATTCCCAAAATCTTACGACACGTGTAGTGTGATGTAAAGACGTATATCAGCTATAGTTAACTTCAAAGGAGAGTTATCTTTCAGGTTTTCAAAATCCAAACATAAGATTTAGTTATTCCTATTTTTTCAAACAAAAACCGTCGAATGTTGAATCAGAGTTCTTCCACAAGCTAACTTGACAAAAAAGTTTTTATATTTTTTAGAAAATTTTCAAATTTTTATGGATTTTATGGATATTAAAATGCAGATGCAAAATATACATATGAATGTGAAGGTAAGAAATGCGTACCGAGCGTACCCCCAAACTTAAACTGGACAGTGTCCTCACTGTCATTGCATGAAGAGATCATTTGAAGGGTCAAAATTGTCGGTTAGCGATACACAAATTTTTATTTGTTTTTGTTTTTAAAGAAAAGAAAAAGAATATACACAAATATATACAAAATGGTTTGTACATACCCCCAAACTTATTTGGAACAGTGTCCACTGTTCTTGGCTGGATAACCGAAGTTTGGAGGTAGGCAGAGGAAGATCATTTAAGGTAAACCGGCTCCTGCAAGAACATGAGCTCCTCTGTTGGTTCGGCGCTAAGGTACGGTTTGCATCGGTGTCCGTTTACTTTGAAAAGTGAACCGTCCTTTGGATTCTCCAAATCCACAGCGCCCTGTGGATACACATTCCGCACAAAATACGGCCCTTTCCAGCGAGATCTGAGCTTTCCTGGATGGAAGTGAAGTCGGGTGTCGTAAAGCAGTACCTGCTGACCAGGTACAAAGGTTTTGCGCAAAAGGTGTTTATCGTGAAACACCTTCGTTCGATTCTTAACGACAACCGCGTTATCGTAAGCCTCATCCCTAAGCTCGTTCAGTTCGTTCAACTGCATCTTCCGATGGCTGCCCACATCCTCAAGAGACAGATTCAGCTCTTTTATCGCCCAAAATGCGCGATGCTCTATTTCGACAGGAAGGTGGCAGGCTTTTCCGTACACAAGCCGATAGGGAGACATGCCAAGGTCGGTCTTATAAGCGGTTCTAAATGCCCAAAGGGCATCAGTGAGTTTCAGAGACCAATCCTTACGGTTCTTGGAAACCGTCTTCTCCAGAATCTGCTTGATTTGCCGATTTGAAACTTCGGCCTGCCCGCAGGTTTGGGAGTGGTAGGGCGTAGAAAGCTTATGATTAATGGAGTATTTCCGCATCAAGGCTTCGAAAGTCTTATTGCAGAAATGACTTCCATTGTCGCTAATGATCGCTCGGGGGTGCCCAAACCGGGAAAAAATGTTTTCTTTAAGGAACCTAACGACAATTAGTTCGGCTGGGCACAGCCTCGACCCATTTAGAGACGTAATCAACAGCTAGAAGGATGTACAAGTTCCCGAAAGAGCTGGGAAACGGCCCCATGAAATCTATCCCCCAAACATCGAAAATCTCCACAACCAAGATCGGTTGGAGCGGCATTTCGTTCCTCCGGGATATCCGGCCCATGTGTTGGCACCGGGAGCAAGTCTTGCAATAGTCGTGAGCGTCTTTGAAAAGTTGTGGCTAGTAGAAACCACATTGCAAGATCTTCTCAGCTGTCTTTCTGGGCCCAAAATGCCCGCCACATGCTTGATCGTGGCAAAATGACAGCACACTCTTGAATTCCTCATCAGGGACACACCGACGAATAATCTGGTCGGGACAGTACTTGAACAAGTAGGGTTCGTCCCAGTAAAAGTGTTTTACTTGGGATAAGAAGCGAAGTCTGTCCTGACTTGACCATTCGGTCGGTAGTAATCCCGTGGCCAAATAGTTCACAATATCTGCAAACCAGGGTTCGCACGATACTGTCAAGAGCTGTTCATCCGGGAAAACGTCGTTGATCGGAATTGGAAGCGAAGGCGAAGAAGGAAGTCGTGAGAGATGGTCGGCAACTACGTTTTCACATCCTCGTTTGTCCTTAATGACAGGGTCAAACTCTTGAAGCAAGAGGATCCAACGTATTAACCGAGATTTGGCATCTTTCTTCGCAAAAAGATAACGCAGAGCTGAATGGTCAGTATAGACAATGACTGGAGAGCCGATGAGATAGGGCCTGAACTTTTCTAAAGCAAATACAACAGCTAAGAATTCCTTCTCAGTTGTTGTATAATTAAGTTGGGCATCGTTCAGGGTTCGGCTTGCGTAATAGATTACGTGCGGCATCTTGTTGATGTGTTGTCCAAGGACAGCACCGATGGCAAAGTCAGATGCATCGCACATAATCTCGAATGGGTGCGTCCAGTCAGGTGAAGAAAGAACGGGAGCAGAAGTGAGTGAGCGTTTCAGTGACTCGAATGCAGTCACACAGCTCGAGTTGAAGTCGAAAGGCGTGTCCTTGGCCAGCAGAAGAGTCAAGGGCCTAGCAATCATGCTAAAGTCCTTGATAAACCGTCTATAGAAACCGGCATGGCCAAGGAAGGCTCGGATATCTCTGACGCATCGGGGAGGAGGCAGATTGGAAATGACCTCAATCTTTGCTTTGTCAACCTCTATGCCATTTTGCGAGATGATATGTCCTAAGACAATACCTTCGAGCACCATGAAGTGGCATTTCTCCCAGTTCAAAGTGAGATTCTTGTCCTTACATCGGGTAAGGACAGCGTCAAGATGCAGCAAACACTCGTTGAAGGAATCGCCGAAGATGGAGAAGTCATCCATGAAAATCTCCAGAAATTTTTCCACCATGTCCGAGAAAATTCCCATCATACACCGCTGGAAGGTAGCGGGCGCATTGCATAACCCAAAGGGCATGTGTCGATATGCAAACGTGCCGAAAGGACAAGTGAAAGTGGTCTTGTCCTGGTCTTTTTCGGCGATGGGAATTTGATTATAGCCGGAGTAGCCATCAAGAAAGCAGTAGTACTCGTGTCCGGCCAATCGTTCAAGCATCTGGTCAATGAAAGGTAGCGGAAAATGGTCTTTCCGCGTTGCAGCGTTGAGTTTTCTGTAATCAATGCAAACTCGCCACCCAGTTTGGGTGCGAGTAGGGATTAACTCGTTCGCCTCGTTGGTTATGACCGTGATGCCCGACTTCTTGGGGACAACATGAATGGGGCTAACCCACTGGCTATCAGAGATAGGGTAAATGATACCACTATCTAGACATTTGACGATCTCTTTCTTCACAGCCTCCTTCATGACTGGATTAAGACGTCTTTGTGGATCCCGGGCTGGTTTGGCATCATCCATCAGATGAATGTGATGCTCAACGATCAGGGGACTAATCCCCTTGATGTCCGCCATGGACCAGCCAAAAGCTTGCCTGTTGCTGTGCAAGACTGCTAGAAGGGCTTTCTCTTGCTCGGGAGCTAGAGAAGCCGAGATGATGACAGGGAGGGTCTCGTTCTCACCTAAGTAAGCGTACTTAAGGTGAGACGGCAAAGGCTTGAGTTCGAGCGTTGGAGGTGAAACGATGGAAGGCAAGATTGGTGCAAAGGCCTCGAACTCAAAGGACTCCAGCAAAGGTTCGAAGAGAAACGCACTAGTGGCGTCAAGATTATCGTGATCAAACAGAAACTCCTCGAATTCACACTCTTCTGGGGTGATCTCCTGGATCGAGCAGACGTCCAGTATATGAGCATTAGGTTCGGCGGGCTGATTCCCCAACCTAAAAATGTTGAGTTCAATCGTCATATTTCCAAAAGAGAGGTTCATTGAACCGTTGCGACAATTGATCACAGCATTTGAGGTTGCGAGAAATGGTCGACCGAGTATCACCGGAATTTGATTCCGGGGGTTAGCTACAGGCTGTGTATCTAATACAATGAAGTCAACGGGGAATATGAAGTCCCTGACTCTTATCAATACATCCTCTAGCTCACCCCTAGGATGGGTGATCGATCGGTCGGCCATTTGGAGAGTGCAGTGTGTAGGTTTCAACTCTCCGACGCCTAATTGCTCGTATACTGAATACGGAAGTAAGTTAACACTGGCACCAAGATCTAATAGTGCGCGGTTGATGTTCTTATCCCCAATAGTAATTGAAATCGTAGGACAGCTAGGGTCCTTCCGTTTTTGTGGTAAAGATTGGGTAAGGGCATCACTCACAGCACTAGCCAAGAAAACTTTCTTGGGTACCTGAGACTTTCTCTTTTTCGTGCACAAGTCCTTTAAGATTTTCGCGTAGGACGGGACTTGTTGGACAGCATCTAAAAGAGGAATGTTAATGTTAACCTGCTTGAATAACTCCAGAATCTTCTCCATTTGAGGATTTTGTTTATTAGACCTCAACCGGTTTGGAAATGGAACATTTTGAAAATTGGTTGAGTCTAATGCTGGAGGAGGAGATTGTGGAGTTGGAACGGATCCCAGAATAGGTGTTTTCGTGGAGTGAGAAGTGGGTCCGTTTAGAGCAGAAGAAGAGGAAGGGGAGCCTTCTAAAGAACGGAGAATAGGCTCAGAAGACGAAGAAGAAGCGGCGGCAGGGGTGTCATTGTTGATTCGTGTGCCGGTGTTGTTTTGCAGCATCCTTCCCGATCTTAGTGTGGTCACGGCACTCACATTATGGTTTTGTTGTTCAAGAGAAACATGTGCATTATGTGGGTGACCGGGATTTTGCAGTGGCTGGGACGGGAGCTTCCCCTTCTCTCGCTCGCTTAAGGCCGCGTTCAGCTGTGCAATCTGGGCCTCGATGGTCTTGATGCTTTGCCCGTGTGCGGCAGTGTGTTGCTCTAAAGATTGAATGGAAGACTGGATGTTGGCGGTGGATTGAGTCGATTGTTTAACAAACGCCTCCAGACTTCGTTCGAGCGAGGAAACCTTATCGTTGTTTGACGGAACAAAGTTGTTTGGTGGAAAAGAATTGTTGGGTGCAAAGTTGTTCGTCTGATTTTGGAAAGGTTGGGGTTGGAAGGGCTGCTGATATTGGTGTTGAGTTTGTTGCTGTGCTTGTTGTTGAGGCGGAGGGGCCCTTTGGAAATTGTTGCCCTGGAATTGATTCTGATTCTGATTCCAGGCGAAATTGGGGTGGTTCCTCCAACCGGGATTGTAGGTGGAAGAGTATGGATCATTCCTCGGTCTTTGCTGGAAGGCAGCATTAACCTGATCCTGTCCTTGCGAGGGTGGATTGTAAGGACACTCTTCGGTCAAGTGGGAAGAATCGGAACAACAAGCGCAGATGGTACGAAGGGGGAGAACAGGGGCAGGAGCAGGAGCAGAGAATTTGCTCTTTATCACTTCAAGCTTTCTTGTTATTGCAGCCATTTCAGCTTTCATCGCAATAGAGACATCGAGTTGGTGGATTCCTACCCTAGACTGACCGGTAGAAGTGGAGGTAGAAGAAGAAGAAGTCGGTCTGGTGCTCTCCCACTGTAGCGTTTGCTCCGCAAGATCGTCAAAGAACTGCCACGCTTCCTCGTCAGATTTTGATAGGAAGTGGCCCTGATAGATGATTTCCAGCAACTGCTTCGTTGCTGGGTTCAGTCCCTCGTATAAGGTTTGGCAGAGTTGCCATTTCTCTATACCGTGGTGAGGACACTGAACAAGAAGGTCTTTGTACCGGTCAAAGCACTTCCAGAAGGGTTCAGAAGGAAGCTGGGAGAATTGGTTGATTTCATTTCGAATTCTTGCGGTCTTATGATTAGGATAGAATTTTTTCAGAAACGCTTTAACAAACTCGTCCCAGCTGGTGATTGAGTGGGAAGCGGTGCTATACAGCCATTTTTCAGCGAGGTCGCATAAAGTGAACGGAATGACCCGTAGACATATAGCATCGTCCGACAGCTGGGTGGTTTTCATCATGGCACAGACATTTTGAAATTTGTTGATGAAGATATAGGCATCTTCAGATTCAAGCCCATGAAAACGTGGAAGCATGTTGATGAAATGGGGCTTAATTTCAAAGTTGTCCCCATTGGCCGGAGGAAGAGAAAGGCAGGTGGGAAGTGCAGAACGGGTGGGGTAGAAACGATCCTGGAGCGCGATTCGCTGCGGCGCTACAACAGGCGGAGGTGGTGGGAGATTGGTCTCCGTAGGAGGTGGAGCCAATCCAGCGGTGGTCAAAGAGATGTTCGGATTAAATCCTGACATCGCGGAAGAAGAGGTTGGTGAAGGTGAAGGTGAAGGTGAAGATGTATGAACAGAATTCCGGTCAACGTCGGAGTTGGCCGGCAAAGGAAGGGGTGAAAGAGGAGTGGACGGAGTATCGACTTCGGAGTCGATCGCGTAGTCGGTCGCGACTAACGTAACGCGGACTAGACGAGCGCTAGTGTCCCGAGTCCAAGCGGACATACACTAAACGAGTTTAGTATAGTCAAAGTGGAGAAGGTGAGGGTAAGAAAACGTCAATGGAGAAAGGCGATAGGTGGTGGGTGAAAAAATGGATTTGGCGACAAAGGGCAAGTTTTTATAAAAGTTTTTGATTTTTTCTTTTTTTTTGTTTTGTTTTTAGAAAGAGATTTACAAAAGTATGTACGGAAATACGGCTTAAGCAATCACAAACAAGATATGCACAATCACACCTAGATCTAGGGTAACCTAGGTCTACTAGACCCGCTCCTGAACTTGATTGTCGAAGTTAAACAATGTCGAGAAACGGGCTTAAAAATACACTGATCACGAGGCCAGGTAAGTGCAGAGATAAGGGGAGGTTGTCCAACGCTTTCGCGAAGTTCCTTAATTAAATAACCCTTTCTCTTTCGGCGGTTGCGCCTTTAACACTTTCCTAGACACCCCATAAACAATATACGGTTAAGCGAGGTTCTAAACACGGTTTATCTTCTCCTAATGAGCGCGAAGTCCTTAGGGCTGAAGTCTAGTATTTTTTAATTTACAATGGACAATGCATATGCTTTAGTGATTTTTGGGGTCCTGGGAAGGGTGATGAAATCCCCACCCAATCTGGATTGGTTTCAAGCCCCTTAAGTCCGTATTAAAGAAATGCAAAGCAGTAACAAATCAACTGCAAACAATTTTTTATTTGCGGCGCAAAGAATCCTGCACAAGAACAGTTTATTGGAAGGGGGAGAAGAGTTTGCGCAAAGAAGGCTGCAGAAAACACAATTCAGTGGAGTTCAGAGGAGAGGAGAGGAGCAGAGAGACTTACAGAGAAAAGATGGCAGCCCAAGGCCACCAAATGGCCGCGGATCCTCGGCCTAAGCCCACTATTGCCGCGGATCCACGGCGGAAATGAGGAGTTGGCTCTTCATTTTTCTGGTGTGGGCTGTTTTTGGTGTCCTCTGCTTGTCTGGATGTACTGAAGTTTTACTTGCTCACTGTACCTACTCCAGATTTCTACAGTAGACCGTTTGCTTTGTTTTGTCCGTTGCGGTGTAGCCGCGAAATATGGGTCTATCTTCCCACGTCTTTGGCACTGTACTTGAACTCCGTATTTTCAACGTCTTGGCCACTGAACTCGAAACTTGTATTTTCCTGCACACTTGCACAAAAGCTAATCAAAAATAACAAGATGATTTTTTACAAGTATATTTTTTTTTGTTTTTTTTTTGGTTATATTTATACTTACAAATTAACCCGAAATTACACAAGGAAATAAACTACCGTCTCCCCGGCAACGGCGCCATTTGATTGATAGAGTATGTTCGTGTTCAAGTTTAGTTTTAAATACCGCAATCAAGACGGTTTCGCTTGTAGCTAGCCGGTTGAGTACGGGTCGTCCGCAGGGAGATGGGAATCTTTTTCAATGTGTTTTAACGAGTTAAGTCCGGTTGTTCAGATTTTTGTTTGTGATTATCTAAGTGTTGAGTTGATATTTAAAGCGAGCTTGTTAGGGTTAGGATTAGGTTAGTTTGAGTTAGGAGTCTCCACATCTTTCGTTGCCCCTCTTAATATCGGTGTTACGGTAATCGGTAACAACGGGGATTAGCACGACTAGGAAGGAACTTGCGAGTATAAGCTAGGCTTTCCAACGCATAAGTCCTTCTTTTTGGTGCTTGTCCGTCCGTTCTTGGCTCTTAGTCATAACCTCCGGTTAATTCAACCACAACCGGTCTCACTACGGAATCACCGCTATCATGTAGGATAGGGTGCCGTAAGGAGCGGATTGTGGTTCAATTAACGGGAGTTGATTTAAGCTGTTGGGCAAGGAAAGAGTGAGAGAGATTTCCTTCTCTCAAACTTCCCTTATCCTACCCTAACAAGAATGAACTACTCACACATCATAATACGGAAAAATAAAACAAAACAAAAGAGGAAGATAGAAAGAAGGAGATTAGAAGAATACGACTAGCTATTTGCGACCTCACCTTGGCGAGGATCGAGCGTAAGCATCATTGTCGTATGTAAGGATAAAGAAAAAGAGAGAAGAAAGAAAAAACAAGGAAATAACAACAACTACTTAACGAATTAAAGTTACAACATTTAACAAAATAAAGAGACAAGCATGATAATAAATGGTTCTTCTTTATTCATCACTCTTCACTCACAAGCTCACTACAAGTTTAATGGAGAAGAGGTGAGAAGAGGAAGAAGAAACACAACTAAACTTAGCAAAATGAAAATACAAGAATGGACCCTTTCCTTCTCAAAGTTCTGGGCTATTTATAGGCTGGAGAATGGAAATCTAGGGCAACCAGCAGAACATATGTACAAAGACAAAACTGCCCCTGAAAGATGACCCCTAACGGCGCCAGTACGGCCGCGGATCCGCGGCCTATACCCCCTATTGGCCGCGGATCCGCGGCCCTACAGTAGAGTTAGGGTGTGGGCTTCTTGGTACTTCCCTGGTCTTCTGTCCCCTCTTGTCTGGTATATGTATTTTCTGAAAATTCTTTCACATTTCTTCCAGAATTTCTGTTGAGAAAAGGTGGACTTTTTGTGGATGTTTTTGTCATGATTGCCTCGAGCTCCACGTAGATCTCTTGGATCTTGTGCTACCATTGAGCCTTGTGCATGAGAATGACATTGATTTGACCTTTTGTCTTCCTAAACTGGTATCTGGCAACATACGGATGAAGAGCGGAGACCGTGTTTTCTCAGTGGTTGGCAGGAACCCGGATTTTTTCGTGTTTTCCATGAATTTCACCGTTTTAGAACCGAGAACCTGTATCCTGCAATTGACTAGCAAACACGGCTCAAGAGTATCTACCGATATGCAATGTGACAAAAATTGGGCGGAATGAAAATGCAAAAATCTGATATGAACAAATAGCGACTCGTAAGGTCACCTAAAGCAGTAATAAAGATAAACCAGATAGCATACTATCATCTTGAGTAAGACTGCCCTACCGGGATAGGTCCTCCCTTAATCATTGCAATCACGTGCCTGTGATCCAATAATTGACTCTGAGGGCACTATCTCCAACAATCTCCCACTTGCACTCAAGGCTAATTATTGCGATGTTGCATACTCACAGCCCGTGTGATACTGAACACCCAACTCTTCTACTAGTCAGTCTCACAAAGCTCATTTGCGAAACTATTTTGTTCGAGGAATAGCCTCAGTGAGTGGATCCGCTCTGATGTTTCTTTCTATGTCTCTCTATATCTCAAGTTCGCGGAGAAAGCCATCTCCCGAAATGAGCAATACCTGTCTTAGAATGTGTCTGGATGTCTGATGGGACCTAGCTCATAAGTGAACTCCAAATCCAAACTTCTTAGACTGTATTGTCAACTGAACTTAATCAGTATCCTGCGCCTTCCTTCCCTTAGTATCCACCTGGACCACCTGTCCAAAATACTGCCCCTCGTCAGAAGGAAAACTATAACTCTGACAGCCACTCTGCCATCCAAGTCACTTTGGAAGCCTGGAATGATAACTGTCTCCCGAAAGAGAATGCTGTTATCATATCCCTAGAACATCAACTTATGTTCTAAAACTGCTTCCGAATGTTCCCCAGGATTGGATCAATATCAACTTATTGCATCTACTGCAAGTAAAACATCTGGTGTAGTACTTGACATCTCATGATTGACTCAATTGCCTAAGCAAGTGATCTGCCAATCATGCGCATCCCTCTCCCTTTTAGTCTGTAAGACACCTTTAGAGAGGGTGACTCCATCACCTGCAGGTATACTACCGTGCCAGGAGTCGTCCATTCTAAATACTCATAGAATGCTGTCCAAGTACCCTGATTGGGAAACCACCCAAATCTGGATCTAAAACCATAGATCTAGTAACCAGAATGTCTGATATAATATCCAAGTCCTGTGTGGAGAAACCACTGTGTGACGACCAAAGTATAACCGATCGTAGTATAGGAATATCACTTCCTACTCTGTGTATGTCATCAAATACCAGGACATCACACCCTACTACCTTCTTAATAGATCCATCCCCTATTCTGATGAATTTAAACCTATGACTGTCACATCAGAAATAGATGATCTATCTCCGCTATATCTGCTTTAGTCTATAAATAGACATAAGCCTGATGTCCACCAATGCTTCCGCTGCTCCCACTGACTACGACAACCCTCTGGCAGAGTCATATAGACGTACACTTCTAAAGCTAGTTTAGAACGACGCTACACTCATCCTCCTGCCGGGTCTCACAGTCTGGAACAACAGCAATGGCAAGTCTGGGTAAACAAGAACCTCCCTGCCACCGTCCTTGAGCATACCGAAGTACCTCTCGAGTGCCTGAGGTTACTCACCATATCTGCGGAGTGGCCAATGGAATGTCAAACCAGATTGAATCTTTAGGTTCTTATCAAATCTTCAATAATCGTTTGCGGTTCTGGAATCACTTCCAGTTCTACCATACTCCCACTACTGTTTTCTGAAAAAAAATCTATTTTTATTAAAACTGTGGCGAGTCAAGAACAATATCACTATTGATCTTCCAGATGGTAGAATATCAACCCTCGTCATAGCCCGGGTCAACCCACAAACAGCCATTACAGAAACGTGCCTTGAGTTGTCCAGTGTCTGGTTTTAAGCATAAGCCGGACAACTCCCCGTACCTTAACAATGTCAAGATATGAACTGTTCTATATCCAATATAGAAACAGAGGCACTGATTTAATTGAACCAGATTCAAATCATGCAGCTGTCTCCAGTGCATGTCAACTAAATGGAAAAAGGCCGATCAACGTTACTCAACTTAGGAATGATTCTAATTATGAGTAACCTGAAAGAGAAGCAAGTTCTCTTAACCATTACTATCGACTGAATACCATTCACAAGTATCTACATTTTCGATCACCTTGAAGAATCCCGATACTTGTAATATCTAGTTCTCTACTTTATTCATATACCCATAACTTCTCAAAACTTGGACCCCGTGTTTCTATGAAACACCTGTCTAAGAACCAGAGAAGTCATAAGTAAACAGAATATAGTACGAGGACCAACCCCTCTGTCCTAATGGACACTGAACAATATACAATACTCTGTATAAGTCCCTTGAGTCTAATGACTCATTCACTGTGTGTCGTAGGTTGAAAACTGTACTTTTGGTTAAGAAGAATTACACCGCTGCTTAATGCTCCTTACCTAACCATCCACTGATATAGGTAAATGTCATGGACATAATCTCAAAAAAGTATATCTCACTCTATGAAAATAGACGTACAGATATATCAATTTGAAATTGGTGCACAACAACGGATATTCAAAACCAAATATTTGCCGACCGGCAAAGAACCCAGGTGACTTCCTCAAATATCACCAATTACAACGAATCCCGATATAATGAGGATGATCACCTAATTCCCAATAACTTACTCCCACTCATCATCTGTAAAACCATACAGATGTGAGAATCATACCTGGTAAATACATACCCTGGAGCAAGTGTCTAATTGGAAAATCAGTTTTCCCTTAACAGTACACAGTGAAACTGAAACATTGAAATGTTTCGATGGGGTATCCTGGTATTCCTAGTAATGCCACTTCCATTATCCATATTCACAACTGTAACCGTATATTTCTTTGCCACCTCTCCAAATCCCTTTATATGTCTTTAGTCAATACCTTCTGTACACCCCTTTAGGCCAAATGGTTTTCTTCCTTCCCTACCGTTCGGCACCAGCCTATGGTTTGGAAGAAGACTATCCAATAAGCATAATGGGTGTACTGTCCTAATCCTAGGAGCACTCGCAACGCGAGAGAAGGTGAAGATAAAAGACAACCGAATGAACCTTATTCCTATTTCTCACCAGGATCCATCCCCGAACTGGAACAAGTTCCTTCGAGTTCGTATATAACCATACGATGGATTATCCAATAAACTTGGGATCTTCGTAGTGATACGGAGTGTCCTGGAGAAATACAAAGGTGATTTAGGATTGGCGAAGAAATACTTGGTTTGGTCGTGAATAGCAGTCGCAATTTACTTTGCCCTCTTACTAATCTCTTTCTTTGTCTTTACATAATACCTTCTGTACACCACCGTTAGGCTAATTGGTTTTCTTCATTCCCTACCGGTCGGTACCTGCCTATGGTTTGGAAGAAGACTATCCAATTTGCGTAATAGGTGTACTATCTCCTAAACCAAGGAGTACTCGCAACCTGAGAGAAGGTAAAAGGAAAAGACAACTGAATAGTCCTATTCGTTTTCTCCAGAACCGGAAACCATCCTCGAATTCCTTCGAGTTCGTATATAACCATACAATGGTTTTGTCCTATGGAAGTGGACGTTCGTAGTAATACGGGGTGTCCTGGAGAAAAGGGTAAAAGTAGGAGTGGCAATGAGGTATGCAACTCTGACAATCCAAAAGCCAATGTTAAGAAGGTTCGGTCAACTTTGGTCACTGAGTCATAGTCTAGGGTCGGGTCAATGGTCGCTGCCAAAGAGAGAGAGAAAAGAAACACTCAGCGTGCACTCTAACCTAGATCAGAATGGTTATCACTTTATCTAATCAGGAAACCTCCCACTGTAACCTCAAATTCTTCCCCAAACCTGAAAGAAGAATTAGCCGGGATCACCCGAGGAGTAAACCAACTCATCAGTGGGAATCGGGATCCAACTATCATCGCATGATAACGTGACGGAATCCGCTCACGTTATCACACTCCAGAAGGTATGCGCATATCTGGCAAGTTTCAGTTTCTTTAGAAACTCCCGATGTGGATTTTTGCCCCATGCTCTTATGACCTTGACTAAGGCCAACAAATCATAAGTCACATGTCAAGTTCTACCCGTCATTGTCCAGGTTGATTTGAACCCATCCGTACAAGTCCTTGACTAGGGCTAACAAGGATATACGACTGTCCCAAACCAACGCATCTATCTATGCAGCATATGAACACCCAATAGCTACCAAACACTGTGCCTTGACTATGGCCAACAAACACAGCTTGAATACTATTGACTATCCATATGAAACGACGGAGGGCTACGAATGGTTTCTGGCGAAAACCTTTAACGTAATGAACTTGATATCGTTGAAGGAACCGGATAGCTTTATAAAAATATAGTGACGAAAACCTTTGCTAAAGAGGTCACTCCCGGTGAAGGGATCTCGGCTTTTTCCCCGTAGAATGAGGTGCAGGATATTCCAACTGAATACCACGATGCAAAGCAAAAGTAATCGGCTATAGTGAAGTTATTGCCCTGACGTAAACTTTTGTCCAAGGGGTCACTCCCGGTGAAGGGATCTCGGCCCTTGCCTCGTCGACTGAGGAGCAGGATATTCCAACTGAATACCACTGTGCAAAACAAAAGAGAACGCCCTTACAATAACAGCTTTTTGAAAAATGTTCCAACAACATCAGAATAGGTTTGTTTATCTTGCATTGATCCGAATCAATGCAGTCCCATCAATTGATCACACCACAAAAGAACGAAAATAATGATGTACGTATATGCCATCCGCATTCGCCACTGGGTCCCGTCATCACCCGTTAGGTTACTTAACTAACGACAGAGCGGGGACTGGACTAGCGCGGATGCAAAACATATACAACATCTACTAGTATATATATAATATATAATTTTCGCTCAAGGCGTGATAAAATGCAACATCACAGAAATGTACAGCATCACAGAACAATACAGATATCTGGGATCCCCGGGTTTCACAGAGCCGCTGCTGAAACCCGACGTTCCCCTGGTCGTGTGGATAGCCTGTACAATGAAAATCCTAGACCCCTACGGGCGCGGCAAGTTACCCGCCAAAACCTGAAGTGAGGCAGCCCCCTTTAGCAACGTGAATGGACCACCCAGCACTTCACGGAATTCGGTAACTTGGGCACCCCTCCTGGGTCAACCTGTACCCCCTACGAGTGCGGCGAATAGCCCGCCAATTCTAGAGTAAAGCCCCCTCCGTCTCAATGCCATGAGATGCGGGCTCGTTGCCCTCTAGAACCCGGCTATCTGTGCACCCCTCAGCGGGGTAATCCTAGTACAGAAAGCAAAATATACATACAACGGGTACATCGACCGCAACCTGGTCGTGCCCCAAAATAATAATACAAACAGGCAGTGACGGCAGTCCACATGTCGGACGCTCGCCCCGCAATATCAAATGTACATATAAAACAAAACTGTACTACCACTGCAACCAGGCTATCCCCCACGACCGATCCGCAACATCACAGCACAACACAGAACATCAACGTGAATGTCACATTCGCAAATCCGTCTAACCGGGCTATAGCAGTTAGACAGGATTTACCGATCAAGTGACATTCACGGTCGCAGATATAATGTAAATACTGTGAACTAATGTGTTTAAAATATCCGATCGAACAAATTTACCGAAGTGGGCCCCAAGCAGTACTGTAGCACTTATAGAAAATCTGGGCCCAAAAAGAATATCCCAAAACCCCCATTTTGAACTCAGGAGCACTCTGCAAAAATTTGGTCAAATGAGGAGTTAAAAGCGCGGCGGAACCGCGGCCCAAGCATGGGTTTGGCCGCGGTTCCGCGGTCGTATGGTGAGATCACTTGACCAATTTTTCACAGATTGCTTAGAATTCCCTGCACAACATTCTGAAACACCCTGAAAAATTTTTAGACTCCAAAAAAATTTCGACAGAAACTGTGCACACAAAATCGGATTTTTGGGATTTTTGTTCGATCGAGAATGTAAACACACTAGAGCAAGCTAGGTAAGGCTAACGGCCTGGCTCTGATACCATTGTAAGTCCGCGGCGGCGTCCCGGCCGTCGATCCGACGCCGGAAACGCGGAAACGAAAAACTTTGCAAACTAGCAAACCGTCACCACCGCGCACTTTTACCCCGGATCGAGCCATTAACCTGGCAACTAGCAAACAAGAAAAGAGTAGAGAAGTATACCAAGCGATCCGTGTCCTTCGTTCTTCGTCTCCACTCCGATCTCCCGCGGAATCTCCATCCGTCACCTCCTCGTCGGAAAGGGCACCACGTAGCCAAATACATTTACGAGCTCCCACCTCTTGACCGAGGCAACTAGGGCACGAAGTTGGCTAGCCGACGCATCCAAGATTTGCTGTAGACAAGTGTAGAATGGTTGTCTCTTTGGGGTTTAATGTAGTGGCCATGATGGAGGAATCGATATGAACTTTGGAGAGGTGAGAAGGATTTTGTGAGCAAGCCAAAATGAGATAATGAAATTTCCCTCATACAAAAATGAAACTTCTCTCTCACCCTCTCCCAATGTGTGGCCGGCCCTCTCTCTTCATCAAAATGGTGAAGGGAATAATAATCCATGGAGGGAGGTGAGTGTGGGAGATCAAGGGTGGTGACCATATCAAAAGCAAGCTTCACATCATACACTAAATCAATCTTAATCTCATTAATGCATGAAATGATGATAGAAAAGAATGGAATAAAAAGATGCTCTCATAATCAATCCATATGAAAGAAACCCCCTCCACAAATGTTATTTTCAAACTTGCAAATAACCCCCTCCATCGAAAAGTCCGGCCGTGAAGGAACAAAGGAAAACCGGCCGGAACGGAATGCAAACTGGCAACTTCAGAAAACTGATCCCGTAATAAATTACAGGAAAACCCCGCTACTGCAAATACATGCCTGCATTTGTATTCCCACTGAACACAAATGCAAAGAGACAAAATCTACACTATCTAATACTAGGATCCGGCTTAAACCAAAGCCGGCTAGTTAAAACCGTCCGATCACGATCCGTGCAATACCGCACGTATCTGATCGAACCCTGCCATATCTCCATACGGCCTCCACAGCATTTCACCCGAAACTTGAGAAACTGTGTGTGGTGGACTCTAAAGACTCGTCAATACTATGGCTGTGGATTTAACCACTAGCACGTCAGAGGTATTAGCCATACGTGACGGGCCACCAGCTATTGACCAAAAGGGACGTCGATGAGCGAACTCATCCTGACACCCTACTGAGCCTGTCAGTGACAATATCCGTACAATCCGGTCCGTTCGTCTATGAGCATCGCATGGCGGGCCTAGGGGGTTGGTAAAAGTCAGACCCCCAAAAGCGGTATAAGTCGTGTCGGAGTGCAGCCCAGAACACCTTGAGATACTACTGGAATACCTACCAGTAAATCTCCTGCCTTGGCCAAGGACTTTTCATGTTCTGGCTCTCCTAGACACAGCGCGACCTTACCCCCAATATCGGGAGAGACGAACCCCTGCAGATCCGCTCACTGCCTCCATGTGGCTCGGGACTGTACCCAACTAAAACCTGTTTGCACGTCTCCTTTGAGCGTGGTAGGGTAGTAATCAAAGCACAGTGGGAACTCACACGAGACAAATGACGATCTCAGATCGATGAACTAACCTGTACATATGTCACCAGAGAACTGCTATCTGATATCAGGTATAATCCCAACTAGCAGGTTCCCGGCGAGTCCTGTCCGGTGTACTCATAACCCAATGAGCACCTGTATACATCTTAGGTGAACCAACTGAACCAGTGGCTTGTAAGACCGGCCACCGCCCCTCGTCGGGGTCTCGACTGTATACACTAGTCTACTCTGGAGAATCGATGCCCTGTCTCGAAACTCCCATGACTAGGGACCTTTTAAGGATGTGCTTATAGACCCCAGCTCTCACGTATATGATCGCCCTCATACTGCTGGTAGTCAAGCAAGAATCTTAGGGGCTCTATCAACGTGTAATAGCGACTCGTAAGGTCACCTAAAGTAGTACATGATGATAAAGATAAACCAGATAGCATACTATCATCTTGAGTAAGACTGTCCTATCGGGATAGGTCCTCCCTCAAACATTGCAATCACGTGCCTGTGATCCAATAATTGACTCTGAGGGCACTATCTCTAACAATTACAATATACATCGCATGTACAGTAATGGCCTCTAGGGCATACATATAACTAACAATCTCCCACTTGCACTAAGGCCATTTGTTGTAGTATCCAATACCCAACAATTTAGCAGAGCTTGTAGTATCCCATACTCAACCATTGTAGAGAAGTCTCTCTAGGGGTAAAGCCTTTGTGAGTGGATCTGCTGTGTCAACCTTCTGGTCTACTCTCCTAACCTTGATCCCTTGGAGATCAACCATCTTCCCGATCAGGTGATACTTGCCTCAGAATATGTCTGGAACACTGATGGGACCTGCGTTCTTAGGCCTAAGCCACAACTCCATTGTTGTCACAATAACAGTTATTGGACGCTCAATGGTAGGAACTTTGTTCATCTTATGAACAAGAAATGTCCAGACAGCCGCTTTGGGAGTATCGTTGGTAGCAATGTATTCAGTCTTTATCGTCTAGTAAGTCACGGTATCTATCTTGGAACTCTTCCAATATACTGTCCCTCCATTGAGGGTAAGGACAATGCCTGTGACTGACTCTCAGTCGAACTTATCACTCTGGAAGCTGGAACTAAGAACTTTCTTTTAGTGCTTCTCAAGTACTTAAGAATGTCCTCCACAGCTATCCAGTGACTCTCCCAAGATTCGATTGATTCCTGGTCACTACACCTAGTGAGTCATCTACATCTGGTCTGGTACATAACATCGCACACTCTGATAGAGCCTACTGCCGAAGCATAGGATATCCCTTGCATGTGAGCTATCTCCAAATTAGTATTGGAGAGAGTGATCCATGAGTAAGTGGACGAACCACTACACTTAGAATCTTCCATACTAAACCCCTTTAGTATGGTGTTCATGTACCTGGTTTTGGGACACTCCCAACATTCATAAAGATCTATCACCATAGATCATAATCCACAAGATGTAACATGCATCATCCAGATCTTCTATTGAGAATTCCCGTGATAAGAGGAGCTTGACCGAGTGTAGCATAGGAAACCATTTCCTATCAAGAGTATGTCTTCCACATACAATACGTGGAATACAACCTTACTCTCTACAACCTTTTTGTATATACAAGGTTCATCTACCATTTTGATGAAGTCAAACTCTTTGACTATCACATCAAGACAGACGTTCCATCTGCCTGAACCCGGTTGGGCCATCATCTCATGATGCAATTCTCGCTCCCACTGTCACTGAGAAGATCGTAGTATCTCTTGAGTGGATGAGGAACCCTACCAGATTCGCAGAGAGGCTGAGGTTCGTCGGAAACTATTGAATCCTTTAGTTTTACCAAATCATCAGCTGTTAGTTTGTCTAGCTGGAACTCCTTCCAGTTCTACCTCATGACCACTTAATTTCTTCACAAGAAATTCTTTTTCTAAAAAGGTGGCATGCTGGGAAACAAAATGCCTTTTTCTCCTCGGTTAGGTAGAAGATATTCCCTTACTAATACTTAGGATATCCTGACAAACTTACACAACTGACCTTGCCTTGAGCTTGTCCGGATTTTGCTTTTCAACATAGGCCGGACAACCTCATTTCTTAACTTGTTTAAGAATTGGTCTCTTCCCATTCTATATCTCATATGGAGTTGTAGGCTCTGATTTGGATGGAAATCCATTCAATAGGTATGCAGCTTCTCAAGTGCATTTCTCCAAAAGGAAACAGGTAACTCAGCAATACTCATCATAGAGCGCACCATATCTCATAGGGTGCTATACCTCCGCCCCGATACACCGTTGTGCTGTGGTGTATACGAAGGAGTAAGCTGAGAGAGAATCACATTTTCCTTTTAGAAACTCCAGGAACTCCATGCGCAAGTATTCGCCTCCTCGATCACATCGTAGGACCTTAATACTTCTACCCGTTTGTCTTTCAAAAGAACCAACCTTGGCATTTGTAGACATGGGACCATATACATCAACATGTATCTGTCCCAAGAGTTCAATAACTCTTTCTCTGTTTCCAGTAAACGGAGTATTTGTCATTTTATCTTTGAGACAAGACTAGCAAGTAGCATAAGATGAAAATTCGAATAGATTCTCATATTCATCCTTATGTAACTTAGCTGGTCGTGTCGCATTGATATGACCTAGTCTATAATGCCTCAAGAAGGATTCGTTCATTCCTGAACCACTCCTCTTGTCTGTGTTCTGTATGCTTTGAACTGTAGTTTGATTTAGAACGTATATGCTATTATATAACGTGCCTGATTGAATCAACTCTTGATTCAGGAAAATGTTCGCAACATTATCCTCCAATACAGAATTATATCCTTCTTTAACTCAGTAAAGAACATGATGTAATGTTGTATATCAGGTTCGGTATGTAATAACATTTGTTCAGAATCAATATATTAATACAAGGTGATATCTGCCAACTGATTTGGCTGCAACAATTGCACCATTCTCTAACACTTAGAGACATATCACTCATTCTCAGTTCTCTACCTTGCTGTGGCCCAAGCAATATTTTACATATGCAGGATCCTGATCTGGTATCACATACCTAGGACGTAGAGGATGCTGAAAAACAGTTCTCGGTAATAAGGACACCCGAAGAATATGCATCATTATGTACTTTCTTCGAATTGGATGGCATGGGAATCCGGATGTTCCCTTATTTCCTGCTCGGACTTATAACAACTATAAGATTGAGCGGAACCAACGTTCCCTAGCCCAGTATAATAAGTGGGTTCGGTCAATGCATCCTGTTCCCCTCCGAATGGCGGCGCGCAGGACTGCGATGTCCTGGCACTGAGACTCGGGGCAGATGCTAATTGGTGCTATCCGTCCACCTCTCAGAAGATGCCAAGTTGATTTATGGCACCATGTATCGAAGGTTTAGACGGATGCGTCCGATGTAGCAGACTTCGTCAGATTCCCCCTCGCTTGAGGGGTTTTTGATTGTGGGGACGCTCTTCCCTGCAGGCGCAAGCCCCTGCAGTTAATTACGCTACCGCATTGCGATAACAACTTTCTCCTTCTCCAGATGGTCACTTCGTGTCGTGGATGTTTGTTTTATTTGTGATTGCCCGTGGAATGTATACGGAGACTGAGTTATGTCGTCGCCCGTAGGGCGTGGACTAGTCCAAATCCGTATTATCTTAGATTTGGGTTTGGGGGTTTGGTTTGAGGATATGTTAGCCATACTTGAGGCTAAGATCAACTCAAACGTTTGTTAAGGATACGTTAGTCTAGCTTTGAGACTAAGATCTACTTAACGGGATCGTTTAGATCCGACAAAGGAGCGTTTGGGCTCTATTGTTCCAGTTTAGGGACATAGTGGTCCATCGTATGTATGGCCGTCGGGACCCGTCACCTCTCTGACGACGTTGAAGAATTACAACGACGGATGTCAGAGGAGTTCAGAGATGTACCCTCGAGCCAGAGTTAATTGGGGGGATTTATAGTCCACTCTGTTTGAAGGTTTAAGGATACGTTAGCCATCTTTGAGGCTAAGATCAACTTAAACGGGACCGTTTAGATCCGACAAAAGAGCATGCGGGGGCTCTATTGTTCTAGTTTAAGGACATTGCGGTCCATGGGTAGTTTAAGGACGTTGCGGTCCATCGTTAGTTTTAAGACATCTCGTTCAAGGTTAAGGACGTCGTAGTCCATGGGTTTAAGGACTCCATAGTCCGGTATGTGCTCTGGATGCTTCACACGGGTTCACTGCCGTGCTTGGCGAGGACCAGGCTCCGCTCTGGACATTTTCCGCGGGGTCAAAGAGTGACGTTATCCGCATTCCACGTAACCAGGAATTTTGCATTAGGCACGGGTTTAAGGACCCCGCAGTCCATATCAATGTGTGGTCGTCGGGACCCGTCACCTCTTTGAAGACATTGAGGAATTACAGTGCCAAATATCAAAGGAGTGAAGAGATGTACCCTAGAACCGGAGTGGATCAAATAGTCCTTGGCCCAATTTGGGATCAAGACCAATTAATTATGTTATGAGCCCATTAGCCCAGTTGATCACGAATTGAGGACTTATGGACAGCTCGGGCTAAGTCCAATCATGTTTGGAATATTGACTTCCTGTTGGTCTCTTGAAGGAGAGGCTTTGCCTCTATCCATTCGGCCAATTGGGCCAAAGCCTAGTGTTAAACACTACAGAGCAATCAGTGTTGAACACTGGGAATGAGGTTGACAAGTTAGTGTTTAACACTAAAAGATAATTGGTGTTAAACACCAGCAACAAGGCTTTCAAATTATCATAAACACTAAAACAGATCAGTGTTGAACACTGGCAATGGAGATCTCAGATTAGTGTTAAGTACTAAGGTAATCAGTGTTGAACACTGCGAATAAAGTTTTTTGATTAGTGTTGAACACTAAGGCCCAACAGTATTTCAGTACTGGATTCGAGAGTTCCAATTTAGTGTTGAACACTAAGGCAAGAGGGGTCACGTGGCAACACGTGAGGGCGCCCTCCCTTCATTTATTCTGCTGAGATTATCGCATCTTTCAGAGCATCACGTGCCATCACGTGACGGGCATTCAAGTGCTTATATGTTAAAGCTTCTGCCGAGGGTCACGTGGGTCACGTGGGGTGCTGCCTCAAAGGGGCTTTCTGTAGATCTCTTTGGGGGGGGGGTCACGTGGTGACACGTGACCCTGCCTCTATGTATGTTGTTTAGAGGATCTGTTAATCTTTTCCAGGAATTAAATTCCTCGTAGGGTTAAACCCTGACAGTAATTTCAGAGGAATTAAATTCCTACTTCCTTTTGAAGATTTATATTCTGAATAGAGTTGGACCCTGAATTTTCTGTAGGAATTAAATTCCTCATACATGTGAAGAACTAAATAGGGTTAAACCCTAATAAAAGCTTTTGAGGAATTAAATTCCTATTCTCTGTTAAATTATGATCAAGGGAATTAAATCCCCGCTGTTCTAACAGAACTAGGTTCTTAATTAGGGTTAAACCCTGTTTCTTTTTGTTCTGAAGGAATTAAATTCCCATAACACAGGGTCAAGCCCTAGTTTTATTTTAAAGGAATTAAATTCCTATAGTTCTGTGAGAATTAAATTCTCGTGCTTCCATTCCCTCTCTATGTTTTGGATCTGCATGGCAGGATCTCAACCCATTGAGAATTAAATTCTCAGCTTCAAGGGGAGATGTGCACTTTGCAGAGCCTCTATCAAAGAGAGAAGAAATATGTTCTTCTGTTTTATATATCAGAGTTAAACTCTGTTGAGAATTAAATTCTCTTTTCTTTCAAGGAGCCTTCCCTTTCTTACCTACGGTTTTCTTTTGCAGAAGATCCAAGTTCCTCGAAGTATCAAGGCTCTCTCTCCCTTTCTTCCCTCTGCGTGTATCTCTCTATATCCCTATCCCTGTGTCTCTTGGCTCCTATTTATAGGAGAAGTAGCCGAATCAATTAGTTTTTGACGAATCTTCATTGAGAGGTTTGATTTGCATCCATCATTCGTTTTTGACTTTTGGATTATTGGGTGAATTTTATTCACCATTGGATTTCAAGTCTCGGGATTCTCCTTTGTTATTTCGGTTAGATTTAAAGGGGAAATCTTTCCAAACCCGAGATTTTCCCATAGATAAATGATATTCAATCATCTTTAAATCTTTAATTCGATTGGTTCCAGATAATTGCTTTCCTTTGGAAAGATTCGAATCTCTTTCAGAATTTAATTCTGTTAACGAACTGGGCTTTGAAAGCCGGTCACGTGTGACCACGTGACCCATGGTCACGTGTGGGCACCTGACCCCCTTGGAACGAGCCTTCCTCTTTCTTTTTGCGCTCTGTCTTCTGGTTGCTGCTTAACCGTCACGTGCCACCACGCGCCCCCTGGTCACGTGTGAGCACGTGACCCTTGTCTGAACTCTTTTTCTTGATTTAACTGGAGAACAATTCTGATGTTTTGATCATCACGTGCCAACACGTGACCCTGGTCACGTGGGAGCACGCGACCTCTTCTGAAGCTTTTTCCTTGATTTGATCAGGAAGCGTTGGGTCTTTGCTGCTGCTTTTAAATGTCACGTGCCGACACGTGACCCAGGTCACGTGGGAGCACGTGACCCTTATTGAAGCCCTTCTCTTTGATGTAGTTGGGAAACTGAACTTGCTTTGCCGGTACTTTTGGGTGTCACGTGCCAACACGTGACTGCTGGTCACGTGTAAGCACGTGACCCTCTTCTGAAGCTTTTTCCATAAGCTTTCCTGATTTTAAATCAGGAAACAAATGCCCCCACAGCGTTGTTCTCACGTGTCAGCACGTGAGTGCAACGCTGTCACCTCTTGCGACCGTTGGATTCCTTTAGGGATCTGGGGAAATGAAACGTTTCCATTGCCTTCTATAAATACTTCTGTCTCTTCATAGGAGCTTTCACTTTGCTCATCTTCTTCTTCTGAGAACTTTTTCCTTGAGAATTTAATTCTCGCTTCCAGAGCTTAGTTCTCTGTCTTGAAACAATTTTCAGAGTTTAACTTTGTTCGAAAAGAATTCTTTTCCTCAGGTAATGTTCTTGGACAAACGATGGACCTTCACATTCCTCTGGATTTTAAATCCAAAACAAGGTTTTTTACCCTTTTTTCTTCATGTTTTTTTTTATAAGAACATGAAACCGCTTAACCTTCAAACTGTAGATCTCTTAGGGTTTAGATGATCTTTAGGGAGATGATGATGGCGTTTCAACTTCATGGAATTTAATTCCATCCAAAAATGTTTTTGGGAATTTACTTCCCTTTTCTTAATAAGGAATTTTAATTCCAATGAAGGACTTGATTTCTTCACGCGGAGGCTTCTTGGGGTCTCTTGGCCCGAGGTTGTTCTTCTGCAATTAATGAAATGGAAGTTTTCTAATGATTCTCCTGTGGGAATTTAATTCCTTTGATCTTGTTGGATTCATTGTAGAGCCCGAGACAGATCCTGTTGGGGGGAATGTGCATGGTCATCATTCTTTATTAAATGAGGATATTCCCTTTGTTTAATTGTAACTATTTGGTCTCATTATTAATAAGCCGTCATCCGGATTCTGTGGGGCCCATGTGTTTTGTAGCCAATGGTCCCAGGAAACTCTGCTGTTGCTTTCTTCAGCTAGTCTTCATGTTCATGCATGAATATATATTGCTAACTTTTCTTTTAACGGTCTTCCTTTATTGGATTTTAGGTGCGATGGATTCTGTTCCACGCTTTCCCTTTTCTCGCTCGGAGGCTGCTTTTCCTTAGTCACCATCTGATGAGGAAGCGATGGCGATGATTCGGGCCCATGACCCGAACTACACTAACCTTCTTCAATGGGGATCTTGGTACAGTCAGATTATTCAGGGTCGCCGGAGTTTTCTTTGCGCGGTGCCGACGGAACCCACTTTCCCATTTTTACCGATGGATCCTCCGAGGACAGTTTTTGCTGTGGAAATGCCCAACCGGACTCCAACGGAGAGGCTGGAGCCTTCGACGACCGGCATACCAAATCATCCGATCCCGGCCATAGACATCTTGGGACGGCGTATCTGCCAGGGTGAGGCCCACCCGTGGGGGCAAATTTATAAGATAAGGCTCACTCCTAGGCATCCTACGGGCTACCTTCTCTGGGCTCGTTACATCCTTTCTGCCCATCGGGCGCGGTTGCAGAAAGTCGGGCTTTATCAGGCCATATACGCGTCACTCTTCCATTATAAGTCCCCGCATGCCTGGTGGGTTAAGGCGTTTTTAAACCAATGGAATATTCCTACCAACACTTTCATCCTAGGAGATCGTGAGGTCTCGATCTCTCTTGCAGAATTTTATGAAATCTCGGGATTGCCGATCAGGGGTGCACTGTATGAGGAGTTGTTACCTCCTGACGAGTATGTCTTTGAGCCCGAGTCTGCACCGGCTGACGGCTTGTCTGTTGAGAACGCCGTTCGCCACAAGCGCCCCAGCTTGATCAAGGCGCTGGGTATTTTTGATCGATTGTTCACTGAATCTGAGGAGCAGGGTGTTACTTTTAAAAGCTTCATTTCCTGCTTCCTTCGTGAGGACGTCATATCGAAGACTGCTCCGAAGTTTGCTAACATCAAAGACCCCTCTGGGTTTGGTCCGAAGAAGCTACCGACCGCTGAATCGGACCTGCCACAATATTATATTCCCATCGTGTCGCCGATGTCTTTTGAGTCCGTTGCAGCACCCGGTATGGATGAGGAAACATTCTTCGTGGGGTTTGTCAGTGTTTGGCTTAGTTGGTTCGTTATCCCCATGCATCGCCGCTTCATGAGAGCCTCGGTCATCTACCCGGCTCATCGTATAGCTGAGTGGACGCGGTTGGCCATCGGCATCCCGGCCTTGGCGCACCTCTATAATGGATTGGGCACCGCAGCGAATACCTCTACGCCTGGCGTGGATGTGGTAAACTTTTCGCTTCATTATTTCACGTCCTGGATCGAAATGCACGTATTGGGGGCTTTCGCCATGCATCAGAGGCCCTCATTTTATGATGCCTACCCCTTTCCACGACTTATGCGATTAGTGGATGCTTCTGCCGCCTACCCGACTCAATTCGGGGCTATTCGGGTGCTGATTTCTCCTCATGCCACCGCTGGCGGGTTGGTTTTTAATGATCGGGTCTTGTCTACTCCTTCGGGTCCCGTTCAACAACTCTGGGACCAGTCGAAAGACAACGCACCTTCTTTGAAGCCCCGGGAGGCCGTGCATTTGTATACAATTAGACCGGGCTACTTGGTGTTTCGCCAGGACAGTGCAGCTCTTTTCATGCGGTACAATCCGCATCGATTTGCCCGACAGCTTGGATACGACCAGGGCGTTCCTTTCGAGGCTTTCATAGTTGCCCCGATCCCTTCGCTCAATGCTGTTCGCGATGCCGCTCATCATTTCATGAGGCTGAACACCGGCTCATATTTCATGGTCCCTGAAGCCGAGTACATGCCCCGATGTGTAGGTGCATTTACGGGCTGGTATCTTCATCGGATCAGCCCAATTATTCTTGAAGAAAGAAGGGTGCTTGTTGGTCACGACGCCCCTCCTCAGGTTTCGGGGGCTAAGCTACGGCCGAGGGTTCCGGTCCGCTTCCCTTTGAGGGAGATTGGCACCGTGCCCATTCCGGGGGAGTCAGGGGTAGACCTTACTCCAACAGCTGGTATGCCCTTGGGTTCCCGATCGCGGGGTAAACGGGCCCCAGTATTAGCACCTCTGTCGGTGGCAGCACCGCCCCTCGTGGCGTCGACAATGGCGATGTCGTCCTCGATCGTGGCATCGAGCGAGAGTAACAGGGATGAGGGCGCTGAGGGCGATGTGGGCCAGCGTCGCCCTAAGGCTTCGCGAGGGAGGAAGCGGTCATCCTCAGCGACCGGCTCCGGGTCTAAACGGCGGAGGAAAGCGGCTACCACCCCGCTTGATTCTGTGGCGGAGTCTGTGTCACGACCCGCAGGCTACGGAACGTGACTGGCACTTAGGTTACGAAACGTCTCAAGACGTCCGTAAAATAAGTAAGCCAAAGCCCAGAAAACCAAAACCAAATAAGCAAAAGAGTGAAGAAAACCCAATCAATTGAAAGCGAGTTTATCAAATAAGTCATGTAAAACCCTTTTTAAGAACAATACCAATTTTTCCGAAAATTTCGGCAGAGTCTCCTTTGTAAATACTGGCCCCCAAAATGGGTACAACAAGAATATATATATGAATCCAACAAATATGGCATCCCCAAGCGGGAGCTAGCTCTTCGCCACAAGGCGGTCACAAATCCCACGCAATATAAAATAACAACATGCAAAATAATCATAAAGAGCATGAGAAAACAGCATGTCGACTCAAGTGAGCTCGACCCCATAATACAGCATAAAAAGTCCACAAATCTCACAGTCTCATCTCAAGGTCAATATACAATAATGCTGGTAGATACAGTAGATGGAGTACTCTAGATACAAAGAATATACAAGGTGGTGCAAAAATAATAATATAACCCACCTAAGAGCAAAACCTCGAGTCCAGGCAAAAGAGGCAAGTGCGCCCGCCGCTACTGTACTGACGGAGCGGACCTGCAAAAGGCTGTGGCACAACGGGGGTGAGTTGCCAACTCGTGAGTAATAAATAATATCTACACAGGCTATCGAATGCATGCACACAAGCATCCTAGCATCTAAATACAGGTAAGGCAGGACATAATGGCAAGTATGTATGCAATATGAATATACTAGCAGGTATGAATGCAATGCGAATCAACTTGTGATCTGAATGTGTAAGTATAAGAAATCATGTTTTTCCCTTTAAGGATCTCTTTTGAAATACCAGCACAATACCAATAGAATCAACCAGAACCTGTGTCCAGCAACGACACCTCAAAACTATCACAAATCTCATATATCCATGTCATAGTATCTCTGGCCTCAGCCATCCGGCTGACCCAACTCAATATCAAAATCTCATCATCTCGCGGCCACGGTCGGTATCCTCTGGATATCCGCCGTGCCAAACAGTCACCGGTAGGTAATCCGTCCCCTGCCAGGCTCAACGTCAACACCACATTCATCTTGCCCCGGGGTACCATACCGGGCCCACCATGTACCCGTGACGGTTCCTCCACTCCTCGACACGGATCTCGAAAACCACAGCAAACTCATGGTGGATGACACTTTACATCACTAGAAAACCGCAATTATATATTTTAAAAACATAATAAATTTAGAAATTTTGCGGCTTTCCCCCGAAATCCAGAAATATCATAAAATCTCAAGAAATCCTCATAAGTGCATATATCAATGGTGATGAATGCATATGGTATCAATAATTAAGCTACGATGTATGATTAATAGACTAGGCATGAACAAATAATATGATGAGGTACATGCACATGAATAGCAATCCTACGATTTCATTTTAAGGAATTAAAGGCAATAGCACAGGTTTAAGCATCAATTAGTAAAAGGTTTCAAATTATAGGTTATCTAGTGTGGTGGCATGGCAATTACCAGGGCGTGTGTGTAAGCATGAATAGTGCTCGTGCTATATATAAAAACCCTGGCAATGGTGCAGGTGTCCTATAAAATGGTTTCGTATATGTATGTCAATATAGGGCATGAATGTAGCAAATAATCATACAAGTATTACACCCCTAATAACTAACATTACTAAGAATCTTTTTAAGGTACTAAAACTATCGGGCGACTTACGCCATCCAACGATAGTCCCCCGTAGATGTTACATCTACTCACCGGAATCCCTAGCTAGCTGCGTCCAATCACCGCTTTCCCTTTTCGAGCCGCGTCTGACGTCTCCGCGACCGAATCTGGAATTAACATCAATACCAAACATAAGGTTACATATCAAGAACGGCGCAAAACCCAAACGAAAATACTAACGTTCACAAGCTAGGTACAACGTGCACAAGGTGCGGGGAACACATGCGAAAATCGCAAAAACTGCAAAAAAAAATCGCCGATTTGGTCGCCCGGCAAAACTAAAACCCGACTACTCAAAAATCAGCACTCACGCATCCTAAATGTCATAGGATAAGCCAATACAATCATCAAGATATCAAAACTAATTTATCACATACTTTTATCACAAAACTAGTAAGCACAAACATTCTAAAAAAAACGACGCAACATTGCCGTTATGCGATAAAGTGCTCACAATCCAACACAACATCCAACTAACCCACTAGATAGCCATTACATTAGTTTTAAACCATTAGCAATGCTTAAAAACCTAATTTCCATAAACAAAACCTTTCTTGATTTTCATCATTAGCAATTTCAATCCAAAACTAAACATGACAATACCAAATTAGCACTAATTTGAATCCCACACAAATAAAGTAACCTCATTAACTTAGATTAGCAAACAACTAGATAGCAAAATAGATTTAATTAACTAAATAATGGTTTCTAAAAACCCTAGTTTAATTTCAACCATGAACTTTTTAAAAAAATCTAGAATGAAACTAACACTAAATTTAACACTAAACAAATTTCAAGGTTCTAGTTTAGCACACTTAAGCTATAATTTAACCATTTGATTAGAAATTATACCTCAAAAGATCAATTCTAAGATTGCTCAAGCCTCCCAAGACACCTCCTTTCACCTCGATTTGAACCAAATTAGGTTGGAGAAGAGATGGAATATGGTTTTGCTTTGAAATTGTGAAGAAATTTATTGATTTTGTTGATTTTTGAGATGAATTTGTGAACAAAAGAGAGAGGAAAAATGAAGGGGGGGAGCTGCTGGTTTCTGGCCAGAAATGAGGGAGAGGGGAGTGGTGTGGGGTGTGGGAAAAGTCTAGGTCAACTCCTACCAACCCACAAAAGACCATACCCAATTAACAATTCAAAAACCTTTAAAAAAACCCTCATTTCCACACAATATACAAAGTCAAAGGAGCATGGAATTTTTTTTTCCCCATGAGCTGCTGGAAATGGCTGGCCTAGGGTGAGGGAAAAGTGAGAGGGAGTGCACAAAAAAAAATTTATGCAAAAAGACCCCCTACAAGTCCAAAATTGCAAGTTTAAGCTTAAATTCAATAAATTTCGTTTCCTATAATAAAAATTAGCTAAACCTCAAAATAAAATACTAAAAATTTATGTTACAATTAGATTTTAATTAACATAATTTTAAATATTAAAATTAGCCCAAAAAAATTTGTATTTATAGCTAATTTAATGTATTTTCTTACCGGCTTAAAATAATATTAAAAAAATTGAAAAAAGGGAAATTTTTTTAAATGACCAAAATTTAATAAGTAACTCATTAGCTACTAAAAATAAGCAATTACCTATCCATTTTAGGTATAACTAGTCCTAAACTGCAAAATAACAAAAAGACGGTTTACGGAAAAATACCGAATTTTCACCGATTTCAGGAAAACACCAAAACGACTTTTCAAGGCGTTACAATCTTCCCCCCTTAAAGAAATTCGGTCCCCGAATTTAAAAATATAGCTACGCGTACCTTCAAAGAGATGGGGATATTTCTTCCTCATCTCGCCCTCGGTCTCTCAGGTAACCTCCTCGCTGCTCGGGCTACGCCAAAAGACCTTGACGGTTGGTATAACTTTCGATCTCAACTTCTTCACCTGCCGATCCAGGATGGCCACCGGCTGCTATGCAAAAGAAAGGTCGCGCTCTAGCTGGACTGTCGGGTGCTGAATCGCATGCGAAGGGTCGTGAAGGTACTTGCGGAGCATCGAAACATGGAATACGGGGTGAACATCGGGAAAGCTGGGTGGAAGGGCCAAACGATATGCAACAGCGCCGACACGCTCGAGGATCTCGAAGGGACCTACGAATCTAGGGCTAAGCTTCCCCTTTTACCCAAAACGCATCACGCCCTTCATCGGAGAGACTTTCAGAAAAACATGGTCGCCAACTGCGAACTCTAATCTGCGACGGCGCCTGTCTGCATAGGATTTCTGTCTGCTTTGAGCTGCCCTCATCCGGTCTCAAATCAACTGTATCTTCACTGTCGTCTCCTCAACAAGCTGCGGCCCCAAAATACTACTCTCGCTGAGCTCTGTCCAACAGACAGGCGATCTGCATCTCCTCCCATACAATGCCTCGAAAGGTGCCATCTAAATAGTATCCTGGAAGCTGTTGTTGTAGGAGAACTCCACTAGAGGTAAATGACGATCCCAGCTACCGCCGAAGTCTAAAACGCACACTCTGAGCATGTCCTCGAGAGTCTGAATGGTCCGCTCTGACTGTCCGTCGGTCTGCGGATGAAATGCTGTGCTGAAGCTCAAACGAGTGCCCAAAGCCTCCTGGAGTCTCTGCCATAGTCGGCTGGTAAACTGAGTGCCTCGATCTGACACGATACAAGTCGGTACGCCATGTAGTCGCACGATCTCGTCAATGTAGAGCTGAGCATACTGAGCGAAGCTGAAAGTCGTCTTCACTGGCAGGAAGTGAGCCGCTTTCGTCAATCGATCTACGATCACCCAGATGGAGTCATACCCTCGACTGGTCCTGGGTAGATCCACAACGAAATCCATCGAAATCTGCTCCCATTTCCACTCCGGAATGGGTAATGGCTGTAGCTCTCCTGCGGGCCTCTGGTGCTCGGCCTTGACTTGCTGGCAAGTCAGGCATCTCGATACAAACTCCGCAATGTCCCTCTTCATCCCGTCCCACTAGTAGGTCTCTCTCATATCATGGTACATCTTGGTGGAACCGGGGTGGACACTATACACTGATCGGTGTGCCTCCTCAAGAATGTCGCGCCGCAATCCATCAGCATCTGGTACGCACAGTCTAGATCCATATCGTAAAATCCCCTGATCATCAATCATGAACTCGGAAAATCTGCCCTGTCCCATCTGTGCCATGATCTCTGAGCAATGGTCGTCTCTGTGCTGTGCCTCATATATACGGTCAAGCAACTGTGGGCGTGCACGAACATGCGCGAGCTGTCCCCCTGTCTGAGTGAACTCGAACTCAACTTGGCTGTCGCATAACATCTGCCAATCTGCTGACGACTGCCTCTGCACTGCGCGCAAAAAGGATAGACTATCCCTGGGCCTCCTACTCAACGCATCTGCCACCACATTCGCCTTGCCTGGGTGATATAAGATCTCGCAGTCGTAGTCTTTCACCAACTCCATCCAACGACGCTGTCTGAGGTTCAGGTCTCGCTGCTGAAATATGTATTTTAAGCTCTTGTGGTCTATGAATATTTGGCACGACTCGCCATATAGGTAATGTCGCCAAATCTTCAATGCAAAGACCACTGGAGCCATCTCCAAATCGTGAGTGGGGTAGTTCTGTTCATGCTTCTTCAACTGCCGAGAAGCATAAGCGATCACCCGGCCATGCTGCATCAGTACGCACCCTAATCCCACTCGCGAAGCATCACAGTAGACCACAAATCCGCCTGATCCCGAAGGCAAAGATAATACCGGCGCCGTAGTCAAATAAGTCCGTAACTGCTGAAAACTGCGCTCGCACTCCTCTGTCCAAACGAAAGGAACTCCCTTCCGGGTCAAACCGGTCAAAGGTGCAGCTATACGGGAGAAGTCCTGAACAAAATGCCTGTAGTAGCCCGCCAGGCCTAGAAAACTACGGATCTCAGTAACCGATGTAGGTCGGGACCACTGCTGAACAGCCTCAATCTTCTTCGGGTCCACACATATGCCGTCTCTCATAACCACGAGACCCAAGAATCCGACGCTGTCCAGCCAGAATGCACACTTGGAGAACTTTGCGAACAGCTGGTGCTCCCTCAGAGTCTATAACGTAATCCGCAAGTGCTGCTCGTGCTCCTCTCTGCTCCGGGAGTACACCAAGATATCGTCGATAAACACGATGATGAACGAGTCAAGATACGGCCTGAATGTACGGTTCATCAAATCCATGAATGCTGCCGGGGCGTTGGTGAGTCCGAACGACATCACCAAAAACTCATAGTGGCCGTAGCGCGTGCGGAAAGCTGTCCTCGGTATATCCTCCTGTCGAACTCGCAGCTGATGGTATCCTGATCGCAAGTCGATCCTCGAAAAATATCCCGCACCCTGAAGCTGGTCGAACAAATCATCAATGCGTGGCAACGGATATCTGTTCCGCACGGTAACCTTGTTCAGCTGGCGGTAGTCGATACATAAGCGCAAACTTCCATCCTTCTTCTTGACAAACAGGACCGGAGCACCCCACGGAGAAACACTAGGTCGAATAAGCCCCTTATCTAACAAATCCTGCAACTGATCCTTCAGCTCTTGAAGCTCTGCCGGGGCCATCCGATAAGGCGGTATAGAAATAGGCCCCGAGCCGGGAATCAAATCGATGCAGAACTCAACGTCGCGCTCAGGTGGTAGCCCAGGTAGCTCATCAGGGAAAACATCAGGGAACTCACAAACAACCGGGACCCGGTCCAACGGAACCTCTGCAGCTCGAGTATCACAAATATACGCTAAGAATCCCTGACATCCCTTCCGTAAGAGCTGACCAGCGCGAAGAGACGAAATCAAGCTGGGAAGAGTGACGCTGCGGTCTCCCTGAATAACAAGGACTGGCTCTCCCGGAAAGCTAAATCTGACTGCCTTCTCACGGCAGTCCACCGAAGCATAACAAGTGGCTAGCCAATCCATGCCCAGAAGCACATCAAAGTCCAACATATCGAGGAGAATCAAATCAACCAATGACTCCCTCTCCCCGATACGAACGGAACAAAATCGAAATACAAAACGAGCGACAAACGACTCGCCTACCGGGGTAATAACAACAAACGGATGATCTAACGATGACGACTCACGGCCCAACAACGGTGCAAAGTGTGTAGAGACGTACGAATGTGTGGAACCTGGGTCAAATAATACCCGTGCGTCGAAAGAGCAAACTGGCAAGGTACCTGTCACAACAGCATTGGATGCCTGCGCATCCTGCGGTGTCAAAGCAAATACTCGGGCCTGTCCTCCACCGATAGCGGGCTGACCTCGACCTCGGCCTCTGCCTCCTCGTCCTCTCTAAACAGGACCGCCGTGTCCACGGCCTCTGGGTGCACCTAACTGGTGTGGAGCATCGCCTGTGGTAGGAAGTAGGGCTCTCTGAGGAAGGGGTGGTGATGGTGGTAGGGTCACATACGGAACGGTCGCCGCTCCCTGTCGTTTCGCCGGACAGTCTCTGACAAGATGGTGCGGACTCCCGCACCCAAAACACCCTGGCGACGGCTGCTGCCCCTGGGGATAAGAACCATATAACTGTCCCCGTCCAAATCCTCTGCCAGGCCTATCTCTCGGAAAGAATCTGGCGTGCTGCCTCTGAGACGGTACATCGGTGCGAATCCTCTTCGGCCCAGAAACGGCCGAAGTCTGTGATATGCGTGCCTCCATCCGTAATGCCGTATCCATAGCAGCTGAATAAGTGTCGTAGTGCTGGGCGCCAATGGCAAGATATAGCTGGGCATCAAGTCCCTGTACGAACCTCTTCACCATCTTCTCTTCGGTATCCACCAAATACTGAGCATATCGGGATAACTGTGTAAACTGGATGTCATACTCAGACACCGTCATCCCAGGTGTCTTGACTAAGGCCTCGAAGCAGCGAGCTCTGGCGTCACGAACGCTCTCTAGGAGGAAACGAGCTAGAAAGACCGCTGTAAACTCGGCCCAAGTCATAGGCGGTAGACCTGCAGCTCGACCTCTCAAGAATGACTCCCACCATGTCTGCGTGAGACCCTCTAGTCGGAAACTCGCAAGCTCTATCCATCGATCATCCGAACATCTCAGCGAACGGCAGATCCTGGCTAAACTGTCAAGGAACGTCTGTGGGTCCTCCGCTGCCTCGGTGCCGGTGAATACTGGAGGTCTCAGCCTCATGAAATCCTGTAGTGAAACCGGGATGGTCACGGTGGTAGTAGTAAGAGCAGGTATCATGGTCGTCTGTGATGTAGTAGGTACGTCATCCGGCCTCGGTGTACGACTGGCTGCAACTAGGGATCCTACCATCTGACGTAGCTCCTGCATGGCCCCCATCATCTGTCGCAACTCCTCCATACCAGTCTCGAGCCTATCCATACGGCCTGGGGAAGGTGGATCGGTCTGTCCCTGCAGCGTAGGCATACCACCCTGCTCAGTCCTAGTCTTGGACGAGCCAGCTCGAATCTCGTCTCGGGCGGCAGCCCTCTGTGCCCTCGTAGCCTTCGGCGGCATAGTGGCT
The DNA here is from genome assembly GCA_030015575.1 of Agapanthus africanus. NCBI lineage: Eukaryota > Viridiplantae > Streptophyta > Magnoliopsida > Asparagales > Amaryllidaceae > Agapanthus > Agapanthus africanus. The sequence continues at coordinate 390,941,230 of JASDDO010000016.1, forward strand.
GTTACAGAAAAACGGATAGTAAGAACGATGCAATAGAATCATAGGATACACAGAAATGAAGAAGGAATTTCAAGCAAGTATATCCTAAAGTCACTTAGGCGGAGTACCGTATCGCAAGTATGCCGCGGACATACACACGCTACGTTACCCTACTTAAGTCACTTACTCCATCTACCAAGGGTCATCCTACACTCAAAAAGGTAAAACTTATCGCTCTGATACCAACTTTGTCACGACCCGCAGGGTACGGAACGTGACTGGCACTTAGGTTACGAAACGTCTCAAGACGTCCGTAAAATAAGTAAGCCAAAGCCCAGAAAACCAAAACCAAATAAGCAAAAGAGTGAAGAAAACCCAATCAATTGAAAGCGAGTTTATCAAATAAGTTATGTAAAACCCTTTTTAAAAACAATACCAATTTTTCCGAAAATTTCGGCAGAGTCTCCTTTGTAAATACTGGCCCCCAAAATGGGTACAACAAGAATATATATATGAATCCAACAAATATGGCATCCCCAAGCGGGAGCTAGCTCTTCGCCACAAGGCGGTCACAAATCCCACGCAATATAAAACAACAACATGCAAAATAATCATAAAGAGCATGAGAAAACAGCATGTCGACTCAAGTGAGCTCGACCCCATAATACAGCATAAAAAGTCCACAAATCTCACAGTCTCATCTCTAGGTCAATATACAATAATGCTGGTAGATACAGTAGATGGAGTACTCTAGATACAAAGAATATACAAGGTGGTGCAAAAATAATAATATAACCCACCTAAGAGCAAAACCGCGAGTCCAGGCAAAAGAGGCAAGTGCGCCCGCCGCTACTGTACTGACGGAGCGGACCTGCAAAAGGCTGTGGCACAACGGGGGTGAGTTGCCAACTCGTGAGTAATAAATAACATCTACACAGGCTATCGAATGCATGCACACAAGCATCCTAGCATCTAAATACAGGTAAGGCAGGACATAATGGCAAGTATGTATGCAATATGAATATACTAGCAGGTATGAATGCAATGCGAATCAACTTGTGATCTGAATGTGTAAGTATAAGAAATCATGTTTTTCCCTTTAAGAATCTCTTTTGAAATACGAGCACAATACCAATAGAATCAACCAGAACCTGTGTCCAGCAACGACACCTCAAAACTATCACAAATCTCATATATCCATGTCATAGTATCTCTGGCCTCAGCCATCCGGCTGACCCAGCTCAATATCAAAATCTCATCATCTCGCGGCCACGGTCGGCATCCTCTGGATATCCGCCGTGCCAAACAGTCACCGGTAGGTAATCCGTCCCCTGCCAGGCTCAACGTCAACACCACATTCATCTTGCCCCGGGGTACCATACCGGGCCCATCATGTACCCGTGACGGTTCCTCCACTCCTCGACACGGATCTCGAAAACCACAGCAAACTCATGGTGGATGACACTTTACATCACTAGAAAACCGCAATTATATATTTTAAAAACATAATAAGTTTAGAAATTTTGCGGCTTTCCCCCGAAATCCAGAAATATCATAAAATCTCAAGAAATCCTCATAAGTGCATATATCAATGGTGATGAATGCATATGGTATCAATAATTAAGCTACGATGTATGATTAATAGACTAGGCATGAACAAATAATATGATGAGGTACATGCACATGAATAGCAATCCTACGATTTCATTTTAAGGAATTAAAGGCAATAGCACAGGTTTAAGCATCAATTAGTAAAAGGTTTCAAATTATAGGTTATCTAGTGTAGTGGCATGGCAATTACCTGGGCGTGTGTGTAAGCATGAATAGTGTTCGTGCTGCATATAAAAACCCTGGCAATGGTGCAGGTGTCCTATAAAATGGTTTCGTATATGTATGTCAATATAGGGCATGAATGTAGCAAATAATCATACAAGTATTACACCCCTAATTACTAACATTACTAAGAATCTTTTTAAGGTACTAAAACTATCAGGCGACTTGCGCCATCCAACGATAGTCCCCCGTAGATGTTACATCTACTCACCGGAATCCCTAGCTAGCTGCGTCCAATCACCGCTTTCCCTTTTCGAGCCGCGTCTGACGTCTCCGCGACCGAATCTGGAATTAACATCAATACCAAACATAAGGTTACATATCAAGAACGGCGCAAAACCCAAACGAAAATACTAACGTTCACAAGCTAGGTACAACGCGCACAAGGTGCGGGGAACACACGCGAAAATCGCAAAAACTGCAAAAAAAAATCGCCGATTTGGTCGCCCGGCAAAACTAAAACCCGACTACTCAAAAATCAGCACTCACGCATCCTAAATGTCATAGGATAAGCCAATACAATCATCAAGATATCAAAACTAATTTATCACATACTTTTATCACAAAACTAGTAAGCACAAACATTCTAAAAAAAACGACGCAACATCGCCGTTATGCGATAAAGTGCTCACAATCCAACACAACATCCAACTAACCCACTAGATAGCCATTACATTAGTTTTAAACCATTAGCAATGCTTAAAAACCTAATTTCCATAAACAAAACCGTTCTTGATTTTCATCATTAGCAATTTCAATCCAAAACTAAACATGACAATACCAAATTAGCACTAATTTGAATCCCACACAAATAAAGTAACCTCATTAACTTAGATTAGCAAACAACTAGATAGCAAAATAGATTTAATTAACTAAATAATGGTTTCTAAAAACCCTAGTTTAATTTCAACAATGAACATTTAAAAAAAATCTAGAATGAAACTAACACTAAATTTAACACTAAACAAATTTCAAGGTTCTAGTTTAGCACACTTAAGCTATAATTTAACCATTTGATTAGAAATCATACCTCAAAAGATCAATTCTAAGATTGCTCAAGCCTCCCAAGACACCTCCTTTCACCTCGATTTGAACCAAATTAGGTTGGAGAAGAGATGGAATATGGTTTTGCTTTGAAATTGTGAAGAAATTTATTGATTTTGTTGATTTTTGAGATGAATTTGTGAACAAAAGAGAGAGGAAAAATGAAGGGGGGGAGCTGCTGGTTTCTGGCCAGAAATGAGGGAGAGGGGAGTGGTGTGGGGTGTGGGAAAAGTCTAGGTCAACTCCTACCAACCCACAAAAGACCATACCCAATTAACAATTCAAAAACCTTTAAAAAAACCCTCATTTCCACACAATATACAAACTCAAAGGAGCATGGAATTTTTTTTTCCCCATGAGCTGCTGGAAATGGCCGGCCTAGGGTGTGGAAAAAGTGAGAGGGAGTGCACAAAATTTTTTTTATGCAAAAAGACCCCCTACAAGTCCAAAATTGCAAGTTTAAGCTTAAATTCAATAAATTTCGTTTCCTATAATAAAAATTAGCTAAACCTCAAAATAAAATACTAAAAATTTATGTTACAATTAGATTTTAATTAACATAATTTTAAAGATTAAAATTAGCCCAAAAAAATTTGTATTCATAGCTAATTTAATATATTTTCTTACCGGCTTAAAATAATATTAAAAAAATTGAAAAATAGGGAAAATTTTTTAAATGACCAAAATTTAATAAGTAACTCATTAGCTACTAAAAATAAGCAATTACCTATCCATTTTAGGTATAACTAGTCCTAAACTGCAAAATAACAAAAAGACGGTTTACGGAAAAATACCGAATTTTCACCGATTTCAGGAAAACACCAAAACGACTTTTCAAGGCGTTACAGTCTGAGCCTATCCTTGAAGACGAACCATTGGCTCTGCAAGAGTCAGACGCTGGACTTCTCTTCCCGAGTTCGGCTGATGAGGAGGCTGCACAGTTGGCTGAGGCCATACGGCGCTCAAAAGACGCGTCTCATAACGCCAAGGTTCCGAAGAAGTCCTATCCCGCCGTAATCTTTTATGAAGACCCTTCGTGGATTCGGCAGCGATTTATCGGTCCTTTGGAGGAATGGGGGGAGAGGGCTTTGAAGCAGGCCGCTTCAGAAGATGCAGCTGACGCACTTTCTTTATGGACCGGCGGCCATGAGTCCACTCTCGAACCCCGGCGTGCCCACCTTCTTGAGAAGGAGCAGCGGCTTGAAGAAGCCATATTGAGGGCTTCTTTGCGCATCGGTACGTTGTGGTTCTTTTCGTAGTTCTTCAGATTGTTTGTGCCCGTGCATATGTATCATTATTTTTATTTGAGTCATGCAGAATCTTCGACGCTGGGGGAGCTCCCTACTGGCCCATTAAAGCTAAAGCCCGCCGAAATTCTCAATGAAGCCTTGCTGGATGTGGAGGGGGCTGACGAGGCTGCTCCTCTCATGGTAGAACTTCCAGCGGCGGTTCTTGATCCGGGAGTGCTTGCCCCTTTGGGGGAGGCTCCTTTGGAGGCCGTCGCCCCAATGACTCTTACCGAGGGCGGCCCAAAGGCTGGAAGCGAGGTAGTCAGGACTACTCTCCCTTTGTTGGAGCCTGAGGTCACGGCGGAGACCGTTGAAGCTGCTATCCCCCCGGCTCAGAACGGGAGGAGTGTTGAAGGTATCCCTTTGCGTTTTAATTTAGCAACCCCTTCATAGTCTGAACTCTTTTATCTTTCCCAGAATTGCGCGGTTTGGCGGCCACGATCGCGGATCTGTCGCCTCGACAGTCATTTCAGCGTTTATTGGAGATGGCAGCTCCGCAGGCGATCTCCCCTCAGCGTATTGTTCTTTCCTCTGGGCAAGGTTGGTGTCATTCGCCCCCCCTTTTTTTTACCATAGCATTGTTACTATTTTGCGAAATGACGTTGATGTCTCTTATAGTTTTGGAAGCCGACGATGAGGTCGAGGTCGTTGAAGGGCCAGGGGAACCTTCAGCTCCTACTTGCATGACTGTCGGTGAGTGACATTTTATTATAGTCCCGTTCGCTCTGCGTTTAGGAGTTTTGCTGACGTCTTCCAAATTTGAACAGCTCTGCCAGTCTCCACGGCGTTGGAGTCGCGCATCGTGATGCCGCCCGGCCCTTATGCCTTGCGGGCTTCAGAACGCTTGGCCCAATTAAGCCTCGTCTCCTTGTCGTCTCTGATCGAGGAGCTTCGTGCTGGCAGCGCGACCACGGCTGAAGCATTCGCTGCCGAGGCTAACGGTTCTCTTCCTTTTCTTGCCACCTACCACAGCGAAGAGGAGGTGCGAGTCTGGGTGGAGTTCTGCCGGTGGGTGGAGGCTTTCCTGCACGTCCTCGAATGTTCCCACCTTTCCTCGGAGGCCGTGGCTGCAAAGGCGGAGTTACGGGGGCTGATAGCACGGTGCGCGACAAACATGACGTCATGTGAGAAGAGGCTCGGTCGCAAGTTCTCGGAGAGGGAGCTAGCCTCCAAGGCGCTGGGCGAGCTTCAAGCCAATCTCACAGCCAAAGCCAACAAAGCGTATGAACTCTGGCGGGTGCTTCAGGAGTCCATCAAAGAGGTGGTGGCTCTCGATAAAGCTGCCACGTTCACTCGTGAGAGGGTCGAGACTCATAAGGCCACTGAGAAGGAGCTTGAAGCCCGGCTTGCTTCATATCAGGCCCAACAAGCTCAGGCGGAGGCTCGTCTTTTGGAGATCTTGCGTCATGAAGCCGTGGTCCAACAAAAGTAGGATGAGATGACCAAGCTGCTGAATCGCCCGCCGGCTTGAAACATTTGTATATTTTCCTTCCTTTTTGTACATACTCATGGATGAGAGTATTTTTTTTTTGTTTCTTTCATGAATTGTACTTTGTACCCATTTTGGTTTATGAATAAAAGATACATTTTTCTTCTCAATGACGTGTCTCCTTTTCATTGAATGTATTCTGCGGATATTTTATCTTGATCTCCTTGCAGGACAGCAATGGCTCAGGACTCAGGGTTAAGATCTGCTTCCTAAGGCTTTTGCATCTTATGAGCCATGAGGGTCTCATAAAGAGTTTTTCTCCCTACAGGTCGAGAGGATCCCATAGGTGTGAGTTCTTCTTAAAGATCGTGAGGATCCTTGAGCGGGTTTTCCCTTGAGAGTCGTAAGGATCTCACAAGAGAGTTTTTTCTTCCTTACAGGTCGTGAGGACCTGCAAGTGTCGGATGTGATCGTCCTTATCCGTGTTTCACGGAGTCAGGGGTCTCTCCAGGTATCGTAGTTTAAAGACATCACGGTCAAGGTTAAGGACCTCATAGTCCATGGATTTAAGGACTCCACAGTCCGCTGTTAGTTTTAAGACATCACGGTCAAGTTTAAGGACCTCATAGTCCGTGGATTTAGGGACTCCACAGTCCGAAGTTTGGTTGCAGGGACCCGTCACCTCTTTGAAGACGTTGAGGAATTACATCGCCAGGTATCAAAGGAGTGAAGAGATGTACCCTTAAACCAAGGCAGAATCCGTAGGGGATCGGGTGGTTGATCGTTAGTTTTAAGACATCACGGTCGAGGTTAAGGACGTCATAGTCCGTGGATTTTAAGGACTCCACAGTCCGGTATTTGCTCTGGATGCTTCACACGGGTTCACTGCCGTGCTAGGCGAAGACCAGGCTCCGCTCTGGACGTTTTCCACGGGGTCAAAGAGTGATATTATCCGCGTTCCACGTGACCAGGAATTTTGCACTAGATGCTTCACACGGGTTCACTGCCGCGCTCGGCGAGGACTAGGCTCCGCTCTGGATGCTTCATACGGGTTCACTGCCGTGCTCTGCGAGGACCAGGATCCGCTCTGGACGTTTTCCACGGGGTCAAAGAGTGACGTTATCCGCGTTCCACGTAACCAGGAATTTTGCACTAGATGCTTCACACGGGTTCACTGCCGTGCTCGGCGAGGACTAGGCTCCGCTCTAGACGTTTTCCACGGGGTCAAAGAGTGACATTATCCGCGTTCCACGTGACCAGGAATTTTGCACTAGATGCTTCACACGGGTTCACTGCCGCGCTCGGCGAGGACTAGGCTCCGCTCTGGATGCTTCACACGGGTTCACTGCCGTGCTCTGCGAGGACCAGGATCCGCTCTGGACGTTTTCCACGGGATCAAAGAGTAACGTTATCCGCGTTCCACGTAACCAGGAATTTTGCACTAGATGCTTCACACGGGTTCACTGCCGTGCTCGGCGAGGACTAGGCTCCGCTCTGGATGCTTCACACGGGTTCACTGCCGTGCTCTGCGAGGACCATGATCCGCTCTGGACGTTTTCCACGGGGTCAAAGAGTGACGTTATCCGCGTTCCACGTAACCAGGAATTTTGCACTAGATGCTTCACATGGGTTCACTGCCGTGCTCGGCGAGGACTAGGCTCCGCTCTGGATGCTTCACACGGGGTCAAAGAGTGACATTATCCGCGTTCCACGTGACCAGGAATTTTGCACTAGATGCTTCACACGGGTTCACTGCCGTGCTCGGCGAGGACTAGGCTCCGCTCTGGACGTTTTCTACGGGGTCAAAGAGTGACATTATCCGCGTTCCACGTGACCAGGAATTTTGCACTAGATGCTTCACACGGGTTCACTGCCGTGCTCGGCGAGGACTAGGCTCCACTCTGGATGCTTCACACGGGTTCACTGCCGTGCTCTGCGAGGACCAGGATCCGCTCTGGACGTTTTCCTTGGGGTCAAAGAGTGACATTATCCGCGTTCCACGTAACCAGGAATTTTGCTGATTGTATCCGCATTTCACGGGATGGAGGTTTGACTGTTGGCGATATGTATACCACCGAGCCATGGAACTGGGAGTTGCCGCTGTTCCGCTTAGCTTGAAGTTGTGTTCGTTGTTACGAGACGAGTGTTGGGATGATCTCTAGGTCACTTGTGGCCCGTCGAGATTTAGCTTCTTTCTTTGGTGAAACTTGGGGGAGGGAGGTATGTTCCCTTTTTGTTTATGCCATTGGATTGTATACAGGGTGTGATGGAACATCACCTGTAAGGCATACATTTTCTTTTTATTTTATTTCTTTTTCCGCGATGCTCTATCGTTTCAGCTTTTATATCGCGAAGGTCGCGATTGCCCCATCATTTCGGCTATTTTTCGCGGTGCCCAATCATTTCGGCTATTTTTTTTTTATTTTCACTCGCTGTTTTTTATTGCGAGTTGCCCCATCATTTCGGCTATTTTTCATGCATACATTTTTACTTGCTGTTTTTTTATTGCAAGTTGCCCCATCATTTCGGCTATTTCGTAGGCATGTGTGGCTTGTTAGCTTTTTCGCCGCAAGCTTGGATTTTAGACACCGATTTCGGCATCAGCACCGCTGCAACTGGGATGCTGCCAGGAGCGAATCATCATTTGCCTCTGTCGATATTGAACAAAGGTGGCTTAGTAAACAGGGTTAAGGGTCCTGTCGACCAAGGCTTTTGACTTCATGAGCCGTAAGGGTCTCACAAGGGTATTTCTCCCCACAAGTCGTGAGGATCTTGCAGGTGTATTTTCTCCTTAGGGATCGTGAGGATTCCTAAGTGTATGTTCCTCTGTAAGTCGTAGGGATCCTACAAGAGGGTTTTCTCCTTATGGGTCGAGAGGACCTACAAGGGTTGCTCATCATATGGACATGTCCCTAGTCACGGGTGTGACTTTGCTGGGGAAATGTTTTTTCGCACCCGTGGATTGTATACAAGGGTCAGTATTGAGCCTCTTGTAGGGCAATATCGAAGGTTGTGGAGGATTTGCTTAAGAACAGGTTTAGGTTTCTGTAACTTAAGACTTTCAAATCTCATGAGCCGTGAGGGTCCCATAAGAGAATTCTCCTTACGAGCCGTGAGGATCTCGTAAGTGTATTTTCTCCTTAGGAATCATGAGGATCCCTAAGTGTGTTGCTCCTTTATGAGTCGTAAGGATCTCACGCCGGTGGTTTCTCCTTACAAGGTCGGGAGGACCCTGCAAGTGTCTTTTTAACGAGGTTGCGCCCTTTCGGGTTTTCACAAACACTCGCCGGTAGTCCTGCTGTTTTTACTCACGGAGCCCTTTCGGGTTTTCATCCGTGCCCATTTTGCTTATGGACATACCGTTTTTTCTTTCATTTTTTTTTATTATTCTTTTTCTCCCTTTTTTTGTCAGCCTAAGGATGCTGCGGTAGTAGTTTAGGGACGTTTCGGTCCGTCGTTAGTTGAAGGACGTTTCGGTCCGTCGATAGTTTAAGGACGTTTCGGTCCGTCGTTAGTTTAAGGACGTTTCGGTCCGTCGTTAGTTTAAGGACGTTTCGGTCCGTCGTTAGTTTTAAGGACGTTTGGGTCCACCGTTAGTTTAAGGACGTTTCGGTCCGCCGTTAGTTTAAGGACGTTTCGGTCCGTCGTTAGTTTAAGAACGTTTCGGTCCGTCGCTATGGGAAGGCCGGCTGCTGCTTGTAAAGTCTGAGCCTAGGAAGATAGTGAGCGGACATAGTCGTCGTCATCTATCATTGACCCAGGCTGTGGCTTATCAAGCGTAGTATTTCTTTAAGAAGCGGCCGTTTATTGGCCTGAAAGGCCTTTCACCGTGCATGTCCATGAGTAGGTAGGCTCCACCCTGGTAGACCTTGTCTATGATGTACGGGCCTTCATAGTTTAGTTCAAATTTTCCTCGCTTGGCACGATTGGGGATCATAGGTCTTTTGACCACTAGTACGAGTTCGCCTTGGCGGAATGTCCTCGGCCTGGTCAATCTTTCGTACGAGCGCGTCATCTTTGCTTTGTAGGCCTCTAGATGTTGTTGCGCTATGAGCCGGGTTTCGTCGAGGGCATCAAGCTCCTCAAGCCGAAGGTGAGCATTTTCTTCGTTCGTCAGCTCGTGGTGGACTGCTACTCGTAGAGAAGGTAACTCTATCTCAAGGGGGAGCACTGCTTCCGTCCCAAATACCAACGCGTACGGCGTTGTGTTCGTGGCCGTCTTGAATGTAGTTCGATAAGCCCAGAGGGCTTCTTGCAGCCTTTCGTGCCAGTCTCTCTTATTCCTGGAAACGGTCTTTTTTATGATCTTCGTCAAGGTCTTATTGAAGGCCTCGGCCAGACAGTTAGCTCGTGGATTGTAAACCGACCAGTCTATATTGTGTTGCTGTGCGAAGCGGCTAATCTTATGGCTTCGGTAGGCCGGCCCATTATCGGAGATAATCCGCCGTGGAGTTCCGAACCGATAGATGACGTGCGTCTTGAAGAAATGGAGGATATTCTCCGTCTTCACTTCCCTCAGTGGTACTGCTTCTGCCCATTTGGAGAAGTAATCAGTTGTCGCCAGGATAAAACGGTGTCCCCGAGATGATGCTGGCTCAATGGGGCCGACTATGTCAGTCCCCCACATTTCGAATGGCCAACTAGCCACCGTTGGGTGCAGTGGATTCGGATGTTGGTGGATGAAGTCTCCATGAATCTGGCATGAGTGGCATTGCTTCGCATACTCGAGGCAGACCTGGATCATCGTGGGCCAGTAGTAATCCATCCGTTTAATTTTTAACTTCATCTTTGGGCCTGCTTGGTGAGAACCGCAAAGTCCGTCATGAACTTCCTGAATGACTCTTCCTGCTTCGTCAGGTCCTAAGCATCTCAGCCATAGAGAATCAAACGATCTCTTGTATAGAATATCGTTGACGAAAGCGAAAGATAGAGCTCGTTTCATGAGCTGATGTCTTGAGGACGCTTCTTTGGGCATTCGGTGGGACTTAAAGTAGTCTATGAAGACTTCCCTCCAGTCTTCGGCCTTCTCATGGTCTTTTATTTGTAGGGTCGTCTGCTCAGTCACTCCCTTCTCTTCGGGTGATTCCGAAGGTATTTCCGCCAGGGCGAGCACTCGACGGCTTTGTACCACGATTCTGACGTCATCGAGGTTCTCGTCAGCCAGTTCTTTAGCAAGTTTAGCCAACGCGTCTGCTTTGCTGTTTTCCGCGCGCGGTATGTTCTCTAAAATATAGGAGGGAATTTAGGTCAACAGTTGTTGCACCTTTTCGCCGTACTTCACCAACTCCGGTTTGCACGTTTGGTAGTCACCATTTACTTGACTAATGACCAGCTGAGAATCCCTGTATATAAGGAGGTCTTCAATTCCCATGTCGATGGCGATTTCGAAGCCTGCTATCAGAGCTTCGTATTCAGCTTCAATGTTTATCCTCGGCTCTGTTAAAGAGAAGGCGAAGCGCATTATCCCTCCTTGTGGGGTTGCAAAGACGAGGCCTATCCCCGATTTGATCATTGGGATACCTTGTTTCTGTTTCTTTACGGAGGACGCTCCATCGAAATAGAGTTCCCATCGGGTGCTTCCGCTGCTAATCGCATCAAATGCATGCTCGTCCGGCAGATCACAGTTCAGAGGAGAATCGGCCGGTATTGGGTGCTCAGCGAGAAAGCCGGCAATGGCCTAGCCTTTCACTGCCTTGAGAGGTTGATACGTTATCGAGAACTCCATCAAGAGCAGGGCCCACTTAGCGAGTCGTCCCGTCAATATGGCTTTCGACATCAAGTATTTAAGGGGATCCACTTTTGAAATGAGACGGACTTCATGCGCCAACGCATAGTGCCTGAGCTTTGTTATCGCGAAGATTAACGCCAAGCAATGTTTTTCAATGGGAGAGTAGTTGCTTTCTGCCTCCAGTAGAACCCGACTTAAGTAGTAGAGTGCTCTCTCTTTCCCCTGATCGTTCTCTTGTGCCCATAACGCGCCCAAGGAACCTTCGAGGGCGGTCGTATAAAGAATGAGGGGTTTTCCCTTGACCGGCGCGGCCAACACCGGAGGGTTCTGCAGGTACTGCTTGATCTCGTCTAGTGCACCTTGGCATTTGTGATCCCAAACGAATGGAGTTCCCTTTTTCATCAGGTGACTGTAAGGATGGCATTTGCCCGAAAGATTAGCGATAAACCGCCGGATGTATGCGAGCTTCCCCTGGAGAGACCGCAACTGCTTGAGGGTTCTTGGCGGAGGCATTTCCATGATCGCTTTAATCTTTGACGGATCTATTTCAATACCTCGGTGTCGAACGATGAATCCCAGGAATTTGCCCGAGGAGACTCCAAACGCGCATTTGAGGGGATTCATTTTCAAATTATATTGCCGAAGGCGTCGAAATACAGTCTCCAGATGCTTTAAATGATCTTCGTATGACATGCTCTTTACTACGAGGTCATCGATATAGCACTCGACGACGTCGTGTATGAGGTCATCAAAGATCTTTGTCATGGCCCATTGATAGGTAGCGCCAGCGTTCTTTAGACCAAAGGGCATAACCCTGTAGCAGAATATACCCAAAGGGGTCCGGAAAGCAGTGTGCTTCTGGTCTTCGGGATGCATCTTTATCTGATTGTATCCTGACGAACCATCCATAAAGGAGAAAACCTCGTGAGTGGACGTGTTATCTATCATTAGCTCGGTTACCGGCACCGGGAAATCATCCTTTGGACAGGCTTTATTGAGATCCCTGAAATCCACGCATATGCGTACCGTCCCATTCTTCTTCATTACCGGGACGATATTGGCGATCCAGTCGGGATATTGGACTTCTTGGATAAATCCGGAATCGATCAGCTTCTTGACTTCGGCGTTGATGCTCATCTCAAGCTCGAGTCGCATCCTCCTTGGCGCCTGCTTGACTGGCTTGATATCTGGGGATATTGCTAATTTATGCACAGCAATCTCCGGATCTAATCCTGGCATCTCGGAGTAGTTCCACGCGAAGCAGTCTTTATGCCGTAGAAGCACGTTCTTTAACGCAGCCACCCTTTCTTCGGATAACAGCTCGCTGACAAATGTCGGTCGCGGGTCGTCTGCCGATCCCAACTCAATCTTCTTGAGGTTATCTGCAGTAGTATGTATACCATCTTCCAGTTCTTTCGGAGCGGGCGGAAATTCTGAGATCACCTCATCATCGCTGTTCTCAAAGCACCGGGGAAGGTCATCTACGTTCTCGAGCTCTTCTCCTAATATCGTAATCGTATAACAGGTGCGAACCCGCTCCCCGGACTGAGGTGGACCCGGTTCTGCTCTTGCGGCCTTGGGTTCATGCTTTTGTGGCGGCGTTACCCTCCAGCCGTCGGATAAAGCGAATCTGCCCTGTTGGTACTGGTCCTCGACCCAGTTCTTGAAGGTGAAGCAGTCTTCGATAGGGTGTCCTATGGCTCGGTGATAAGAGCAATAGCCCGGATGAGAAGCCTTGTTAGCTTGCTCAGGATGTCTAGACTCTGGAAGCGCGATCATTTGATGTTTTATAGCGAGCTTGAGTAACTTCTCCGTCTTGTCTCGGGGGAAGGAGTACACTCGACTCATCTTCTTCATGAGGGACAGATCCGAGCCGTGCAACCCCGACCACGTAACCCTCTAATCTTGCGTCGTTGTTGTCGGCTCCTCTTTCCGCTTCTTGATTTATTTCCGTCTCTGCGTCGGGCCTTTCGTACAACGGATTGACGAGGATGAGCGTCTTTGTATTTTGCAGCCTGTTGGAATAGACGTTGCGTCCTGGCCTTTTCGTAGATGGCCATTTCGTGGTTGTGGTCTTCCCGAGCTTTCTGACCCACTTTCCTGATAGGCTTGCCCATTCGTTCTTCAAACGACGGACTCGGCGCTTCAATCGCGGGGTCTTGTTTTGATGAGGGGTTGGCATCTCCCGACGAGGCGTCCTCCTCTTCATCAAAGGTATATATAGCGTAGCTGCTGTGAGCCCGTTCCCGTTTTCCGGCTCTTGTGTATCCAAGCCCGAGTGTTTCCATTTTCCCGTTGGGTAATTTGCGTTGAGTCCCGGGGACATCCCAGATCCTGTTGTAGAACCGAGCCTGCCGAACAGTCTGTTTTAAGGGTACTCCTTGGCGCTTCAATAGCTTCTTTAATCCATTTGTATAGTATCTGGGCAGACGGATGGGTTGGAGCCTGTCAAGTGCAGCATCCGCGCCATGCCAGATCTCTTTCTCTATTTTCGACTCTGAGGATCGGTAGAATAGGATCACCTTCTCACCCCTTTGCCTGGGAGGGACGTAAAATGTTTGCAGGTCCTGCACATTATGAGCCTGAAGCGTGTCGAGATCCTTGTAGTGTTCTCGCGGTACCATGGTGATTTGCAAACTATGGTCATCGCCAGGGGGTGCTTGTATTGACAGCCGATTGGAGAACACAGCATTAACTTCATCTTCTGAATCACTTCCGAAGACTAACATGGGGGCGGGCGTCCCCAGGTTGTTGCGTTGAGATGGCCCTGCATAAACCATCTCTTCTTCTTCTTCGGTATCGCTCCCGAAAACAGGGATGGTGGCGGCGGCTTTGTTCTCCAGGTTGCGACACCTTTCTGTATCCTCGAAATCTGGCAAAAAGTACTTCGCATCTTCGTATTTGCGGACTTCATTCACGGAAAATGGGTTTAACTCACCTGTTACGGTGTACTCGAAACCATCCTTAAAGTACTTCATACACTGATGTTGTGTAGAAGGGATGATGTTGTATTCGTGTAACCAAGGACGACCGAGCAAGGCGTTGTAGCAGGTCTTGGCGTCAATGACATGGAATTTGATGTCTGTGACGAGAAGTCCAAAGCGTAATGTTAGTATCACAGATCCGAAAGTTCGTGACGATTGTGAATCGAAACCGGAGATAGTAATTTTGTCACGAGCGAGGTGTTGCACACTCATGCAGATTTTCTTCAACACCCGAACATTAAGGAGATTGACGGAGGATCCATTATCCACCAGGATCTTGCCTATCTTGATATCATGGCAGTATCCGGAGACATATAGGGGACGGTTGTGGTCGCACGTCCCGAGAAGGAGGTCTTCATCACCGAAAGTGATGTCGGCCGTATGCACTTCCTCCAGTTCATCCTTCATCTTTTCAGTGGCGAGGAAGGCTTGGAATTGCTCAGGTTCTTGTAACGCCTTAATTAGTGAGTCTCGCGCTTCTTTTGATAATAGGAGGGCATCGAGAATGCTAAGCTGAGAAGGTAGCTTCCTTAGGTGCGCTAGGATGTTATAGTCCACTTTACCCTTTCTAGGAGGGTCTTTGGCAGCCAGCTCTCTCATGACTTGGTCATCTAAAGTGATATCTTCAGTGACCTTTTCCTTTCCCTTATCTTTTCTACTCGCGGGCCCGAGATTCTTTTCTGGGAGTGTGCGATTGCGCAGCTGAATGTTCTCGCAGGCCTCCGATTTCTCCTCTTTCCCTAAAACAGATTCTTTAAAGAGAGGGCCCAGAGCTATTTCTTCATCAGAGTCGCTCCCAAAGGTGAGAACTTGTGACCCCCTGGCGTTAACCATGTAACAGTTGCCAGTAGTTCTGTTGTGCCCATCGACGGTACTTCTTCGCTCCCGACGGATCTTGCGTTTCATGCGCTTAAAATGTTGCCGATGAGCAACATATCCTTGCCACCATATCTTAAAGGCGTCGCACTCCTCCGTGGGGTGTGAGATTTTCCGATGATATGAGCAATAATCAGGGTGCCTCTCCACCCCATCATGTGTGTTTCCTTCCGAGGGTGGTAGCTTCATCCCCCTTGACATGGCTTTGGCAAACCTTTTCCTCGTCTTGAATATCTTCTTGTCTACTTTGGATGCCTTTCGCTCTGGCAGGGGTAGTTCAACTCTTTCGTTCAGTCGCCTGCGTTTGGCTCCTTCTGAAGCGGCCATCTTACGCTCCTGATCCGCTTTACTTTTTAGGCGAATCTCGTCTAGAAAAGCGTCGATCATTTCGTCTGTTGGCCATGCACGCTCTGGTACAGGCTCTGCCTCCAGCTTCTTAGCGCCGGGAGTTTTCCCATCATCGGTAAACGAGTGGGAGATTACGTTACAACTCGCCACATATCCTTCGGATTCATCCGACGAGCTCTCTCCATCATCTTCCTCTTGAAAGATATGGTTGAGGAACTCTTGCAGTGTGCCAGGAGTTCGCGCCTTTTGATTGTATTCTTCCAGCGCGTCGATTTGCTTTTGCAAGTTCGTGTGCTCGTTTCCAAGCTTCACGGACTTCTTGGATTTCTTCTTCTTTTTCTTCGAACATTTTGACGATTGGGAGTGAGTATTTGGGCTCTTATCGCGAGTCTTCGTAGTTGGGCGGCGCCTTAGCATCCCTTCGATAATTTGAGGTTCAAGAGGGTCCTTCCATTCGATCGCAGGGCACGCATGAAGGTCTCTTAGCATTCTTTTGGTTTTAGTTGATAGCACGACCTCCCATGGAGCTTCTTCAATAAAGGAGCAGGTTGCCCCCGGTGTATCTGCTTTCTTAGGAGTATGCGGTTGCGGTGGGTTCACCTTCCACTTTTTGGACAGTACAAACTTCCCCTGGAGGTATTGATCTTCAATCCATCCTTTGAAGACGAAGCAATCTTCAATCGGATGGCTTACCGTTTGATGGTAAGGGCAATAGTTAGGGTTATTCACCTCGGTGGGTTGCGGCGGTCGCCTTGGATTTGGTAGGCTTATAAGTCTGTTGCGTATTGCCAGCTCGAATAACCGTTTCGTCTTGTCTCGTGGGAACGAGTAGGGATGCTTCATCTTCTCATTATAATACCGACGTCTTTCCTCCAGTTGATCTGCCGGTTTCGGGGCGTTAGGTTGCTGTTGGGCATTCGCAACAAAGGTTGCCCTTCCTTTACCCTTGTCATTCCGAGGTTCCGACTTCGGGGGAGGTGGTCTATGACCCATCTGGTCCATCTGAGCCAACTTGTCGATTAAAGCCTGGAATGTGGTTGGCTTAAAGAACATCATAAACTGGGAGATAGTTGCGTGGGGGTCTAGGGTTCCCACGAACATGCCCACTGCGAGTGCCTCCTCAATGCGTTGTTCACATCTCGACCACAAGTTCCGCCAGCGTATAGCATACTGGACCCAGGTTTCGCCTGGTTTTACCCTGGCGTTAATCAGTGCAGTTATTGAAGTGCGTTCGCTGGCACTTGCGAATCGCTGAGTGAATAACAACTCCATTTCAGCGAACGTTTTGATAGAATCGTTCGGGAGTTCCGAATACCATTCGAACGCAGTTTCTGATAGGCTGCCCACGAACTGGCGGAGCAACAGTTTATCATCACCGCCGGTGTTACCGCAGAGGGCCCGGAACTGGGCGACATGTTGATGGGGGTTGCCGGTCCCCTTGTACACGTGGAATTTTGGTATCGTATAGCCTTGCAGGTATTTGATTTGGTCGTACCAGCTTGGATACGGCCGCCCCATTTTCACGACTTGACCAGCTGCCTCAGTCGCGTGATGAACCCGGATTTGCTGGGCTATGTAGTCAACCAAGTCCGCCATAGAGATTGCCTCCTCCTTGGCCGTTGAGAGGGCTGGTGGTGGATTTGACGTTTCTCCTCGGTCGTCTTCAAGAACGATTGGGGGATCCTCGGCGGGTAAGTCCTGCTGGATCATCATTCCTATCATATCTTGGAAGAGAAGGCCCATACGTTGTATGTTGGCCGCTTGTTCAGCAGCCTCTTTGTCCTTTTTCTCCAGTATCCGGCGAAGGAATTCAGCGTCGGTTTCTTCCTCCTGGCGCGCGTCAGAGGACGTTTCTGGGTTTCCTTTTGGCCCGGTGAGTGCGGCCATAGCATTCATCATTTCCTGAAGCTTTTGTTGCTGCTCCTGGGCTTTCGTCACGGATCGGGTTAGCGGTCGGTGGCCCGTAGAAGTGCGGCTTTCCTCCTTTCCAGAGGCCATGTAAACAGTGTGCACCACCAAGCCCCCAGACTTAGGGCGTCTGGGCTCAGTGCTTTTAGCCGTCATTGCATGCTGGGGGGTCTTCTCTGGCCTCCTCCTTTTATGAGCCAGTTGATCAACAGCCTTTTGGGGTTTAGCCTGGTGACCAGCTTCCGGTTGGATTTTCAGCTTCTTGTGCCGGTGGGAGAAGTTTGGATTGATGATCGAGTCTCGGGCCTGCCGCCAAACCTTATAGATTTTGGAAGACAGCCGTTGAGGAGATCGGGGCTGCTCTGGTTTTATTTCCACAACCTTTTTTAATGGGGGAGGAGACCTCTTCAGCACTGCAGTAGGAGAATTCCTTCGCACCTTATTTAGCATTTCGAAGCTGTTCCCAGTTGGAACAGCAGCATTAACTTCTGCCACCGGGGCTGATGGAGTCAACCCGGAGGGGGAGTTGCCCCCAGCCTTCCTTACTCGGCGCCAGTGGCGACGTCGAGCGTGTCGAGCGGCCGGCGTAGGGTCAGCGGTAAGAATGGTTTCGTCTTGCCCCCTGTCTGGGTGGGGGGTCGCTGTTGGTATTAGCCTGTCAAAGACCGATGTCCTTTGGGCAGCGGGAGCGGGAGCTGAAGCCGTCAATCTTGTAAAGACCGACCTTTTGGCCGGAGAAGCTGCCTTGACGACTTCGGGGGCAGGAGCGGACTCCTTCTTAGAAGCATCCTTCTCTGAGATTGTAGGCCCCATGATGGGTTCGCAGGATTTCTGGCCCAATCTAGAGAAGACCGAGGCGTTGACGTTGGGCGACTCATTGAGAGGAGCCGCGGCAGGGGTAAGACGATCAAAGACCGACTTCTTGAGAGCTTCCGTTGTCAGCACTGGAGCGGTGAAGCTTGTCGGCGGGAGCATGGTCCCAAAGAACAATCTTGTGGTGGCGCGAGTGACCTGTTCCACGGGCATTGTAAATAGCGAAGCAGCTTGGGGTCCGTAGGCTATACCTCCTGGCGAGGCAGAGCGTTGGTCGCAATTGCAGTCTGAGCAGTTGGAGAATTTCGCAGAAGTAGAAGCCATTGATCCTTTGCTTTCTGCAATAAGCGAGACGCCAATTCTTAGTATCTTGAAACCCAAGGGCAACCAATAGCGAACCGCGATTGGTTCGCGAGTCACGACACACGAAGTGTGGAGTGGAAAGAGGAAAAGGTCCCACCGGGCGTGCCAGAATCTGTTCCCCTCCGAATGGCGGCGCGCAGGACTGCGATGTCCTGGCACTGAGACTCGGGGCAGATGCTAATTGGTGCTATCCGTCCACCTCTCCGAAGATGCCAAGTTGATTTATGGCACCATGTATCGAAGGTTTAGACGGATGCGTCCGATGTAGCAGACTTCGTCAGATTCCCCCTCACTTGAGGGGTTTTTGATTGTGGGGACGCTCTTCCCTGCAGGCGCAAGCCCCTGCAGTTAATTACGCTACCGCATTGCGATAAAAACTTTCTCCTTCTCCAGATGGTCACTTCGTGTCGTGGATGTTTGTTTTATTTGTGATTGCCCGTGGATTGTATACGGAGACTGAGTTATGTCGTCGCCCGTAGGGCGTGGACTAGTCCAAATCCGTATTATCTTAGATTTGGGTTTGGGGGTTTGGTTTGAGGATACGTTAGCCATACTTGAGGCTAAGATCAACTCAAACGTTTGTTAAGGATACGTTAGTCTAGCTTTGAGACTAAGATCTACTTAACGGGATCGTTTAGATCCGACAAAGGAGCGTTTGGGCTCTATTGTTCCAGTTTAGGGACATAGTGGTCCATCGTATGTATGGCCGTCGGGACCCGTCACCTCTCTGACGACGTTGAAGAATTATAACGACGGATGTTAGAGGAGTTCAGAGATGTACCCTCGAGCCAGAGTTAATTGGGGGGATTTATAGTCCACTCTGTTTGAAGGTTTAAGGATACGTTAGCCATCTTTGAGGCTAAGATCAACTTAAACGGGACCGTTTAGATCCGACAAAAGAGCATGCGGGGGCTCTATTGTTCTAGTTTAAGGACATTGCGGTCCATGGGTAGTTTAAGGATGTTGCGGTCCATCATTAGTTTTAAGACATCTCGGTCAAGGTTAAGGACGTCGTAGTCCATGGGTTTAAGGACTCCATAGTCCGGTATGTGCTCTGGATGCTTCACACGGGTTCACTGCCGTGCTTGGCGAGGACCAGGCTCCGCTCTGGACGTTTTCCGCGGGGTCAAAGAGTGACGTTATCCGCATTCCACGTAACCAGGAATTTTGCATTAGACACGGGTTTAAGGACCCCGCAGTCCATATCAATGTGTGGTCGTCGGGACCCGTCACCTCTTTGAAGACATTGAGGGATTACAATGCCAAATATCAAAGGAGTGAAGAGATGTACCCTAGAACCGGAGTGAATCAAATAGTCCTTGGCCCAATTTGGGATCAAGACCAATTAATTATGTTATGAGCCCATTAGCCCAGTTGATCACGAATTGAGGACTTATGGCCAGCTCGGGCTAAGTCCAATCATGTTTGGAATATTGACTTCCTGTTGGTCTCTTGAAGGAGAGGCTTTGCCTCTATCCATTCGGCCAATTGGGCCAAAGCCTAGTGTTAAACACTACAGAGCAATCAGTGTTGAACACTGGGAATGAGGTTGACAAGTTAGTGTTTAACACTAAAAGATAATTGGTGTTAAACACCAGCAACAAGGCTTTCAAATTATCATAAATACTAAAACAGATCAGTGTTGAACACTGGCAATGGAGATCTCAGATTAGTGTTAAGTACTAAGGTAATCAGTGTTGAACACTGCGAATAAAGTTTTTTGATTAGTGTTGAACACTAAGGCCCAACAGTGTTTCAGTACTGGATTCGAGAGTTCCAATTTAGTGTTGAACACTAAGGCAAGAGGGGTCACGTGGCAACACGTGAGGGCGCCCTCCCTTCATTTATTCTGCTGAGATTATCGCATCTTTCAGAGCATCACGTGCCATCACGTGACGGGCATTCAAGTGCTTATATGTTAAAGCTTCTGCCGAGGGTCACGTGGGTCACGTGGGGTGCTGCCTCAAAGGGGCTTTCTGTAGATCTCTTTGGGGGGGGTCACGTGGTGACACGTGACCCTGCCTCTATGTATGTTGTTTAGAGGATCTGTTAATCTTTTCCAGGAATTAAATTCCTCGTAGGGTTAAACCCTGACAGTAATTTCAGAGGAATTAAATTCCTACTTCCTTTTGAAGATTTATATTCTGAATAGAGTTGGACCTGAATTTTCTGTAGGAATTAAATTCCTCATACATGTGAAGAACTAAATAGGGTTAAACCCTAATAAAAGCTTTTGAGGAATTAAATTCCTATTCTCTGTTAAATTATGATCAAGGGAATTAAATCCCCGCTGTTCTAACAGAACTAGGTTCTTAATTAGGGTTAAACCCTGTTTCTTTTTGTTCTGAAGGAATTAAATTCCCATAACACAGGGTCAAGCCCTAGTTTTATTTTAAAGGAATTAAATTCCTATAGTTCTGTGAGAATTAAATTCTCGTGCTTCCATTCCCTCTCTATGTTTTGGATCTGCATGGCAGGATCTCAACCCATTGAGAATTAAATTCTCAGCTTCAAGGGGAGATGTGCACTTTGCAGATCCTCTATCAAAGAGAGAAGAAATATGTTCTTCTGTTTTATATATCAGAGTTAAACTCTGTTGAGAATTAAATTCTCTTTTCTTTCAAGGAGCCTTCCCTTTCTTACCTAGGGTTTTCTTTTGCAGAAGATCCAAGTTCCTCGAAGTATCAAGGCTCTCTCTCCCTTTCTTCCCTCTGCGTGTATCTCTCTATATCCCTATCCCTGTGTCTCTTAGCTCCTATTTATAGGAGAAGCAGCCGAATCAATTAGTTTTTGATGAATCTTCATTGAGAGGTTTGATTTGCATCCATCATTCGTTTTTGACTTTTGGATTATTGGGTGAATTTTATTCACCATTGGATTTCAAGTCCCAGGATTCTCCTTTGTTATTTCGGTTAGATTTAAAGGGGAAATCTTTCCAAACCCGAGATTTTCCCATAGATAAATGATATTCAATCATCTTTAAATCTTTAATTCGATTGGTTCCAGATAATCGCTTTCCTTTGGAAAGATTCGAATCTCTTTCAGAATTTAATTCTGTTAACGAACTGGGCTTTGAAAGCCGGTCACGTGTGACCACGTGACCCATGGTCACGTGTGGGCACGTGACCCCCTTGGAACGAGCCTTCCTCTTTCTTTTTGCGCTCTGTCTTCTGGTTGCTGCTTAACCGTCACGTGCCACCACGTGACCCCTGGTCACGTGTGAGCACGTGACCCTTGTCTGAACTCTTTTTCTTGATTTAACTGGAGAACAATTCTGATGTTTTGATCATCACGTGCCAACACGTGACCCTGGTCACGTGGGAGCACGCGACCTCTTCTGAAGCTTTTTCCTTGATTTGATCAGGAAGCGTTGGGTCTTTGCTGCTGCTTTTAAATGTCACGTGCCGACACGTGACCCAGGTCACGTGGGAGCACGTGACCCTTACTGAAGCCCTTCTCTTTGATGTAGTTGGGAAACTGAACTTGCTTTGCCGGTACTTTTGGGTGTCACGTGCCAACACGTGACTGCTGGTCACGTGTAAGCACGTGACCCTCTTCTGAAGCTTTTTCCATAAGCTTTCCTGATTTTAAATCAGGAAACACATCCATATTATTATCTTGATTAAGGCGTGACATAGTCGCTACCAGGAGAGAGAGAGAGAAGAAAACACTCTGCGTGTGCTTTCTGCAAGATTAGATTGGTTATCAATTTATCTAATCAGGATGGCTCCTACTGTTTTAGTCAAATCTTCCTTCAAACCCTAAAAGGTAAGACTAGCCGGGATTAATTACACCCTACAAGTTTGCCAATCTTTCGGCCAGGCCAGTGTCGGTACTTTGAGGGAGGTTCCCCGTGCTTTCGCACGAACCTAATTAAAATAAACCTCGTTTTCCCAGGGGCGTAACCCCGTTAACACCTTTCTAGACACCTACTTTGATCGGCTAATTGTAATGTGTAAAACTCTCATAGGAGTAACTCTTATTCGCAGTGGGTATCGGGATCCAACTATCTCATAGGAGGTATGCAATCTCATTGCAAATTTCAACACTTGAAATTCTCGATAATATTTTGCCCCTAGCGTCTTATGATCTTGACAAAGGCCAACAAACCATAGGATGCTAGTCAAGTTAAACCCGTCATTTCCTAATTGAATTAAACCCACCCGCACGACCCTTGACAAAGGCCAACAAGGTCGCACGACTACCCTAATCCAATCACATCATATGTTTTAGCAGATAAGCACTATTCAGCTACTGCACACTACGCCTTGACAAAGGCCAACAAACGCAGCACGAATACTAAGTAGAACTTATTTGAAATGACGGAGGGCTACGACAGGTTTTTAAGAAAACCCTTTGCGTAATGAACTTGATCTCGTTGTAGAATTGAGTGATTTTGAAAAGGAATGTTTTTGAGGCCTTTACTAGTTTTGCTAAAGAGGTCACTCCTGGTGAAGGGATCTCGGCTCTTTCCTTATCGAATAAGGAGCAGGATATTTCACAAATACCACTATGCAAAGAAAAAACTATAGAAGCAATCAAAAGACCGCTATGCAAAGTAAGAACTAGAGCTACTAGGTTTTTAAACAAGTTTCTACAACATCTTTAGGTTTCTTTTTTCTTTCATTAATCTCATTAATGAAGTCTCATTTATTTATGCTTCCCAAGCATCACAGAAGAAATGAAAGCAACAATATTAATTATATCTCATATATATAATATATAGGCATTCGTCTCAGGCAGTAATATGATCTCATCACAGAACATTGCAGCAGAAGAATCACATATGAAATATTGGATATACTAGGAATTCCGTGTTTTAAGTTAAACCAATATAAAACACGGATTCCACGATCATGATGAATAGCCAAACCCACATCCCTAGACCTCTACGAGAGCGACAAGCAACCCTACCAATTCTAGAATTAGGAGACCCGGTCTCAACTGCTTGAGATGGTCTCCCACTGTATCCTAGAACCCGGTTACTTATGCTCCCCGCCTTGGGTCTATCCTAATACAGAAAGTAAATAATATACAATGGTGACATCATCCTCAACCCGGAAGTGCCTTAATAAAAGAATATTACATACAATGAATTTTACATGAATGAAAAAGAAAAACTCTTATCTCACATGAAAACCCCCGGCTATTCAAAACACGACGATCCAATATAACATATCACAGCAACACATAGAATCACATGTCATCAACGTAAGTAAATATGCTTATCATAATTGTCGTCGATCTATAGCGACGAAAACGACGATATACCACATATTACACTTACGGTCACAGAAAAAAAAATGAAAAACTACAACATTTGGAATCCACAATCACTTTAGACATCTTAAATCCGAAATATCACATACTTCGCATTTCATGCCTAACGATATGAATTCCACATATTGTATCACATTCCATATAAATAGACAATGTTAAACTTTCCGATTGAACAAACAAACACCCAAGATTTCCCAAATAGCTCAACACTTGAGCGGAGTTCAAAAAGTCCCAGAAAATGTCACAGCCGCTATGAACCAACCGTAGAAGGGTCAAACCAACGCCTCACATGTGGCAACGCTAAACTACCACAAACCATATGGTTCAGTGGCGGTTTTGACGGTCACATAATCGAGTTAAGGTTACGTTCTTCTAGAGGGTCCACATATTCGCTTGCATGATTTTCTAAAAGTTTTAAACTCAGGAAAAATCCAACACTTGAAATTTTTCCGACAGGGGAAAAAGTGAGTTATTGATATCCATTCGAACCTTTTAACACGTTCTAAATTACCCGGAAAAACTTAAACGAAGTTAAACTTTCCGATCGAATCAACGAGTTCCCAATATTTCCCAGAAAGCTCAATACTTGAGTAGAATTAAAAATTCCCAGAAGTATAAAAAGTACCCAAGAATAAACCCCTGAAGTATTAGTCCCTAACTCCCAAAGTTGGCCTCGGAACCGCCGCCAAATGCATGGTTTGACCGCGGTTCCGCGGTCCCTTGAGTGAGTTATGGTTTCGTACTTCACATTAATCCTTAGAATTCCCGGCATGAATTTTTAAGTATTTTTAATATGAAAAACTTCAACTTTTGAAATTTTTTCCAGAAAGTGAGATTTTTCGGGGTTTCGGAGTTCGATCGGACTTCAAACTTCGTCTAGACAACGCCTAATGCTCTAGCTTGTCTCTGATACCGCTGTAGGGTTAGCTTAGCACCTTGTGAAGGTTTTAGAAAGCATCAATCATGCTACTTTAAAATTTTTGGGGTGCTAAACAAACCCTAACCAAGATCTTAACTAGAGACTTAGGGTAAAACATAATATGTAAACACTTTACATCTAAGTGAACAAGGAATACAACCTTTGTAGACCGGTCCTTCATTTCAATAGCTCCGTGTAGAAGTCTCTTCGCTGCGATCACGATCCCCCGGACTCTAGAGAGGCTCCCACGAAGAAACGAACAAGCTTGCTTCGAAGTCTTCGAGGCCGAAGATGATCTACGTCGAGGAGACACTAGCTCATGCTATCTCTTCACTAATTGTGTAGATTAGTGAAGCAAACACCCTAAACTAAATGGGTAATAGTATAGGATGATGAAGTAGGAAGTGGGCTCACTTTAGATATATTTTTCTCACAAGTTTTCATCACTTTTCAAAAAGCTAGCAAGCTTTTCTCACTTGAAGAAGAAGAAGAAGAAGAATGAACTCATGAGGTTAGAAAAGCAACCATGGGTGAGTATATCATATATCTAACCCTTGTAGAGAGTTAACCATGGTAAGGGGTTAAAGGTTAGGTCACAAAATATCTTAAGAAAAACAAAGGAGTGGACTTAGTCAATACTTATCCACAAGCTTCTACAAGCTTCTAGCAATGATTTAATCCACTAATTTGTAATTACTTAATGATAAATGAAACCCTAACATAAACCCTAGCATGATGTAAGTCTCATACATACATGTTACATATATATATTATATGCTAAAAGAATACAATTAATATATATCATATATATATCAATGTATCAAAAGTGAGAAAAGAAATTTTAAGTGAGCTAATATTAGTCAATGTAATTTAATATATCAAATATATAATTATACATTAAATTAGTAAATCAACTCTTGATTTAATAATCCGGCTATAATACATATAACCGACTAATATCATATATTGCAAGAATAGAATACGGTATCACATACTCGTATTAATCCCGGTCCCGCACATATCACATATGTGCTCCTACTCTGTTTCGCATGAACCAGGAAACCTCTATGTAGGACTCTAAAGACTCGTCAATACGCCGGCAGTAGGTGATGATCATATCAAATACCCACAAGCCGCAAGCGGTCTGCTAAACGTAACGGCCACCCGGGTATTGAGCGATCAGAAGATCAGCAAGCAAGCCTGCTATAACTCCTGCGAATCCAATCAGTAACACTCCCGTACAGTCCGGTCTTTTCGTCTGATATGTTGCATATCATAGTCTAGGAGTGGTAAACGTCAGACCCCAATAACCGATAAGTCGTGTCGATATGAGGTCCATAACAGTTCGAGAAACTACTGATAACTCTTACCAGTAAATCTCAGCAACCCTGGCCAGGGATTTCTAGTTACAGCCAATCGAACACTGCGCAACATCAACCCCCAATACCGGGAGAGACAAAACCCCTCCTATCGCTCATTGTCTCCATATGATTCGGGACTGTACCCAAAAGCCACCATTTTGCACGATCTCTTGACCGTGGTATGGTGGAAATCAAAGCACAGTGGGAATCACACAAGATTCTATGACGATCTCGGGTTTACAGACTAACCTGTACCAGTGTCACCAGAGAACTGCTATCCGACGATAGGTATAATACCATTTAGGAGTTCTCGGCGAGTCCGTCCAGTGTACCCAGTCTCCACTGAGCACCCGTATACCTTCTCTGATGTCAAACACTAATGGATATGGGATCATCCACCGCCCATCTTTATGGGTCGAGAAGCTATACGCTAGTCTACTCTGGTATGTCGATGCCCTGTCTCGACACACCTACGACTAGGGACATTTGAAGGATGTACTTATCAACTACCCTGTCCCCACTAGTATGATCTGCGTCATAATTCTGGTAGTCAAGTAATCATCCTAAGGGCTTTATCAACATGTGATCACAAAACAGTATTTGTTTACATATTAAGATAAAGTGCAACCAGATAGCATACTATCATATCGAGCAAGAAAGTCCTTCCTATATATGTTCAAGCATCCACTACAATATACATCGCATGTACAGTAATGGCCTCTAGGGCATACATATAACTAGTAATTGGCACGAATTATCGGGTTATTAGGGTCTGACATTTACCATCCCCTAGACCCGGTATGCAATACTCTTAGACGAAGAGACTGAACTGTACGGAGATTATCACAGACAAGTTAAGTAGGGGTCCGGATGAGTTTGCTCATCGGCTTTCCTTTCTCACTCCTTCTCTTGAGGTCTATTTCTTCTTCTTTTGCCTTCTCATGAGTTGAGAATCAAAGAGAAGAAGAGATAGAAAAATACTTGATCACATCACTGCATCTCTAAGCACCTTAGATTAGCAACTTAGGGTCTTTAGTTACTTCACTTGCTTGTTTGTGTGAAGGTAGAGCCTTGAACTGTATCACTCGGGTAAATCATCTTCGACAATGGAAGACTGGCGGACTAGCTCGATCTCGGAGCCTTTAGGAGATGAAGAAGAGGTTTAGAAGATGAAGGACTCGATCCCTTTGGTATAATCTCCTTTCATAGTAGATAGCTTTTTGTAGTTTGCTAGTTTTAGTGTTTGGTTAAAATTGAGTAGTATAAATCCTTCTAGTTAGCTAGTTTAGTGTTTAGATAGATTCTAGAGTTTAAGTTTCTAATGCTATTTCTTTAAAATTTAAAGTTTTTCATTCCGCAAAGGCCGCGGTTGTAACGACAAGGGCGTTAGGAACTTTATCATGGCATTAGACCCACCCAAACATGTAAACTAGTTGTAGACGATGCTTAAGTTTCGAAACCGACAAATATCCATTTTTTCAAAACCTGAAATCTCTAGTTTCTATTCAAAAAATTTTTGCTCTCTAAATTTTTTTGGAGTATTGCAGAAGGATGATATCGGTATGAGTATGATACAGAATGAAACGAAGCCAATCAAAAAAAACTTGGCCGCAAATAAATTCATTCTGGCCGCAAATTGCGGCCAGACTTTCTCAGTTTTGTCTCGTCTTTTTTCCATGCCTTGGGTTTTGGAAAATGGGATTTTCAGCATACTTCTTTTTTGCCCAGATTTGTTTTAGTACTATTTGTGCTTAGGGGCAACATGGAAAGTTTTAAAACTTGAAACTTTTGCATCGTTGATATCTGTGATATTGTATATATGTTTTAAACGTCGTCTATTTGTTATAGCTCGATTAGACGGGATTGCACATACTTACTTGTGATGTTGCTTGAGATATCTCTGTGATGGTTTTGACGGATTGTCATGTTGGATAGCCCTTTGTGCGATATTAGTTGTATAGTTTTGAGTTCTTTTATATATTCATTATTGCGGGGCAAGCGTCCGACTTGAGGATTGCCATTTCTGCCTGTTTGTATATTCTTTTATTAGGACACGTCCGGGTTGAGGTCGATGCCACCATTATATATTATTTCATTTATGTATTAGGATAAACCAACGGAGAAGTGCTCGAATGGCCGGGTTCTAGAGTGCGTTAGGTGGTTGTCTCGCAATGGGGAGTTCAAATCGCCTCGCTCTAGAATTGGCAGGCTATTCGCCATACTTATAGGGGTTTTAAGATAACCCATGGTGGAGTGTTCAA
The DNA here is from genome assembly GCA_030015575.1 of Agapanthus africanus. Taxonomy (NCBI): domain Eukaryota; kingdom Viridiplantae; phylum Streptophyta; class Magnoliopsida; order Asparagales; family Amaryllidaceae; genus Agapanthus; species Agapanthus africanus. Next base: position 390,969,645 of record JASDDO010000016.1, read on the forward strand.
GTTACCGGATTCCATGAAGTGCCGGGTGGCCCACTCATGACATTGAGTAAGGGTTGTCTCACTTCTAGAATTGACGGGTAACTTGCCGCACTCGTGGGGGTCTTAGTTCTATATTGCACTAGCTATCTACACGACCGGTGATGGAGGTCGGAATCTCCCTCAGATATTGTCCTCCGTCGATCTTATTGGCTGTGGGGTTGAATGGTTGAGAGTTGGTATGAGGGTTGAGCATGTAGATCTCAATGGGTTGTTGTTGATGTCGAGCTACCTGTAAGGGAAGTCCCGGGGTGGGAAACTGTCACGACCCGCTTTCCAAAATACGTAAATACGACACGTGACAGAGCCAACCATGCTACTTATGGCTAGAAAAAAATCCCTCCATAATCACATTACGGTCGTCAATATATCAAGAACAATAAAGAAAATCTATCACATGTCCATCTGCCACAATAAATAAAAGTCAAGAAATGCATATAGCGGAAACAAATCAAGATCCAATAAATAATAACATCTGAAACACATCCCTTATGGGATCACATCGATAAATTTAAACTACGGAAATAAAATAAGCTAAGCATTTCTGAGACTAAACATCTAGCTCCTCATTGCTTAACTTGCTTGTTAAAATACTCCTGATCTTTCTGAGACAAGGTCAGAGGAACTGGGCCATACAAAACCCAGACATCAGTGCGTCATAAATTTCAAATAAAAGTAATAACCAGAATAGGATGCTATGATTAAATATGAGTGGAAATAATAAACACAGATATAAAACAGTGAGGTATAGGTATGTGAAATGTATCCTACAGTCTGTGCTTCTAGGTTATCTATTCTACAAGTCTTTGAAATCAATTAATGAAATCGTCGATATAACTCAATAGTATCCCGTGCGTGCCCGAGACTACGGTCAAGACCCTCGGGGCTGAATCCGAGACGTGCCGTAAAAATAGGGTATCATGTACAGATGAATGATGTTAGCATCATCATTCCGGGGCCGACGCCCGTATCGTTCGATCAGTCTCTGGAAAGTATCGAACTGTTGAGTTACAAGTCAGATTTCATTATTGATTTCCCCTTACCCCCAGGTTGTTAGTTATATATATGCCCTAGAGGCCATTACTGTACATACGATGTATATTGTAATGGATGCTTGGACATATATAGGGAGGACATTCTTGCTCGACATGATAGTATGCTATCTGGTTGTACTTTATCTTAACATGTACTCTGATTGTCTCTATATTACATGTTGATAAAGCCCTTAGGATATGTACTCGACTACTGGGACTATGATGAGATCATACTAGTGGGGCCACGGTAGTCGACGAGTATATCCTATAACTGTTCCTAGTCGAGGGTGCATCGAGACAGGGCATCGATGCACCAGAGTAGACTAGCGTATACGCATCTTGACCCATATGATGGGCGATGGATGATCCCATATCCATCGGTGTTTGACATCAAGGATGGTGTAAGGGTGCTCAGTGGAGACTGGGTACACTGGACGGACTCGCCGAGAACTCCCAGATGGTATTATACCTCACGGTCGATGGCAGTTCTCCGGTGACACTGGTACAGAGTAGTCTGTTGACCCGAGATCGTCATAGAGTCTTGTGTGATTCCCACTGTGCTTTGATTTCCATCATACCACGTCCAAGAGGGCGTGCAAAAAGGTGGCTTTTGGGTACAGTCCCGAATCACATGGAGGCAATGAGCGATAGGAGGGGATTCGTCTCTCCCGGTATAGGGAGTTGATGTTGTGCTGTGTTCGATTGGCTATAACCGGAAATCCCTGGCCAGGGTTACTGAGATTTACTGTTAAGTGTTATCAGTAGTTTCTCGAACTGTTATAGACCTCATATCGACACGACTTATCGAGCTACTGGGGTCTGACGTTTACCACCCCTAGGCGAGATATGCGACATATCAGACGACGAGACCGGACTGTACGGGAGTGTTACTGTTTGGATTCACAGGAGAATGTACAGGCTTGCTTGTTGATCTTCTGAGCGCTCAATACCTGGGTAGCTGTTACGTTTAGCTGACCGCTTGCAGCTTGTGGGTGTTTGATATGATCATCACCTACTGCCGGCGTATTGACGATTCTTTAGAGTCCTACACAGAGGTTTCTTGGCTCAGGCAAAACGGAGTAGGGGAACGTATGTGATATGTGCGGGACTGAGGATAATACAATATGAGATACCGTATTCTATTCTCGCGATATATGATATCAACCGGGTCATCGGATCAAGTGTTGATTCGATGAATCGGTACGGATAAATATTAGTCGGTTATATGCGATATAGCCGGATTGTCGGATCAAGTGTTGATTCGATAATTTAATGTATAATAATATATATGATATATTAAATTGCATTAACTAATATTAGCTCACTAAAAGATTCTTTTTCTCACTCGGGTAATACATTGATATATATGCGATATATGTTAATTGTATTATTTTATTTTGTTACAATAAATATTGTATATGTGATATATAATATTGTAACATATTATAATTATTAATGCAACATGTTTAGAGGAGTTTAAACATGTTTAGGGTTTGATTTGGGTTAATGCATTCTAGATGTTTCTAGATGTTTTTACTTTGTCATTTGTTAAGATATTATGATAGATATTTCTTTGTGACTCATCCTTTAACCCAACCCAAATCCTAACCCTAGTAAACTCTCTACATTGGTTACTACAACCATGGTTGCATAAATGATTATGATAACATTTTATTATTCATCACAAATGATATTGTTCATCTTCTTCCTTCTTCTTCTTTGCTTACAAAGCTTTCTTGCTTTGATATTTGTGATGAAAATATGTGAGAAAAAGATAAATAAAGAGAGCAAAAAATCCTACTTCATCATCCTCATCTTCCCTTGCCCTTTAGATGAGAGTGTTCACTCAATTTTAGTGAGTGTTAGCTTGTGTTAATGAAACTTCAAGGTAGATCATCTTTGTATCGAAGATCGGAAGCAAGACTGCATCTTTCTCTTCGTGGAACCTCTCGAGAGTCCGGAGCATGATGATCGCAGCGAAGGGACTTCAACACGGAGCATATGAAGTGAAGGACCGGATCTACAAAGGTTGTAATCCCTCTCACTTAGTATTAAAGTTGTTAACATGCTAGTTTTCGCCTAATCTCTAGTTTAAAGATCCGGCTTCGGGTTGTTCGGCACGGCTAATTTTTTAATCGGGCATGGTTGATGCCTCGTAGACCCTTGTGCGCGTGCCCAGCAACCCTACAGTGGTATCAGAGCCAAGCTAGAGCTTTAGGCGATGTCTAGACGAAGTTTAAAGTCCGATCGAACCCGGAAAACCCGATATACCCTAGTTTCAGGAAATTTTTCAAAACTGTGATTTTTTTCATATTAAAAATACCCAAAAAATTCAGCAGGGTATTTTAGGAATTACTGTGAAACCCGACCCCCTAAATCGTCCAATGAGCCGCGGAACCGCGGCCAAACCCTGGCATTGGCGGCGGTTCCGCGGCAAGAAGGAAGGATTGAGGGATAGGGTTTGCACAGTAACCTCCGTAGCTAATTCCTGATTCTTCTGGGCATTTTTAATTATACTCAAGTGTTGGGTTTTCTGGGGTGTATTGGGGACTCGTTATTTCGATCGGATATTTTAACTTTGTTTAGTTTGTCCGGATAATTTTTAGAAACTGTTAAAAAGTTCGAACGGATATCAATAACTCACTTTTTCCCCTGTCGGAAATTTTTTCAAAAGTTGGATTTTTTCTCGTGTTTAAGAATGTTCTAAGTCGTGCAAGTAACGCGGTGGACCCTCTAGAAGACAACAAACCTTAACTCGATTATGTGACCGTCTTAAACTGCTTCTGAACCTTAGGGTTTGTGGCAGTACGGCGTGCCACATGTGAGGCGTTGGCTTGACCCTTCTACGGCTGGACCATTGGTACTGTGGCATGTGATGGATGTTTTTAAACTAATTTCAAGTGTTGAGATATATTGGGGAAATCTTGGGTGTTTGATTATTCGATCGGAAGGTTTAACATTGTCTATTTATCTGGAATGTGATACAATATTTGGAATCCACAAGTAGTTATGAGATAACTAATTTGAATGTTATAAATCTAGCAGTTTAGTCTCAAATTGATCGGTTGCCACGGAATTTTGATGTGATCAAAAGTCCGTCGCAATCACGTAGCGTATGCGGATACTCGCCGGGTAAACTTAATAGATAGCTACGCCCCATAGCCCCGACCAAGTGACTGTAGGAGAACCCCGTCGTCGAAAGCATCCGTTCGGGTGCTCGCGGCAGTGGTGTTCCGCCTTAGTGCACTTCGTCGACGGCATCTGAGGGTGCGTCCATCTACTAAAGTTTGCGACGAGCATTCGATCAGGACGTCGGAAATCTTGTTGAATTGCCCGACTTGATATTGAAAAGAGTTTTCGATAATGAGACTAAAATGCGGGGTTTATAATGGTTAGGCATGAGATGTCTAAGGAATTCATTTGGTTAGGCATGCGATGTCTAAGGAGATTGCGGATTCCAACTGTTGTAGTTTTACACTTTCTTTTCTGTGACCGTAAGCGTAGTATGTGGTGTATCGCCGGCTTTGTTGCTATACATCAACGACAATCGGGATACGCATACTTGCTTACGTTGATGATATGAGATATTATGTGTTGCTGTGATATGTTGTATTGGATCGTCGCGTTTGAATAGCCGGGGGTTTTATGTGAGATGAGAGTTTTTTCTTTTTCATTCATGTAAAATTCATTTGTATGTAATATTCTTTTATTGGGGCACTTCCAGGTTGCGGAAGATGTCACCGTTGTATATTATTTACTTTTCCGCATTAGGTAGACCCAAGGCGGGGAGCACAAGTAACCAGGTTCTAGGGTCCAGTGGGAGACCATCTCGAGGAGTCGAGACCGGGTCTCCTAACCCTAGAATTGGCAGTGTTGCTTGCCGCTCTCGTAGGGTCTAGGGATGTGGGTTTGGCTATTCATCGCGACCGTGGAATCCGTGTTTTATACAGGCTCGTATTGAAAACACGGACGTCCTAGTATATCCAATATTTCATATATGTTCTTCTGCTGCAATGTTCTGTGATGAGATCATATTACTGCCTGAGACGAATATTTATATTTTATATATATGAGATATATGTTATATTGCAGATTTCGTTTCAAAAGAGATGCTTGGGAAGCATAATAAAATGGGACTTCATTAATGAGATTAATGAAACTAAAAGAAACCTAAGATGTTGTAGAAACTTGTTTAAAAATAAACTGGTAGCTCTAGTTCTTGCTTTGCATAGCAGTGTTCCTTGTAGAACATCCAGCACCTTATTCGATAAGGAAAGGACAGAGATCCCTTCACCGGGAGTGACTCCTTTAGCAATGACTGGCAGATGCTACAAACTCGGTTTGTCTTTTGATTGCTTCTATAGTTCTTGCTTTGCATAGTTGTATTTGTGAAATATCCTGCACCTTATTCGATGAGGAAAGGGCCGACGATCCCTTCACCGGGAGTGACCCCTTTAGCAAAACTAGAAAAGCCTAAAAAACACTCCATTTAAAATCACTCGATTCTACAACGATATCAAGTTCATTACGCAAAGGGTTTTCTTAAAAACCCGTCGTAGCCCTCCGTCATTTCAGATAAGTACTACTTAGTATTCGTGCTGCGGTAGTTTGGCATTCGTCAAGGCGTAGTGTACGGTAGCTAACTAGTGCTTATCTGCTAGCATACAATGCGATTGGATTAGGGTATTCGTACGGCATTGTTTGGCATTCGTCAAGGGTCGTGCGGGTGGGTTTAATTCAATCAAGAAATGTACGGGTTGAACTTGTCTAGCGGACTATGGGTGGTTTGGCATTCGTCAAGGTCATAGAACGGTAGGGGTAAAATATTATTGGGAATTTCAAGTGTTGAAATTTGCAATGAGATTGCATACCTTCTATGAGATAGTTGGATCCCGATACCCGCTGTGAGTAAGAGTTACTCCTGGGAGAGTTTTACACATTACAATTAGCCGATCAAGTAGGTGTCTAGAAAGGTGTTAATGGGGTTACGCCTCTGGGAAAACGATGTTTACTTTAATTAGGTTCGTGCGAAAGCACGGGGGACCTCCCTCAAAGTAACGACACTGGCCTGGCTGAAAGATTGGCGAACTTATAGCGTGTAATTAATCCCGGCTAGTCTTTCCTTTTAGGGTTTGAAGGAAGATTTGATTAAAACAGTGGGAGACATCCTGATTAGATATATAAGATAACCAATCTAATCTTGCAAGAGCATACGCTGAGTGTTTTCTTCTCTCTCTCTCCAGGTAGCGACCATATCACGCCTTAATCAAGATAATAAAACAGATATATTGACCGAACCCGCTTGTTATACGGAGCTGGGGAACGTTGGTCCCGCTCCAACTTATAATTGTTATAAGACAGAGCAGGAAATTAAGGGAATACCAGATTTCACGTGCCGCCCAAACGAAGAAAGTGCATGCTGATGCATCTTCTTCGGGTGTGTTCATTACAGAGAACTGTTTCTCAGTATCCTTTATGTCCTGGGTATGTGATACCGGATCAGGATCCCGCATATGTAATCTGTTACATGGGCTACAGATAGGTAGAGAACTGAGAACGGGTGATAAGTTTCATGAGATAGAAAACGGTGCAAGTGTTGCAGCCAAGTCTGTTGGTCACTATCACCCTGTATTACAAGAATACATTGATTCTGAACAAATGTTATTAGATACCGAACCTGATATACAAAATCATATCAGTCTCTTTATTAGTAAAGAAAGGATATAATTTTGTATTGTTGCATAATGTTTTGAACATTTCCTATATCAAGAGTTGATCGATTCAGGCACGTTATCTAAAAGCATTGACGTTCTAAATCAAACTACAGTTCTTAGTATACAGAACACACACAAGAGGAAGAGTTCAGAAATGAACAGATTCTTCTCGAGGTATTGTAGACTAGGTCATATCAATGCGACCCGACTAGCCAAGTTACATTTAGATGCATATTCAAATTAGTTCGAATTTACATCTTGTGAAACTTGCTGGTCATGTCACAAAGATAAGATGACCATAGCTCTGTTTATTGGAAACAGAGAAAGAGTTAGTGGACTCTTGGGATTGATACATGATGATGTATGTAAGTCCCTTGTCTATACATGCCAAGACCGGTTCTTTGTACTTCATTACATTCTCTGATGATCTCTCAAGATTCAGACATATGTTCCTGTTGAAACACAAGTCCAAAGCTTTTGAGATATTCACAGAATATAAGTTAGAAGTAGAGAACCAAAATACGGGTATAAGTAATATGTCCTTTGATGAGATCAAGGAGGAGAATACTTGAGCACGGGATTCCTGGACTATTCTAAAGGAGAATGAGATTCTCTCTCAGCATTACTCCTCCTATACACCATAGCACGATGGTATATCGGGGTGGAGCAATAACACCCTATGTGATATGGTTTGCTCTATGATGAGTACTACTGAGTTTCCTATTTCCTTTTAGGAGTTATGCACTTGTGAAGTTGCATACCTATTGAATAGGGTTCAAATCAAATCAGTTGCCTACCACTTCATATGTGATATGGAAAGGAAAGAGCCTATATCTTAAGTTTGTTAAGATTTGGGGTTGTCCGGCCTATGTCTAAAAGCAAAATCCGGACAAGCTCGAGGCAGGGTCTGTTATGTAGAACTGAAAAGGTTCCAGCTATACAAACTGCAGCTGATGATTTGGTAGAACCAAAGGATTCAATAGTTTCCAACGAACCTCAGCCTCTCCGCCGATCTAGGAGGGTTCCTCACCCACCTGAGAGATACTTCGGTTTCTCTATGACAGTGGGAGCAAAGATTGCATCATGAGATAATGACCCAATTAGTTTCGAGCTGGCCATCAGGAGTGGGACTCTGTGAGAATGGCTGGATGCTTAGCAATCTGAGATGGAATCCTTATACACCAACAAAGTATGGACTTTGGTTGCTTTATCTGAAGGGTTAAATCCCCATCAGGAGCGAGTATATCTTGAGAAGATTACTTGGTGTACATGGAAAAGTTGAGACTTTCAAAGCTATGCTTAAGTCCATCCAGATCCTACTTGCCACAGCTACATACCATGACTACGATATCTGGTGGTTGGGTGTCATGACTGCTTTTCTAAATGATGTTTTAGAAGAGAACGTCTATAAGTACACAGCCAGAGGGCTTCGTAGACAGTGGGAGCAGCGGAAACGTGCGCAAGATGTTTTATATGATAAAACAGGCATCGCGGAGTTGGAACATCTGTTTTGATGTGGTAGTCAAAGAGTTTGACTTCATCAAAATGTTAGATGAACCTAGTATATACAAAAATGGTAGTAGAGAGTATGGCGGTGATCCTCGTAGAGTACGTGGATGACATACTCTTGATAGGGAAGGAGTTTCCTATGCTACGCTCGGTCAATCTCCGCTTATCACAAGGATTCTCCATATAGGATCAAAGTGATACCTCCTAAATTCGGGGTTTTGGATCTATGAGATAGATCTAATTGGATGTTAGGATACTCACTAGTTGTAGTGAGATGGTATCAATCAATCCTGAGGAGAATCACTGGAAAGGTTCCAGAGTGATAAGGACGACTGAATATCAGTCGCAGGCATTGTCTGCACCCTCAGTGGAGGGACGGTATGTTGGAAGAGTTCCAAGCTAGATACCGTGACATACTAGACGATTAAAGGCAAGATACATCGTTACCAAGGATGCTACCAAAGAGGCAGTCTGGATATATATAAGTTCATAAGATGAACTTCGTTCCTACCATTGTTTGACAATGGAGTTATGGCTTTAACCAAGGAACTTCCGTCCCATCAGAAATCCAGATATAATTCTTAGGCAGTATCACCTGATCATGGAGATGGTTGATCTCTATGGAGATCGAGGTTAGGAGAGTAGACACAGAGGACAACAGCGCGGATCCACTCACAAAGGCCTTTTTCCCAGTAGATACTTTTATGGGATGGTTGAGTATGAGATACTTCAACCGCAGCTAATTGTTGGGTATGCGATACCATAACAGATGGCCCTAGTGCAAGTGGGAGATTGTTAGTTATATGTATGCCCTAGAGGCTATTACTGTACATACGATGTATATTGTAATGGATGCTTGGACATATATAGGGAGGACATTCTTGCTCGACATGATAGTATGCTATCTGGTTGTACTTTATCTTAACATGTACTCTGATTGTCTCTATATTACATGTTGATAAAGCCTTTAGGATATGTACTCGACTACTGGGACTATGATGAGATCATACTAGTGGGGCCACGGTAGTCGACGAGTATATCCTATAACTGTTCCTAGTCGAGGGTGTATCGAGACAGGGCATCGATGCACCAGAGTAGACTAGCGTATACGCATCTTGACCCATATGATGGGCGATGGATGATCCCATATCCATCGGTGTTTGACATCAAGGATGGTGTAAGGGTGCTCAGTGGAGACTGGGTACATTGGACGGACTCGCCGAGAATTCCCAGATGGTATTATACCTCACGTCAGATGGCAGTTCTCCGGTGACACTGGTACAGAGTAGTCTGTTGATCCGAGATCGTCATAGAGTCTTGTGTGATTCCCACTGTGCTTTGATTTCCATCATACCACGTCCAAGAGGGCGTGCAAAAAGGTGGCTTTTGGGTACAGTCCCGAACCACATGGAGGCAATGAGCGATAGGAGGGGATTCGTCTCTCCCGGTATAGGGAGTTGATGCTGTGCTGTGTTCGATTGGCTATAACCGGAAATCCCTGGCCAGGGTTGCTGAGATTTACCGGTAAGTGTTATCAGTAGTTTCTCGAACTGTTATAGACCTCATATCGACACGACTTATCGAGCTACTGGGGTTGACGTTTACCACCCCTAGGCGAGATATGCGACATATCAGACGACGAGACCGGACTGTACGGGAGTGTTACTGTTTAGATTCACAGGAGAATGTACAGGCTTGCTTGTTAATCTTCTGAGCGCTCAATACCTGGGTAGCTGTTACGTTTAGCTGACCGCTTGCAGCTTGTGGGTGTTTGATATGATCATCACCTACTGCCGGCGTATTGACGATTCTTTAGAGTCCTACACAGAGGTTTCTTGGCTCAGGCAAAACGGAGTAGGGGAACATATGTGATATGTGCGGGACCGAGGATAATACGATATGCGATACCGTATTCTATTCTCGCGATATATGATATCAACCGGGTCATCGGATCAAGTGTTGATTCGATGAATCGGTACGGATAAATATTAGTCGGTTATATGCGATATAGCCGGATTGTCGGATCAAGTGTTGATTCGATAATTTAATGTATAATAATATATATGATATATTAAATTGCATTAACTAATATTAGCTCACTAAAAGATTCTTTTTCTCACTCGGGTAATACATTGATATATATGCGATATATGTTAATTGTATTATTTTATTTTGTTATAATAAATATTGTATATGTGATATATAATATTGTAACATATTATAATTATTAATGCAACATGTTTAGAGGAGTTTAAACAAGTTTAGGGTTTGATTTTGGTTAATGCATTCTAGATGTTTCTAGATGTTTTTACTTTGTCATTTGTTAAGATATGATGATAGATATTTCTTTGTGACTCATCCTTTAACCCAACCCAAACCCTAACCCTAGTAAACTCTCTACATTGGTTACTACAACCATGGTTGCATAAATGATTATGATAACATTTTATTATTCATCACAAATGATATTGTTCATCTTCTTCCTTCTTCTTCTTTGCTTACAAAGCTTTCTTGCTTTGATATTTGTGATGAAAATATGTGAGAAAAAGATAAATAAAGAGAGCAAAAAATCCTACTTCATCATCCTCATCTTCCCTTGCCCTTTAGATGAGAGTGTTCACTCAATTTTAGTGAGTGTTAGCTTGTGTTAATGAAACTTCAAGGTAGATCATCTTTGTATCGAAGATCGGAAGCAAGACTGCATCTTTCTCTTCGTGGAACCTCTCGAGAGTCCGGAGCATGATGATCGCAGCGAAGGGACTTCAACACGGAGCATATGAAGTGAAGGACCGGATCTACAAAGGTTGTAATCCCTCTCACTTAGTGTTAAAGTTGTTAACATGCTAGTTTTCGCCTAATCTCTAGTTTAAAGATCCGACTTCGGGTTGTTCGGCACGGCTAATTTTTTAATCGGGCATGGTTGATGCCTCGTAGACCCTTGTGCACGTGCCCAGCAACCCTACACAGGTTTCGTGTACGAGTCAGGTATTCATGATATCAATCTAATGCCAACACAGGATCAAGCGGATACATGTCTGGTCTATCTAAACAACAAGTCACATCCGTCAGGACAACAAATCAGGATTGTCGATATTAGTAATAATTCAAGTAACAGGTCTAGTAAAGTCTTGCGAACATGTCAAGCAATATATACTAAACAAAATAGATACTAGATGGAAAACTGTAACCAATATCTACATATGGTAAACATGACTAATGCCCAGGACGTATATCTATCTATCTGTAATAACCGTTTTACGTCTACTACCAGGTATATTGCAATCTAGATAAAGAATGCCGAACTGATATAACATTGTAACAATATTATGAAGAACCGGCGTGCAACTAGATAAAACTGTTATTGGTACGAATACAGACTGCTGCTATAAAACTGTAGATTGATAATATTTGCTGAATATTAAAATACATGTACTATAATTAATTATATAAATATTGATATAAGCAAAGTAGCATGTTGCAAGTTTAGAACTTGCCTGATCGACAAAAATACGGATATCACGTTCCGAACACCAAATAACGTCACGATGCAAAACCCACGTACGTAAAACTTGGCCTGAACTGAGCAATTGCGTAAAGTGGTGATTGGAGTAGACGACAATGGTGACTGGGGTTGTCAGGGTCGTCCTCGTCGGTGGTAACCAACTCCGGCAAACACGGAAAAGAAAAAGAAGAAGAAGAAAGAAAAAGAAAAGAGGATGGGTTGTTGGGTTCTGGGATTTTTAAGGTGGACGGGGAAGAAGAGGAAGTTGGTCGGCGATGGGAAGATAGGGACGAGGTCGACGGTGAGGTCGAAGAGACGAGGAGGTTGGGTTGGTCGGTGGCAGAAAAGACAAGGAAAGAAGAGGAAAGATAAAGAGATGGTGGTGATGAGAATTCTTTGGGTTTGGTGACGACGAGAAGGGGAAAGTGATAGAGGCGATGGTCAAGTTCGAACGGCGAAGTCGGCGAAGGAGATGGAGGTGGGTTTTCGGGCGTGGAGTCGGCTTGGGTAAGTCTTCGGGGAAGGAAGAGGAAGGAGATGTTGACGGTGGTGGTGATGAGGAGGTGAGGGTGGAAGGATGGTGTCGGCGATGATAGAGGACGGCGACGAGATGGGGACGGCGTGGGTTAGGGTTTGGATGCGCGAGAGAGAGCGTGAGGAGAGAGATTGAGACGGGAAAGGAGAGAGAGAGAGAGCGTGTTTTATAAAATTAAATTTATATATATATATATATATATATAAAAATAAACAGTCATGTATATTATAGGCATAGGAATGTTAGGTTATATATATATATATTGTTGGATTTTTACAGATAATATCAGATCACTCCAAATATTACTCGTATCCATTCAAAAATATAAATTTTAAATATAAAGAGCATATGTAAGAATTTTAACCATAATGCAACTATTTATAATTAAATACATATACCCCCAATAAAATCTACGTAAATATACGTAAGGATTTTTAATTATTTTGCTGTCTATCTCTTAGGATATGAACATAATATATAGGCGCAAAAACCTGATATGGGGTGATTTTCCATGTAAGGCTAGATAGCAAAAGGATATTATTTGTTTTTATCTTGTATTATAAAGATATATGTGAAGGTTAATATATATATATATATATATATATATATATAGTACTCGATTCACATGGATACACTGTACTAGCAAATATTAGATACAAACTTGCGTCATGTTAGATTTTAATCATGCGGATCGGGTCGGATAATGACCACTGCTTCTAATTGAATCATTCGCAACCCAATAGTAACAATAAAAGAGTTTTAAAGCAAGATTTGAAATGCTAAATTATATTGTATAAATGTATAGGGTGTTACAGAAACCACCGTAAACCCTCCGACGATCAGGTAAGTACCGAGGAGTAATGACAGGGTAGCGGTGTATTGGATTTAGTTCGCCTCACTTGAGTCGTTCCGGTAGAGGGGTTTATAGAGCGGTCGATGCGAGATTCTTGTTGTCCGTTATGCCCTTGCGTCATGTTCGTGTTGATGGCGGGATACACCCATTAATGGCGAGATACGCTAGGGTGGGATGCGGGACGTGGAGCAGCGGGAATCTTATCGTGGTGAAATACACGGAGCCATTACGGGGACGTTTGGACTTCGTGCTCCCGGCCAAATAAGGAAGCTGAGGAAGCTCAGCTCCGTCACAGCTCGGTAGCGAGCGAGGAGGCTGAGGAAGCTCAGCTCTGTAATACCTCAGAGATGAGCGAGGAGCTTGAAGGAGCTCGACTGTAGGATAGCTCGGAGGCGAGCTGATGGATGGTTGCTAGACGGATAGGGAACGTACTCCGGGGAGGTCTTATAAAAGGTCTAGTGCAACCTCGGAGGCGAGAGGCTGAGGAACATCCCCGATGCATCATATTTATTCCAGCTCCGTAGCCCTAAGGAATCTAGCGGGCTTACGTGGATGACACGCCATCCGCTACGTGTCGTGATCTGGGGAATTCCCACTTATGAGCATCATCATTAGCCCCCATTCTCATTCTGACCTATTTATGGGTCGGGTCGAGAGTGCTCTGCTCGGGTTTCTCTGCTCAGCTTGGTGCCGAGAATTTTTCGTGGTAGATTTTCCGGGAACGACATGGTGTTTGGCAGTTGCGTCTTTTCGATCTCCGAGTCCACGTGGCGTCTTACCGTGCGCCTTAATTTTCACGTGTATCCTCAATGACGTAAGTGGATCACCGAAAGGGCGGTGCCATAATGGAGACGTCGCTTCGTCTGTTTGGGCCGGTTATCGACCGAACTCGAGTTTTATTTATTTGGGCCATGTTAGGAGTTTGCCTACTTTGGATACATCCGCCGGATAGAGGCCTGCTTGCTGGTTTAATGCGGGGCTTAAGGATCCACCGTTGAGGCCAAGTGTAACGTCATGAAAAAAAATCGTTTAGGTGAAATTTCCGATAATCGGTAAATAACTGTTGTTTTCCGTAAAAATCAAGATATAGTTATTTTTCAACATAGACTTAATTATACATATTCTAGCTATATAATTGCTAGTATTTGGTATTTAATTGGTCACTTGTAAATTTCTAGTTTACTTAAATATTTTCCTTAATTAATTATTTTTAATATTATTTTAAGCTTTCACTAATACATTTAATTGGTGATAATTACAAATTAGAATGGGTTAATACAAGTTTTGTGAACCATGACACATCTAAACAAATATTGTAACATATTCTTTCAAAAAAAAATTTGGATGGTTCTAGTTTTAATTGCATAGAAATGGTGAAGGGAATATTGAAATAAATTAAATAGAAGTGAAAATGGGACTTTTTCTTGACTTCACTAACACACCCACACTCTCTCTTTCCCCTCTCCCCCAAATGGCCGAGCCCCACACTAGCACAGCCTCCCCCAATTCCGCACTCATTCCCACTCCAAGTTAAGAAAAGAAAACAAAGGAAAAAGAGATAAAATGAAAAGAATAAAGAAAGAGGTATGAGTTTTGTTGACTTGGGGAAAATCAACACAACACACTTACCCCACTCTCTCTCCCCTCACCACTTGGCCGAGCTCTCCCTCCCTGCAGCAACAGCCCTCTCATTTTCCTCACATCATTTCACACCAAAAATCTTATGGAAATGCATCAAAAATCCAAGCAAAAACCTCACAATTCCCTAATTAAAACTTTACCCATTATTTCTTAGCCAAACTAGTATGGATCTAGGAGCATAGAAGCCATTTTGGAGGCCAATATTTGCATGCTAGATCTCAAATTGTGAGGTATAAATCTTAAACCAATAGTTAATTTGTTGTTTAAATACTTTAAATCAAACTTATTTAGTTAGTAATATGGTTTCAATTGCAAGTTTGGAAATTCAAGTGAGGGTTTTGAATTCAAGTTAGGGTTTGATCACTTGGTTTTAGTATTGATGTTTAGTTTAATATCTTGAGTTTTGCAAAACCTAACTTAGTTGCTAAATTGCAAATTGTTACTTTGAATTTGTCCAAATTATATAATTGTGCAAACTAGGTTTTTAGAATTTATGAAAATTGGTGAGATAAAATTGTAGTAAAGGGTTGTGTGGTTTAATTAAGATATTAAGTGAGCCATGTGGCCGTTAAAATTGCTAAAACATCTTGATTAGTATTAAAACGGGTAATTGTCGCTTACTAGGTTTTTGGATTAAATCGTTTGAATTAAGTTTGAGGTTTCAGTGATTTACAACCTATTCCATATAGTATTTAGTGTATTGTGAAACCACGATTGGTATGTTTGAGTTTTAGGTTTGGGGATTTTCACGTATAGTGACCCTAGTTGTAGTTTGTGGCGTTGTCGCGGCACGTTTCGTGCACCAAGTGTGTGCGTGTCGAGTTAATGCGCGTGGTTGACTTGTATTGTTTGTGTCCGTGACTATTTATATTTATGCTCTTATTTCCTTGTGTACATTTTTAGGATCGGGTGCAGAGTCGTCGGATGTGGCGCGGAAATGACTAGGCTGAATCGGATCAGATTAGCCGAGGCGTCCAGGTGAGTAGATGTATATCTACAGGGGAAGTCGAGTGGATGGCGTATAGCACCCCCACAATTTTGTAGGATATGATGTGTTTATATATGTATACATATGTGTTATTGCGAGATATGAATACTTAGCAAGAAAGGCATTTAGGAGACCCCGGGTTGGATTTAGTGTAATGGGAGGAAAGTGCTTTAGTGTAACTTCTTAGTCACGAAACCCTAAAGTAAAAGTTGACACATACACGCATGCACACACGTGATATGATTTTTTTGGGTGTATATGTTTATATGTATGTATATATATATATGTAGATGCGTTGGTGTGTGTGTGTGTGTATATATATATATATATACATATACATATATGTATACACGGATGATGAGCCCAGTATATGATACTTGGAGATGAGCCGATATGATCGGGCATAATGCCGTGAGTTATGATATGTGATTGGGTCGTGATATGATACGACATGATATTATAGCGGATCGTTGGGCGATGTGTTTTCATACACACGAGGATATATGTTGATGATATGGGAAAGTACTAGATTTTAGAACGGTACCCCTAATTCTTGATTTATCGATAATGATACTATATGGATAATGAGGTATATCTGAAATTTGACCCGTACCCCGATTTTGGGATGCCGTACGATAGATTTTACCGTACGAGTTATAGATATGATGATTGATCCGCACTCGTGACTCGAGGCTGTCGTACTATATATTTTACCGTACGTGACACTATTGAGGTGGGATCGCCGACTACTAGATATATCGACTGGGACTTTAGGTGGTTTTCCTTACCCTTTCGACTGGGCTCAAGTCATACTTATTTTCAAAACTAACGAATCGTGATTATTTTAAAGACAGGCCGAGAGATACTACGGATATTTCAAAAGACGTATTTTTTCTCAAAGACCCCGTAGCCCCTATTTTTCTAAAATCACGATTCGTGCTATTTCAAACACTAAAAACTGTATGACTCATATTTGGAAAGGTATATTCTTAAATGTTGCAGTTACTACATCTTTTCTGTATATTCATACTGTTCTCATCGCATTGCATGCTTATAATTGTGTTTCTTTAGTTATTATGAACCCCTGTTGTCAGGACACCAGCACCATTACCGATGATGCGTATGCTCCACGTACACTTGTTTGCCAGCTCACACACACCATTATTGGTAATTTCCATGTCACGTACACATTAGAAAACATTACTTCATTTGTATAAATTGCTAGCTGGTGGTTTCAACACAGTACTAGTACGCTTGCCTTCATATGCTAGTTTTGATATCGCGTTTCTTACTCAGATACTTCATGAATTTATGCATTCATTCTGTTATGCAATATCGTAGGGTTTTATGCCGATATTTACTGTTCACTGACTAGTGATTTTGAGATTTCAGATCTTTCATGAGATTTCTGGTTTTGGGAAACCGCATGTGAATGTTTATAAACTTATGATAATTTTAAAAGAGAAATGATGCGGTTTTCCTTGATATGATGAGTAGTATCCACCATGATATTTTCTCGGTTCTGAGTTGGTTTTCGAGACCCGATTCGAGGAAGAGGATGAACCGTCTGCGGGTACATGGTGGACCCGGTGAGGTACCCCGGGGCGAGAGTGGTTTTGTAGGGATGACGATGGGCCTGGCACGGGAGCACTACCTACCGGTGATTGTATGGAAACTCGACGGATATGCAGAGGATACCGTTCGGAGTTATGAGAGAGATGGATATAAGGGCCGATCTGAGGATGCGGAGCCTGAGATATGAGGATTTACGTGTCAATGCCGGACACGAGTTTCGTGATGTTTCGAGTGTCGGTGATGGACACTCGGGTTCTATCGTGATTTTGTGTGTCGTTGCTGGACACACGTTGGATGATGTATTCATATATGATACACATGATATGTTATTACTTATGACATGGACACGAGTACTTTGATATCACTTATGATATACTGTTACCTTGTAGTATTGTGTAGTTTTATTGTATGACCTAGGAGAGAGTCATACATGTGATTTCTTCTCAGTGATGTTTTATACTCACGAGTTGGTAACTCATCCCCGTTGTGCCATGATTCTTGCAGGTTCTACCGTACAGGTTTCCTTGGCGGCTTTGTTGGCACACTACTTCTTCCGGGTGGTTGTTTTGGTAGGTGGGTTCACTTGCATCGTGACCACCGTTGTACCTTTATTATTTCAGTTGTATCTAGTAAACTCCATCAACTGGACTTGTATTATCTGATAGACTTAGAAGACCAGTTGTTTATTCTTTCGACCTTAGAGTCGCGCGCTTGTATTATTATAGTTCTTCTCTGGTTTTCTTAAGGATGTTGGCTTTCTTTCAGAGTTTTGATCCTCGCCCTTCGGCGTTGTATATTATATTGCTTGCGTGGTTGTTTTTGCCAATTGGTGAAGAGCTAGCTCCCGCTTGGGGATGCCTTTATTCATTATTTATGTATTGGCCAATATTTACAAAGGAGACTCTGCCGAAATTTTCGGGAAAATATGATGTTTCTTTTAAAAGGTTTAATGCCATTTATTTTGTTAAAACCACTTGCTTTAAAAAAAGTTTTCCCTCACTCTTTTCATTTAAAATGGTTTAGATTTCTGGGCTTTGGCTTACTTAGATTACGTTACGCCTCTAGTCGTTTCGTAATTTAAGTGTCAGTCGCGTTCCGTACCTTCGGGCCGTGACACCAAGCAGGAAGATATCCGGCGGCTTCGTGACGAGGGCTTTTGGATCCACAGCGCTGTTGGGCAGGAAGCAACCGCAGTGGACGGGCCGAGCAAGAAGCTGTCCGGCTGTCTCATGATGAGGGCTTTAGATCCATGTCTTCATTGGATAGGAAGCTACTCACTGTGGATGTCCGAGCAAGAAGCTGCTCGGTTGTCTCATAACAAGGGCTTTGGATTCATAGCATTGTTGGGCAAGAAGCTACGCGCGGTGAATGGGCCGGGCAAGAAGTTACCGGGCGGCCTCGTGATGAGGGCTTTGGATCCACGGCGTTGTTGGGCAGGAAGTTACTTGCGGTGGATAGGCCGGGCAGGAAGCTGACCGACGGCCTCGTGATGAGAGCTTTGGATCCACATCTTCATTGGGCAGAAAGCTACCCGCGATGGATGGGCCGAACAGGAAGCTACTCGCCCGCCTCGTGATAAAAGCTTTGGATCCACGTGTCTTCGTTGGGCAGGAAGCTACTCACTGTGGATGGGCCGAGCAGGAAGCTACCCGGCCGCCTCGTGATGAGGGCTTTAGATCCACGTCTTCGTTGGGTAGGAAGCTACCAGCGGTGGATGGGCCGAGCAGGATGCTAGCAAGTGATCTCGTGATGAGGGCTTTGGATTCACAACATTGTTGGGCAGGAAGCTACCCGTGGTGAATGGGCCGGGCAGGAAGCTACCCGACGACATCGTAATGAGGGCTTTAGATCCACGGCGTTGTTTGGCTGGAAGATACCCACGATGGACGGGCCGGGCAGGAAGCTACGGTGGATGGGTGAGCTGGAAGCTACCTTGCCGCATCGTGATGAGGGCTTTAGATCCACGCATCTTCATTGGGTAGGAAGCTACTCACTGTGGATGGGACGAACAGGAAACTGCCCGATGGTCTCATGATGAGGGCTTTGGATTCACGGCATTGTTAGGCAGGTACCTACAGTGGACGGGCCGAGCAAGAAGCTGCTTGGCGGTATCATGATGAGGGTTTTGGATTGACGTCTTCGTTGGGAAGAAAGCTACCCTTGGTGGATGGGCTGAGCAAGAAACTACTCGGCTGTCTCGTGATGAGAGCTTTGGATCCACGCGTCTTCGTTGGGCAGGAAGCTATCCGGCCGCCTCATGATGAGGAATTTAAATCCACGTCTTCGTTGGGTAAGAAGCTACCAGCGGTGGATGGGTCGAGCAGGAAGCTACCCGGTCGTCTTGTGATGAGGGATTTTGATCTACGTCTTCGTTGGGTAGGAAGCTACCCACTGTGGATGAGCCGAGCAGAAAGCTGCCCGGCGTCCTCGTGATGAGGGCTTTGTATTCACAGCATTGTTAGGCAGGAAGTTACCAGCGGTGAATGGGCCGAGTAAGAAGCTGTCCGGCTGTCTCGTGATGAGTGCTTTAGATCCACGTCTTTGTTGGACAGGAAGCTACCCACTGTGGACGGGCCGAGCAGGAAGCTGCCCGGTGGTCTCATGACGAGGGCATTGGATTCACAGCATTGTTGGGAAGGAAGCTACCCGTGGTGAATAGGCCGGACAAGAAGCTACCTGGTGGCCTCGTGATGAGGGCTTTGGATCCACGGCGTTGTTGGGCAGGAAGATACCCACGGTGGACGGGCCGGGCAGGAAGATGCCCGGTGGCCTTGTGATGAGGGCTTTGGATTCACATCTTCATTTGGAAGGAAGGTACCCACGGTGGATGGGCCAAGTAGGAAACTACCCGGCCGCCTCGTGATGAAGGCTTTGGATCCACGCATCTTCGTTGGGCAGGAAGCTACTCACTGTGGATGGGCCGAGCAGGAAGCTACCCGGCCGCCTCGTGATGAGGGTTTTAGATCCACGTCTTCATTGAGCAAGAAGCTGCCCACTGTGGATGGGCCGAGCAGGAAGCTGCCCGACGGTCTTGTGATGAGGGCTTTGGAGTCACAGTATTGTTGGGCAGGAAGCTATCCACTGTGGACGGGCCGAGCAGGACGCTGCCCGGTGGTCTCATGACAAGGTCTTTGGATTGATAGTATTGTTGGGGAGGAAGCTACCCGTGGGGAATGGGTCGGACAGGAAGCTACCCGGTGGCCTCGTGATGAGGGATTTGGATCCACGGCGTCTTCGTTGGGCTGGAAGCTACTCACTATGGATGGGCCAAGCTGGAAGCTTGATTAGTCAAAGGTGTTAATTGTAAATAAAGAACATATGTGGGTTTATTTATAAAAGTTATTATCATATGTTTCTTCATTTATAATTAATATAATAAGGGAAAATATATGCATATAATATTTAAATAAAATATCATTAATATATGCATATCATATCAAATATTCCTAATCAATATTCTAAATATTTCATATCATATAAATAGTTGGAATAATATGTCAAAAATACCAAATGTTACTAATACTTTGATTTCAGCTATTATGCAGGTATTAGCTCAGGTCTGAAATCCAAGTAAGAGATCCAAGTCAAATCGGGATATCGAAACTGAATCTGCCAAATTTTAGAAACAAATCGAGGAATCTAGCAACGACAGAGACTTGGAGCAATATTTTCAGAATCTATATATCAAGAGGATCTCTAAATATCAACACAAAAAGCCAGAAAAAATCTCAAAACCTAATTCCACTAGGAGGCGGCGGATCCGCGGCCATACGTGGCATCAGGCGGCGGAACCGCGGCTCTTTGGTAGCCATTGGATATGGGATTTTGTGGATATGATTGTAACTACATTTCCTCTCATATAGAATCTAGGTTTTCTGGTTTCAAAGACTATAAAAAGGACCGAGAGCTATGTATTCGATATTCATTCCATATCTCATCATCTACCTCTTTATCAAGAGAGAGATTTAGGAGCAACTTGAGTTCTTGTAATCCACTTTTTAAGAAGAAAATTGTAATGCAATAGTTGTTAAATAAAGGTAGTTTTTTTTATTCTTTTTGCATTTACTTTTTCCGCATTTAATTTACGCATTACTTTTCCGCATTAATTTTATGCATTACTTTTCTGCATCTTAATTATGGTTTCATTCTTCTCCAACCTTTCTTCTAAATCACTACTAACCATGAGCGAGTAATTCCTTACTTGTTAGGGTTTGTAGGATATTGTAGATTAATGGATGAAATATCTTTTAATTTCTTTTGACATTTTAATGTTTATAAAGTTTAGCAAAATAAATGTTAACTTTCTTATCGGGCGCGCTATCAAATTATTGATAGTCACGACCACGATTTGAGATTGGTTAATGCGTGTTTTGTTAGAGACTTGATATGAATAGAGATCAATGGAAGGACAAGGGTCATTAGTGGGAAACCTTAATCCCTCTAAGAACCCTAATCCATATTCATCCCTATCTCTCTAGTTATAAACTATTAAAAGATAAAAAGAGTCTTTTCTAAATATTCATCCATTAACTATTAAGTCCTATAAATTCTATAAGCCTTTTTATTATAAATTTTATATCCGTATTAAAATAGAACGACAACAAACTATCCTATTTTTTATCAACTCGTCTAAAGCAAGAAAAGAAGTTCACGTTTCCCTGTGGACAACTTGTACTCATCACGGCTAGATACTTGCGACACTATCTTGATTGCGGTTAATTGCAAAGCACTTTTTTGCACGATCAATCAAAGCTACCCGGCGGCCTCGTGATGAGGGCTTTAGATCCATATTTTCGTTGGACGGGAAGCTACCCACTGTGGATGGGCCGAGCAGGAAGCTGCCCGGCGATCTCGTGACGAGGGCTTTGGATTTATAGTATTGTTGGGCAGGAAGCTACTCGTGGTGAATGGGTCGGGCTTGAAGCTACCCGTGGCCTCATGATGAGGGTTTTGGATCCACGGCATTATTGGGCAGGATGTTACCTGCGGTGAGACGGGCCGGGCAGGAAGCTGCCCGGCGGCCTCATGATGAGGGCAATGTCGGTCGTTCCTGGAATCTGGTGTTTTGACCGACGTCACCTCGGAGGGCAAGAGAGCGCGGTGAGCATTGAACTGATATCTCGGCATTGAATTGTTCGGTGCCCAACGCGTCATGGAATCATTTGTTGTATGGGGGTTATGATTGTCGGAATCGTCTCGTCGGCGTTCCATAGTGTCAGAATTGACTCGGGCGAGGCCGAGAATTTGAGCGCGTTCATCCGCCGTCTCATTCCCGCTACTGTTCTGGGGAGCAGGTGCGGCAATTTGCTCGGCCTGGGCAGCCGTTTGAACTCAAACGAGTGTGTCCACCATCGCTGCCAGTCGGTCGATCCGTGCCATTAGGGCTTCGACGACGTTTGGAGGTGGAATGGAACCACCCTCACTTCCGTTGCGAAGCGATGGATGGCTCGCGCTTGGACCTCTGTTGTGATGATCGCTGGTCATTATATCGAAGGTGGAAGATCAACTTTTATGGTGGAAAAGTCTTTTGGTCCCACAGACGGCGCCACCTGATGGAAGTCGAAATCTCCCTCAGATGTTGTCCTCCATCGATCTTATTCCCAGCGAGGCTGAATTGTTGAGATTTGGTATGTGGGTTGAGCATGTGGATCTCAATGGGTTGTTGTTGACGCCGAGCTACCTGCAAGGAAAGTCCCAGGGTGGGAAACCACCATAGGACCCTCCGATGATCAAGTAAGCATCGAGGAATAATGACAGGATAGTGGCATATTGGATTCAGTTCGCCTCACCTGAGTCATTCTGGTAGAGGGGTTTATATAGCGGTCGCATAGAGCGAGCCGATGCAAGATTCTCGCCGTCTGTCATGCCCCTGCATCATGTTTGTGTTGATGGCGGGATACGCTTATTAATGGCGAGATATGCTAGAGTGGGATGCGGGATGTGGAGCGGCGGGAATCTCGTTGTGGCGAGATACACGGAGCCGTTATGGGGGTGTTCGGGTTTCGTGCTCCCAGTTAGATAAGGAAGCTGAGGAAGCTCATTTCGGTCACAGCTCGGTAGCGAGCAAGGAGGCTGAGAAAGCTCAGCTCTGTAGTAGCTCGGAGACGAGCGAAGAGGTTGAAAGAGCTTGGCTATAGGATAGATCGGAGGCGAGCCGATGGCTGGTTGCTATACGAATAGGGAACGTACTCTGGGGAGGTCTTCTAAAAGCTCTTATATAACCTCGGAGGCAAGGCGCCGAGGAATGTCTCCGATGCATCATATTTATTCCAACTCCGTAGCCCTCAGGAATCTAGCGGGCTTACGTGGATGACACGTCATCCGCTACGTGTCTTGATCTGGGGAATTCCCATTTATGAGCATCATCAACCGGAGAACGTTGCGTTTCGTCTGTAGCTCAGACAAAACACGGGGCTCCTAGTTTATCCGCCATTCCATATTGTTTATCGCATGCCTGAGATGTTTGTTATCTGCCTATGATGAGTATATACATACATACATACATACATACATACATATATATATATATATATATATATATATATATATATATATATATATATATATATATATATATATATGCATTTATATGTTTTGCATCCGCGCTAATTCTGTCCCCGCCCTGCCGTAAGTTAAGTAACCTTATGGTGAAGACCCTGAACCCTGTGGTGAATGCGGATGGCATATAAAGCATTGTATTTTGGTTGTTTTCTGTTATGTTAGGAAACTTAAAAGATGGGACTGCATTAATTCTAATTAATGCAAAGAAAAATAAACCAAAAAAAATGTTGTCGGAACTAAATTTTTGAAAAACTATAGTCGTATTTGTTTACCGCCGAAAACAAAGATGAACTAGGATTGAACATCTAGCCTAAATTTGAGGGCAGCTACTATTTGGACATATCCATCGACCTCTCCAAAACTTCCAAGTTGACTTATGGCACCGTATATTGGAGATTTGGATAGATACGACCGATTTAGCAGATTTTATCAGATTCCACTTTATTCGTGTGGGGCTTTTGATTATGGGGACGCTCTTCCCTGCAGGTGCAAGCCCTTGCAGTTAATGTCTCTTTCGGACACTGATGGAGCATCTTCTTCATATACGAAGGAACGTGATATCACGTCACCTGACTTAGGGGCTTTCCCCTCATCATCCATTTTAGAAGTGGGACTTGGCTTCTATGCCCCTTTCATGATTTCTGGTTCAAGCGGGCTATTCCACTTGGTTGTAGGACCCGATTAAAGGTCCCCTAATATCCATTCTGTAATTTGAAGAAAGGACCATCTCACGTGGAGATTCCTCCGCCAGCGAGCAAGATGCCCCCTGCGTATATCTTGGGAGCACGAGTATTTGCGTCCTAATCTTTCGAAAGGTAGAACCCGTTCTGTTGCTATTTTGGCGACAGGTTGCTTCAGAGCCACTCATTTTTTGTTGAGTGTTGGCGACAAACGCCTACTTAACTCTGCTTTTCATATATCTTCATCGGAAGAGAATGCGTCTTGACCCATCTGATCCAATCGAGCTATTTTATCTATGAGCTCTTGGAAGGTCGTCAGCTTGAAGAGGGCCAGATATGGGAACACCTTTTGTAACAACCGAGTCCAGTTCTACAGAATTCCAGTTACCGTATGTGTGGTGTGTGGTATTTATTTCATTTATCATGCGTTGGCTGTTACTAGTTATAGTTTACACCGACATTTCATTTTCTGCATATAACAATTTAAGTCGCTTAAAATAATTTAACAATACATGCCATGGCATGCTTGATACCCCTAACCCTGTGGTAGCGTCCTTGCATCGAGTTCTCGTCTCGTTCAGTGAAACAGACATGTTTGGACGACTACGTGCACGTACGTGCGTCCGTTCTTGGGGGTATACTTTTTCGGTACAAAATCCTTCATTTTAATTTTTGGAACCTGCCAATAATTTTCATTTTTCAAATTCAAATTTTTGGACCCGACCCGGGCGCAATTCTGAAATATTTTGAATCCCGCCAAATTTGATTATTTAATATTTTTATTTAACGTATATTCAGCAGCATAGAATTTTTTTTGGTAGGGTTAGAAATTTTTTCGCCAGAAATAAATCTTCTTTAATTATCAAATATCCTTTCATATTTTCTTCTTCAGCCAATCGCAGCATCCCATTCTTATACCCGGGCCCCACAGATCCTTTCTCTCTCTCTCCTTTTTCTTCTTCTCTCTTTTTCTCTTCCTCTCTCACCCCGCTAGCGTGTAACCTCATCTCTCCTCTTCTTTCTCTCTCCTCTCTTTTCTCTCTATCTCTCTCCTCTCGCAACGATTCTCTCTCCTCTCACGAGAATCCCGTCACCTCCACGCGATATCCTCACCTCCCTCTATCTTCTTCTCCCTCTGTTAATATTCGAACCCATGCACGAGAACATCAAAGCCAAACCCTAACTCTTTCCCCTCGCTCTTCGGCCTCGTCGAAATCCCTCTCGCCTCTTCATCGCCTATCTCCTCCTCCTCTCCATCTTCATCTTCTTCTTTCTTCTTCCCCGATCACCTGTACTCACGCCGAGCACCCTGCACCCCTGCACTTTTTGCATCGCCGGAACTGTTGCCATCGGCAACTCGTCCCCGTGTCCCTGGCATCGTGCACAACTTCGGTAAGCGCTCCTTCTCCCTTTCATTCTTCTCTTCTTCTCCTTCCCATGTTTTTCTGTTAAAAGTTTCTTGCTGTTTCCTTTGAGGAGCCTCTGGTGATCATCGGAGTTCCGTCGACCTCATCACGGTTGGTCTCTCCGCCACCACAGCACCTCCTCTGCAAACCCAGTACGCTATTGTACTCTCATTCCTCCTCTATTCTTTTCTTGCTTGCTTTTCTTTCTTGTTAAATTATTGCTTTTCTTGTTGTCGCTGTTTCTGGTTCGCCGGAATACGGCGGTGCCGACGACCCAGCGAGTGTACCTAACCGTGTGATCCCATCGTGTTTTTTTTTGGATTGATTCCGTGTACTGTGCGCGCGTCGCGACGTTTCCCTCCGACGCGTGACGTTCCGTTTACCGCTACGCGATCCGTCGAGGCAAGTGAAACTTGCTACATGCTATTCAAACTATTCTTATACTAATTTATTTATTTTCCTATTGAATCTCTAACTAGAATCAAAAGTCTTGGATTTCAAATTAACCGTATAACGTTCCGTTACATATTTTCTGATCTCGAACTTGAAACTTAATTGTTGCATCTAGTTGTTTATACCTAGTAATCACCTGTAAATGTTAGACCACATGATCACAAATATTTTATAGATGTGATACCCTTTTTCTCTAGTATTAACCTATCGGACATCCGTGTACATCTTAAACCGGTTTAATTATAATTGCATCCATTGAACAGATTATACATGCCGTCGCATCCCTAGATTACTCAATACTTATTAACCTGGTTTTTAGCATTCACATCTATCATGCTGTATTCATATAATGCTGACACCATCTCTTAAACACAACTGATAACTGTACAGCTAACTAGTTTAATCTGCTTTATTGCTTAACCTATTACATGTGCCAATTTATTGTGTTGTTGATACCCATGCTTGTTTATTTATAACCATGATTATGCTAGTTGATTATGAGCACTCACATAATATCTTTAACACCCGGACATGACTAGCTACACACATATTACTTGGGCCGACATGATATCATACACTACTCGACTTGACCTGATCTACAATGGCTTTACCTGTTACCTGATCTTGTGTCTAATGCCAACAAACCTGACATGTAGTCCTTACGGACCGTTCCTGTTGTCTATCCAGACAAACCTGCACCTACCTGATCCTGTGTTGGCATTAGTTCTTGATTACTGAATACCTGACTTGACACACATAACTTGGGAGTATGGGGAAATCAATGATGAAACCTGATTTGTAACTCGACAGTTGCTTGCTTTTACTGATCAGTTTTTGAGGCCAGGCCCGCCTCGTGACGATGCTGCTGATATCGTTGGTCTGTACCCTTTTCCTTTTAGTGCCTAACAGAACGTCTCGGTTTCAGCCCGAGAGTCTTAGACCGTGGTCCCGGGCATGCACGGGATACTATTGAGTTACATCGATGATTCATCAAATTGATTTCAAAGACTTGAGAGTAGATAACCCAGTAGACTAGTTTAGTTTACTCACGGCACACTACCCTTCACTGCCCTGATTTATATTGTTGTTACACCTGTTTTATCATTCATGATTATATTTGCATTGTCTGTTACCCTGTTTATACTTTATTACTTGATGACATGACGCGCTGCCGTCTGGGTTTTGCATGGCCCAGATTCCGTACCTTTGCTGCAGTCCGAGCAGGAGTACTTCAGCCAGCAGGCTAAGCAGTGAGGATTCTGTAGTAGTTAGTTCTTTTACTTTCGGCATTTTATTCCTGATGTGAGCCCGCATTATGGGACATACATTCCAGTTATTTTGTATTGGATCTCTTGCTTCCGCATTTTATTATTCTTGACTCATTTTATCTTGGCTTATGGACACGTATTAGATAGTTATATTTTGTTCTTGATATCTCTACAGCCGTAATGTGACTGTGGATGGATACTTCCTACCCACATGTAGCATGGTTGGTTATGTCACTTGCCCATCTTAGCATACTCTGGGAAGCGGGGCGTGACATGGTTCTTTTGGTATCAGAGACATAGGATAATCGGGTTTGATTCTTTGTAGTTGGGTATTGTACCTAATACACGAATTAGAATACTCGTGTTTAGGAAACATGTCCTGCCATCTTGTCGTTTTACCGTTCTTGAATCTAACTTCTTCCTGATTATATCTTTACGGTGTGCAAACTTCCTTTGCATATCGGCTCGAAACTTGATTCCTTGTTATCTCTAGAACTTAGGCGACTTGGGTGGAGTTATGTAATTGTAGCTATGATACCGCGGCATAGTTACAATGCGGTACTCTATTTAAGTAACTCGAAGTTCTAGCCTTGATCTATTTTTTGAATCTGTTATCATACTAATTCTTGGGTGTTTTGATTTCAGGAATATGACAGACAAGAATCTGAAGACGTACTAAAGGCGTGTTGACGAAGCCGCTATGCTTGGAGTAATACGTGGAATGTTGGAGAATCAAAAGAGACAGACCGAGCTGATCCAATAGCAAGCTGAATCTTTTCAGGAAGGTTTGCGGACCGTTCAGCAGTCCATGAACAATGTTGGGGTCAGACCAGTAGATCGTGTGGGGACCGTAGCAGATTTCAGGAGACTGGGTCCATCTGTCTTTACTGGCCTGGAGGAGCCGTTGCCAGCGGAGCAGTGGCTGGTTGACACGGAGAATCTACTCATTGCAGCGCAGATTCCGGATGATAAGAGGATAGATGTGGTACGCATCCAGTTGGTGGATTACGCCCGTGAATGGTGGCTTATGGAGGAGACTCGCTTGTCCAAGCCGATTAAGTGGGCGGATTTTTCAAAGAGTTTCCTGGAGAAGTTCTTCCCGCGGACTGCACGGGAGGAAATGGAAGAGAAGTTCATCAGTCTAAGGCAGAATGGGGCACCTGTAGATGTACATACAGCTGAGTGGACGTGGCTCAGTAGGTTCGCTGGACCTTTAGTTGCCAACGATGCAGACAGGGCAAGGAGGTTCATGCGCAGTTTGGATGTGGACATCCAGAGGCAGATTGTTTCCCTGGGTTTGACCACTTTCTCACAGGTACTTACGGCAGCCCGAGAACAGCAGAGCTTATCTGGGAAGACTGGGAGTTCACAGCAGACAACAATTACAGTAAGGAAGCCGACATTTGTACCAAACCGAGCTCATGGACGCAGAGGTATTCCAGTGGACCGTCGTGGTGTAACACCGATGAAGAAGCCTGCTGTCGTTGATCAGAGGAAGCACGTGATTTGTAGCTATTGCCACTTACCCGGACATTTGCAAAGGGAATGTCGCAGGATGCGGGGACTTTGTCTGGTTTGTGGATCGGCGGATCATACTGTTAATTCTTGTCCGTCGAAGCTTCGCACAAGGGATGATATTCAGAAGCCTCCGCAGAAATCATTTCAGGGACAGAAGCAGCTGACTCAAGGACCTAATTAGGCTCGAGCTTTTACCTTGACGGCTGAGGAAGCTAAGGCTTCAGGAGAAGTTGTTTCAGGTATTCTACTCGTTCATGGTTTTCCCGCATTTGCATTATTTGATTCTGGTGCATCCCATTGTTTTATGTCGTCCAAGTTCATTGCTACACAATAGATCACCTGCACGACCCTGTCTAGTTTCTGAGACATACACACTGGGAATGGGAAAATCATATCTAGTAGAGAATGTAAAGATTGTGCAGTTGTTGTTTGCGGACGAGAGCTCTTTGCAGATTTCTTGGTGATTAATACAGGCAGCTACGAAGTCGTCTTGGGAATGGATTTTCTCGGTACTTTCCATGCTCACATTGATTGTAGGGCAAAGAAAGTAATTTTCCAGATTCCCGGACATCCCGAGTTTATCTTCACTGGAGGAAGCAGTTCCGTCGGGCCAGTCGAGTTTAGGGCTAGGCCGACGACTAATATTCTTGCAGCAATGGAGGTTGATGAAAGTGAAGCGCCAGCTGTTATTTGAGATTTTATGGATGTGTTTGAAGATATATCAGGATTACCGCCGAAGCGAGACGTAGAGTTCGCGATTGACCTTATTCCTGGTGCAGCGCCAGTATCTAAAGCGTATTATCCAATGGCACCAGTGGAATTGGAAGAAGTTAAGAAGCAGGTTACTGAGTTACTCAAGAAGGGTTGGATTCGAAGCAGTAACTCGCCTTGGAGAGCTCCAGTTCTTATAGTTAAGAAGAAGGATGGCACAAGAAGAATGTGCATCGACTATCGAGAATTAAACCGGGTGACTATTAAGAACAAGTACCCGATCCCTCGCATTGGCGAACTATTTGAGCAGCTTAATGGCGCGAGGGTATTCTCGAAGCTGGATTTGCGATCCGGATATCATCAGGTCCGAGTGAAAGCAGAAGATATTTGCAAGACGGTGTTCCGAACTCGGTATGGACATTACGAGTACTTAGTGATGCCCTTCGGAGTAGCGAATGCGCCGGCGATATTCATGGACTTGATGAACCGAATCTTTTCACCATTCTTGGACCAGTTTATTGTGGTGTTCATTGACGATATTCAGGTCTATTCGAAGAGTATTGAAGAGCATGCTGAACATTTGAAGATCATGCTGAACATTTGAAGATCGCACTGCAGACGTTGAGACAAGAGAAATTGTATGAGAAGATGAGCAAGTGCGAGTTTTGGCTGGAAGAAGTAAAGTTTTTGGGGCATGTCGTGTCTGGCGATGGAATCGCCGTCGATCCAGAAAAGATTGCAGCAGTTCGAGATTGGCCGATTCCGAAGAATGTTGCGGAGATAAGAAGTTTTCTTGGACTCGCCGGGCATTACAGAAGATTAGTGGAGAACTTTGCTCGTCTGGCGGAGCCGTTGACCAAGCTTACGCGCAAGGAGGTATCTTTTGTGTGGACGGATAGTTGTGCGTCAGCTTTTGAGACGTTGAAGCAGAGATTGATAACCGCTCCTATTCTGACCGTACCAGACAGTTCCAGAGGATTAGTGATTCACAGCGACGCATCTGGAAAAGGATTGGGATGTGTTTTGATGCAGCATGGGAAGGTTGTAGCGTACGCATCGAGACAGTTGAAGACCCATGAGAAGAATTACCCAACTCATGACTTGGAGCTTGCGGCTGTGATCTTCACTTTGAAGATTTGGAGACACTACCTGTTGGGCGAAAGGGTCGAAGTTTTCACTGATCATAAGAGTTTGAAGTATGTGTTCACGCAGAAGGAGCTTAATATGAGGCAACGTAGATGGTTGGAGTTAATGGCTGACTACGACCTTGATCTTAAGTACCATCCGGGAAGGTTAATGTCGTACCGGATGCGCTCAGTCGGTTACCAGCTATTCAGATGTTGACTACGCAGAAGGAACTCGTTGAAGACTTTCGAAGATTTGATTTGGAGGTTGTGCTACCGCATTCTTCGGGACAGTTGATGCAGCTGCAAGTACATTCGTCGTTGCTCGAGAATATTAAAGCAGTGCAACCGCAGGACCGTAGATTGCAAAAGTTTCGAGAACAGGTTGAAACCGGACTATGAACAGATTTACTGATCCATGAGGATGGTTCGTTGAGATATGGTAGCCGTTTATGTGTACCAAAGGGAGATATTCGTGAAGAACTTATGAAGGAGGCGCACAGCTCAGCTTATTCCGTACATCCAGGAGGCACGAAGATGTACCGAGATATACGGCAGCATTTCTGGTGGGAAGGCATGAAACGGGAGATTGACCGCTTTGTGGCAAAGTGCTTGGTGTGTCAGCAAGTTAAGGCTGAACATCAAAGGGTTGCTGGTTTATTGCAACCACTTCCGATTCCTCAGTGGAAGTGGGAACATATAACCATGGATTTCGTGACAGCTCTACCGCGGAGTCCAAAGGGCAACAATGCAGTTTGAGTGATTGTTGATCGTTTGACCAAGGCAGCTCATTTCATTCCTTTTCGGGTTGGTCAATCAACAGAAGCTTTGGCAGAATGGTACATGCAGGAGATTGTAAGATTGCATGGAGTACCGGTGAGCATCGTGTCCGATCGTGACACTCGGTTCTTATCACACTTTTGGCGGAGCTTACAGGAAAGTTTGGGGACTCGATTGAAGTTCAGCACAGCTTATCATCCTCAAACAGATGGTCAGTCAGAGAGAACGATCCAAACTCTTGAAGATATGTTGAGAGCGTGCATGTTGGACTTCAAGGGTTCATGGGAGGATCATCTGCATTTGGTGGAGTTTTCTTACAACAACAGTTTCCAGGCAACTATTCAGATGGCTCCATTTGAAGCTTTGTATGGTCGTAAGTGTCGTTCACCTGTTTGTTGGGACGATGTCGGTGAACGAAGATTGTTGGGACCAGATTTGGTTGTGCAGACAGTTGAGAAAGTTGATGCTATTCGGAATCATATGAAAGCAGCTCAAGACAGACAGAAGAGTTGGGCAGATACGTTGAGAAGACCTCTAGAGTTCGCCGTGGGTGATTTGGTATTCTTGAAGATATCACCGACTAGAGGGGTGATTCGTTTTGGAAGTCGAGGAAAGCTCAGTCCTCGATTCGTTGGACCTTTTGAAATCTTGGAGCGTGTTGGTGAGGTAGCGTATCGTTTGGCGTTACCGCAGTCCTTGGCGAATGTGCACGATGTGTTTCACGTATCTCAACTCCGTAAGTATGTTCGAGATGGAACACATGTGTTGGATCATTCGGAGCTGACGGTACGAGAAGACTTGACTTTTGAGGAGCGACCGGTTGCGATTGTGGATCAAAAGGAAAAGGTTCTTAAGAACAAGGTTATCCCTCTTGTACTTATTTTTTGGGGTAGTCTCTCACATGGAGAGTCCACTTGGGAACGAGAAGATGAAATCCGACAGAAGTTTCCCCATCTTTTCTTGTAGTTTGTTTGTCGTTTATCCTTTTGTGTTCTTGGAATTTCGAGCACGAAATTCTTTTGTAGTTGGGTATAATGTAACAACCGAGTCTAGTTCTACAGAATTCCAGTTACCGTATGTGTGGTGTATGGTATTTATTTCATTTATCATGCGTTGGCTGTTACTAGTTATAGTTTACACCGACATTTCATTTTCTGCATATAACAATTTAAGTCACTTAAAATAATTTAACAATACATGTCATGGCCTGCTTAATACCCCTAACACTGTGGTAGCGTCTTTGCATCGAGTTCTCGTCCCGTTTAGTGAAATGGACGTGTTTGGACGACTACGCGCACGTACGTGCGTCCGTTCTTGGGGGTATGCTTTTTCGGTACAAAATCCTTCATTTTAATTTTTGGAACCTGCCAATAATTTTCATTTTTCAAATTCAAATTTTTGGACCCGACCCGGACGCAATTCTGAAATATTTTGTATCCCGCCAAATTTGATTATTTAATATTTTTATTTAACGTATATTCAGCAGCATAGAAATATTTTTGGTAGGGTTAGAAAATCTTTTCGCCAGAAATAAATCTTCTTTAATTATCAAATATCCTTTCATATTTTCTTCTTCAACCAATCGCAGCATCCCATTCTTATACCCGGGCCCCACAGATCCTTTCTCTCTCTCTCCTTTTTCTTCTTCTCTCTTTCTCTCTTCCTCTCTCACCCCGCTAGCGTCCAACTTCATCTCTCCTCTTCTTTCTCTCTCCTCTCTTTTCTCTCTATCTCTCTCCTCTCGCGACGATTCTCTCTCCTCTCGCGAGAATCCCGTCACCTCCACGCGATATCCTCACCTCCCTCTATCTTCTTCTTCCTCCGTTAATATTCGAACCCATGCACGAGAACCTCAAAGCCAAACCCTAACTCTTTTCCCCCGCTCTTCGGCCTCGTCGACATCCCTCTCGCCTCCTCATCGCCCATCTCCTCCTCCTCTCCATCTTCGTCTTCTTCTTTCTTCTTCCCCGATCACCTGCACTCACGCCGAGCACCCTGCACCCCTGCACTTTTTGCATCGCCGGAACTGTTGCCATCGGCAACTCGTCCCCGTGTCCCTGGCATCATGCACAACCCTGGTAAGCGCTCCTTCTCCCTCTCATTCTTCTCTTCTTCTTCTTCCCATGTTTTTCTGTTAAAAGTTTCTTGCTGTTTCCTTTGAGGAGCCTCTGGTGATCATCGGAGTTCCGTCGACCTCATCACGGTTGGTCTCGCCGCCACCACAGCACCTCCTCTGCAAACCCAGTACGCTATTGTACTCTCATTCTTCCTCTATTCTTTTCTTGCTTGCTTTTCTTTCTTGTTAAATTATTGCTTTTCTTGTTGTCGCTGTTTCTGGTTCGCCGGAATCCGGCGGTGCCGACGACCCAGCGAGTGTACCTAACCGTGTGATCCCATCGTGTGTTTTTTTGGATTGATTCCGTGTACTGTGCGGGCGTCGCGACGTTTCCCGCCGACGCGTGACGTTCCGTTTACCGCTATGCGATCCGTCAAGGCAAGTGAAACTTGCTACATGCTATTCAAACTATTCTTATACTAATTTATTTATTTTCCTATTAAATCTCTAAATAGAATCGAAAGTTTTGGATTTCAAGTTAACCGTATAACGTTCCGTTGCATATTTTCTGATCTCGAACTTGAAACTTAATTGTTGTATCTAGTTGTTTATACCTAGTAATCACCTGTAAATGTTAGACCACATGATCACAAATATTTTATAGATGTGATACCCTTTTTCTCTAGTATTAACCTATCGAACATCCGTGTGCATCTTAAACCGGTTTAATTACAATTGCATCCATTGAACAGATTATACATGCCGTCGCATCCCTAGATTACTCAATACTTATTAACCTGGTTTTGAGCATTCACATCTATCACACTGTATTCATATAATGCTGACACCATCTCTTAAACACAACTGATAACTGTACAGCTAACTAGTTTAATCTGCTTTATTGCTTAACCTATTACATGTGCCAATTTATTGTGTTGTTGATACCCATGCTTGTTTATTTATAACCATGATTATGCTAGTTGATTATGAGCACTCACATAATATCTTTTACATCCGGACATGACTAGCTACACACATATTACTTGACCCGACATGATACCGTACACTACTCGACTTGATCTGATGTACCATGGCTTTACCTATTACCTGATCTTGTGTCTAATGCCAACAAACCTGACATGTAGTCCTTACGGACCGTTCCTGTTGTCTATCCAGACAAACCTGCACCTACCTGATCCTGTGTTGGCATTAGTTCTTGATTACTGAATACCTGACTTGACACACATAATTTGGGGGTATGGGGAAATGAATGATGAAACCTGACTTGTAACTCGACAGTTGCTTGCTTTTACTGATCAGTTTTTGAGGCCAGGCCCACCTCGTGACGATGCTGCTGACATCGTTGGTCTGTACCCTTTTCCTTTTAGTGCCTAGCGGCACGTCTCGGTTTCAGCCCGAGAATCTTAGACCGTGGTCTCGGGCATGCACGGGATACTATTGAGTTACATCGATGATTCATCAAATTGATTTCAAAGACTTGAGAGTAGATAACCCAGTAGACTAGTTTAGTTTACTCACAGCACACTACCCTTCACTGCCCTGATTTATATTGCTATTACACCTGATTTATCATTCATGATTATATTTGCATTGCTTGTTACCCTGTTTATATTTTATTACTTGATGACATGACGCGTTGACGTCTGGGTTTTGCATGGCCCAGATTCCGTACCTTTTCTGCGGTCCGAGCAGGAGTACTTCAGCCAGCAGGCTGAGCAGTGAGGATTCTGTAGTAGTTAGTCCTTTTACTTTTAGCATTTTATTCCTGATGTGAGCCCGCATTATGGGACATACATTCCAGTTATTTTGTATTGGATCTCTTGCTTCCGTATTTTATTATTCTTGACTCATTTTATCATGGCTTATGGACACGTATTAAATAGTTATATTTTGTTCTTGATATCTCTACAGCCGTAATGTGACTGTGGATGGACACTTCCTACCCACAGGTAGCATGGTTGGCTATGTCACGTGCCCATCTTAGCGTACACTGGGAAGCAGGGCATGACACCTTTGAATTTGGGTCAAGTGTAGCTATGAACATTCCCACGACTGGAGTTTTATCGATGCGCTGCTCGTATTTTTACTAGAGATTTCACCATCGGGTAACATATTGAACCCATGTCTTGTTCGGTCTAACCCTTTCATAGAACAACGTCGTCACGGTAGTGCGTTTATTCACACTAGAAAATCTCTGATTGAATAGCATCTTCATCTCGTCGTAGGTATCCGCGGAGTCATTTGGGAATTCTGCATACCATTTGAATGCAATGCCCGCCAGATTGCCGACGAACTGTCGGAGGAGCAATATATCATTTCCTCCAGTGTTGCCGCACATGGATTTAAAACGTGTGATATGCTGGCAAGGATTTTCGGTTCCTTTGTACATGTAGAACATCGGAAGTATGTATTTTGACGTGTACTGTACTTGATCGTAGCACGTAGGATACGGTTGACCAGTCTTGATCGACATATTTGCCGTTTCACTTGCATAATGATCTTTGACTTGCTGAGCGATATATGCATCCAACTTTACTTTTGGGATCATTTCCTCCTCAGCCGTTGATAAGCCTTGTAGAGAATTTGAAATGTCACTCGTCTTTAAGAGCGACTACCGGCGGTTCGTCTGCCAATGGTTCCGATTGGGCCATCATTCCAGCTATATTCTGGATCAAGAGGGCCATCTGGTTCATTTAAGCAGACATCTCTACCACTGCTTCATCCTTTTTCTTGAGAGCGCGCTTTAGGAAATCAATATCCGACTTCTGCCCTGTCTTTTCTTCGGATGCGTCTTTGGGGTTTGCCTTAGATGGTGGACTAGCAAGTGTTGTCACTTGCGCAAGCATCTCCCGCAGCTTTTCATGTTGCTGTTGAGCCTTTGTCAAAGAAGTAGTATGTGGTCCGTGACTAGTAGAAGCACGAATTTCTTCTTTGGAGTCCAACACATAGACTGTGTAAACTACCATGCCCCCGGGTTTGGGGTGTTTGGAGTTTTGGCCTTTGGAGTTTACTTTGGGCGCTTGAGTTTTATCTGGCCTCTCTATTTTGTGAGAAGCTGCTTTGGGAGGAACCATCGTATCAAGAATCGCTTTGGGATGAGTCCCCTTGTATTTAGAAGGGGAGTTGTCAGAGTTTGGCTGACGCTTAGGTGAAGAGCCGCGGATGACGACTGAGTCCTTCACCTGCTTCCACACCTTATATGTAGAAAAGGAAAGTTCATTTAGGGACCGAACTGGTTTCTGCTCTCCTTGGATCTCCATGGTTTGCGAAGACTTTTTCAATACTGCAGTAGGATGATTTTGTCTGACCCTTTGCAGCAGTTCAAAACTATTTCCAGTTGGAACAATAGTATTCACCATCAGAGTTGGAGTCAAGCTGAACGGAGAACTGCCCTAGCTTGCCTTATTTGATGCCCATATTGACCTCGATCATGTCTTCTGACCGGAGTTTCTTCAGTCTCGGGAATTTGCTGAGTCTACCCCATGTTTTCTTGCAGAGCATGAACATTATGCCCCCTGTGTTGACCTTGGTTCTCGTCAAGAGCCAATCATATAAAGACCAATGCCTTTGGCTGAGCTGAAACTTACGGAGCCAGCCTGTGGAAGACGGATTTCTTCTGAGCTTCCTCCTTCGGCATTGAAGCACCGAGGGTAAGAGGTGGAACCATTGTCCTAAAGAAAAATCCACCGATTTCTTGAAGAGACGGATTGCAGAGATTTAAGGCTGCAAGTGGGCCATACTTGACTCCGCCAGATATGACAGAGCCTGAGTTGCGGTGAGTGAAAGAAAACGTCATTCTAGAAAGAGACGAAACACCAGCTTCAATATCTCATCACCCAAGGACAACTACAAATATATATACTGCGATTATTTGATCGCGAAAAAACACGACACACGAAATGTGGAGTGGAAAGAGGAAGATGTCCTACTGGGCGTGCCAGAATCTGTTTACCGCAGAAAACAGAGCGAAAAATAGAGACGAACCTGGATTTGGACATATCCATCCACCTCTCCGTAAATACCAAGTTGATTTATGGCACCGTATATCGGAGATTTGGAT
Organism: Agapanthus africanus; assembly: GCA_030015575.1. Taxonomy (NCBI): domain Eukaryota; kingdom Viridiplantae; phylum Streptophyta; class Magnoliopsida; order Asparagales; family Amaryllidaceae; genus Agapanthus; species Agapanthus africanus. The sequence continues at coordinate 391,007,670 of JASDDO010000016.1, forward strand.
ATATGCAACCGATGTAGCAGACTTTATCAGATTCCCCTACATTTGTGAGGGGTTTTTGATTGTGGGGACGTTCTTCCCTGCAGGCGCAAGCCTCTGCAGTTAATTACGTTGTCGTGTTGCGATATCAACTTTCTTCTTTTCCGGTAGGTCACTTCGTGTCGAGTTATGTTTGGTTTATTTTGTATTACCCGTGGATTGTATATAGAGACTAGTTTATGTCGTCGCCCGTAGGGCGCGGATTAGTCCAAATCCGTGTGTGTGTGTATTTGGGTTTGGGTCAAGCATTTGCTTAACGGGGTCCATATTGGTAGCTTGGTTTGCCAACGAGAGTGATCTTAGGACACATATATCATATTTGTGAGATCCATCGGTTTCATGCGAAACTTGGGCTTTATCTAAGAGTCATTAATCTTGTTGGAGACTAAGATCAATTTAGATGTTTTGGGTCAAGCATTTGCTTGACGGGGTCCGCGTCGGTAGCTTAGTTTGCCAACGGGAATATACTTAGGATGCATTTCTCACATTTATAGGATCCATCGGTTCATATGAAACTTGGGATTTATCTGAGGGTCATTAGTCTTATTTGAGACTAAGATTAACTTAGGAACGAATGAACATATGGGCTCAACTGAATATTAAATCATATATGAATAACCCATGGATAGTATATGGTAGTCAGTATTGAGACAGTTCGCATGGAAAAATATATTAGTTTAAGGACATCGCGGTCCAACATTCCCATTTTTGGGACGAATATCAGTTTAAGAAAATTTCGGTCCAACATTCCCGTTTTTGGGATGAATATTAGTTTAAGAACATTTCGGTCCAACATTCCAATTTTTGGGTCAGATGTTAGTTTAAAGACATTTCGGTCCTTCATCGCCGTGTTTGAGGCGACGCGCTTTATCTCCGTGTTTGGGGCGATACGCTAGTTTAAAGACATCTCGGTCCATCATTCCCTGTTTGGGACGAAGGAGGAGGAATTGTTGGTTATTGGACCCGCCACCTCTCTGAAAATGTTGAGAAATTACAACGCCGTATATCAAATGTGTAGAAAGATGTACCCTTGAACTAAATCCCGTATTTGAGGGGAAAAATTATGGTGGATCTAAGAATCGTTAGTCGTATATGAGACTAAGATTAGCTTGGAAACATGATATGAGACTAAGATTAGCTTGGAAATATGATTGATGATCATTAATCTTATTTTAGATTAAGATCAAATTAAATAAGAGAGCATATAAGCTCAAAGAACTTTTCACTTCACAGATTTAGCCAATTTGGAATAAGATTAGATTTCTATACCACCCAGCAGTGCTAAACACTCAGTAACGTAGCGCTCACATGAGGCATTGAGTTTTTGGCGTTTTTCAAGTGCTCACGTGTATAGCACGTGAGGCACTGAGTCTTTGAGTTTTTGTGCGCCCATGTGGATATCACGTGAGGCGCTATAATAATGCTAAGCACTAATCTGTTTTGCTTTCTGGCGCTCACGTGCTATCACATTCATGGGCCTTAGACGCTCACGTGCATTTCTCGTAAGGCGCTGAGTCCTGTGCTTTTGTGTGCTCACGTGCATATCACGTGAGACACTGTCTTCTACTTATTTCGAGTGCTCACGTGGATATCAAGTGAGACGCTCAATCCGTAGAGACTTAATCTATGTTCATGTTTTTTTTAAAGAAGTTTAACTTCTATCGATGACATTTTAACCATTAACGATCATCAAGATCAATATTTTAATGATATGGGAACTTGTTTTTTAAGAACTAAGTTCTTGTTTATGAGGGAACTAAGTTTCTGGAGTATTATGGATTCTATCTTTCTCATGTTCTTCCTTTCATGTCCTTTTCAACCTTATTCTTTCCTTAAATCATTGATTCTCAAGAACAAATTCTTTCCGATGAGAATTAAATTCTCAACTTGTGAGAGATTTATCTTGTGGATCTTAGATTCAGAGAAAACTAAATTCTTTTAAAAGGTTAAACTCTTAGATATGATATGAAAGGTAAAGAAGATGTTTTGATCTTTGCTTTTTTCTTTACCTAAGGTTTGAGAAAAGGAAGATCTTCTTCTTTATTGAGAATTAAATTCTTTGTTGTTTTGTAGGAGATTTTAGAGAATCTTCTTTATTTTTTTTACTGAAGCTTATGAGAGGTCTCCTCTCTCCGAGATTTAATCTCTTTGCTCCTACTTATAGGAGAAGAGAAAAATCAATTTGTTGAGAAAATCTTTCATTGGGAGATCATAATTGATTTCATAATCAATCAAATTGATCTTAAAGTTCAACCAGTGAATTTTATTCACCGTTGGATTTTTAATCCAAAGGCTTTCTATTTAACAGAGAAGAATTCTTATTTGTTTATAAAGATTAGGAAAATATTCTCCTAATAAAGAATTTAATTCTATTAGATGATCGATTGGTGATTTGATGATCACCGTTGGATTTTTGATCCAAGAGTTCTCTGTTTAACAGAGATGATTTTTCTAATTTGAGAAAGATCAGGAAAATATTTCCCCCATAAAATTTAATTCTACATAAAGTTTAATTCTATCAAAAAGAAAACTCACGCGCATTGCACATGGGGTACTGGCCTATAGCGCTCATGTATATATCATGTATGGCGCCACCAAGAGATTGGCATGTGCGCTCACGTGGATATCGTGTGAGGCGCCGCGAAGAGACTGCATGTGCGCTCACGTGGATATCGCATGAGATGCTCATGTGTTTAACACGTGGGAACCAATATAAGATTTAATCCTATCTGAAGCAGCACTCGAATGCTTTGCATGTGGATGCGCACGTATTTAACACGTGGGGGTTTCCCTTTATTTTTATATGGGAACAATAAGCTCTGAGCCAATTTTTTTACGAGAACGATAATCTTTTGCTTTGCATTGAGATATTCGGTTAGGAATATCTCGCACCTCATTCAATGAGGGAAGAGCTTTGATCCCTTCACGGGAATTCGTTGTTAAGCAAAAATTTGTGTTACTATAGATTACTCGGTTTTCTTCAAAACCACACGTTTTAAAAATGGAGCCTAAACCACTCTTTTTCAAAACTAGTCGGTTCCTTCAACGATATCAACTTCGTTACGTTTAAGGTTTTTCGCCTAAATCCATCCGTAGCCCTTCGTCATTTTCTACGAGTAGTACTTAGTATTCGTAGAACATATATTGGCATTGTCAATGTGTAGCGATCGGTAGCTGAGAATTGCTTGTTTGCAGCTTTGTTTCCGATTATTTAGGACAGTCGCATAGTTATGTTGGCATTGTTAAGGGTTATGCGGGTGGATCTAAGTTAATCATGATAATGACTAGCCGAACTTGACTAGCGGCTTATGATATGTTGGTATTGTCAAGGTCATAAAGTCGTTAGAGGAAAAAACCACATCAGGAGTTTCAAATATACAGGAAACTTACACGGTGTGTGCATACCTTCTGGAGTGTGATAACTAGTGTGGTTTTTATCTAGTTTATCATACGATGATAGTTGGGTCCCGATTCCCACTGATGAGTAGGATTACTCTCAGAAAATATTTTTCACTTCACAATTAGCAACCTTTTAGGTGTTTAGAAAAGTGTTAATGGGGTTATGCCTCTGCGGAAATGAGATTATTTAATTAGGTCCGTGCGAAAGCACGGGATGCCTCTCTCGGAGTACCAACACTGGCCTGGCTGAACGGTTAGCGAACCTATAAAGTGTTAATAATCCAGACTAGTTCTTCTTTTAAGGTTTGTAGGAGAATTTGAGAAAAAAGTGGAACCCATCCTGAGTAGATAAATTAAAAACCAATCTAATGTTGCAAGATTATATGCTGAGTATTTCTTTTCTCTTTCTCTAGATAGCAACCATGTCACGCCCTAAATAAGATAATAAAATGTTTGAATTGACCGACCTGGATTCTTATTCGAGACTGGGGAACGTTAGTTTGGCTCTGACTTGTGACAAATGTCACGAGCTTAAGTAAGGGAAAGAGGATTACATAAATTCCTTGATGACCCCGGTGAAGAAGAAGCTTATTATTGGTCTCTTTTAGTTGTTCTTGTTATTGAGAACTGTTTTTCGGTCAGTCCTATCTCCTGGGTACTAAATTCCGGATCAGGATATTATATTTTTAATTTATTATAAAGACCGAGAAAAAGTAGGATGGTTGGACTTAGTGATATGTCCCTCAGAGTAAGGAATATAGCACAAGTTGATGCCGCTGCCGGTGAATATCACATAGTATTGCCAAGCGGCAATACTATCATTTTGAACAACTGCTAATATTTACCTTCTATGCTTTGCAATTTCATATCAGTTTCTTTACTTGATAAAGATAGATATAATTTTATTCTAGATAGAAATATCATGAACATTTACCTTAATTAAGTATTGGTTGCAGAAGGTACACTGTATAATAGTATCTATGTTCTTAATCAAAACACAGTTCTTAATATACAAAATACACGTAAGAGGAAGAGTTCAGATACACACGAAACCTACTTGTGAAATTGTAGACTTGGTCATATCGGTGAGAAAAGATCAAGTCAGTTACATAAGGATGGATATCTGAATCCGTTCGAATTTTCATCCTATGAGACTTATCGGTCTTATCTCAAAGGGAAGATGACCAAATCTCCGTTCACCGGACACGGGAAAAGAGCAACAAAGCTCTTGGGACTCATACACAATGATGTGTGTGTTCCAATATCTACACATGCAAGGAGTGGATTCTCCTACTTCATTACATTCACTGACGATCTCTCTAGGTTCGGATATGTGTTTCTTTTGAAACACAAATCTGAAGCTTTTGAGAAATTCAAAGAATACAGAAATGAAGTAGAGAACAAAACTGGCAAAAATTTCAAGATCCTCCGATCTGATAGACGAGGGTGTTGGGGTCAAAATTTACACCCCGGTTGACCAAGTCAAAATCAAAGTCAACCTCAAGCCAAGTGGGCACATGCCCAAGTCGAGCTCGAACATGAAGCGGCCGGCCTTCCTCATGCCAAGAAGAAAATTACATAATAAATAAGTTTGATGTAATTTTCATCCATGAATGTAAAACAAATGGGCAAAAAACCAAATTTTTGTAAAGCCCATGGTTTATGTGCAAAAAAAAATAACCACATGGGCATGGGATGGACAAAATGCCATTTTGTAAAGCCCAAGGGATTATATATAAAACTGTGTAGCTTATAAAAGGCAAACATCTTGATGAAATGAGAATATAATTGATTCCCCTCAAAAAGTTAGGGTTTGTGCCTCCATCTCCTCTCTCTCATGTTCTCCCTCTTTCTTTTCATTTCCAATTAAATCAAGAGTTTAGCTCTCTTTTTCTCAAAACTAAATAAAGTTTCACTATAAAACCCTCGAAAGGGGGTTCAGATCTCCCATCAAATCCCTAAAAAGGAGATTTTTAATCTCACCTCCCTTTTCTCCAAGATCCAGCTAAAAGAAAGGAGGAGGAAGAAGACCCACCTCCAAAAATTCCATTTTTGGAAGAACCAAGGCTCAAGGGAGACAAAAGGTGTCCCTTTTGATCATCTATCGAAGATCTTTGAGGAGTTCAACCCTAAGATCCAAATTTTCAAAAGAGTTTAACTCCAAATCTATATCTTTTGGAAGTTTAACTCCAAATCTATACCCACTTCCTGTTCAAGAGTTCAACTTTAAACCCCAATCGGGAGATCAACTCCCAGCCCAGGGGCTAAGCCCCTTTTTCCGCTAGTGTTTCCAGCGGTCGCGTACAGCGCACGTGACCCGCTGGCGCCCAGCAGTCGCGTGTCGTACACGTGACATGCTGGCGCCCAACGCCTACGCACATAACCCGCGGGCACCTACGCGTCCTTAGGACGCTCCTCACCCCTCTTTTTCCCTCACGCCCCACACTCAAAACACATCTCCCGTAAAAGGGCTGCCAGCCCCCCTTGACCCCTAACCCGCTATCCGGGTAGCGGGACCCTTGTATACTCTGCGAGGCCCCCAATACATCCAAGTCCCTTTCAAAACGCAACACATGCACACTGTACATTGAGTTCGCATGACCAGTTTTACCCGTCAATCGGAGGTTCTCTCGCTCCATAAGCGAGGGGTAATTAACGACAGCTTAGTCTGCGGGTGCCGGAGATTCGGATCCCCATAATCAATAAACCCTAGCCTACCCTAGGCAGGGGGAATCTATATACGCCTGACAAGCGCGTACATTCCCATCTCAATGTGGTAACGAAAAACACCCTACTGATTCTGGAATGTCTGGTGGGACCTTTTCTCTCCTCCCATATTTCGGGTTAAACATTCATGCGAACTCAATTAACATATACATCGATTGCCTGTACTGAAATCATGCTTCTATATGCAGGCTAACATTTTCCGATCGCAATCTTCGGACGCAACAAAATGTCCCCAAGGACAAGCTCAGCTCTCAACACAGCTTCCATCTCCTACACGATGAAGATGGATGCCAGGACGATCCTCCCGGTCTGTCTCGGGCAACGGTGGAAGGAGCCGCTGCTACCATTTGGCTCTATTCTGTTCATGCCAGCTAATGCCATCCCTGCTCCTTAAACCCCGTCGATAAATAAACCGGCCTCAAAAGGGAAAACGCCAAATGTCATGGTCGCTGAGGCACCTTAGCCCAAGCACAAATGTCATGGTCGATAATCATCGGCTTCATCAGGAAAACAAGCGGAATAGGTCGTCGGCTTTGTGTCAAAGACGATCTACGTCGAGGTTGCACAAACTCAAGCTCCGACTTCACAAACTTGTGAAACTTGTGAAGTAAACACCCAAAACAACTTGGCAAGAGGTAGAGGGTGAAGAAATAGGAGGTGGGTTCACTTTAGAATTGGATTTATCTCACTAGATCTCAAGTTGCCATTGTTGTAGCAAGCTTGAAGAAGAAGAAGAAGATGAGCTCAAGAAAAGAATATGATAAGTCTTATGATAAAAATAAATTTAAATCAAATACTTATCATAACTTGAACTAGGGTTAAGTGTAGAGAATTAACCATGGTCACTTGGATGGGTTAGGGTTAAGCATGAAGATAAGGATGGTTAGCAAAGTCAAAGCTTCATGAAGCTTCAATATAAAACAAACTTAGCCACCATTCTTATCATAACTCATTTCAAATAAATAAATAAACAAACAAATAAATAAATGAATATGAAAAACCCTAATTATCAAATTAACCATGGATTAATTCTATAAACTTAACTATATGATAAAGTATCATCAAACATGATACAAAGTAGTGCACTAAAGCATATCACATATACAATGTGCATCAAGTGAGAAAAATCCGTTTAAAGTGAACCAATACTATTTAATGCAATGCAATATATCAAATATATAATTATGCATTAAATCATTAAATCAACATTTGATTCAATGATCCGGTCATGTCGCACATGACCGACTAGAATGTAATGTATCGATTTATCGAATCAATGATTCGATAACTAGGTCATATCGAATATAACCAATCGAAACATATATCGCGAGAATGAAATGCGGTATCACATACACGCATTATTCTCGGTCCTGCACATATCTCATATGCGCTCCTATTTCGTTTCGCTTGAACCAGGAAACCTCTGTGTAGGACTCTAAAGACTCGTCAATACGCCGGTAGCAGATGATGATCATATCAATCACCCACAAGCCGCAAGCGGTCTGCTAAACGTAACGGCCACCCGGGTATTGAGCGATCAGAAGATCGACGAGCTAGCCCGCTCACACTCCTGCGAATCCGACCAGTAACACTTACCATACAGTCCGGTCTCTTCGTCTGATATGTCGCATATCACGTCTAGGGGTGGTAAACGTCAGACCCCAATAACCCGATAAGTCGTGCCGATGTGAGGCTCGTAACGGGTCGAGAAACTACTGGTAACACTTACCAGCAAATCTCTGATCAGCCCTGGCCAGGGACTTCCCTGTTACGGCCAATCGAGCACAGCGCAACATCAACTCCCAATACCGGGAGAGACGAAACCCCTCCTATCGCTCATTGCCTCCATGTGACTCGGGACTGTACCCAAAGACCACCGTTTTGCATGCCCTCATGGACGTGGTAAGGTGAAGATCAAAGCACAGTGGGAATCACACAAGACTCTATGACGATCTTGGGTCTACAGACTAACCTGTACAAGTGTCACCTGACAACTGCCATCTGACGTGAGGTATAATACCATCTGGGAGTTCTCGGCGAGTCCGTCCAGTGTACCCAGTCTCCACTGAGCACCCGTATACCATCTCTGATGTCAAACACCAATGGATATGGGATCATCCATCGCCCATCACATGGGTCGAGAAGCGTATACGCTAGTCTACTCTGGTATATCGATGCCCCGTCTCGATACACCCACGACTAGGGACCTTGAAGGATGTACTTATGGACTACCATGTCCCCACTAGTATGATCTGCATCATAGTCCAGGTAGTCAAGTACAAATCCTAAGGGCTTTACCAACATGTAACTATAAGACAGTATCAAGAGACTAGTGTACATGTTAAGATAAAGAGCAACCAGATAGCATACTATCATGTCGAGCAAGAAAGTCATCTCTATATATGTCCAAGCATCCAATATAATATACATAATCTGTATAATACTGGCCTCTAGGGCATACATACAACTAACAATCTCCCACTTGCACTAGGGCCAGCTGCTGTAGTATCTCATACCGAGCATCCCGAAGAGTCTCTCAAACTGTATCTGGGGAATGGCCTTCGTGAGTGGATCCGCCGTGTTGTTCTTCGTGTCAACTTTCCTGACCTCGATCTCCCGGCGATCAACTATCTCCCGGATCAGGTGATACCGCCTCAGAATATGCCTGGACCGCTGATGGGACCTGGGTTCCTTGGCCAAAGCCACCGCTCCATTGTTATCGCAATACAAAAGTATTGGACTCTCAATGGATGGAACCACACCAAGTTCAGTAATGAACTTCTTGATCCAAACAGCTTCTTTAGCAGCATCGTTGGCAGCGATGTATTCAGCCTCCATCGTCGAGTCTGCCACGGTTTCCTGCTTGGAACTCTTCCAGCTAACCGCCCCTCCGTAAAGGGTAAAGACAAAGCCCGACTGCGACTTAGAGTCGTCCTTATCACTCTGGAAGCTGGAATCGGTAAAGGACTCCACTTGGAGTTCTCCGTTACCATACACCAAGAACATATCTCTAGTCCTTCGCAAGTACTTGAGAATGCTCTTCACAGCTGTCCAGTGACTCTCTCCAGGATCAGCTTGATACCTGCTCACTATACTTAGTGAGTATGCTACATCGGGTCTGGTACATAGCATCGCATACATGATAGAGCCTACTGCCGAAGCATAGGGTATCCCTTGCATGCGAGCTCTCTCCAAATCAGTCTTGGGAGACATCTCTTTGGAGAGAGTGACTCCAGAGATCGTGGGCAAGTTCCCACGCTTGGACTCTTCCATACTAAACCTCTTTAGTATGGTGTCAATGTACCTGGATTGGGACAATCCCAAAATCCGTTTGGATCTATCTCTATAGATCCTAATTCCCAATATGCAGGAGGCATCACCAAGATCTTTCATTGAGAATCTTTGTGATAAGAAGAGCTTGACCGACTGCAGCATAGGAATATCATTTCCTATCAAGAGTATGTCGTCCACGTACAATACGAGGAAGACAACCTTACTCTCTGCCACCTTCTTGTAGATACAAGGTTCATCTGGATTTTTGACGAAATCAAACTCTTTGATAACGACGTCAAAGCAGATGTTCCAACTCCGCGATGCTTGCTTTAATCCATAAATGGATTTAAGCAGCTTGCACACCTTCCCGCTGCTCCCACTGTCTACGAAGCCCTCTGGCTGAGTCATGTACACGCACTCTTCTAAATCACCATTTAGAAAGGCGGTCTTAACATCCATTTGCCAGATTTCGTAGTCATGAAAGGCAGCAATGGCAAGCATGATTCGGATGGATTTAAGCATAGCCACTGGAGAAAAGGTCTCGTCATAGTCCACACCTGGTCTTTGACGAAAACCCTTTGCTACAAGTCTAGCTTTGAAAGTCTCCACTTTCCCATCTACACCAAGTTTCTTCTTGAAGATCCACTTGCTCCCAATGGGTTTTACCCCTTCAGGAGCAACTTCCAAAGTCCATACTTTGTTGGTGTACATGGATTCCATCTCAGACCGCATATCATCCAGCCATTTCACTGAGTCCCTACTCGTGATGGCCTGCTCGAAGCTAGTTGGGTCTGTTAGTTATATGTATGCCCTAGAGGCCATTACTATACATAGGATGTATATTGTAGTGGATGCTGGGACGTATATAGGGAGGACTTTCTTGCTCGACATGATAGTATGCTATCTGGTTGAACTTTACCTTGAAGTGTATACTGATTGTCTCTCTGTTACATGTTGGTAAAGCCCTTAGGATGTGTGCTTGACTACCTGGACTATGATGCGGATCATACTAGTGGGGACATGGTAGTCCATAAGTACATCCTTCAAAGTCCCTAGTCGTGGGTGTATCGAGACGGGGCATCGATATACCAGAGTAGACTAGCGTATACCTTCTCGACCCATGCAGATGGGCGATGGATGATCCCATATCCATTGGTGTTTGACATCGGAGATGATATACGGGTGCTCAGTAAAGACTGGGTACACTGGACGGACTCGCCGAGAACTCCCAGATGGTATTATACCTCACGTCAGATGGCAGTTCTCTGGTGACACTGGTACAGAGTAGTCTGTTGACCCGAGATCGTCATAGAGTCTTGTGTGGTTCCCACTGTGCTTTGATTTCCTTCTTACCACATCCAAGAGGGCGTGCAAAACGGTGGTTTTTGGGTACAGTCCCGAGTCACATGGAGGCAATGAGCGATTGGAGGGGATTCGTCTCTCCCGGTATAGGGGGTTGATGTTGCGCTGTGTTCGATTGGCTATAACAGGAAGTCCCTGGCCAGGGCTGCTTAGAGAATTGCTGGTAAGTGTTACCAGTAGTTTCTCGACCCGTTATGAGCCTCATATCGACACGACTTATCGAGCTATTGGGGTCTGACGTTTACCACCCCTAGGCGAGATATGCGACATATCAGACGATCAGACCGGACTGTACGGTAGTGTTACTGGTCGGATTCACTGGAGTGTGAGCGGGCTTGCTCGTCGATCTTCAGATCGCTCAATACCCGGGTGGCCGTTACGTTTAGCAGACCGCTTGTGGCTTGTGGATGCTTGATATGATCATCATCTGCTGCCGGCGTATTGACGAGTCTTTAGAGTCCTACACAGAGGTTTCCTGGCTCAAGCGAAACGAAATAGGAGCGCATATGAGATATGTGCGGGACCGAGAATAATACGAGTATGTGATACTGTATTCGATTCTCGCGATGTGACATTGATCGGTTATATGCGATATAGCCGGGTTATCGGATCAAGTGTTGATTCGATAAGATGTTACTAATGGTACCAGTCGGTTATGTGCGTCATGACCGGATCGTTAAATCAAGAGTTGATTTAATGATTTAATGCATAATTATATATTTGATATATTACTTTGCGTTAACTAGTATCGGTTTACTTAAGATGGATTTTCTCACTCGGATGTGCGCATTGTATATGCGATATACTTTTGTGCACTTGATTGTATCATGTTTGATGGTACATGTCATGCTAGGGTTCAAGTGTTAAGATTAAACCTTGGTTAATGAAATGGTTAGGGTTTATTATTTGTTATTCATTTATCTTATTTAATTATCCTTTTATTTTTGATAAATGAATGAAAGAAAAGAGAAAAGAATGGTGGCTAATTTTGTTTGTAGTTGAAGATTCATGAACCTTTGACTTTGTCCACCATTCTTATCTCATGCTTAACCTAACCATTTGATTTAACCCTAGTTCAATCTCTACACTTTACCATGGTTTAGTCATGATAAGTTTTGATTATTCTTTTCTTTTTCTATTGTTTTTAAAAAAAACTTATCATAATATTCTTCTTCATCTTCTTCATTCTTCAAGTGAAGAAAACCAAGCTCCATCAATGGTGATTGTTGGAAAAGAGTGAGAAATCCAAAACTAAAGTCTACCCACTTCCTATTTTTTCATCCTCTACCTCTTGCCTAGTAGTAGAGTGTGTTTACTTCACAAGTTTCTTGACTTGGGGAAGTTGTGAGCTTGATCTAGCGATGCCTCGACGTAGATCATCTTCGGCATGGACATCGACGACCTAGCTCCCTTTTTCTCCGACGAAGCCGACTCTAGAGCCCGGATTTGATTTGGACAGCGGAGAGGACCTCGTTGCGGAGCTATGGAGGTGGAGCACCGGATCTACAAAGGTTGTATTTCCGTTAAACTTTTAGTTAAGTGTTAACTAGTTAGTTTTTCGCCTAGACATCTAGCCGACGATCCGTAGTTTAGGGTTTGTAGGCTCCGTAAAATTTTAATATAGCATGTTCGATGCCTTGTGAGACCTCCTTGGGGTGCCTAGGAACCCTACAGGGTCATCATCCTCCATGATGCAATCCTCGCTCCTACCGTCCATGAGAAAACCGTAGTATCTCTCAGGTTGGCGAGGAACCCTACTAGATCGGCGGAGAGGCTGAGGTTCATTGGGAGCTACTGAATCTTCTGGTTCCACTAAATCTTCAGTTACTGTTTGTGTATCTGGAATCTCTTCCAGCTCTACCACTTTGCCACTAATTTCTTTTTCAAGAAATTCCTTTTCTAAAAAGGTAGCATATTGAGAAACAAACACTTTTTGTTCTTCAGCATGGTAGAATAAATATCCTTGGGAATTCTTAGGATATCCCACAAACTTGCAAAGAACTGACCGTGCCTCGAGTTTGTCTGGATTTTGTCTTTTGACATAGGCCGGACAACCCCATATTTTAACTCGTTTAAAATATGGTCTCTTCCCACTCCATATCTCATATGGTGTGGTAGGTACAGATTTAGATGGAACTTGATTCAATAGGTATGCTGCTGTCTCCAGCGCATATCCCCAGAAGGAAATAGGTAACTCAGCTGTGCTCATCCTAGAGCGCACCATATCTAATAGGGTGCGGTTCCTCCGTTCAGATACACCGTTGTGCTGTGGTGTATATGGAGGAGTCAGCTAAGAGAGAATCCCATTCTCTTTTAGGAAGTCCAGGAATTCATTGCTCAAGTATTCACCTCCTCGATCAGATCGAAGGATTTTAATACTTTTTCCGGTTTGGTTCTCGACTTCTTGTTTATATTCTCTAAATTTCTCAAAAGCTTCTGATTTGTGTTTCATTAGGAACACATATCCGAATCTACAGAGATCGTCAGTGAATGTAATGAAGTACGAAGAACCATCCCTGGCATGTGTAGACATGGGACCACATACATCACTATGTATCAGTCCTAAGAGTTCGGTAACTCTTTCTCCGTGTCCCGTAAACGGAGTCTTGGTCATCTTGCCTTTGAGACATGACTGGCAAGTGTCATAAGATGAAAATTCGAAAGGTTTCAAATATCCATCTTTATGCAACTTAGCCAGTCGTGTCACATTGATGTGACCAGTCTACAATGCCACAAGAAGGATTCGTTGAGTTCAGAACTCTTCCTCTTGTGTGTGTTTGTTATGTTTAGAACTGTTGATTGATTTAGAACATAAATGCCATTGCATAACGTGCCTGATCCAACCAACTTTTGGTTATGGAAAATGTTCATAACATTGTCCTGTAATACAAAATTATATCCTTCTTTACTTAGCAAAGAAACCGATATAATGTTGCATATCAGGTTCGGCATGTAATAGCATTCGTTCAGAACCAATGTATTACCAGTTGGTAATACAAGGTGATATTCCCCGACAGTCTTAGCTGCAACAATTGCACCATTTCCAACCCTAATGTCTTTATCACCTTCTCCAAGTTCTCTACCTCTCCTTAGCCCATGTAACTGATTACATATATGGGATCCCGACCCGGTATCCAATACCCAAGACGTAGAGCAAATGGAGAAACAGTTCTCAGTAACGAACACACCCGAAGAAAATGCATCATCATGTACTTTCTTCATTCGGGTGGCATGGGAATCCTGGTATTCCTCTATATCCTGTTCATTCCTATAACTCTTATAAGAATGAACGGAACCAACGTTCCCCAGCACAGTATAACATGCGGGTTCGGTCAATAATCCATATTATTATCTTTATTAAGGCATGAAATGGTCGCTACCTGGAGAGAGAGAGAAGAAAACACTTTAGCGTATGCTCGTGCAAGATCAGATTGGTTATTATCTTATCTAATCAGGATGGCTCCCACTGCTTTTTATCAAATCTTCCTCCAAACCCTAAAAGGAAAGACTAGCCGGGATTAATTACACACTACAAGTTCGCCAATCTTTCAGCCAGGCCAGTGTCGGTACTTTGAGGGAGGTCCCCCGTGCTTTCGCACGAACCTAATTACTGTAAACCTCGTTTTCCCAGAGGCGTAACCTCGTTAACACCTTTCTAGACACCTACTTGATCGGCTAATTGTAATGTATAAAACTCTCCCAGGAGTAACTCTTACTCGCAGTGGGTATCGGGATCCAACTATCTCATAGAAGGTATGCAATCTCATTGCAAATTTCAACACTTGAAATTCCCGATAATCTTTTGCCCCTAGCAGCTATATGACCTTAACATAGTCAACAAATCATAAGTGCTAGTCAAGTTCAACCCGTCATTTCCCGATTGAATTAAACCCACCCGCACGACCCTTAACATAGTCAACAAAGTCGCACGACTACCCTAATCCAATCGCATCATATGCTTATACAGATAAGCACTAATTAGCTACCGCACACTACGCCTTAACATAGTCAACAAACGTAGCACGAATACTAACTAGTACTTATCTGAAATGACAGAGGGCTACGATAGGTTTTTCTGAAAACCTATTGCGTAATGAACTTGATATCGTTGTAGAATCAAATGAAGTTTTAAAATGGAGTGATTTTGAGGCTTTTCTGGTTTTGCTAAAGGAGTCACTCCCGGTGAAGGGATCTCGGTCCTTTCCTCGTCGAATGAGGTGCGGGATATATCATATATATCGCTGTGCAAAGCAAAAACCCAAAAGCAGTCAAAAGCAAACCGAGTCTGTAGCATCTGCCAGTTATTGCTAAAGGAGTCACTCCCGGTGAAGGGATCTCGATCCTTTCCTCATCGAATAAGGTGCAAGGTATATCATATATACCGCTATGCAAAGCAAGAACTATAGCTACCTGTTATATTTTAAAATCTGATTCTACAACATCTTAGGTTTCTTATCTTTCATTAATCACATTAATGAAGTCCCATCATTTAAATACCTAAACATCACAGATAGATATGACGTACACTTATGCCATCCGCATTCGCCTCGATGTCCCCTCGTGCACCGTTAGGTTAGGTAACTAACGACAGAGCAGGGCAGGGCTAGCGCGGGTGTAAAACATAAGTAACGTCTATATAATATATCATATATACTATATACTATATCCATCACAGAGTCACAACACAGATATCGCAGCAGAATAAACATATGAAATATTGGATATACTAGGACGTCCGTGTTTTCAATACGAGCCAGTATAAAACACGGATTCCACGGTCGTGATGAATAGCCAATCCCACACCCCTAGACCCCTACGAGAGCGGCAAGCAACCCTGCCAATTCTAGGGTTAGGAGACCCGGACTCGACTCCTCGAGTTGGTCTCCCACTGGACCCCAGAACCCGGTTACTTGTGCTCCCCTCCTTGGGTCTATCCTAATGCGGAAAAGTAAATAATATACAAAGGGTGACAGCTTCCGCTACCTGGAAGTGCCCCAAATAAAAGAATATTACATACAAGTTTTTACATGAATGAAAATGAAAAACACTCATCTCACATAAAAACCCCCGGCTATTCGAACACGACGATCCAATATAACATATCCAGCAACACATAACATCACATGTCATCAACGTAAGTAAGTATGCATACCCCAATTGTCGTTGACGTATAGCAACGAAACCGGCGATATGAACATACTACACTTACGGTCACAGAAAAGAAAGTGTAAAACTACAACAATTGGAATCCGCAACTTCTTTAGACATCGCATGCCTAACAGATATAAATCCCGCATTTTAGTCTCATTATCGAAAACTCTTTTCAATATCATATGGGACTAAATTGCTAGATTTATAACATTCATTCAGTTATCACATAACTGTTTGTGAATTCCAATTATTGTATCCAATTCCGGATAAATAGAATATATCAAACTTTCCGATCGAACATTCGAACACCCAAGTTTTCCCGACACCGATCAACACATGAAATAGGTTCAAAGACATTCACTTCATACCTCAGTACCAACGGTCCAGCCGTAGAAGGGTCAAGCCAACGCCTCACATGTGGCACGCCGTACTGCCCCAAACCCGAAGGTTCAAAGGGCAGTTCAAGACGGTCACATAATCGAGTTAAGGTTTGTTGTCTTCTAGAGGGACCATCGCGTTACTTGCACTACTCAGAACGTCTTTTAACCACAGAAAAATCCAACACTTGGAATTATTCCGGCAGGGGAAAACCTGGGTATTTATATCCGGTCGAACTCTTTAACATATTCTACAGTTATGTGGAAAAACACTTAGACAAAGTTTGATATTCCGATCGAATCGTCGATTCCCAATATAACCCCAGAGCACTCAACCCTTAAATCAATTTAAAAATACCCAGAGAACTCACCAGAATTTATCAGGTATTACTGTGCAAAGAAGTGGGGCTGACGTCACTATATGACCGCGGAACAGCGGCAGAAGCCATGCTTCTGCCGCGTTTCCGCGGCTCAAGGAACTGTTCATGGGAAACGTTTTACACAGTAATTCTTATAATTCATTGGTGAATTTTTTAAGCATTTTTAATATCAAAAATTCCCAGATTTCATGAAATGTACAGAGAGCTCTTGGGCATCGGGGTTTCGGGTTCGTCCGGACTTCAAACTCCGTCTAGACTTCGCCTAAGGCTCTAGCTAGGCTCTGATACCAGTGTAAGGTTCCTAGGCACCCTATAGTGGTCTCACAAGGCATCGAACATGCCAATTTAAAATTTTTGTGCCGAGAAACCCTAGACTACGGATCTTAAACTAGAAGTTTAGGCGAAATAGAAAACTAGTTAACTATTTAACTAAAGTTGAGATGCTACAACCTTTGTAGATCCGGATTTCCGCCTCCTTAGCTCCACGTGGTCTTGTTCTCGCTGTCCATCATGAATCCTCGACTCGATCATCGGCTTCATCAGGAAAACAAGTGGAATAGGTCGTCGGCTTTGTGTCAAAGACGATCTACGTCGAGGTTGCACAAACTCAAGCTCCGACTTCACAAACTTGTGAAACTTGTGAAGTAAACACCCAAAACAACTTGGCAAGAGGTAGAGGGTGAAGAAATAGGAGGTGGGTTCACTTTAGAATTGGATTTATCTCACTAGATCTTAAGTTGCCATTGTTGTAGCAAGCTTGAAGAAGAAGAAGAAGATGAGCTCAAGAAAAGAATATGATAAGTCTTATGATAAAAATAAATTTAAATCAAATACTTATCATAACTTGAACTAGGGTTAAGTGTAGAGAATTAACCATGGTCACTTGGATGGGTTAGGGTTAAGCATGAAGATAAGGATGGTTAGCAAAGTCAAAGCTTCATGAAGCTTCAATATAAAACAAACTTAGCCACCATTCTTATCATAACTCATTTCAAATAAATAAATGAATATGCAAAACCCTAATTATCAAATTAACCATGGATTAATTCTATAAACTTAACTATATGATAAAGTATCATCAAACATGATACAAAGTAGTGCACTAAAGCATATCACATATACAATGTGCATCAAGTGAGAAAAATCCGTTTAAAGTGAACCAATACTAGTTAATGCAATGCAATATATCAAATATATAATTATACATTAAATCATTAAATCAACATTTGATTCAATGATCCGGTCATGTCGCACATGACCGACTAGAATGTAATGTATCGATTTATCGAATCAATGATTCGATAACTAGGTCATATCGAATATAACCAATCGAAACATATATCGCGAGAATGAAATGCGGTATCACATACACGCATTATTCTCGGTCCTGCACATATCTCATATGCGCTCCTATTTCGTTTCGCTTGAACCAGGAAACCTCTGTGTAGGACTCTAAAGACTCGTCAATACGCCGGTAGCAGATGATGATCATATCAATCACCCACAAGCCGCAAGCGGTCTGCTAAACGTAACGGCCACCCGGGTATTGAGCGATCAGAAGATCGACGAGCTAGCCCGCTCACACTCCTGCGAATCCGACCAGTAACACTTACCATACAGTCCGGTCTCTTCGTCTGATATGTCGCATATCAAGTCTAGGGGTGGTAAACGTCAGACCCCAATAACCCGATAAGTCGTGCCGATGTGAAGCTCGTAACGGGTCGAGAAACTACTGGTAACACTTACCAGCAAATCTCTGATCAGCCCTGGCCAGAGACTTCCCTGTTACGGCCAATCGAGCACAGCGCAACATTAACTCCCAATACCGGGAGAGACGAAACCCCTCCTATCGCTCATTGCCTCCATGTGACTCGGGACTGTACCCAAAGACCACCGTTTTGCATGCCCTCATGGACGTGGTAAGGTGGAGATCAAAGCACAGTGGGAATCACACAAGACTCTATGACGATCTTGGGTCTACAGACTAACCTGTACAAGTGTCACCTGAGAACTGCCATCTGACGTGAGGTATAATACCATCTGGGAGTTCTCGGCGAGTCCGTCCAGTGTACCCAGTCTCCACTGAGCACCCGTATACCATCTCTGATGTCAAACACCAATGGATATGGGATCATCCATCGCCCATCACATGGGTCGAGAAGCGTATACGCTAGTCTACTCTGGTATATCGATGCCCCGTCTCGATACACCCACGACTAGGGACCTTGAAGGATGTACTTATGGACTACCATGTCCCTACTAGTATGATCTGCATCATAGTCCAGGTAGTCAAGTACAAATCCTAAGGGCTTTACCAACATATAACTATAAGACAGTATAAAGAGACTAGTGTACATGTTAAGATAAAGAGCAACCACATAGCATACTATCATGTCGAGCAAGAAAGTCATCTCTATATATGTCCAAGCATCCAATATAATATACATAATCTGTACAATACTGGCCTCTAGGGCATACATACAACTAACAATAACGATTCAAAATAGCCAATGTCTATCCTCCAAAGTCTAAAAGCAAGCGAACCGCATGAAAGTGGGCCACATGCTATCTTGGGAAATGTCTTGACTACCGATAACAGCAACCCGCTAACGCAAGATCAAATCATGGATTTGTTCACCAACAAAGTCAAAATATTAGTAGCCGAAGCCCAAGCGCAAAAAGATGTCAGCAGTAGCGGGAGACTATATCCTGTTCGGTATGATCTGGTAGAGTTTCGTCGTGGCTATGTCATCCCCAAATTTGGAAGATTCAATGGGAAGGGAAATGCGAATCGGCACATCGCCCATTTTAAAGCCTTATGCGGGAATACTTGGGGCAATGATGCGCTTCTCCTCTGCCAATTCGTTAATAGCCTAACCGATGTCGCTTTCGACTGGTACGTAAGCATACTGGATTGCTCCATTACTACTTTCGTCCAAATGAAATCTCTATTTCAATAAAGGTTCATGAGTGTTAGCGATAAGATCACCATTGCTGACCGAGTAAGGATCAATCCAAATAAAAACGAAAGCAGCACGGATTTTATAACCCAATTGCGCAATCTCTCCGTCAAATGTGAGCCACCGTTGGAAGAAGACCAATCCGTCAATCTCCTCATCGGAAATCTCGGTACCTAGATGAATTCTTTTCTATGCACCGCAGGTCTCAAGACATTCCAAGAACCGACCAAGAAACTTCAAATGTTGGAGCGCTCAAAGCAGGAATCTTCCTCAGATTCCCAAAATAGCAATAAATCCTGGAGAAACCGAAAGGACGATAATCGCAAAGTAGAAAATTCTGACGATGCTGAATCTTTTAACATTTTGACTAACCGAAGAAGTAGGCGAGGGACAAGCGGGCCTAATGCTAACCAGCCTCGGAAACCAGTGTTGGGTAAGGGGGAGAATTGTTGGATATGTATGCCTTAGAGGCCTTCATTGTATAGGATACTAGGGATATGTATGTACAGGACAATCTTGCACGATATGATAGTATGCTATTTGGTTTGTTTTTATCTTAACATATGATGTGTTTTACTTAGTATTTCATATCTTGTATATATGTTGATAAAGCCCGTAGGACTTTGCTTGACTACCAGCATTGTGATGGTAATTATACTTGTGGGAGCTGGGTAGTCGATAGGCATATCCTTAAAGTGTCCCTAGTCATAGGAGTATCGAGACTGGGTATCGATACTCTAGAATAGAGTAGTGTATACATATCTAGACCCTGATGAGGGGCGATGGATTGGTTCCACAGCCATTGGTGAGGTGCACCTAAGATTGTATACAGGTGTTCACTGGGGGTGAGTACACCGGACGGACTCGCTGAGAACTGACTAGATGGTATTATACCTAGCTGTCAGATAGCAGTTCTCTGGTGACATGAGTGCAGATAGTCTGTCGACGTGAGGTCGTCATTTGTATCGTGTGAGTTCCTACCGTGCTTTGATTACTACCCTACCACGGCTTTACTGAGTCGTGCAAACAGGTTTTAGTTGGGTACAGTCCCAAGCCACATGGAGGCAGTGAGCGACTGTTGGGGATTCGTCTCTCCCGGTATAGGGAGTCGATGTCGCGCTGTGATCAGTTGATCAACACCATAAGTCCCTGGCCATGGCAGATTGAGAATTACTGGTAGTTGGACCAGTAGATTCTCGGATGGTCTTGAGCCACACCGACACGACTTGTCTAGTTATTAGGTGTTCCCCTCCGAAGGACGGCGCGACGTGGACGTCTCGTCTGAAATTCGGGGCAGATGCTAATTGGTGCTATCCGTCCACCTCTCCGAAGATGCCAAGTTGATTTATGGCACCATGTATCGAAGGTTTAAACGGATGCGGCCAATGTAGCAGATTTCGTCAGATTCCCCCTCAGGATGAGGGGTTTTTGATTGTGGGGACGCTCTTCCCTGCAGGCGCAAGCCCCTGCAGTTAATTACGCTACCGCATCGCGGTAACAACTTTCTCCTTCTCCAGACGGTCACTTCGTGTCGTGTGTATTTATTTTACGTTTTGTTTCCCGTGGATTGTTTACGGAGACCGAGTTATGTCGTCGCCCGTAGGGCGTGGACTAGTCCAAATCCGCGTTATCTTAGATTTGGGTTTGGGGGTTTGGTTTGAGGATACGTTAGCCATACTTGAGGCCAAGATCAACTCAAACGTTTGTTAAGGATACGTTAGTCTAACTTGAGACTAAGATCAACTTAACGGGATCATTTAGATCCGACAAGAGAGCATTTGGGCTCCATTGTTCCAGTTTGGGGACATAGTGGTCCATCGTATGTATGGCCGTCGGGACCCGTTACCTCTCTGACGGCGTTGAAGGATTACAACGACAGGTGTCAAAGGAGTTCCGAGATGTACCCTTGAACCAAAGTTGATTGGAGGGATTCATAGTCCAGTCTGTTTGAAGGTTTAAGGATACGTTAGCCATATTTGAGGCTAAGATCAACTTAAACGGGATCGTTTAGATCCATTTCCAATTTAGGGACATGGTGGTCCCTCTCCAGTTTAGGGACATAGTGGTCGTTGCTAGTTTAAGGACATTGCGGTCCATGGGTAGTTTAAGGACATTGCGGTCCATGGGTAGTTTAAGGACATTGCGGTCCATGGGTAGTTTCAAGACATCTCGGTCAAGGTTAAGGACGTCATAGTACGTGGGTTTAAGGACCCCACAGTCCATTGTTAGTTTTAAGACATCTCGGTCGAGGTTAAGGACGTCGTAGTCCATGGGTTTAAGGACCCCACAGTCCGTTGTTAGTTTTAAGACATCTCGGTCGAGGTTAAGGAAGTCGTAGTCCATGGGTTTAAGGACCCCACAGTCCGTTGTTAGTTTTAAGACATCTCGGTCGAGGTTAAGGGCGTCGTAGTCCATGGGTTTAAGGACCCCACAGTCCGCATCAATGTGTGGTCATCGGGACCCGTCACCTCTTTGAAGACGTTGAGGGATTACAACGCCAAGTATCAAAGGAGTGAAGAGATGTACCCTGGAACCGGAGTGGATTAAATAGTCTTTGGCCCAATTTGGGATCAAGACCAATTAGTTATGTTATGAGCCCATTAGCCCAGTTAATTACGAATTGAGGACTTATGGCCAGCTTGGGCTAAGTCCAATCATGTCTGGAATATTGGCTTCCTGTTGGTCCATTGAAGGAGAGAGTTTGCCTCTGGCCATTTAGCCAATTGGGCCAATGCCTAGTGTTAAACATTACAAACCAATCAGTGTTGAACACTGGGAATGAGATTGACAAGTTAGTGTTTAACACTAACAGATAGTTGGTGTTAAACACCAGCAACAAGGCTCTCAAATTAGTGTTAAACACTAAAACAGATCAGTGTTAAACACTGGCAACAGAGATCTCACATTAGTGTTAAACACTAAAGTGATCAGTGTTGAACACTGCAAATAAAGTTCTTTGATTAGTGTTGAACACTAAGGCCCAACAGTGTTTTAACACTGGATTCGGGGGTTCTAATTTAGCGTTAGACGCTAAGGCGGGAGGGGTCACGTGGTAGCACGTGAGGGCGCCCTCCCTTTGTTTGTTCTGCTGAAAAGATCGCATCACGTGTCATCACGTGACGGGTGTTTGAATGGAGTATGTTAAAGCTTCTGCCAAGGGTCACGTGGGTCACGTGAGGCACTGCCTCAAAGGGCTTTCTGTAGATCTTTTGGGGGGGTCACGTGGTGACACGTGACCCTTCTAATCTGTAGTTGTTTAGAAGATCTGTTAATCCCTTTCAGGAATTAAATTCCTCGTAGGGTTGAACCCTGACAATAATTTCAGAGGAATTAAATTCCTAGTACCCTTTGAAGAGTTGAACTCGGAATTTTCTGTAGAAATTAAATTCTTCATGTATGTGAAGAACTGAATAGGGTTAAACCCTAATAAAAGCTTTAAGGAATTAAACTCCCACTCTCTGTTAGAGAATTATTCTGGGGAGTAAGATTAAGGGAATTACATTCTTGTTGTTTTCACAGAACTAAATTCTTAATTAGGGTTAAACCTTGATTCTTTTCATTCTGAAGGAATTAAATTCCCATAACACAGGGTCAAACCCTAATTTTATTTTAAAGGAATAAAATTCCTATAGTTCTGTGAGAATTAAATTCTCGTGCTTGCATTCTCTCTCTGTTCTTTGGATCTGCATGGCAGGATCTCAACCTATTGAGAATTAAATTCTCAACTCAAAGGGAGATGTGCACTTTACAGATCCTCCATCAAAGAGAGAACCATGTTCTTCTGTTTTATATCAGAGTTAAACTCTGTGGAGAATTAATTTCTCTTTTCTTTCAAAAAGCCTTCCCTTTCTTACCTAGGGTTTTCTTTTGCAGAAGATCCAAATTCTTCAAAGTATCAAGGCTCTCTCCCTTTTCTTCCCTCTGCCTATGTATATATCTTTGTGTCTCTTGGCTCCTATTTATAGGAGAAGCAGCCGAGTCAATTAGTTTTTGATGAATCTTTCATTGAGAGATTTGATTTGCATCCATCATTCGTTTTGGACGGTTGGATTATTAGGTGAATTTTACTCACCATTAGATTTCAAATCCAGAGATTCTCCTTTGTTATTTCTGTTAGATTTGAAGGGGAAATCTTTCCAAATTCGAGATTTTTCCCATAGATAGATGATATTTAATCACCTCTGAATCTTTAATTTAATCGGTTGCTTTTGGAAAGATTTGAGAGGTCTTTCTCAGAATTTAATTCTGTTAACAAGTGGGCTTTGAAGTCGGTCACGTGTGGCCACGTGACCCTTGGTCACGTGTGGGCACGTGACCCCCTTTGAACGAGCCTTCTTCTTTCTTTTTACGCTCTGTCTTCTGGTTGCTGCTTAACTATCACGTGCCACCACGTGACAACTGATCACGTGTGAGCACGTGACCCTGGCATGGAGCCTTCTTCTTGATTTAACCGGAGAATGAGTCTGATGTTTTGAGTGTCACGTGCCAACACGTGACCCTGGTCACGTGGGAGCACGTGACCCCTTCTGAAGCCTTTTTCTTGATTTGCTCAGGGAGCTGTTGGGTTTTGAAGCCGCTTTTGATTGTCACGTGCCAACACGTGACCCAGGTCATGTAGGAGCACGTGACCCTTTCTGAAGCCCTTATCTTTGATGTAATCGGGAAGCTGAATTTGCCTTGCTGATGCTTTTAGGTGTCACGTGCCAACACGTGACTGCTGGTCACGTGTAAGCACGTGATCCTTTTCTGAAGCCTTTTCCGTAGGCCTTCCTGATTTTAAATCAGGAAAAAAATGCCCCCACAGCGTTGTTCTCACGTGTTTGCACGTGAGTACAACGCTGTCACTTTTGTGACCGCTGGATCTGCTTTGGGGAGTAGGGTAGACGAAACGTCCTTTCAGAAGCGCCTTCACTTTTTCATGTCCTTCCTTTCAAACCTTTCTTTTAAGAATTTGATTCTCGTTCTCAGAGCTTAGTTCTCTGTTGTGTCTGTGCAGTGCCGCCTCATTTGCCAATCAAAGGCTAGTGCTCATGTGTTGCGTATGCAGGGATCTGTTTGATGGGGACGTTTCATTTCCCTAACCTAATTCCAATGCGTCGTTGGATTTCATTTCCAATGCTCTTCCCTTCTTTCCGGGCTTTGAGAATAGTCCCGCCATGCACAACATTTTTTGTGCATAGCATTAAATGCTCCCCTATATAACCTGAACCCTATGCCTTACTTCTTTTCTTCACAGAGAAACCCATTATACCTTAAGGTGGTCATCTTTGAGAACCCGATCAATCGCCATGGCTTGCAATCGTCCCCATGCTCGTCGGCAACCATGGGAGGTGTCCCTTGAGGAGATAATTCCTCGCTTCGCTGCGCGGCTGGCGGATCCCCTTCTCACCGACGCTCAATGTGACACGGTGATGTACGAGCTATTGACCCGTCGGGACTCTCCTCTTCCCATGGGCTCCATTTGGCTCCGAATGATCCTCATGTCTGTGCATGCCGATATACCCCCTCATCCGGCGGAGATGACTTCGGCGATCCTTGACGCGGCGGAGGACAAGCTTGAGTGCTTTCATGAGGCTTGTCTGATCACTCAAGCTCTGAAGGATCACTCAGTTCATTTACTGAGTCAGATAAGAGCTCGTCGGGCCGTCATGTCTGCTTTCGCTGATGAGCACGGCTCCAACCGGTGGGGAGCGACTCCTCGCGAAAACCGCCGTTTTGACGTGCTGGAGAAGGCGGAGAGGGAGTTGGAGAATTTTTTGTTTTGCTTTGTTAACCCTTGTATTTCTGATCCCTTGTTTGGTGATCTTTTCCCACCAATGTAGTATATTTGAATCAATGTACTCCTTTAATCATTGGTGGTTTGCCTGCTTTCTGTTGAATTTTCATGCTTGTCAGATAATCGTACGTGTGTCTTGCTTGCGTAAATGAGCCGTCTATTTTTTTTAATTACAAGCACCATCGTTACGTTGCATGCACATCAGTGCCTTGGGCAACATTTCCTTTTAAACATTCGTACAGTTGCAAATGCGCGCCTGATAGGATACAGATCAGAAACTTGCCTCGTTATCTCCCGTATCAGGTGGTTTGTGCTGGCTTTAGATCGAGTATTGTTGTCGAAGGGAGGTTTATAAATGAAGACATATTCTTCCCTTCAATGGTGTGTCCCCTTTCTATTGAATGTGTTCTGCGTACAATTTATCTTGATCTCTTTGCAGGACAGTGATGGCTTAGGATTCAGGGTTAAGATCTGCTTTCTAAGACTTTTGCATTTTATGAGCCATGAGGATCTCAAAAAGAGTTTTTCTCCCTACAGGTCGAGAGGATCCCATAGGTGTAAGTCCTTCTTAAGAATCGTGAAGATTCTTAAGCGGGTTCTCCCTTGAGAGTTGTAGGGATCTCATAAGAGAGTTTTCTTCCTTACAGGTCGTGAGGACCTGCAAGTGTCGGATGTGGTCATCCTTATCCGTGTTTCACGGAGTCAGGGGTTTCTCCAGGTATTGTAGTTTAAAGACGTCACGGTCAAGGTTAAGGACCTCATAGTCCGTGGATTGAAGGACTCCACAGTCCGCTGTTAGTTTTAAGACATCACGGTCAAGGTTAAGGACCTCATAGTCCGTAGATTTAGGGACTCCACAGTCCGATGTTAGTTTTAAGACATCACGGTCAAGGTTAAGGACCTCATAGTCCGTGGATTTAGGGACTCCACAGTCCGATATTTGGTTGCAGGGACCCGTCACCTCTTTGAAGACGTTGAGGAATTACAACGCCAGGTATCAAAGGAGTGAAGAGATGTACCCTTAAACCAAGGCAGAATCCGTAGGGAATCGGGGGGGTTGATCGTTAGTTTTAAGACATCACGGTCGAGGTTAAGGACATCATAGTCCGTGGATTTTAAGGACTCCACAGTCCGGTGTTTGCTCTGGATGCTTCACACGGGTTCACTGCCGCGCTCGGCGAAAACCAGGCTCCGCTCTGGGCGTTTTCCGCGGGGTCAAAGGGTGACGTTATCCGCGTTCCACGTAACCAGGAATTTTTGCACTAGATGCTTCATACGGGTTCACTGCCGTGCTCGGCGAGGACTAGGCTCCGCTCTGGACGTTTTCCACGGGGTCAAAGAGTGACGTTATCCGCGTTCCACGTAACCAGGAATTTTTGCACTAGATGCTTCACACGGGTTCACTGCCGTGCTCGGCGAGGACTAGGCTCCGCTCTGGACGTTTTCCACGGGGTCAAAGAGTGACGTTATCCGCGTTCCACGTAACCAGGAATTCTGCACTAGATGCTTCACACGGGTTCACTGCCGTGCTCGGCGAGGACTAGGCTCCGCTCTGGACGTTTTCCACGGGGTCAAAGAGTGACGTTATCCGCGTTCCACATAACCAGGAATTTTTGCACTAGATGCGTCACACGGGTTCACTGCTGTGCTCGGCGAGGACTAGGCTCCGCTCTGGACGTTTTCCACGGGGTCAAAGAGTGACGTTATCCGCGTTCCACGTAACCAGGAATTTTTGCACTAGATGCTTCACACGGGTTCACTGCCGTGCTCGGCGAGGACTAGGCTCCGCTCTGGACGTTTTCCACGGGGTCAAAGAGTGACGTTATCTGCGTTCCACGTAACCAGGAATTTTGCACTAGATGCTTCACACGGGTTCACTGCCGTGCTCGGCGAGGACTAGGCTCCGCTCTGGACGTTTTCCACTGGGTCAGAGAGTGACGTTATCCGCGTTCCACGTAACCAGGAATCTTGCACTAGATGCTTCACACGGGTTCACTGCCGTGCTCGGCGAGGACTAGGCTCCGCTCTGGACGTTTTCCACGGGGTCAGAGAGTGACGTTATCCGCGTTCCACGTAACCAGGAATTTGCTGATTGTATCCGCATTTCACGGGATGGAGTTTTGACTGTTGGCGATATGTATACCACCGAGCCATGGAACTGGGAGTTTCCGCTGTTCCGCTTAGCTTGAAGTTGTGTCCGTTGTTACAAGACGAGTGTTGGGATGATCTCTAGGTCGCTTGTGGCCCGTCGAGATTTAGCTTCTTTCTTTGGTGAAACCTGGGGGAGGGAGGTATGTTCCCTTTTTGTTTATGCCATTGGATTGTATACAGGGTGTGATGGAACATCACCTGTAAGGCATACATTTTATTTTTATTTTATTTCTTTTTCCGCGATGCTCTATCGTTTCAGCTTTTATATCGCGAAGGTCGCGATTGCCCCATCATTTCGGCTATTTTTCGCGGTGCCCAATCATTTCGTCTATTTATTTATTTTCTACTCGCTGCTTTTTATTGCGAGTTGCCCCATCGTTTCGGCTATTTTTCATGCATATATTTTTACTTGCTGCTTTTTATTGCAAGTTGCCCCATCATTTCGGCTATTTCGTAGGCATGTGTAGCTTGCTAGCTTTTTCGCCGCAAGCTTGGATTTTAGACACCGATTTCGGCATCAGCACCGCTACAACTGGAATGTTGCCAGGAGCGAATCATCATTTGCCTCTGTCGACGTTGAACAAAAGGGGGCTTAGTAAACAGGGTTAAGGGTCCTGTTGACCAAGGCTTTTGACTTCATGAACCGTAGGGGTCTCACAAAAGTATTTCTCCCTACAAGTCGTGAGGATCTTGTAGGTGTATTTTCTCCCTAGGAATCGTGAGGGTCCCTAAGTGTATGTTCCTCTGTAATTCGTAAGGATCTTACAAGAGGGTTTTCTCCTTATAAGTCGAGAGGAATTATAAGGGTTGTTCACCATATGGACATATCACTAGTCACGGGTGGGACTTTGCTGGGGAAATGTTTATTCGCGCCCGTGGATTGTATACAAGGGTCAGTATTGAGCCCCTTGTAGGGCAATACCGAAGGTTGTGGGGGATTTGCTTAAGAACAGGTTTAGGTTTTCTGTAACTTAAGACTTTCAAATCTCATGAGCCGTGAGGGTCCCATAAGAGAATTCTCCTTACGAGTCGTGAGGATCTCGCAAGTGTATTTTCTCCTTAGGAATCATGGGGATCCCTAAGTGTGTTGCTCCTTTGTGAGTCGTAAGGATCTCACGCGGGTGGTTTCTCCTTACAAGGTCGATAGGGCCCTATAAGTGTCTTTTAACGAGGTTGCGCCCTTTCGGGTTTTCACAAACACTCGCCGGTAGTCCTGCTGTTTTTACTCACGGAGCCCTTTCGGATTTTCATCCGCGCCCATTTTGCTTATGGACATACCGTTTTTTTTTTATCATCTCTTTTTTTTTATATTTTTCTTTTTCTCCTCTTCTTTTTTTTATTCATCTCGTCAGCCTAAGGATGCTGCGGTAGTAGTTTAGGGACGTTTCGGTCCGTCGTTAGTTTAAAGACGTTTCGGTCCGTCGAAAAGAGGGCCAGCTACTACTCTTTGAGCTTTAGGAAGATAGCGAGCGGACATAGTCGTCGTCATCTATCATTGACCTAGGCTGTGGCTCATTAAGCGTAGTATTTTTTTAGGAAGCGGCCATTTATTGGCCTGAAAGGCCTTTCACCATGCATGTCCATGAGTAGATAGGCTCCACCCTGGTAGACCTTATCTATGATGTACGGGCCTTCATAGTTCGGCTCGAATTTTCCCCGCTTGGCACGATTGGGGATCATAGGTCTTTTGACCACTAGTACGAGTTCGCCTTGGCGGAATGTCCTCGGCCTGGTCAATCTTTCATACGAGCGCGTCATCTTTGCTTTGTAGGCCTCTAGATTTTGTTGCGCTATGAGCCGGGTTTCATCGAGGGCATCAAGCTCCTCAAGCCGAAGGTGAGCATTTTCTTCGTCCGTTAGCTCGTAGTGGACTGCCACTCATAGAGAGGGTATCTCTATCTCGAGGGGGAGCACTGCTTCCGTCCCGAATACCAACGCGTACGGCGTTGTGTTCGTGGCCGTCTTGAACGTAGTTCGATAGGCCCATAGGGCCTCTTGCAGCCTCTCGTGCCAGTCTCTCTTATTCCGGGAAACGGTCTTTTTCATGATTTTTGTCAAGGTCTTATTGAAGGCCTCGGCTAGACCATTAGCTCGCGGATTATAAACTGAAGAATATCTCCAGTCTATATTATGCTGCTGCGCAAAGCGGCTAATCTTATGGCTTCTGTAGGCTGGCCCGTTATCGGAGATAATCCGCCGTGGAGTTCCAAACCGATTGATGACGTGCGTCTTGAAGAAGTGGAGGATATTCTCCGCCTTCACTTCCCTCAGCGGTACTGCTTCTGCCCATTTGGAAAAGTAATCAGTTGTCGCCAGGATGAAACGATGTCCCCGGGACGATGCTGGCTCGATGGGGCCGACTATGTCAGTCCCCCACATTTCGAATGGCCAGCTAGCCACCGTTGGGTGTAGTGGATTCGGATGTTGGTGGATAAAGTCTCCATGAATCTGGCACGAGTGGCACTGCTTCGCATACTCGAGGCAGCCTTGGACCATCGTAGGCCAATAGTAACCCATCCGTTTAATTTTTAACTTCATCTTCGGGCCTGCTTGATGAGAACCACAGATTCCGTCATGAACCTCTTGAACGACTCTTTCTGCTTCGTCCGGTCCTAAACATCTTAGCCATAGAGAATCAAACGATCTCTTGTATAGAGTGTCGTTGACGAAAGCGAAAGACAGAGCTCGTTTCATGAGCTGATGTCTTGAGGATGCTTCTTCGGGCATTCGGTGGGACTTAAAGTAGTCTATGAAGACTTCCCTCCAGTCCTCAGCCTTCTCACGGTCCTTTATTTGTAGGGTCGTCTGCTCAGTCACCCCCTTTCCTTTGTATAATTCCGGAGATATTTCTGCTGGGACGAGCACTCGACGGCTTTGTACCACGATTCTAACGTCATCAAGGTTCTCGTCAGCCAGTTCTTTAGCAAGTTTGGCCAGCGCGTCTGCTTTGCTGTTTTCCGTGCGCGGTATGTTCTCCAGAGTATAGGAGGGAATTTGGGTCAATAGTTGTTGCACCTTTTCGCCGTACTTCACCAACTCCGGTTTGCACGTTTGGTAGTCACCATTTACTTGACTAACGACCAGTTGAGAATCCCCGTATATAAGGAGGACTTCAATTCCCATGTCGATGGCGATCTCGAGGCCTGCTATCAGAGCTTCGTATTCAGCTTCATTGTTTGTCCTCGGTTCTGTTAATGAGAAGGCGAAGCGCATTATCCCTCCTTGTGGAGTTACAAAGATGAGGCCTATCCCCGATTTGATCATTGGGATACCTTGTTTCCGTTTCTTTACGGAGGACGCTCCATCGAAATAGAGTTCCCATCGGGTACTACCGCCGCCAATCGCATCAAATGCGTGCTCGTCCGGCAAATCGCAGTTCAGAGGAGAACCGGCGGGTATTGGATGCTCAGCGAGGAAGTCGGCAATGGCCTGGCCTTTCACTGCCTTAAGAGGTCGATACGTGATTGAGAACTCCATCAGGAGTAGAGCCCATTTAGCGAGTCGACCCGTCAATATAGCCTTTGACATCAGATATTTAAGAGGGTCCACCTTCGAGATGAGACAGAC
Source organism: Agapanthus africanus (assembly GCA_030015575.1). Lineage (NCBI taxonomy): Eukaryota > Viridiplantae > Streptophyta > Magnoliopsida > Asparagales > Amaryllidaceae > Agapanthus > Agapanthus africanus. The sequence goes on from JASDDO010000016.1 coordinate 391,038,829, forward strand.
TTCATGTGCCAACGCATAGTGCCTGAGCTTTGTTATCGCGAAGATTAACGCCAAGCAATGTTTTTCAATGGGAGAGTAATTGCTTTCTGCCCCCAGTAGAACCCGACTTAAGTAGTAGAGTGCTCTCTCTTTCCCTTGGTCGTTCTCTTGTGCCCATAATGCGCCTAAGGAACCTTCAAGGGCGGTTGTATAAAGAATGAGGGGTTTTCCCTTGACCGGCGCAGCCAGCATCGGAGGGTTCTGCAGGTACTGCTTGATCTCGTCTAGTGCACCTTGGCATTTGTGATCCCAAACGAATGGAGTTCCCTTTTTCATCAGGTGGCTGTAGGGACGGCATTTGCCTGAAAGATTAGCGATAAACCGCCGGATGTATGCGAGTTTCCCTTGGAGAGACCGCAACTGTTTGAGGGTTCTTGGCGGAGGCATTTCCATGATCGCTTTAATCTTTGACGGATCTATTTCAATACCTCGATGTCGAATGATGAATCCCAGGAATTTTCCCGAGGAGACTCCAAACGCGCATTTGAGGGGATTCATTTTCAAACTATATTGCCGAAGGCGTTGAAATACAGTCTCCAGATGCTTTAAATGTTCTCCGTATGACAGGCTCTTTAGTACGAGGTCATCGATATAGCACTCGACGATGTCGTGTATGAGGTCGTCGAAGATCTTTGTCATGGCCCTTTGATAGGTGGCGCCAGCGTTCTTTAGACCAAAGGGCATAACCCTGTAGCAGAATATACCCAAAGGGGTCCGGAAAGCGGTGTGCTTCTGGTCTTCGGGATGCATCTTTATCTGGTTGTATCCTGACGAACTGTCCATAAAGGAGAAAACCTCGTGAGTGGACGTGTTATCGATCATTAGCTCGGTTACTGGTACTGGGAAATCGTCTTTTGGACAGGCTTTATTGAGATCCCTGAAATCTACGCATATGCGTACCGTCCCATTCTTCTTCATTACCGGGACGATATTGGCGATCCAGTCGGGATATTGGACCTCTTGGATAAATCCAGAATCGATCAGCTTCTTGACTTCGGCGTTGATGCTCATTTCAAGCTCGAGTCGCATCCTTCTTGGCGCTTGCTTGACTGGCTTGATATCCGGGGATATTGCTAATTTATGCACAGCAATCTCCGGATCTAGTCCTGGCATCTCGGAGTAGTTCCATGCGAAGCAGTTTTTATACCGTAGAAGCACGTTCTTTAATGCAGCCACCCTTTCTTCGGATAGCAGCTCGCTGACAAATGTCGGTCGCGGGTCCTCTGCCGATCCCAACTCAATCTTCTTTAGGTTATCTGCAGTAGTATGTATACCATCTTCCAGTTCTTTCGGAGCTGGCGGAAATTCTGAGATCACCTCATCATCGCTGTTCTCAAAGCACCGGGGAAGGTCATCCAAGTTCTCGGGCTCTTCTTTTAATATCGTAATCATATAACAGGTGCGAATCCGCTCCCAGGACTGAGGTGGATCCGGTTCTGCTCTTGTGGCTTTGGGCTCGTGCTTTTGTGGCGGCGTTACCCTCCATCCGTTGGATAAAGCGAATCTGCCCTGTTGGTACTGGTCCTCGACCCAGTTCTTGAAGGTGAAGCAGTCTTCCGTAGGATGTCCTATGGCTCGGTGATAAGAGCAATAGCTTAGATAAGCAGCCTTGTTAGCTTGCTCAGGGTGTCTAGATCCTGGAAGCACGATCATTTGATGTTTTAGAGCGAGCTTGAGTAACCTCTCTGTCTTGTCTCGGGGGAAGGAGTACGCTCGACTCATCTTCTTCATGAGGGACAAATCCGAGCCGTGCAATACCCGATCACGCAACCCCCTAATCCTGCGTTGTTGTTGTCGGCTCCTCTTTCCGCTTCTTGATTTATTTCTGTCTCCGCATCGGGCCTTTCGTACAACGGGTTGACAAAGGCGAACATCTTTGTCTTTTGCAGCCTGTTGAAATAGGCGTTGCGTCCTGGCCTTCTCGTAGATGGCCATTTCGCGGTCGTGGTCTTCCCGAGCTTTCTGACCCACTTTTCTGATCGGCTTGTCCATTCGTTCTTCAAACGACGGACTCGGCGCTTCAATCGCAGGGTCTAGTTTTGATGAGGGGTTGGCATCTCCTGACAGGGCGTCCTCTTCTTCATCAAAGGTATATATAGCGTAGCTGCTGCGGGCCCGTCCCCGTTTTCCGGTTCTCGCGTATCCAAGCCCAAGTGTTTCCATTTTCCCGTTGGGCAATTTGTGTTGAGTCCCAGGGACATCCCAAATCTTGTTGTAGAACCGGGCCTGCCGAACAGTCTGTTTTAAGGGTACCCCTTGGCGTTTCAATAGCTTCTTTAATCCCTTTGTATAGTATCTAGGCAGACGGATGGGTTGGAGCCTGTCGAGTGTAGCATCCGCGCCATGCCAGATCTCTTTCTCTACTTTCGACTCTGAGGATCGGTAGAATAAGATCACCTTCTTACCCCTTTGCCTGGGAGGGACGTAAAATGTTCGCAGGTCCTGCATATTGTGAGCTTGAAGTGCGTCGAGATCTTTGTAGTGTTCTCGCGGTACCATGGTGATTTGCAAACTATGGTCATCGCCAGGGGGTGCTTGTACCGACAGCCGATTGGAGAACACGGCATTAACTTCATCTTCTGAATCACTTCCGAAGACCAACATGGGGGCGGACGTCCCTAGGTTGTTGCGTTGAGATGGCCCTGCATAAACTATCTCTTCCTCTTCTTCGGTATCGCTCCCGAAAATAGGGATGGTGGCGGCGGTTTTGTTCTCCGGGTTGCGACACCTTTCTGTATCCTCGAAATCTGGCGAAAAGTACTTCGCATCTTCGTATTTGCGGACTTCGTTCACGGAAAATGGGTTCAACTCACCTGTTACAGTATACTCGAAACCATCCTTAAAGTACTTCATACACTGATGTTGCGTAGAAGGGATGATGTTGTACTCGTGTAGCTAAGGACGACCGAGCAAGGCGTTGTAGCAGGTCTTGGCTTCAATGACATGGAATTTGATGTCTGTGACGAGAAGTCCAAAGCGTAATGTTAGTATCACAGATCCGAGAGTCCGTGACGATAGTGAATCGAAACCGGAGATAGTAATCTTGTCACGAGCGAGGTGTTGCACACTCATGCAGATTTCCTTTAACACCCGAACATTGAGGAGATTGACGGAGGATCCATTATCCACCAGGATTTTGCCTATCTTGATATCATGGCAGTATCCATAGACATATAAGGGACGGTTGTGGTCGTACGTCCCGAGAAGGAGGTCTTCGTCACCGAAAGTGATGTCGGCCGTATGCACCTCCTCCAGTTCATCCTTCATCCTTTCAGTGGCGAGGAAGGCTTGGAATTGCTCAGGTTCTTGTAACGCCTTAATTAGTGAGTCTCGCGCTTCTTTTGATAATAGGAGGGCATCGAGGATGCTAAGCTGAGAAGGTAGCTTCCTTAGGTGCGCGAGGATGTTGTAGTCCACCTTACCTTTCCTGGGAGGGTCTTTGGCAGCCAGCTCTCTCACGACCTGGTCATCTAAAGTGATATCTTCAGTGACCTTTTCCTTTCCCTTGTCTTTTCTACTCACGGGCCCGAGATTCTTTTCCGGGAGCGTACGATTGCGCAGCTGAATGTTTTCGCAGGCCTCTGGTTCTCCCTCTTTACCCAAGACGGATTCTTTAAAGAGAGGGCCCAGAGCCATTTCTTCATCAGAGTCGCTCCCAAAGGTGAGAACTTGTGACCCCCCGGCGTGAGCCATATAACAGTTGCCAGTAGTTCTGTTGTGCCCATCGACAGTACTTCTTCGCTCCCGACGGCTCTTGCGTTTCATGCGCTTGAAATGTTGCCGACGAGCAACATACCCTTGCCACCATGTCTTAAAGGCGTCGCACTCCTCCGTGGGGTGTGAAATTTTTCGATGATATGTGCAATAATCAGGGTGCCTCTCCACCCCATCGTGTGTGTTTCCTTCCGAGGGCGGTTGCTTCATCCCCATTGACATGGCTTTGGCAAACCTTTTCCTCGTCTTGAATATCTTCTTGTCTACTTCGGATGCCTTTCGCTCTGGCAGGGGTAGTTCAACTCTTTCGTTCAGTCGCCTGCATTTGGCTCCTTCCGATGTGGCCATCTCACGCTCCTGATCCGCTTTACTCTTTAGACTAATCTCGTCTAGAAAGGTGTTGATCATTTCATCTGTTGGCCATGCACGCTCTGGTTCAAGCTCTGTCCCCAGCTTCTTAGTGCCAGGAGTCTTTTCATCGTCGGTAAACGAGTGGGAGATAACGTTACAACTCGCCACATATCCCTCGGATTCATCCGACGAACTCTCTCTATCATTTCCCTCTTGAAAGATGTGGTTGAGGAACTCTTGCAGTGTGACAGGAGTTCGTGCCTTTTGATTATACTCTTCCAGCGCGTCGATTTGCTTCTGCAAGTTCGTGTGCTCGTCTCCAAGCTTCACGGGCTTCTTGGATTTCTTCTTCTTTTTCTTCGAAGATTTTGACGGTTGGGCGTGAGTATTTGGGCCCTCATCGCGAGTCTTCGTAGTTGGGCGGGGCTTCAACATCCCTTTAATAATTTGAGGTTCAAGAGGGTCCTTCCATTCGATCGCGGGGCACGCATGAAGGTCTCTCAGCATTCTTTCGGTTTTAGTCGATAGCACGACCTCCCATGGAGCTTCTTCGATAAAGGAACAGGTTGCCCCCGGTGTATCTGCTTTCTTAGGAGTATGCGGCTGTGGTGGGTTCACCTTCCACTTTTCTGACAGTATAAACTTCCCCTGGAGGTATTGATCTTCAACCCATCCTTTGAAGACGAAGCAGTCTTCAATCGGATGACTTACCGTCTGATGGTAAGGGCAATAGTTAAGGTTATTCGCCTCAGTGGGTTGTGGCGGTCGCCTTGGATTTGGTAGGTTTATAAGCCTGTTACGTACTGCCAACTCGAATAGCCGTTTCGTCTTGTCTCGTAGGAACGAGTAGGGACGCTTCATCTTCTCGTTATAATACCGGCGTCTTTCTTCCAATTGATCTCCCGGCTTCGGGGCGTTGGTTGCTGCTGGGCATTCGCGACGAAGGTTGCCCTTCCTTTACCCTTGTCATTCCGAGGTTCCGACTTCGGGGGAGGTGGTCTATGACCCATCTGGTCCATCTGGGCCAACTTGTCGATTAAGGCCTGGAATGTGGTTGGCTTAAAGAACATCATAAACTGGGAGATAGTTGCGTGAGGGTCTAGGGTTCCCACGAACATGCCCACTGCGGGTGCCTCCTCAATGCGTTGTTCGCATCTCGACCACAAATTCCGCCAGCGTATAGCATACTGGACCCAGGTTTCGCCAGGTTTTACCCTGGCGTTAATCAATGCTGTTATTGGAGTGCGTTCGCTGGCGCTCGCGAATCGCTGAGTGAATAGAAACTCCATTTTAGCGAACGTCTTGATAGAATCGTTCGGGAGTTCCGAATACCATTCGAACGCTGTTTCTGATAAGCTGCCCACGAATTGGCGAAGCAACAGTTTATCATCACCGCCGGTGTTACCGCAAAGGGCCCTGAACTGGGCGACATGTTGGTGGGGGTTGCCGGTCCCCTTATACACGTGGAATTTTGGTATTGTATAGCCCGGCGGGTATTTGATTTGGTCGTACCTGCTTGGATACGGCCGGCCCGTTTTTACGACTTGACCAGCTGCCTCAGTCGCATGATGAACCCGGATTTGCTGGGCTATATAGTCGACCAAATCAGCCTTAGAGATTGTCTCCTCCTTGGCCGTTGAGAGGGTTGGTGGTGGATTTGACGTTTCTCCTCGGTCGTCTTCAGGAACAATTGGGGGATCCTCGGCGGGTAAGTCCTGTTGGATCATCATTCCTATCATATCTTGGAAGAGAAGGCCCATACGCTGTATGTTGGCTGCTTGTTCAGCAGCCTCTTTGTCCTTTTTCTCCAGTATCCGGCGAAAGAATTCAGCGTCGGTTTCTTCCTCTTGTCGTGCGTCTGAGGACGTTTCTGGGCTTTCTTTTGGCCCGGTAAGTGCGGCCATAGCATTCATCATTTCTTGGAGCTTTTGCTGTTGCTCCTGAGCTTTGGTCACCGACCGTGTGAGCGGTCTATGACCTGTAGACGCACGGTTGTCTTCTTTTCCTGACACCATGTACACGGTGTGGATCATCATGCCCCCAGACTTAGGGCGTCTGGGCTCAGTGCTTTTAGCTGTCGTTGCAGGCTGGGGGACCTTCTCTGGCTTCCTCCTTTTATGAGCCATGGAGGTTGAAGGGGCCATTGAGGTGGGTGCCCAGACATCCTTTCGGGGTTTAGCCTGGTGACCAGCTTCCGGTTGGATTTTCAGCTTCTTGTGCTGGCGGGAGAAGCTTGGATCGATGACGAGTCTCGGGCCTGCCGCCAAACCTTATAGATTCTGGAAGACAGCCGTTGAGGGGATCGGGGCTGTTCTGACTTTATTTCCGCAACCTTTTTTAGTGGAGGAGGAGACCTCTTTAGCACCGCAGTAGGAGAATTCCTTCGCACCTTGTTTAGCATCTCGAAGCTGTTCCCAGTTGGAATAGCAGCATTAACTTCTGTCATCGGGGCTGGTGGAGTTAACCCGGAGGGGGAGTTGCCCCCAGCCTTCCTTACTCGGCGCCAATGGCGACGTCGAGCGTGTCGAGCGGACGGCGTTGGTTCAGCGGTGAGAATGGCTTCGTCTTGCCCCCTGTGTAGGTGGGGGGTTGCTGTTGGTGTTATCCTGTCAAAGACCGACGTCCTTTGGGTAGTAGGGGCGGGAGCTGAAGCCGTCAATCTTGTAAAGATCGACTTTTTGGCCGGAGAAGCCGCCTTGGCGATTTCGGGAGCAGGACCGGTCACTTTCTTAGAAGCGGCCTTCTCTGGGATTGTAGGCCCCATGATGGGTCCACAGGATTTCTGGCCCAATCTCGAGAAGACCGAGGCGTTGACGCTGGGCGACTCGTTGAGATGAGCCGTGGCAGGGGTAAGACGATCAAAGACCGACTTCTTGAGAGCTTCCTTCGTCAGTGCCGGCGTCGCGAAGCTTGCTGGTGGGAGTATAGTCCCAAAGAACAATCCGGTAGTGGCCTGAGTCACCTGGTCCACCGGCATTGTGAATAACGAAGCGGCTTGGGGTCCGTAGGCTATACCTCCTGGCGAGGCAAAGCATTGGTCGCAATTGCAGTCTGAGCAGTTGGAGAATTTTGCAGAAGTAGAAGCCATCGATCCTTTGCTTTCTGCAATAAGCAAGACGCCAATTCTTAGTATCTTGAAACCCAAGGGCAACCATTAGTGAACCGCGATTGGTTCGCGAATTACGACACACGAAGTGTGGAGTGGAAAGAGGAAGAGGTCCCACCGGGCGTGCCAGAATCTGTTCCCCTCCGAAGGACGGCGCGACGTGGACGTCTCGCCTGAAATTCGAGGCAGATGCTAATTGGTGCTATCCGTCCACCTCTCCGAAGATGCCAAGTTGATTTATGGCACCATGTATCGAAGGTTTAAACGGATGCGGCCGATGTAGCAGACTTCGTCAGATTCCCCCTCAGGATGAGGGGTTTTTGATTGTGGGGACGCTCTTCCCTGCAGGCGCAAGCCCCTGCAGTTAATTACGCTACCGCATCGCGGTAACAACTTTCTCCTTCTCCAGACGGTCACTTCGTGTCGTGTGTATTTATTTTACGTTTTGTTGCCCGTGGATTGTTTACGGAGACCGAGTTATGTCGTCGCCCGTAGGGCGTGGACTAGTCCAAATCCGCGTTATCTTAGATTTGGGTTTGGGGGTTTGGTTTGAGGATACGTTAGCCATACTTGAGGCCAAGATCAACTCAAACGTTTGTTAAGGATACGTTAGTCTAACTTGAGACTAAGATCAACTTAACGGGATCATTTAGATCCGACAAGAGAGCATTTGGGCTCCATTGTTCCAGTTTGGGGACATAGTGGTCCATCGTATGTATGGCCGTCGGGACCCGTTACCTCTCTGACGGCGTTGAAGGATTACAACGACAGGTGTCAAAGGAGTTCCGAGATGTACCCTTGAACCAAAGTTGATTGGAGGGATTCATAGTCCAGTCTGTTTGAAGGTTTAAGGATACGTTAGCCATATTTGAGGCTAAGATCAACTTAAACGGGATCGTTTAGATCCATTTCCAGTTTAGGGACATGGTGGTCCCTCTCCAGTTTAGGGACATAGTGGTCGTTGCTAGTTTAAGGACAGTGCGGTCCATGGGTAGTTTAAGGACATTGCGGTCCATGGGTAGTTTCAAGACATCTCGGTCAAGGTTAAGGACGTCATAGTCCATGGGTTTAAGGACCCCACAGTCCATTGTTAGTTTTAAGACATCTCGGTCAAGGTTAAGGACGTCGTAGTCCATGGGTTTAAGGACCCCACAGTCCGTTGTTAGTTTTAAGACATCTTGGTCGAGGTTAAGGACGTCGTAGTCCATGGGTTTAAGGACCCCACAGTCCGTTGTTAGTTTTAAGACATCTCGGTCGAGGTTAAGGGCGTCGTAGTCCATGGGTTTAAGGACCCCACAGTCCGCATCAATGTGTGGTCATCGGGACCCGTCACCTCTTTGAAGACGTTGAGGGATTACAACGCCAAGTATCAAAGGAGTGAAGAGATGTACCCTGGAACCGGAGTGGATTAAATAGTCTTTGGCCCAATTTGGGATCAAGACCAATTAGTTATGTTATGAGCCCATTAGCCCAGTTAATTACGAATTGAGGACTTATGGCCAGCTTGGGCTAAGTCCAATCATGTCTGGAATATTGGCTTCCTGTTGGTCCATTGAAGGAGAGAGTTTGCCTCTGGCCATTTAGCCAATTGGGCCAATGCCTAGTGTTAAACATTACAAACCAATCAGTGTTGAACACTGGGAATGAGATTGACAAGTTAGTGTTTAACGCTAACAGATAGTTGGTGTTAAACACCAGCAACAAGGCTCTCAAATTAGTGTTAAACACTAAAACAGATCAGTGTTAAACACTGGCAACAGAGATCTCATATTAGTGTTAAACACTAAAGTGATCAGTGTTGAACACTGCAAATAAAGTTCTTTGATTAGTGTTGAACACTAAGGCCCAACAGTGTTTTAACACTGGATTCGGGGGTTCCAATTTAGCGTTAGACGCTAAGGCAGGAGGGGTCACGTGGTAGCACGTGAGGGCGCCCTCCCTTCGTTTGTTCTGCTGAAAAGATCGCATCACGTGTCATCACGTGACGGGTGTTTGAATGGAGTATGTTAAAGCTTCTGCCAAGGATCACGTGGGTCACGTGAGGCACTGCCTCAAAGGGCTTTCTGTAGATCTTTTGGGGGGGTCACGTGGTGACACGTGACCCTTCTAATCTGTAGTTGTTTAGAAGATCTGTTAATCCCTTTCAGGAATTAAATTCCTCGTAGGGTTGAACCCTGACAATAATTTCAGAGGAATTAAATTCCTAGTTCCTTTTGAAGAGTTGAACTCGGAATTTTCTGTAGAAATTAAATTCTTCATGTATGTGAAGAACTGAATAGGGTTAAACCCTAATAAAAGCTTTAAGGAATTAAACTCCCACTCTCTGTTAGAGAATTATTCTGGGGAGTAAGATTAAGGGAATTACATTCTTGTTGTTTTCACAGAACTAAATTCTTAATTAGGGTTAAACCTTGATTCTTTTCATTCTGAAGGAATTAAATTCCCATAACACAGGGTCAAACCCTAATTTTATTTTAAAGGAATAAACTTCCTATAGTTCTGTGAGAATTAAATTCTCGTGCTTGCATTCTCTCTCTGTGCTTTGGATCTGCATGGCAGGATCTCAACCCATTGAGAATTAAATTCTCAACTCAAAGGGAGATGTGCACTTTACAGATCCTCCATCAAAGAGAGAACCATGTTTTTCTGTTTTATATCAGAGTTAAACTCTGTTGAGAATTAATTTCTCTTTTCTTTCAAAAAGTCTTCCCTTTCTTACCTAGGGTTTTCTTTTGCAGAAGATCCAAATTCTTCAAAGTATCAAGGCTCTCTCCCTTTTCTTCCCTCTGCCTATGTATATATCTTTGTGTCTCTTGGCTCCTATTTATAGGAGAAACAGCCGAGTCAATTAGTTTTTGATGAATCTTTCATTGAGAGATTTGATTTGCATCCATCATTCGTTTTGGACCGTTGGATTATTAGGTGAATTTTACTCACCATTGGATTTCAAATCCAGAGATTCTCCTTTGTTATTTCTGTTAGATTTGAAGGGAAAATCTTTCCAAATTCGAGATTTTTCCCATAGATAGATGATATTTAATCACCTCTGAATCTTTAATTTAATCGGTTGCTTTTGGAAAGATTTGAGAGGTCTTTCTCAGAATTTAATTCTGTTAACAAGTGGTCTTTGAAGTCGGTCACGTGTGGCCACGTGACCCTTGGTCACGTGTGGGCACGTGACCCCCTTGGAACGAGCCTTCTTCCTTCTTTTTACGCTCTGTCTTCTGGTTGCTGCTTAACTATCACGTGCCACCATGTGACAACTGATCACGTGTGAGCACGTGACCCTGGCATGGAGCCTTCTTCTTGATTTAACCAGAGAATGAGTCTGATGTTTTGAGTGTCACGTGCCAACACGTGACCCTGGTCACGTGGGAGCACATGACCCCTTCTGAAGCCTTTTTCTTGATTTGCTCAGGGAGCTGTTGGGTTTTGAAGCCGCTTTTGATTGTCACGTGCCAACACGTGACCCAGGTCACGTGGGAGCACGTGACCCTTTCTGAAGCCCTTATCTTTGATGTAATCGGGAAGCTGAATTTGCCTTGCTGATACTTTTAGGTGTCACGTGCCAACACGTGACTGCTGGTCACGTGTAAGCACGTGATCCTTTTCTGAAGCCTTTTCCGTAGGCCTTCCTGATTTTAAATCAGGAAACATTAGGGGTCTGACGTTTTCCACCCCCTTAGACCATGCATGCGATACTCTCAAACGAACAGACCGGACTGCATGGAGATTGTCACGGACAGGCTCAGTAGAGGTCCGGATGAGTTCGCTCGTCGGCCTTCTTTTCGACAGATACCTAGGTAGCCGTTATGTATAGCTAGTGTCGCTGACGGACTTGTGGTTAAATATACTACCAACGTGCTGTCGAGTCTTTAGAGTCCCACACAGAGGGTTTTCCTGGTTCAGGCGAAACGATGTAGAGGCTGTATGGTTTTATGGCAGGGTTCCGATCATATACGTGTACTGGCTACACGGATGTTGTTCGGACGGATGATACTACTGGGCTTTGGTTTAAGCCGGGTCCTAGTATTATATTATTGGATTATTCTTATCTCATTGTATTCGTATTTTCGGAATACAAATACGGGTATGTATATACGGTGAGGGCATACTTGTAATTTCTCAAGACATGCTTCTAGAAGGTGACACCTCATTATTTAGATTTATCTATTTACGCAAATAAATTAATGAGGTGGAAATTGAAGATAATTGTGGCATGGATGAAAGTATGGCTAAGTTATTTATTTATTCATTTGACTTTACTATTCAAGCATGGTTGCTTATTTTCTATGGAAAATAATCCATACTTGATGATTGCAAAGACTTAGCCATTCTCTTTTCCTACACAACCTTAGCTCATTTTGCACTTGCTCGTTCTCTGCAATTTTTCTCTCCTCTTTCTTCCTCAAGCCATAACCCTCACATGAGTTGTGAATCCTAGGGTTCTTGAGATAAAATACTCCATTCATTTTTCTCTACATCTTCTAAGTTGTCTAGTCTAGCAAACTAGACATCTTAGTTGCCTCACATTTAAGGTTGAAGCTTGAACCATAGGCTTTCGTGTGGATCATCTTCGACAAAGAGGAGACCGACGATCGAGTTCCATTCAAACTTTCTAGGAGCCAAGAAGAGGAGAAGAAGATTCAAGCTTGAACCAAGGAGCTAAGAAGGAAGTAGAAGACCCAAAGGACTTGATCAAGGAGGTATAAACTCTCACAGAGTAGTTAGAAACTTTCTTGTAGTTAGTCGTAGCTAGTTATGGTTTAATTAAGATCCTGGGTTATCTTGGTCGATTTTTCGAAGCCACACTTTTGAAACAGAAAAAACCATTTTTTGTGTATTCCGCCTCCCCGCGGACTCGCGGGGTGCGCGATATCGACTTACACTGGTATCAAAGCCACTTAAACCTTAACTAGCTTGTTAGCAAGTAGTTAGAACTTCAATCGTCGTAAAATTTACCCGAAATCAAATTTTCATGATAAGCTTACTGTCGATTTTAAAATCTGTTCAAAAAATTATTTCGGTGGCCTTAAAAATGCATGCAGGCTTTTATAAGAACACAGAAAAATTTCGAGCTAGTAATGGCCCAAGACCACCGTGGAACCGCGACCGAACTCACTGTTTAGCCGCGGATCCGCAGCCAAGTCGAGGCTGATTCGCTCTAATTTTTTTCCTGTGGGTCTTAATATTGGAAATATGATTTCTTGCATATTTGGTTTCTACCCAGAATTGTTTGTGTATTAGTTTGTACATGAGGTAGGCACGGAAAATATTTTCGATCGAAATTCTATGTTACTTGGCTAATATGGGTTTTCTGTGTTTGTATATATGTGTTGCTAAATGTCTGCTAATTGCTATATGTCAATTAGTGGGGGTTGCACATATCTGTGATTTGGTGATAGTTTGTGTATATGGAGTATTGGATCGTCGTGAATGAATAGCCGGGGGATGTGAGAAGAGTGTTTTCTTTTCTTTCATTCATGTAAATTTGTAAATTGATGTAATATTATTTTTGCTGGGCACATCCGGGTTGAGGTTGTAGCCACCGTTGTATTATTTCTTTTACTGTTTCTTGCATCTAGGATAGACCCAAGGTGGGGTGCATAAACTACTTGGTTCTCGAAGTGTCGAGTGGCCTATTCATTTTATTGAGGGAGGTTGCTTCACTTCGGGAATTTGGCGGGTGGTTTGCCGCACCCTTATGGGTCTAGGGTGGGGTCTGGCTATTCATCACGGCCGTGGAATCCGTGTTTCGTTATAGGCTAAAAACGAAACACGGAAACCCTAGTATATCCAATATATTTATCTGTGATTTGGAATGCTTATTATTGCGTGAGACATATATATATATATATATATATATATATATATATTATATAATAAACGTTGCTTATGTTTTGCACCCATGCTAGTCCAGCCCCCGCTCTGCCATTATTTAAGTAACCTAACGGTGCATGACGGGGCCCCGTGGCGAATGCGGATGGCATTAGCGTACGTTCTATTTTCATTTCTTTTTCTGCAATGATAAGGTTAATTGATGGGACCACATTAATATTGATTAATGCAAAGAAATAAAGCTAAAATCTGATGTCGTTAGAACAATTAAAAAACCACTCGGTTTTCTTCAAAAAGCATTTTTAAAAGCGGAGCTTAAACCACTCCTTTTCAAAAGCTATCCGGTTCTTTTGACTATATCAAGTTGATTATGTTAACGGTTTTCGTCAAAAACCAGCTGTAGCCCTCCGTCATTTCAGATAGGTATCTACTAGTATTCATGTTATGTGTTTGACCTTTGCCAAGGCATAATGTTTGGTAGCTAGTGGGTGATTATCTGTAGCATAGATAGATGTATTAGTCTAAGACAGACGTACAATTGTTTTGGCCTTCGTCAAGGGCTTGTACGAATGGGTCTAAATTAATCTGGATAATGACGGGTTGAACTTGACTTGCGACTTATGATGTTTTGACCTTAGTCAAAATTATAAGCGCTCGGGGCAAAAATCACATCGGGAGTTTCAAATATATAGGAAACTTGCTAGTGTTGCATACCTTCTGGAGTGTGGTGTTTTTGGTAGGCTTCCTTCAAAATTATCACACAATGATAGTTGGGTCCTGATCCTACTGTGAGTATCTGCTACTCTTCGGAAGATTTTTTCACTTAACAATCAATGCTATAAACCAAGTAGGTGCCTAGAACGGCATTAGGGGGCTACGCCTCCAGGGAAAAGAGGTTATGTAATTAAGGAACTTCACGAAAGCGTTGGAAAACCTCCCTCGAAGTACCAACATTAGCCTGGCCAAATGGTTAAGCAAGTATTATAACGTGCGATTAATCCTGACTAATTATTCTTCTAGGGTTTGAAGAAGAATTCGAGAAAACAGTGGGAGCCACCCTGTTTAGATAAACTAATAACCAATCTAAACTTGCAAAAGCATATGCTGAGTGTTTCTTTTCTCTCTCCCCTAATTGCAGCGACAATGAAGGGACCTAAGCTAATACTAGATAAAAATAAACTCGCTGGGCCAAACTATAATAACTGGATGCGGAATGTCCATATGGCCCTTACATACGATAAGATCTCATACGTCCTCACGGCGAAAGATCTCCCTGTTCCCGGTCCAGAATCCTCGGTCACGGACATTAAGGTCCGTTAAACCTGGGATCTTGATTGCGCGAAAGGCAAGTGCCTCGTGCTGGCCTCCATGGACAATGAACATCAGCGGCGGCACAAGAAGATAGACCTTGTTTCCATCATCCTCCATACCAAAGAATTATATGGAGCGCAATCTCGTATCGCAAGATATGAGACCTCGAAAAAATTGTTTCAAGCGAGCTTGGTTATCGGATCATCTGTTGGGGACCACGTCCTAAAGATAATTTCTCTTATAGAAGAGCTCACGGACCTCGGAACTACGTTGGAGAACGAGTTGTACATCGACTTGAATCTACAGTCCCTTCCCTCCACTTATGCCTAGTTCATATTGAATTTCAATATGCAGAATATGGAAGTTTCACTTCTTGAGCTCCTCAACATGTTGAGGATGGCAGAGGGAACCTTGAATAAAACTAAGGAAACACCCGCTCTATTTATTGGGGAATCTTCTTCTGCTAAATCCAAGGCTAAGGCCAAGGGGAAGAAGAAGAAGGCCCCCACCAAACCGAGGAGACGTGTGTAGAAGGTGCAGCGAAAGAGAAAGGAAAAGATAAGGGGGCAGCCACAAAGGAAGGATGCTTCTATTGTCGGAAAAAGAGACATTGGAAGAAGGACTGCCGTGCCCTAAAGGCCAAGAATTAGGACACGAAGCAAGTTGTAGTTTCGGCTTCAGATTGTTCGTGATTGAAAACTGTTTCTCTATAAACTCTACTTCCTGGGTATTAGATGCCGGATCAGGATCTCAGATCTGTAATTCATTGCAGGCGCTGAGAAGCCGTAGAGTTTTGAGGAAATGTGATATGACCCTCAGGGTTGGCAACGGAACTAGTGTGGATGCTGTTGTAGTAGGGGAATATCACCTAGGATTGGCGAGTGAACATATTTTGATATTACGTAACTGCTTTTATGTACCCAGTATGGTGTGCAATATTATATCTGAATCTTTATTATCTAATGAAGGATATAATTTTGCACTTGTAAGCAATGTTATAAACATTCACCTAAATCATGAAATGGTTGGGTCGGATACACTTATTAACGGAATATACATTCTCAATCAATATGTCACGACCCGAAATATTAGCTCGTGACCGGCACTTAAATTACGCCACGTCTAAAGGCGTAACGTAATTCAAGTAAGCCGAAACATAGAAATCTAAACCTTTTTAAGAAAATAAAAGAGGTGCAGTTTTGAAAATAAGTTATGATGAAATCAAAAGTTTTCCTATATACATAAACAATGGAACATGAAAATGCAAGTGGATGTTACTAGTTGAAAACATGTTTCGACTTTTAAAAATTTGGACATCACCTCCTTTATATTTTTTGATCCAAAACCACAATTCATGATAATAATAAAGGGGTCCCCAAGCGGGAGCTAGCTCTTCACCAATCGGAGGATCCACAACCACGGAAAGCATAAATATAAGTATACGATGCCCAATGGCGAAGATCACCACAAAAGATAAAGAAATAAGCAAGACATCAAAAACCACAAGTAGTGGAATACCCCTCGCTCTAAGTCTCGCAACCACAAGTCTCACTAAGTCTCATTACTTAATACAAATACTAGTTTGATTGATGGAGTTGACTAGATACAATATGAATTATAAATGCAAGAGGGGTACGATCCAACATGTACCACCTACCAAAGCAAAACACCCGAATGCAGTTATGTGCCAGCGATGCCGCTACTGATCCATGCGGTCAACCTGCAAGAACTGGGGCACAACGGGGGTGAGTTTCCAACTCGTGAGTAGAAAACATCTACAAGTAGAAATCGAATAAACAACGATTCCTAGGTCAACTATATCATAAAGGTAATAGTATGATATCTAGGGTGACCGTAACGGCATATGTGCCAACAATATACTCAATGTCCATATGTATGTGGATATCATCCAACCATGTAATCAATGTCTGTATGCATGCGGATCTCATCCACATGTCAACCAATGACACAACAACATCATGCATTAAATATCATAAAAAGCATATGCATGAAGATATGAGAATATAAATCAACGTGTGTCCCTCGCGACACATCAAAATCATAGAACCTGAGTGTCCAGCATCGACACTCGAAATATCATGAAACCCATGTCCAGCATCGACACGTAATCCTCATATCTCTCGGGCTATGTCAATCCGGATTGGCCCACGGGCTCCGTCTGCGGGATCGGACGTCGGGCTTCGGCAGAACAGGTCGGCCCCCTATCCCTCTCTCGACTCCGGTCGGTATCCTCCGGATAACCTTCAGGTCCAACCAATCACCGGTAGGTAGTAGTCCCTCAGCCAGGCTCATCGTCATCCCCACGAAATCTCTCTCTCGCCCCGGGGTACCATACCAGGTCCACTATGAACCCGCAAACGGATCATCCGCCTACTCAAATCGGGTTTCACATATCACATGTTTCAGAACCGAGAAAACGCATGGTGGACGCACTGAAATATCATATCAAGAGAAACCGGGTTTTTAAAACAATACGTACTTTCTTTTAAAATAACCACGGTTCTCAAATCCAGAAATCTCATGAAAACAACATATCTCAATGCGTATAATCGTAAATCATGATGTATGCGACATATAAAAGAATGTAAGCATATCCGTATATCAAGCAGCATGGAACAGAAATATGCACATATCGAGGGAAAAACCGCCCTTTTAAATGAATCCAGTTTTAAAATATATCCCGCGGTTCCCAATTTCTCCAAAGTCAAATGCAATATCGTATAAAGGTGCATATGTAACTATAGCAAGTGAATTATGCGAGGAGTCATATCATGATGCAGCAATTCTGCTGTGTAGTGACATGGAAATTATTGACGATGAAGTGTGTGAGCCGGCCAATCTGTGTAAGTGTAACATACACATCATCGATAATGGTGCAGGTGTACTAGCACGGATACATGAAATGCAATGAGAGTGACATGAACGTAGCATAAAGTAAATCGTATGTGAATGCTGACAGGTATACGTATCTAACAAGACCGAGTCGTTGAATCTGTCAATCGGCATCCAGCTTCACAACATCACGTACGGTATAATCCATCGTACGGAATCCTCTGGTCAAGGGTATGGATCGATCGTCATAAAACTAATCACATACGGAAAATCATCGTACGACGGCATTAAACCATCGGGGATCCTATCATCCTATATGACAATGAGGGGTACGGACCTAATGTCTCGTACGACATATCACTTATGATTCACAACATTTATATATATATCTATATAACTATGTCCCAGGTCATATCGATAACAAACTCATATTAGGGGACCGGCAAAGGTATCAATCATCTCAATCGACTCGCATCCGTATTCCGACATACCAATCAAGCCATCATATCATCTCATATATCCTTTTCATCACCTTAATATCTCATATCAAGTCATCTTACATATACATTCTATCTTATACACCAAATGTCATGCTACTCTAAAATTCATACTATTCTAGTGTAACTACATATCTATAAGTCGTGATTCACATTCAGCTTTCATATCCTTATAGCTTTCATCTCATACCTCAATACATATATTCAATCATTCATATCATCTCTAACTATCTCTTTAACCATATCCCTAGTTTTCTAACCTAGGTTTCTACGACTGTATCCTATAGATCAGTTTTCATCAAATTTGCGGGGGTGCTATGCGCCATCCACCCGACTTCCCCCGTAGATATAGATCTACTCACCTTGATCCTTGCTTGCCGAAGTCGATGACGCCATACTCCGTCGTCTCGGGATCTACGCTAAAGTACCTACAATAATACACAATCGCAATCGCTATTAAAATCGAATCCGGAAAATCAATACGGCACACGAATCACACATAGGTTAAAACCTATGGTCTACTCATTCAAAAGAGTCAAATAACACCCGATATCGACGTACAAACGTCAAGTGACCGATACAAAACACAAATACCAAAACTTAATTTCATAAACATCAAGAAATATAAAGCAGCAACTCATGAAACGTGCTCCAGATTTTAGTTCAGGTGAAATCAAGCTAAACAAACAATACTGGGATGTTGTATAGGAGGTATATGAGCTGCAGAACCAACCTGGGACCATAAATCCACAATGTGGCCGGCCACAATGGCCAAAAATCCGGCCTCCTCAGCCCTAAGTACTCCGTTCTGGTTCGTATGGTCAAGATGGTCTCCTATTGGTCCAATTTGGCCTCTAGAGTTGTTTGTTTAACTCAAAAACTTCCCGGGTCGCTCCAGATTCACTGTAGGCACACCAAACCTCACAAAACCGTCACGGGTAAAATACTAACTCCGTATTCTCTATTCTAGGACAGTAAAAACACCACCCAAGTCTTGTTAACAGCCACTAATTCATCACAACACAACTCAAACCCTAATCCTTCTCTTGGAATTTTCCATACATCACATAACTTAACCAAAACAACTTCTAACTAAACTAGGATATAAAAAACTAAAAACTAAATGGGAGAATTTATACCTCCTTTGGGCAACTCAAGAAAAACCCTAGCTTCCTAAATTCTTCAAAATCCCACTTTGATTGGTCAATCGTGTAGAGGATAAAGAGGGGATCAACTTTTGTGAATGGGGTATATGTTTTTGACAAGGTTTTTGAGATGGTTTCATGGGATAGAGGTGGAGGGAGATGAGGAAGAAGAAGGAGAAGAAGAACAAACGGGGGTGATAATATGTGGTTGCCCCCCCCCCTCTCTCTTATTCTCACCCACTCACAAGCCATGCCTCGCTCTCTCTCTCCAATAATTCCCTTTTTAACCCTTTCCACTTTTTCTTTTCTTTTCCCTTTTCACAAATATCATCAAACATAATTAAAACAATATGTAACCAAAATGCAACATGATATGGTGCACTAGCCATGAAAAACTGCAGAAACACGGATTTGGCCTAATCGCGATTAGCAGTGCACTAATCGGGTTTTCACTTAAACTGCATATAATTGATTTTAAAAATGCCAAATCCTTTAAATATATTTTTAAATGAATAAATCATTTTAATTTCCAATTATTTCAGAATTATTGGTATATATTTATACCCTTTTTCGAAAAACCCAATTTCGCAAATCGGACAGTTTTCGGGAAATATATTATTTTAATATTAAATTCCAAAAATAATATTTTATATTTTCTGAAATGTTACACAATATCAATTTTTCAACGTCCAAAACACACTGAAAAGAAAGTCTTCAGATTCAAACCAAGCTTTCTTATGGCATTGTAAACTCGGCCATATCAATGAAACACGACTGACTAAGTTACATAAAAAAGGATACATAGATCCGTTTGAGTATCAATCATATGCAACTTGTCAATCATGTATCAGAGGAAAAATGACAAAAACTCCATTCACTGGACACGGAGAAAGAGCCACTGAGCTCTTAGGACTCATACACAGCGACGTGTGTGGGCCAATGTCTACGCATGCAAGAAGTGGCTATTCCTACTTCATTACTTTCACAGATAATTTCTCAAGGTATGAACATGTATTCTTAATGAAACATAAATCCGAGGCCTTTGATAAATTCCAAGAGTATAAGAATGAAGTGGAAAAGACCGACAAAAGTGTCAAGATGCTCCGATCTGATCGGGCCGGTGAATACTTGAGTACCGAGTTCCTGGAATATTTATAAGAGAATGGAATTCTCTCTCAGATTACTCCTCCATATACACCACAACACAACGGTGCATCAGAAAAACGGAATCGCACTTTACTTGATATGGTATGTTCCATGATGAGTAATACTGAGTTGCCGTCCTCCTTCTGGGGTTATGCACTAGAAAATGCTGCATACCTATTGAACAAGGTTCCAGCTAAGTTTGTGCCTACCACTCCATATGAAATGTGGAGTGGGAAGAAACCCTGTCTTAAATATCTAAAGATATAGGGTTGTCCTGCCTTTGTAAAAAAGGTTCATCCAGACAAACTCGAGGCACGTATAGTATTGTGTAAGTTTGTGGGATACCCCAGGAATTCAATGGGGTATTATTTCTATCACGCTGAGGAACAAAAGGTCTTTTTTTCTCATCATGCCCGCTTCATGGAAACTCAATTTCTCGAAAAAAGATAAGTAAGAGCGTAATAGAGCTGGAAGAAATTCCAGAACCACAAACTATTACTAAAAACTTAGTAGAACCTGAGATTTTAATAGAACAGGACGTACCCACACCCCTCCGCAGATCTAGTAGGCAGTCTCATCCGTCCGAGAGATACTACGGTTTTCTCATAGACGGGGATCGAGAGAATTGCATCATCGACGATGATGAGCCGACTAGTTTTCAGCAAGCCATCACGAGTAAAGACTCGGTGAAGTGGCTGGATACTATGCGATCCGAGATGGAATCCATGTACACAAACCAAGTTTGGACTTTGGATTTTGCTCCTACAGGGGTAAAACCCGTAGGATGCAAATGGATCTTCAAAAAGAAGATTGGTGTAGAGGATCAAGTAGAAACCTATAAAGCTAGACTTGTTGCTAAAGGTTTTTCAAAGACCAGAATTGGACTATGACGAAACTTTTGCACCGGTGGTTATGCTTAAATCCATTCGGATCCTACTTGCCATTGCTGCCTTCCATGACTATGTCATCTGGCAGATGGATGTTAAAACTGTTTTTCTAAATGGAAGTTTAGAAGAGTGTGTTTACACGGATAAACCAGAGGGTTTCGTTGACAGTGGGAGCAGCAGAAAGGTGTGCAAGTTACTTAAATCCATTTATGGATTAAAGCAGGTATCGCGGAGTTGGAACATCTGCTTTGATGAGACGGTCAAAGAATTTTACTTTATCAAAAATGTAGATGAACCTTGTATTTATAAAAATATTGTAGGGAGAACTGTGGTATTCCTCGTTTTATACGTTGATAATATTCTCCTAATAGGAAATGATATTCCTATGCTACAATCGGCCAAGCTGTTCTTGTCACAGAAGTTCTCTATGAAAGACCTGGGTGATGCCTCGTACATTCTGGGGATTAAGATCTATTATGAAAGATCTAAAAGAATGTTGGGACTTTCACAGTCGAGATATATTGACACCGTACTAAAGATATTTAGTATGGAAGATTCTAAGCGCGGTAATTTACCGGCTTGTCACGGAATCACCCTTTACAAAGAGATGTCTCACAAGACCGATGAGGAGAGGGCTCACATGAGCATAGTACCCTACGCTTTGGCGGTAGGATCAATAATGTATGCAATATTATGTACCAGACCAGATGTAGCTTACGCACTTAGTGTGGTAAGCTGGTATCAGTCCAACCCAGGTGGGAAACATTGGATAGCAGTAAAGAACATTCTTAAGTACCTGAGAAGGACTAAGGAGATGTTCCTGGTGTACGGTAATGAGGACCTCTAGATCGAGGCTTTTACCGACTCTGGTTTCTAAAGTGACAAGGATAACTGTAAATCTGTCTCGGGTTATGTGTTTACCCTCTATGGAGAGGCGGTCTGTTGGAAGAGTTACAAACAGGACACCGTAGCAGACTCGACGATGGAGGCTGAGTACATCGCTGTTTGTGATGCCGCAAAAGAGGCAGTCTGGATGTGGAAGTTTGTTTCTGAACTTCAGGTGGTTCCATCCGTTGCTAATCCTATACCTTTGTATTGCGATAACAACGGAGCCATGTCTTTAGCAAAGGAACCATGGTCCCATTAGAAATCTAGACATATCTTGAGGCGGTATCACCTGATCAGGGAGATCATGGATCGCCAGGAGATCGAGGTGTGGAGAGTAGATACAAAGGACAACATGGAAGATCCATTCACCAAGGATATCCCTCAAGTCCAGTTTGAGAGACTGTTCGAGATGTTGAGCATGCGGTACGCCGGCAATTGGCTCTAGTGCAGACAATGTGTACTTATTGCGCCAATTACAGGCCTTAGTGCAAGTGGGAGATTGTTGGATATGAATGCCATAGAGGCCTTCATTGTATAGGATGCTAGGGATATGGATGTACAGGACAATCTTGCTCGATATGATAGTACGCTATTTGGTTTGTTTTTATCTTAACATGTGATGTGTTTTACTAAGTATTTCATATCTCTTATACATGTTGATAAAGCCCGTAGGATCTTTGCCTGACTACTAGTGTTGTGATGGCAATCATACTTGTGGGAGCTGGGTAGTCAATAGGCACATCCTTAAAGTGTCCCTAGTCGTAGGAGTATCGAGACTGGACATCGATACTCCAGAGTAGAGTAGTGTATACATATCTAGACCCTAACGAGGGGCGATGGATTGGTCCCGCAGCCATTGGTGAGGTGCACCTAAAATTGTATACAGGTGCTCACTAGGGGTGAGTACACCGGACGGACTCTCCGAGAACTGACTAGATGGTATTATACCCTGTGTCAGATAGCATTTCTCTAGTGACATGAGTGCAGATAGTCTGTCGACCTGAGGTTGTCATTTGTCTCGTGTGAGTTCCCACTGTGCTTTGATTACTACCCTACCACGACTTTACTGAGTCGTGCAAACATGTTTTAGTTGGGTAGAGTTCCAAGTCATATGGAGGCAGTGAGCGACTGTTGTGGATTCGTCTCTCCGGGTATAGGGAGTCGTTGTCACGCTGTGATCAGTTGGTCAACACCATAAGTCCCTGGTCAGGACGGATTGAGAATTACTGGTAGTTGGACCAGTAGATTCTCGGATGGTCTTGAGCCATGCTGACATGACTTTTCTGGTTATTAGGGGTCTGACGTTTCTACTCCGCTAGACTTTGCATGCGATACTCTCAGACGAACAGACCGGACTGCACGGAGATTGCCATGGACATGCTCAGTAGGGGTCCGGATGAGTTCGCTCATCGGCCTTCTTTTCAACAGATACCTGGGTAGCCATTACGTACAGCTAATGCCGCTGACAGACTTGTGGTTAAACCCACTACCAGAGTACTGTCGAGTCTTTAGAGTCCCACACAGAGGGTTTTGCTGGTTCAGGCGAAACGATGTAGAGGCCGTATGGTTTTACGGTAGGGTTCCGATCATATACGTCTACTGGCTACACGGATGTTGTTCGGACTGATGATACTGGTCGGCTTTGGTTTAAGCCGGATCCTAGTATCATATTATTGGATTATTCTTATCTCATTGTATTCGTATTTTTCGGAATACGAATACGGGTATGTATATACGGTGAGATCATTCTTGTAATTTCTCAAGACATGCTTCTAGAAGGGGACACCTCATTATTTAGATTTATCTATTTATGCAAATAGATTAATGAGGAGGAAATTGGAGATGTTTGTGGCATGGATGAAATCATGGCTAAGTTATTTATTTATGCATTTGTATTTACTATTCAAGCATGGTTGCTTATTTTCTATGGAAAATAATCCATGCTTGATGATTACAAAGACTTAGCCATTCTATTTTCCTACACAACCTTAGCTCATTTTGCACTTGCTCATTCTTTCTCCAATTTTTCTCCCCTCCTTCCTCAAGCCGTAACCTCACATGAGTTGTGAATCCTAGCGTTTTTGAGATAAAATACTCCATTCATCTTTCTCTAAATCTTCTAAGTTGTCTCGTCTAGCAAACTAGACATCTTAGTTACCTCACACTTGAGGTTGAAACTTGAACCATAGGCTCTCGGGTGGATCATCTTCGACAAAGAGGAGACCGACGATCGAGTTCCATTCAAGCTTTCTAGGAGCCAAGAAGAGGAGAAGAAGATTCAAGCTTGAACCAAGGAGCTAAGAAGGAAGTAGAAGACCTGAAGGACTTGATCAAAGAGGTATAAACTCTCACCGAGTAGTTAGAAACCTTATTGTAGCTAGTCGTAACTACTTATGGTTTAATTAAGATCCTGGTTTGCCTTGGCCGATATTGCGAAGCCACTCTTTTGAAATAGAAAAAAATCGTTTTTTGTGTATTCCGCCTCCCTGAGGACTGGCGGGGTGCGCGGGATCGACTTACACGAATCTCCACTGAAAAAGAAGTTGGATAAGGTCTATTCCTTCAGAAGGGACAAAATCCGTAAAATATTCAAAGACGCCCTAAGAAGCGGTCTACAATTGCCAGAATCAAAGAGATCGCAAGAAGCGAATTTGACCGACGACCCCAAATATTGTCCCTATCATAGAGTGATAGGTCGTGCTATTGAAGAATGTTTTGTCTTTAAAGATTGGGTCAAAAAACAATACAAGGCACGAGAGATAGAACTGGCTAAAGGCGTGTTAACAAACAGCCAAGCTGCGACTGCCAATTTTACACAAACAGAGACCGAAACCCTTCGGGAACCTGATTCTCTCAGTCATCTGCCCTTCTCTGAAAAGAGCGGACCAAGGCAACAAGCCAAAATCCAAACGAGCAACATTGCCAATGAAGAAGCAGTAGACGGGTACACAACCTATACGGTCTACATCATGGAGCCCAGAGGAACAAATCCTCCTACGCCTTATAGCTATGACAATAACGTGGTTGTTGCCATCCAACACCGGCTCGGTCCAGATGATGAAGAGCCCGCTCAGGCCATTAAACCAAAGGACTCTGTGGTTCCTGCAGAATCGAGCTCAAGCGGTAAGGATGACCACCACGTCGTTAAACTGGGAACATTCGATCCCTAAGTAGTTAAACTGGGAGTGTAAAAAAATTTAAATAAAAAAAGCCGAAATGATGCGGCAACTCGCAATAAAAATCAACGAGTAAAATAAAAATGAAAAGAAAAGCCGAAATGATGGGGCAACCGCGAATAAATAGATGAAATGATAGGGCAATCGCGACCTTCGCGATAAGAAAAGCTGAAATGATAGAGAAATCGCGATAAAAAAGTGTATATAAATAAATATTTCAAACCCATCCAAAGGCGAATGATGAGTCGCTCCTAAAACCATACTTCAGTGTTAGCGATGCAGACTCCAACAAAATTCTAAATTCCCTAAATTCTTCCAGCCCGACGGTCGGTCCCCAAACTAACCACTATATATAATCCACGGGCACAAATAATCCCCATCCCAACCAAATTCCATTAACCAGCCCTACGGCCAGTCCCTAAATTGACTACTATATACAATCCAAGGGCATAAACAAGCTAAATCACACCCATACCCCACCGCAATCACCAGTCCCGTGGCCGATCTCCGCCCTTAGAATTATACTCCATTTGGAAAGAACTACTCATGTGTCCTCACAACACATGAGAAGAACAAAGCTTGTGAGATCCTCCCGACTCGTAAGAAAACACTTTCGTAGGATCCTTACGACTCACAAAGAAAAACACACTTGGGGGTCCCCATGACTCCTAAGGAGAAAATACACCTATGAGATCCTTTCTATTTGTATGAAGAAAATACTTTTATGGGACCTTTACGGCAAAAATGCCTCCTAAATATGCCTCCTAAGCCATCGCTCCCCAATAGGAAAAGGCAAATGATGAATTGCACCCGGCACCTGTGCTCCAGTGTTAGCAACGCTGGTGCCGACCCCAACCCCAAAATTTAAAACATTCGATCTAATAGACCCCTAAGTCGTTAAACTGGGAACATATGACATCTAAGTCGTTAAACTGGGAACGGATGAACTCTAAGTAATTAAACTGGGAACAAATGACCTCTAAGTCGTTAAACTAGGAACAAATGACCCCTAAGTCGTTAAACTGGTAATGAGGGAAATCCCCTCACGGCAAATGATGATTCGCTTCTGGCACCATATTCCAGTGTAGTGATACTGATGCCAACCCAAATCCTATATTCTCCACGACAAATGATGATTCGCTCCTTATACCATATTCCGATATAGTGATACTGACGCTAAACAAAAACCCAAATTCCAAATCTCAGGCTCAAAAGCCTTGTTGGACGGATAAAAAACACCCAAATCAAATCAAATCAGCAAGTCAACCAATGACCTTCATGGCGGATCAAGCTCCGCCTTGGAAACAAGTCGAAACCCGACACCGCAGAAAGCGGAGCAAGTGAAATCCAACCCTGATACTGCAGAAAGCGGAGAAAGTCAAATCCAATCCCTAACACCGTAAGAAGCGGAGCAAGTCAAATCAAACACCAACCGTCCAAGTCGCTAAAATAGCAGCATCGGCCATCCAAGTCACAAAAAGGGCAGCACCGACCGTCCAAGTCGCAAAAAGGGCAGTATCGACCTCCACGTCGTCAAAACGGGGACCAAATCATGTCAAGCAACAACCTCTGCGTCGGAATCATACTTCGTCTCAAAATATACCCCATGCCGAAATCATGCTTCACCTCGGAGTATCTGCCTTCCCTGTCGAAATAATGTTTCGCATGGAAATCAACTTCTGCATCGGAACCATACTTCGGTCAGAATGTATTCCATGTGCCGGAATTACGCTTCGTCTCTGGATACACCTGTTCTGTGTCGAAATTATGCTTCGTCCTGAAACCCTGTGCCGGAATTATGCTCCACACATCGGAATTATGCCTCCGGAATGATGCTCCACCTCAAAGTCAAATTTCTGCGGAACAAGATCCATCAATTTTATGCACACAACTCATATACGCGGTGTGAATTTATTGATGAGGGGAATTTTTTTGGGGTCAAAATTTACACCCCGGTTGACCAAGTCAAAATCAAAGTCAACCCCAAATCAAGTGGGCTCATGCCCAAGTCGAGCCCGAACATGAAGCGGCCGGCCTCCTCCATGCCAAGAAGAAAATTACGTAATAAATAAGTTTGATGTAATTTTCACGC